>OZ018390.1:71354928-72054498 GCA_963969525.1 Ontholestes murinus | reverse complement strand
CACATTCCGGCGTAACCGTAAATTTTTGGCTATAGAAGTTGCGTTAAATCGTCATATTTTGACCTCAGGAATCTATGGTCCAGCCATTTCCCCGCATTAACGGGACACCCTGTATATATATATTTATACATATATATATATATATATATATATATATATATATATATATATATATATATATATAGATGTCTGCTTATTTCATTTTAAATTTAACGACAAATTTTGCGACCAAGAAGGTGGATTGTCTATGGGAGTCCAACTCTTTGCAGCAATATTTATGAAGTCGTTTGAGGAAAGACTATTAGACAGACAAAAGAATATAAACATCGTATTATGGTACAGATATGTAGACGATATTTTTGTATATAAGGTGGCTCTAATTAACAACATGACACATGACGGCAAGAACTCAGCAGGTTGAATCCAAATATTTATGAAAAAATAAGAAAATGCGGAAGTAAATTTCCTGCAGATATACAATAATAAATTAAAACACTCTATATTCAGAAAACCAACCACCACCGACAGCATAATACCGAGTGACTTATTTTAATCAACATAATAAAAATGTGCACCTATACAACACCTACTAATAAAACCTATGGCAGCAGATCACTACAAGGAAAAACTCAATACCATTTATGAAATAGCCAACAACAAGGGTTGCGAAATGAAGATAATTACAAGTTTAATTAAGAGCCATACTGTTAAAGTCATGTATTCATCATGAAAGGATACATAGGGGTTAACAACACGTGCAAATGATAAAATCATAATGGTTGCTCTCTTCGGGAAATGTTCAGTGCATTTCGCTAATTTTATGGATACCATAATCATCAACTATTTGCAACGTGGTAAATAAATTTGGATCCACTGGTTCAGTAAACAATGAGCAAACACCCATTCGACGACAAAGCGTTAGATCTGCTGAAAACATCGCCGCAGTCCGTGAGAGTGTGCAGAAGAATCCGAGGCAGTCGGCAAAAATTCAGCCTCTCACAGACCAAAATTTGGCGAATTTTGGTCCTCACTTGGGCCTGCACTCGTACAAAATTCAACTCATCCAGGAGTTGAAGATAAACGATCATATACAACGGCGTGTATTCGCTGAATGGGGCCTGGAGCAGTAAAAACTAAAGCAAATTTTCATCATAAAAAACATCTTCAAACATGAGGTAGATTTCTGAATGAATGGATACGCCAACAAAAAAAAAATCAAATTTGCAACGATACCAATCCATATGAGATTCAAGAGCGTCAAATGCATCCCGAAAAGTCACTGTTGATTGGGCTGGCGGCATCATCGGTCCATCTTTCTTTGAGAAAGATTTTGGAGGGGTCATCTCCGTCAACAGCGAGCGCTAAATGTCGATGATTGCCAAATTGGAAGATATGAACACCAACGGCATATGGTTTCAGCAGGACGGCGCTACGTACCAATGAGTTCGTGCCACATTGGATATTCTACACGAGCGATTTCAGGGCATGGTCATGAAAACTTGATGTGAGCTGGTCATCGGGATCGTACGATTTGATCCCGTTAGACTTTTTTTGTGGGGTTGCAGGTCTGTGCAACAAACCACAGCGGCCCTCAAAGCCAGCATAACCCATGCAATCCGTCAAATTCAACCTGATTAATGCGCCAGAGTCATGAAAAATTTGACATTTCGTATGCGCGAATTTAGATGATGTGTGTGTAATACACTTTGTTTTATTTCAATTAAAATATAGGAAGCTCTTAATAAATGATGTATGGCCTGAAAAAGAAACAAGGATATGTAGTTATTCATTGCCTTTGCAATATCAGCACAAAAATAAAAAAAGAATTAGGTCAACGTAACATAAAATCAATAGTCGTCAACGAAAAAAATATCAAGAATAATAGTGAATATTAAATAGAACCATAATATCAACTAAATGAAATCAGAAATATACAGAATTAAATGTGTAAATTTCGAAGATATCAATACAAAAAAACCCGACAATAAGTTATTTAAGGAAAACCATTAATATGATTAGAGAAACAGGTCTTTAAGTGGAATGCCGCGTTTGTTAAATTTATTTATTTCAAGTAGCTTAAGCAGTTTGAACTTTTTGCTTTAACAAACAAAAAGTAATGAGATGGCTGTCATCTGCCCTCTGCTATCTGTCATCTGCCATTTGCCATCTGCCATCCGCCATATCTGCCATATCTGCCATATCTGCCATATCTGCCATATCTTCCATATCTGCTATATCTACCATATCTGCCATATCTGCCACATCTGCCATATCTGCCACATCTGCCATATCTGCAATATCTGCCATCTGCCTTTTCTGTCATCTGCCATATCTGCCATCTGCCATATCTTCCACATATTCCATCTGCCATCTGTCATTTGTTATCTGATTATTGATCAAAAAGATATAACTAGATTTAGAAAATTTGTATGAGTTTTATTTTTGGGAAATTAGTATTTTATTTAATAAAACTTTTATCTTCTTAAGTTTGTCCGCTCACTGTACTCTTTTTTTAATTCTATTAACATTTATTATTTGAAATAACATCTGATTTTAGGAATTTAGTATGTTTTTTGTTTTTTTTGAGAATTTAATATGTGGGTTAGTGGCATTTTCATTTTCATATGTTTGCCATTGGCATTTGGAAAATATAAATTGTGTAGTCTTTTGGCTTTTTTTCTAAAAATTTAGGATTTTGGTTAACAGAATTATTATTTTAGTACAGTTTTTATAATATTACATATTCTGTCCGATTATATTTGTTCTCCCTCATATTTTATCTAATTTAGATTCTTTATATGTTAAGCTTCTACTAAAATTATTTTAAAAAATATTGAAGAGTTAAAATTTTAAGTTTGTCTGGTTTAATTAAGCCTTCTAATTTATAAGAATTATCTTATTTTTTGTTTAGTTAACAAAATATTAGGTCCATTTTGTGCATTCCAATAATTATATTCGTATCTATCGTACATTATCTGACTTTATAACAAAATATGCACAATTTTTGTTTTTCTTTTTTGATTTGTGATTTTGGTTAATAAAATTTTTGTTTTTATTTCTTCGTTTTTCATTTTTAATATTTTTCAGTTGGCATTTGTCATATCATTTTAGATAAATTGTATAATATTTTGGTTTTATTTTTCGGAACGTTATAGGTTTTAATAAACGACAATTTTATTTTCTTGAGTGTTCTTAATTATTTACTTTCTAAATGTGTATATGGTCTGTTTTCTAACTTCTATTGTTTATAATCTGTCAATAGAAATCTGTCATCTGTCATTTGATTCAGAAAATTTGTTCTTGTTTATTTTTATTGTTATTTTTCTTTTTAACATCTTTATTAACTAACAAAAATAGAAATAAAGTAAATATATGTGTGCTGGTATTGACCAGCGGTCTTTTGTCATTGTCGGTGTCTCGTCAGTTTGCCTCTGATGATGATGATGATGACGGATGATGTGATGCAATGAAAACGAATGTTGTGAATTTTAGGATCAGGTTCGGATTTCTGCGCAAGCTGTAGAGGAAAAGGATGTGTTGGTTGAAAGGATTTTTTGAAAGTTTTTTGCTTAGGTATAGAAGGCGTTCATTGATAGGGATAACAGAGACAGAGTCATATAAGAGTTGGTTAGAAGAATTGTGTAGAGGATTACTGGGGTGACGGATTTTGATTAAAGTTCTTGGGGAGGATCGCCCACTAACTCCGATATTATAGATAGTAGGATTGCAGGAGTTGGAGAAGAGAGGTTATTACCATAGTCGAGTAGAAGGCGGTAGATTTTTGTTTTGTTTAAAGCTGTGATGGGTTTGAAATTTACTTTTGGATGTATGGTAATGCCTAGGTATTTTATAGACGTGGAGGGGGAAATAGATGTGGATATTGTGAGCAGGAATCTTGTTGCGGGAATAGAGAATTAGAAGCTTGGATATGTGGGAATTAATTTTAAAACCAGTGTTTTAGGAACTCAATAAGCTGCTGAAGAGATTTAAAATCTTTAGGTATGGTAATTAGGGCTGTATCATCTGCAATTTGAAGGAGATATTTAGAACTATTAATGTGAAGAGGATCGGGGTTTTAATGTCCTAGCAGAAAATGTAGTAGAGAAGTGTGGAGAGAGAGGATCTTTGTGATAAACCTTGTACAGGAAGTAAAATGAGGAATTTTAAGGAGGTTACATTTATTAAACTGATCTTGGAACCAGATAGGGTCTAAGGTTTTCCGAATGTCCAGTAATAGGATAGCTGATCACTTTCCTTCAATGTGTATTGTCTGAATGTTAAGGTATCTTCTGGTGTACATTCTGTCATATGTCAAGTGTTTTTCCACTCCACCCATTATTTCCTATAGCTGATGATTAATATCAGCAGGTGATTCTTGCCACTGAGGCAATAATTTTGCACATTTATTTATTTATTTATGGTCAAGCCATTTTAATTACAAAATTACAATACAATATAATATATATATAATATAAAAAGTTATTTTAACCTACACTAAATAAAATACACTTTATACTTTAAAAAAACTAGCGAAAATCTAAGAAACATAATAAAATAATATAGTCTAGATGATATAAAAACAATTTAAATACTAAATATATTCCTGTTAACAATATAAAATAGACGAAAATAATAAGAAGTACACATTAAAACTGAAATATAGAATATTTAAATTACCACAATTGGGCGGAAAAAATAGATAAAAAACAGTATGAATTAAAATTTTAGGTATAAAACATGAAGATATGAACACAAAATAGTTTTAAAACAATTCCAGGTTAATATTATTCAGTTTACGTTCAAAAGATACAAAGTGTGGTGAGAAAAAATCGACATGCAATTCTTCTTTATTTCCATACTGTAACATTCGTGACATAGGAGAATGTTCGCTGAAATTAGTAGTGTGTCTGGCGGTATGGAACATAGCGTGAAGGCGAGTGGTTCTAGAGGGCACCCGAATGTTAATCATTGATAAGATAGTCGAGCAATTGTATTGGTAATTCAATATTTTGTATAAAAAGCAGATGTCATTTAATTTAATTCTCCTATGTGTTAGTGAGGGCAAATTGAATTGTGCACGAAGGTCGTTAGTACTTAGATTTAGGCTACTTAAATTCATTTTGTACGCCAGGAAACGAAGAAATTTGTTTTGAACTTTTTCCAATTTCATTTTATAATTATTATATGTTGGAGACCATATTATTGATGCGTATTCCAAGTTTGATCGGCATAGTGAAATGTAGGGATTTTTTTTCAGACTGGAATTCTCTAGTGTGTCTTTTGATAAATCCCAAAGCTTTGAATGCTTTGCATGTAATATCATCTATATGATAATGAAAAGTACATTTACTGTCAAAAAGAACATCTAAATCACGAATTAAAATTACTTCATCCAAGTTAATATTATTGATGGTATATGTACGATGTTCGACAACTGACTTTTTGGAAAATGTCATTGATTTACATTTGTTAACATTTAACTTCATACCGTTCCTCACGCACCATGCATCTAAAGCATCTAAATCTTTTTGCAACTGATACTGATCTTCGGAATTACTTATTGAATGATACAAAATCAAATCATCAGCGAACATCAATACCTTAGCAAACCCAAATACAGATGTAATATCATTTATAAAAATATTGAATAAAAGAGGACCCAAATGACTACCCTGCGGCACACCAGATGTAATTTGCACTATATAGGATTTTGATCCACTTATAGTTACTTGCTTCCTAGGTAGCTAGTTAACCACTTTAACAACCCGCCGTAAATTCATATGCGATTTAACTTGAATAAAAGGGCATCATGATTAACTCTGTCGAATGCCTTTGCAAGATTGGCATAGATAACATCAACAGACGCACTATTACTGTAGGCATTATAAAGATATTGCTGGAGTATAAGCAAATTTGTAACGGTTGATCTCCCTTGTCTAAAACCATGCTGCGGCTCACATAATATTGGTTCTACTACATTCATTAGTTTTTCCACAGATAGTATTTTCAAGAACTTTAGGGATTAAGTTCTGAATTGCTATAGCACGGTAATTAATGATTTTATGTCGTTCTCCCGCTTTAAAAATGGGTATAATGTGAGAATGTTTCCACATATTTGGTACAACACCATTTGTTAGGGATGCCCGATATAATAATGTTAAGGGCTTGCAAAGGGTTGTGGCGCACATTTTTAATAGCTTGGGAGCAACCATATCAGGACCCGATCCTTTATTTATATCTAGAGTTAATAATTTTTTTCTTACATCTCTTTCGTTGATGCTAATACTATTGATATCACATATAGATGGTCTAGAGTGGATATTAGTAGAACCGCTATCACTGGTATATACGGAACTAATGTATTCTGAAAACAGATTAGCAATTCCTTTATGGTTATTTTCTCTACGATCATCAAGAGACATTAATAATGGTAGTTGATAGCCATTTGTTTTCTTACTGATGAATTTCCAAAAATGTTAAGGATTTTCTTTAATTTGTTGCTCCGTATTTCTGATGTAGTATTGAAAGCATCATTTTGAGACATGCCTACATCTGTTTCTCAGTACCACAAAATCACAATAATATTTAATTTCACCTGAAGTTTTATAGAGTTTATGGGCTTTTTTCTTGGCGAATATTAAATCACAAAGTTCTTTTGAGTACCATTTAGGAAAATGAGATTACTTTAACCTACATTTTGGCACGAATAAGTCTATTGCGGTATATAAAATATTATAAAATGTGCCTACAGCTTCATTGACATCATCCATTGACAACATGAAATTCCAGTGTGTTTGTAATTATTTAAACCATCGTAATAAGTTTTATTGAAATCAAATATGTATGTATCATATTCTAGTTTCATTTCTAAATTAGATCTATTCTGCAAGTATATTTCATAAGATAGAGGGGGATGATGTAGATCAACTGAAACTATGAAATCATCAGATATGGTTACTTTTACCGTATTAGCTGTTGAAAAACACAAATCTAGGAGAGTACCCCTGGCATTTCTAACATTATTACATTGACTTATATTTAGGAAAGAAGTAAATTCATTAAGTTCTATTGCTTTCATTTTGATACCAATGAATAACTTTCATATTAATATCTTTCCAATTGACGTTGGGTAAGATGTAATCACCAAACAATATTACTTTATCCAGACTACGATTTTCAACAATATATTCAACTGATCGTCTGTGGTTTTCATACAGTTCAATATTACTCGCGGGCGGAATGTAAGTTGCACCAATGAGGATTTTATTATTATTTTTACAGTTGATACTAACAAACACATTTTCCACATTCTTGAAAAAGGCCGATTCTTCCATAGATTGTACAGTTTTTTTATCGCTATTAAGACTCCTCCACCGCTGCATTTTTTGCTTGTTTCCATATCACGGTCTTTCCTATATTTAGTAAATTTGTCATTAAACGGCAATTCGGAACTTTTTCTGTCAGAAACCATGTCTCAATCAGTATTAAAATGTCATATTTAAAAATTACATCTAGGTTTTGCATTATGGTGTCAAATTTAGTTTTGAATCCCCTTGCGGTTTGGTAATATATGTTTAATGAACCAATGAGATATGTAGAACTAGGTGAACCGTTTATAAATTTGATTCTTATATCTCTTTCACCTTTCTGATATCTTTCTTCAAATTCCAGTTTCACACTTTTATAAATTTTTCTTTGCATTTCTCTTTGATCGTGGCTGAATTTCACATTTCCAGTATTTATGTGTTTAGTCTTTTCTAATAGACTTTTAGCTTTATCTTCAGATGCCAATATCATTTATAATGGACGGGACCTATTAGTTTTACGTCCTACTCGATAGAGAGTTACTATATCTGGCATTATGTTGTCGCCAAATATATGTTTAATTTCATTCATATCGTCTAATTTTCTGTTATTTCCGATTTGAGACTGGGATTTCTTAACATTGTAACACAATATTTGCATTTAAAAAAGTCATCTGTGATGTGTCATCTTTCACCTGTCAAACTGTCTATCACCTGTAAACTTTTACTGACATTTTTATGTATTGTGTATTTTTCTGGTTATCTTTTTCAAATTTCTACTGAATTTTAAAATCAATAATGTACAAATTTTTGCTTTCAAAAATTATTTGCCTTCTATCGTTTATCTTCTGCTATCTATCATATATTAAGTATTATACTTGTTATTTTTTGTCATCTGCTATCCGTCACTTGTTTTCCGTCTTCTGCTATTCTTCAGTTGACAACTGAATATTATGTAACTTGTGGTGTTTCCTTCAGAATTTTATTCCGAGAAATTTTAATTTTTTTAAGTAAAAGTGTTTTCTTTATTCTTAATATTGAAATGTACCACCAAGTGAACGCCGTTAAGATCCAAGAATTAATATATTTCTTTTTCGGAATTTTATCCTGTTTCTATTTTATCAATATTTACTAAGATTTCAAAGAAGTATAATCTATCCTTTTCAATTGTTTGTTTTCTATCGTAAAATTTTATCATGATCATATGCAATCTATTTTTGCTCATTATTTTTCGGTTTATAAAATTAATCTTGGAAATGTTTCAGAATCAATAAATAAATCCTTACAAATATTTTATATTCAATTATTGCGTTAATAATATCTAAAGAACTGTAATTCTCATTATATTTTTTATATATAATCACTTTTGCATATTTTGTACTTATAATAATAATAATAATATTATATAATTATAGAGATGTAAATTTTTTTAAGCATATTTTCATTTGGTGTGCGAGTTAAATACGTAAAGTACACAAAAATGGACGGCACAGAAATCCGAAGGAGCGTCTATTCACGTATACTAGCACCTTTTTATCACCGACCGACCAGATTCCAAGACGTCAGAAACGGGATTTTCAATCCATTAAACGGATGATTTTAAATCCATGTGTTAGATACTTCAGTCAGCAAAAAGGATTTAAAATTCATCTGCGCTTAAAGGAGTATTACAATCTGTAAAAAGGGACCTTTTAAATGTAATACCGTTGGAATACTGCACGTCCTCTCCAACTACAAACGTGATTTCCTCGACATGCTTTTTCCGTTGCTTCAAGAGCCGCCGCCTCCGGTACCGGGGGAGCTTACGAATTAAAGTCTCCACTAAATTTTTCCGCCGAGTCAATTTAATCCACTCGGGCATCAACTTTCCCATTTAATTAGCTAAAATATCGGGGGCACGCAATGTTGACGAACGTCCACTCGAATGACGGCATTTCGTCGCAGTCGTTAAATAACACATTTGTCATGACGTAAGCTTAATTTTACCGGCTTGCATAAGATAAACAAGGAAATAACAAACAAGACCTAATTCTCGTATCATTCAGGAGTGTAGAACGCAAACGCCTCCTGTGTGTGTACCTCACTCTGTAATTCTGTTTGTATTGTTCTATAAACATAGTGCTATCAGTTTTCCGTATATGAAATAATGGAATCACTATCTGTTCCGGTTTTCAACTTTGTAGAATTCGTGAACAATGATATTCGTTACGTATAAAAAAAATATTTTTACTTCTAATAAACTAGCAACTACGAAGAACTTTAATTCTCTACTTATTATTTCATAATTCGAAGCCACTTTGTGGTAAAACATTGTCGTAGAATAATAAATATATTTTTGAAACCAGTATTTTATTAAGTTATTTCATAATGATTCACCAAGAAATAACTGTGAAAAAAATGGATAACACAATATATTATTAAATTAATATAAAAATAAATGTGCCTCTAAGATTAATTTGTTGACATAGATAATTAAACTAAAATATTTATATAAATTATGAGTGAAGATAATATTCAAACCTTTAATATTTACTTAGGTATGTATTTTAATTAGAAATTATATGTAGGATAATTAATACACTAAAATAATTATTTGGAAGTGTCGTATAAATTTAAAATAATTTACATTACGTTTTTAATGTTGCTCCATAAAAAGACCAAATCTTCGTGGTATAAATCTTAAATTAGATTTATCCGTGCATAATGGCGGGCAATAAAACGGAATAATGTTTAATGCGGTTTATTATTTATCAAGTTGAATTACGCGAGTGCCGCTTTTGTGCCGGGACAATTTCGGGTAGATCGCCCTCGGAAAGGGCATAAAAATTACATATCTCGGGCATTGATCAACAAATAAATATTTTTCTGGGGACAGCGAATGGACTCGCAGCGATATAAATTAAACAGAGTGACAAGTAAATTATCAATGATTTACGCGCGGCGCGACATTCATTCCGAAAGTTTATGAAGTAACGGCAAGTAATGGCCATTTGTCACGCGTAAATTCCTAATGGAATCAGTTTGTACTTTTGGTCGAATACACGCCCATTATATTACGAAAGGGTTATCAGTTGGACATTAGGTTCAATTACGTCGGATATGGAATTTTTATTCGTTTCGAATAGCTCCATTTCTCGTTATATTAAATGATTTTATCGTTTCATATATTCGAGTATGAATTTTTGTAAAACCTAGAAGTATTGTGTATTAATAGCCATAATAATAATAAAATAATTGTAGTATAAATAGTCTAGCTTTTATAGGAATTTGATAAATAAAATCTTGTACATCTATAGAATAAAATCATTAGTATTTTATTTAAAAATCCAATTATGTTTAAAATTTCAATTTAAAATATAGACATACACTTTTTAGAACTCAAATTTTATTATTTTTTTATTAACCAAACTATTTCGCAAGGAGATAAGTAACTAAAAAGAATTTCTACTATTTCATGCTTGATCTTACTGGAAATTATTAGCAGTTATTCTTCTAGATTCTAGATCTTCACTATTTCTTGCTTGGATAATGGACAGCCACCTACCCTACATATCTATTAAAATTTAAACTACAGATAAGATTTATATTTCTCGAAATTATAAACCTAAAAGTTGATTTTGATGTATAATTTAATAGCATGAATTTCACTTGGCAGTCTAAAAATGAGATAGTGACCACCCACCCACCCTACATATTCACAGATATTTTATCTACAACAAGGTGTGTATTGCTTAAAATTGTAAGCAAAAATATTGTTTTGAACGCATAATTTATTAGTACAGTTTAACTTACCAGTTTAAAAATATATAGAACAAGGGTGATGATGATCCATGCCTTCAATTTATTAATAACATTAATAAAGGTTTTATTAAACTTTAATGCATTAAGTAAAACATTGCCAAATTCTTTAGTTCAATTGTATGTTTGTACGAAATATGTTTTTATATAGTATTTTGTTGATGTTAAATTTACTAAAATACGTAATTGTGATTACAATTCCAAGCACCAAAAACAGTGTTTGTAGTTTAAGTTTAAATGTATATATGTAGGGTGGGTGGGTGTCCACAATCTCACCCTCCAATTTATTAAACCACAAAATAAAATTTTAATAATAGCAGTTTTTCCTCAAGATTTTTATAAAATAAAATACCACAATCGTTTTGCTCTTTATTTGTGTTTTATTTTCTCGGAAATTTTCGGAAATTTTCTTTTTAAATTGTCAAACCTTTCAAGGAATTTCGAATAATATTTATAAAATTTTGCAGCATTACTAGAATTTCTTCAAATAAGAAATTAGAATAATCAAAAATTATTTTTCAATTTTCTATAATTTTGAATTTTGCGGCAAAAATTAAACGAAAACAGTTTTTCTTTTAGTTTTTTTCTAAAATTTTTATTCTTTTCATTTTCCTGAAAATTTTACTTTTAAAAATTTACAAAGTTGCTCATCCAAATTGCAAAATTTCTGAAATTTTGCAGTAGATTATCATTTAAAATTAATTTACTTCTCTTTCAAGAACAATCAACCATTTTTTGCTATAAATTTTTGTAAACTTTTCAATTTGACAGCCATTTCTTTGCCAAACGAAAACTCTCTTTTAACAAAAATTTCTTTCGAGGATAATAAATACTTTAACAATTTCTTATTTTACAAAATTCTGATTTATCATATTTGTATTCCAAACAATTTTCTTCAAGGGCTCTAAGCTGTATCTAATCACCCTTTCTATTTCTTAGTATTTTCCTTTTCAAGAATAGAATTTTCTTTAAGGTTTCTTAAATTTTCATTCAATTTCCCTTTCGGATTCCTAGAATTTTGTATATTACAGCATCTTCTTTTCCAAAGTTCGAGAATTTCACTTTCACGTCTTTTTTTTTTGGTTTAGAAATTTTTAGAAATTTGTCTTTTAAAGTGCTTTAATTTTAAATAAAAATATATACTGGGTTATTCATATCAATATATATTTATATTTTGTTTAATTAAAATGTATCACGAAGTAACTGCCTCTAACCTTTGGATTTTGGACAAGGTTATTCCGCATCAGAATGCCACGCGAAATTAAAGAAATCAAGAATTTCCTATTGAGGGCCAGGAGGAAAGATGACAAAACTATTAAAATAAAGAATAACCCGAAGAAAAACAACACCAAATTCAAGGTTCGTTGCTCCAGGTTCCTTTACACCTTAGTCATTTTCGACAAGGAGAAGGCAGAAAGTGAAAGAAAATAAGTAAACTATTCTTATTCTGATATTTCTCCATCACCATCTTTAAAAATGGACAACCATTATATATGTACATGGTAAATTATTATAAACATGTTCTTGTAAGATTTCAAATAAAACAGATTTAAACCTCAATCAGTTATTTAAATTGAATTTTGAATTAATTTCTCCTTCAAACTACTGAAATTTTGAAAACTGCAGCATCTTCTTTTTCAAATTAATTTCAAGGGTTCTAGTGGTTTCAAGCAATTCCTCTTGATTTTTTAAAATTTTACAGATTTTTTTTTAATTACAAGAATTTTTGTAAGGTTTCCGAAATTTTTAAGCAGTTTCTTTTTCAGTTTTCTAGAATTTTAAAGTTTGCATCTTGTGTTGTTTCAAAGCACGACAATTTTCAATGTTTCCTTCAGATTTTTTGGAATTTTGCTAAATTTTTACTTGTAAATAAGGAATTTTCCTTCGACACTTCTAGAATTTTCAAGAAATTTGCCATGATACTTTTAAAATTTTGAAGCATTCTCTCTGAAGTACAAAGATTTCTCCTCTAGATTTTTTTTATAATCTTTCGCAATTTCTTATTTTATCTTATCCGAATTTTCCAGCTCCTAATGTTTCATTTTATAAGAATATTCCAAATTGATTTTTTTTCTAGAATTTAAAAAAAAATTTCAATGATTTTATTTTAATATTCTTTTCTAAAGTATAATAACTTCTCTTAAAAATAGTATAATAACAAAGTACTTTTCCTACTGAATTGAAAAATTCAGTATAAGTATGAATTAACACGCAGTAAGGGTCGCAACCATTCTCTTTATTATTTAGTTTTAGGATTTTTAATTTTGCAAAACGTTCTCCTACATAGGAAAATTTTCTTCAATATTTCTAAAATGGTCAAGCAAATATTTTTCCGATCTTTAAATTTTTGCAGCATGTTATTTTTAATTGTAAAAGAATTTCCTTTAAGGGTTATATATTAGTTCAGTTTTCTACAATTTTGTGTTTTGTAAATTTTTTCCTTTCAAATTACAAGAATTATTTTTCAAAGGATCTGGAATTTTTAAACATTTTCCCTTTCAGTTTCTTAGTATTTTGAATTTACCCTTCAAACTATCGATCGTAAGAAATATTGCAACAGTAATACAAACTGCTGAGGAAAAAAGTAAGTTTTAACTTCGTAGGAATATATCAGTATTCATTTTTTGTAAACTCTACTTTTTTGGCCCCAAATGTTTTTTAATCACACTGTTTCATAAGGTCAGAGTTAAGATAAATAAATTAAAATAATATTTTACCATTTCTTGCTTCGTCCTATCAATTTTTTTGCAATTATTACCTAGATTTTATTTATCTCATCGGAATTTTCTAGCTATTTGTATTTTAATTTATCGGAAACTTTTTATTTTTTTAGAATTTCCAAGGAAATTCCTATTCTTACCAAATACGAAAATAAGAGAGAATGCTGCAGAGAAAATTCCTTAAAAATTCTAGAATCCTCAAAGTAAATTCTAGAATATAGAATAATTTCTCTTCAAGCAATTTTGTAGCAATTTCCCTTCCAAACGAGAATTATCGTCAAAGATTCTAAAATTGTCAAACAAGAATTGCCTTTTAAATGTTCTACAATATTTAATGAAGCATTTCTTTCTTTCGTTTTTAGAATTTTATATTTTCCAGCAATTTCTGCTCCAAACGAAATCTTTTCTTCAAGGTTTGTTAAATTTAAAAAAAAAATGAGATCATTAGAATTTTGTAGCATATTTTTTTTGTATTGTACTAAAAATTGAGCAACTTCTCTTTCATTTTTCTCTGAATTCAATTTTTCGATTCTCTAGAAATTTTAATTTTTGTAGATATTTTTGTAATTTTTAAACAATTTTTTTTCAGTTTTCTAAAATATAATAATTGTGTATTACTTTCTTTTCTGACCTAAGATTTTTCTTCAAGATTTCTTGAATTTTCAAGAAATATTCCACAGATTTCTTAAATATTGCTTCATTTCGCTCTCGAAGTACAACAAATTGTTTTTTTTTTAAACTATAAGACATTCCTTTAAAAGCCTTAGAGTAATAAACAATTCACAAATGAAACACGTTTTTACTTTGTTTATATAACTGTGACTTTATTAAGTGACTATAGTTTCGACAATTTTAAATTTGTTAGTTAAAACTTACTTTTAGTTTGAAAATGAAAGTTAAAATTGTCGAAACTATAATCGTAAAATATATTAAAATCTTTCAGTTCTTCGTAGAAAATTAACTAATGCTTAAAAAAATACTATAGAATTTTTATACTGGTATTTTTTGAATTATTAGAAACTATAGTCACTTAATAAAGTCACAGTTATAAAAAAAGTATAATAAAGTGTTTCATTTGTGAATACTGATATATAACGAAACAGAAGTCTCCACCGTTAGCAGCTTAATCAAAAATGGTTTCATTCAGTTTATTAGAATTTTTAAATTCGCAGCAATTTCTCATTTAAAGCAGAATTTTCTTCAAGGCGTCTTGAATTTTCAGAAATCAATTGTACAGATCTCTGCAATTTTTCAGAATTTTTATTATCGTTTTACAAGAATTTTAGTTGACAGGTGTAGATATTTAAATAAGTTCTCTTTCAGGCTTTTTTTCTATAATTTAATTTTGTAAAATTTTTTCTTCCAAAATACAACAGAATTTGTTCTTCAAGAATTTTAAACAATTTCTCTTATACCTAAAGTATTTGCAATTTTGTGGCATTTTCTCTTTCAAAGAACGAGAATTTTCTTTAAAGTTTATTGAATTTCCAATGAATTTGCCATTCAGACTTCTAGAATAATAAATATTGCAGAATCTTTTCAAATAAGGGTATATATTTTCCTTTGAGAGTTTTAGGATGTTCAAGCAATATCTTTATTAGTTGTTTTAGAATTTTAAATTTTGTAATATTTTTTCTTCCAAAAAAGAATTTTCTTAAATTTTCAAAATAATTTAGATCTCTAAAATTTCAAGCATTTTCTCTTGTATTGTACATAAATTTCTTTCGAGAGTTATAGATATTTCAGTTTCTATGTCAGTTTTTTTTTGTTGTTATTAATATTTTGTTGTCGTTTGTTCCTGTTTAATTTGCAGAAATTTTTCATTCATAGAAGAATTTTCTTCAATGCGTCTTGAATTTTCAAAAACGAACTGTTCAGATCTCTGCAATTTATCAGAATTTTTATATCTATTTTAAAGAATTATCTTTGATAGGTATTGATATTTAAATAGGTTCTCTTTCAGGCTTTACATAAAATTTTAAATTTTTTTCTTGTGCAAAATGCAACATGTTTTTAAGAGTTCTACAATTTTTAAGCAATTTCCCTTGCACCTAAAGAATTTTAGATTTTGTAGCATTTTTTTCTTTAGAGTTTATTGAATTTCCAATTCATTTGTCTTTAAGAGTTGCAGAAGTTGTTCAAATAAAGGTATAAATTAAATTTTGAGGGTAAATTTTATTCAATATCTTCACCAGTTTTTTTAGATTTTTTTTGTAGTATTTTTACTGCCAAACAAAAATGTTCTCAAATTTTCCACCATTTTTTTAGATCTCTAAAATTTTGCAGAATTTTCTCTTCTACTGTACAAGAATTTCTTTCGAGACAAATAGATATATCAACTATTTCTCTGTCAGTTTTTTTTAATGATTTTAGTAATTTTTACATTTCTAGAATTTTTAATCTAACAGAATTGTGTCTTTTTAAATACGAGAATTGCCTTCAAGAGTTCTTGAATTTTCAAGCAATTTCTCTTACAGTATATTAGTATTTCTATTTTTATAGCATTTTCTGTTTAAAAGGCGATATTTTTTCTTCAATTTTGAATTAATTTCTCCTTCTGATTTCCAATATTTTCAATATTGCAGAATTTCCTCTTCCAAAGTTCGAGAATTTCTTTAGATGGTAGTAGATTTTTTAACCTATTTCTCTTTTAGTTTTATAAAATTTTGAATATTGTAACATTTGGTCTTTCCATTTTGTATTTGCAGGATTTTGAATATTGCGAAATTATCTCCTCCAAAATTTGAGAATTTCTTTTGATGGTACTAGATTTTTTAAGCATTTTCTTTTGTAGTTTTATAAAATTTTGAATATTATAACATTTTGTTTTCCAAACTATGAGGAATTTGTTTTCATGGTTTCTAAAATTTTCAAGAAATTTTAAGTTAGATTTCTAAAATGTTTCAGTATTTTCGCTAATTATCTTTTAGACTTCTCAAATTTTACCACATTTTTACTTCCTAATTACAAGAAATACCTTTGAGAGTTTTAAAAATTTCAAGTAATTTCACTTCAGTTTTCATATTTTATCTTTCAAATTATGAGACTTTTCTTTGAGAGTTCTTTTCGTATTTATATATTTATATTTATGTTTCACTTTACAAAATCTTGTCTATATTATAAATCTGTTAGTTTTTTTCTACGATTTTAGTAATTTTTACATCTCTAGAATTTTTAATCTTTTAAAATACGAGAATTGCCTTTAAGAGTTCTTGAATTTTCAAGCAATTTCTCTTTCAATATATTAGTATTTCTATTGTTATAGCATTTTCTCTCTTCCAGTTTTTCAGGAAATTGAATATTTCAGAATTTCCTCTTCCAAAATTCGAGAATTTCTTTTGATGGTACTAGATTTTTGAAGCATTTTCTCTTTTAGTTTTATAAAAATTTTGAATATTGTAACACTTTGTCTTCCAAACTTCGAGAATTTGTTGCCATGGTTTCTTAAATTTTCAAAAAATTTTAATTGATTTGTAAAATGTTTTGCTAATTCTCTTTTAGATTTAGTTTCACTTCTGATTTACAAGAAATACCTTTGAGAGTTTTAAAAATTTCAAGTAATTTCACTTTTTCTAGAATTTTCAGTTTTCATATTTTCTTTTTCAAACACTTGATGTTCTAAATTGCTCAAATAAAAATACTTACTAAGCAATCGATTAATGAATTATACCTAAAGTGTAATATATGTTTGTAGCGAATAATACGACTATATTTAATTAATACAGAAATAAAGTCTCTCGATATAAATTTAAAGTCAAATACCGTGGGACTATTTGTATACAAATCCCCTTTTCTATCTCCGGAATAAGTGGGCATGTGTCCGCAATATTTTAAATTTATTCGACTCATCCTTTAGAAATTCCGACGACGGCTTAAAAGAATGAAAAATAAAATAAATACTCGCGACGTTCCGCAGCTTTCTGCGGGGCGATCGTTAATAAATTTTACGATTTAAAAATTCGGATGTATTTAAGTTAACTCTTGGATGAGCACGAGCGCAATATCTATTCTTATCCGTGGAAGGTATATTTATGGCTTAAATTACAGTTGAATTGATATATTTTAGTATTATACACCCTTTTCTTGCCTAATTGCATAGGATTAATAAATAGTTAATCAATTTATACGGTAAATTACGCTGTAAAATAATACATTTTTTATTAAGTCTATGCAAAAAAACAATATCAAACATTTTTTGATAGTTTTCTTAATTTGTTTTTTTACAAGTATTTACAATGAAGTGAATATCTAAGTATTTGCAAGTGGTTTAAGGATGAATACAGACACAATAGTTTCATATTTTTGTTATCAGTCTCAATAAACTAAAATAAAATGCATGTTGCAACGAAATAAAAGGCTAGAAATCCAACATCCTAACAAATATCCCCATTATGAATGTAATACATTAAGCGTGTTAAAAATTCAGCCCGATAACGAAGCCGCAAAATGTGATCGTGTTGGATTTATGTACTCCTTCTTTTTATAAACTGTAATGTATGCTCCGGCTATCCATCACTTAATGGATGCTAAAAGAGCGGTGAGAAAACGAAGTAATTTATATTGATCGCGATGAAAAGTAATGGTGGTGCGGATTTAACAATCCCCATCCCTCCCAGGACGGAGAGCGCATAACGAGCATTTTCTATGGCGCAGTATAAATTATCAAATATTACGGTGGGGGGAAACACGAAGATCCATCGCATTTTACAGTTGGAAATTGTCTTTTGTGTAATTGGCGAACTTTATTGCACCAATTCGCTACATTTCTATAGGCGCGTTGACTCGGTTTCAATTTTAAACTTTCATTGTCATGGGGGCGGTGAGCAATACCACCACCACTTTTACGGCTGTTTCAGACCAACTTTTCACAATCGACCCACTTATCCACGTTGAAAAGCCTGAAACGTACAAGCCAAAAATATCTATATTGAGGCAGAATTTATGCAACGCTTTGGCTATTTAGGTATTAAAAATTCGGCGCCGGGGATAAATCTGCGATGATAAATGAAATTCCGTTAATTTCTTTAAAGGATAAACATTCTCGGAATTTCCGTGCCCCAATTTACTTCTTGAGAGACGGCGAAAAATTCCTCTCGCTCAAGTAGTGGCAATTATCCCCTTTCTTTATGCACCCCGAATTCCTCTACTCTTAGTTAGAATAATACTCTTATTTCACAAGAATATTTTATTGTACTAATTCTTATACTCGAGAATAACTCAAAGATAATTATACCGTATTTTAAAAATATGTAATTAATTTTATTTTGTATAAAAACATCATTATTTTATATATTATCAAAATGTATCACGAAGTGAATCCTCTACAATTACTTATTTATATTAATTTTGCTTAAAAATTAATTATATTTTCAAAAATTATATAAGAATTTAGACCTTGAATATTTATTTATATTAATTTTGCTTAAAAATTAATTATATTTTCAAAAATTATATAAAAATTTAGACATTGAATATCAACACAAATTATTATTCGTTGATGTTATATGTAGGTTTATAAATATTGAATTTACATGTAATTAAAGCAGCGTCTTCAAACTATTCAAAATATTTCGCAACGCTGCTTTAGAATAATATCTGAATGGGGAGCGAGAAATCGCAATTTGCGTACCGAGCAAATTACTGGAGGCGAATCAAAAATGCCGCCAGCGCGCAATACGTTTTGTCACTTTGCCGCCTCTCGCCGCCGAACAAAACCGCCGAGTATTCGCATTAAAGGATACGGATGACAGGTGATATTACGAAACATTTTTTCAATACTCAATGTCGCGCAATGTAACGTCGCTGGGAAATTCATAGCCGTAAAGCTGATTTTTTTCACCAGCGTTGTATACATCATCATGTCAATCGCTAAAAATCAATAACCAGTTTTGGCAAATAAAAGAAAGAGAAAATGATGGTGGCGACCGTTACTATGTAGTAGTTCAATGTAAAGAGTAAATAAAAATAGTGTACTTAAAAATTGCTGAATTCCATAAACATGCTGATTTTAAATGTACTTACTTTTTCTGAAATTATATACAAAAAATGTAAAAAATGCCCCAAAAAAAGGAAGAAGACTACGAAGAATACACAAACAAAAAGGAACGAAGTAAATGCAATAACTTTTATTACAAAATTTGAATAAAAGAAAATTGACAAAGTAAAATTTTTGATAAAGAGAATGGTTGCGACCGTTACTACGTTGTAATCCATACTTACTATAATTTGTGATTAAAACATATTCAATTTTTCAATTAAGTGAAAGAAGTAATAATTTTTTATGAATGTCTATATTTCTAAACGAATCTAAATTTTGGAGCTTCCAATAAAATCATCACAATTTAGAAAGCAGGTTTAATTAAAAAATCTTGAGACCGAGAGAAGATATTAATGGAAATTTCGTGAATTCTTAAAAACGTGAGTAGATTTTAGAAAAAAAACTTGCTAAAAATCTAGGGCCTCAAAAAATGAATGAATTACTCAAAATTTCCTGAACCCTCAAGAAAAATCTAGATTTCTACAAACAAATTTTCTAAAGTTTTAAAAAGTTCTAGAGCCTCCAAAAAATCTTTGCAATTTAGAAGTTAAGAAGATAACCTTGAAATCTGTAGGTGAAATTTCTACGAATGTCCTGAACCCTTGGAAAAAAGTCTAGATTTCTAAATGAACATTTTCTAAAAATTCTAGAGCCTCCTGGAACTTTAGAAGACCAGTTGAAAAAATATCTTGAAATCGGAAAAAAGAATTACTGAAAATTCTTTTAACTTTCTCGAAAATAAGAATAGATTTCTAGGGGAAAATTTTCTAAAAAAATATAGACCCTCCAAGAAAAATTTCTAAATAAGTTTATAGCCTCTAGCTGAAACAAAAACAAAAAGTGAAGCAATTGCTGAAATTTCCTGAATTTTGGAAAAGAAGACGAATCAAAAAAATATTTGGAGCCTGAAAAAATCTTCGCAATTTATAAGAAAACTTGAAAAAAAAATTGTGTAAAGAAGATATATGTATATGTAGAAACTCCTAATGCGTCATAGAAAATCTGTGCAATTTTAAAGACGACTTCAAAAAAACTTTTGAACTCTAGAAAATAAATTGCTAGAAATTTCCTGAACCCTCAAAAAAATAATCTAGCCTCAAAGAACATGTTTGCGATTTAGAAGACAAGTTGAATAAATCTTGAAATGTGGAGAAGAAATTTCCAGAAATTACCTCAACTCTCGAAAAAATGTCCAGATTTTTAAAAACAAATTTTCCAAAAAAAGTCTTCATTTAAATCTTTGCAATTTACTGGAAATTTCTTGAATTCTACAAAAAAAAATCTACATTTCTAGAATTTTTTTTTTTTGACAATTATCATAAATTCGTAATTTAAAGATAGCTTAAAAAAACAATCTTGATATCTGGAGAAATAACTGAAAAGAGTCTAGATTTCTAGGAACAGATTTTCTAGAAAAATCCATAGCCTCCAAATCTGAATAAAAGTTACTGGAAATTTTTGAACTCTCGAAAAAAGTCTAAAGTTCTGGAAATGATTATTTTTTAATTTTTGAGCCCTGAAGGAAATCTGCAATTTATAAGCCAATATTAAAATCTGGAAGAGAAATTATTGGAAAAAGCCTGAATGAAAATTATATAAATATTTCATGAATGATTTTCTCATTTACCTCGTGGTAAAAAACACTTGGTTAGTTTCACTAAATTTTATATTCACTCGACTAGTTTCGCTTTTTACAGCATTTTCAAGAGTAACTATTAGAAGAAAACATATAAATATTAAAACGAACTTTCTAAATAACTCCCGAATAAGACCTAAAAATTCCGGAAATATGAAGAAGAAATTACTGTAAACTTTTAGATTCCTCCAAAAAAGTTTTAGAAATCTAGAAGGAAAACTTGTGAAAAATTCTACAATCCTTGATCAAAATTCTTTTTAATGGAAGATTCAAAAAACTGAAAATATGGAGAAGAAATTCCTGAAACTTCCAGAAGCCTCTAAGTAAGTTCTAGAATTATATAAAAAATTTCCTAATAAATTGTTAAACAAAATCTTGAAAGAACTTTCTGAAAAATCTAAAACTTTCGAATAAAATCTTTGCTAAAAATTCTGGAAATATCTATTTATTTATTATATAAGAAAAAGAAATTACTAGAATCTTCAAAAAGAGTTTTATAAATCTAAAATGAAATCTTGTGAAAAATTCTAAAAACCTCAATGTAAAGAAAACTAAAAGTATGGATCATCTGAGAAAATTATAAAAAAAATTGAACAAAATATTGTACAAAAACCACAAAGGAATTTCTATAAATAAATATAAATAATGACTTTCTGAAAAATTTTGAAACTCTTGAATAAATTCTGTGCTCAACTTGCAAAAATTTGTAGAATTCTCAATAAAAATTCTTTGAAAAGGAAGTTGCAATATAAACTTAAAGTGTGGAGGAGAAATTACTGAAATTTTAAGAATCTGAAAAATTCTAAAGTTGAATTTTTTTCTCACAAATTAAGAATTTTACAAAAAATATGTCTTAATAAAACTTATTCAGTTTTCCATTCCCTTTAACCTTTGTTTGAAAAACACTAAAATAAAACACTTACTATGTTTTTACCACTAAAATTTATTGTAAAATATATAAAATAAATTACAACAACACACGACTTAAGTTTCGCCTAATCCGTTGTCGCTATTCCCATCTTATTAATTTTTCTACCCTCTCCCAATATTGTACTTGTATAAATGTAACCTTCTTTTTAATTTGTGCACTTGATAATGACCTTTAAAAGTCGAGACTTAAGTCGTGTGTTGTTGTAATTTATTTTATATATTTTACAATAAATTTTAGTGGTAAAAACATAGTAAGTGTTTTATTTTAGTGTTTATTATGAATTACCACATAGTAACGGTCGCAACCATTATTATAATTTGTTTGAAAAGTTATGTAATATTTTTCAAATTTGGAAAAATATCGAGAAAAATCAAAAAAACGCCTCGAGCCACTTCCGGTTTATGACTGTTTAACAAATGCTTTCCAGTTCCAGTTTTTAACGATAAAACCTTAAGTTTAAAGTTTCATATCAATCGGATCAGTCGTTTTTGAGATACAGCGCCCACGGACAATTTCATGCACGAAAACAATATATGATATGTAGGGAAATTAACTAGACGAAAACTAAGAAACAGAAAAAGAAAATAAATATAGACAAGATCAAAACAATGATAATAGAGAAAAAAATTATATACAATAAAATTTCACGGAAAAGAAATCGAACAAGTAGAAAGTTACAAGTATTTAGGAACAATAATAGAAAATAATTGAAGGCAAAGAGTTAAATGGTAAATTCGGAAAAGGAGGAATAATATTTAATACGATGAAGCCTTCGTTCTTTGGCATAAGGGATATAAAGGAATAACTAATGACATAAAAGCAGAAATAGCGAAAAAAGTTGTAAGACCGACAATAATATATGGTAGTGAAACATGGTCCATGAAAGAAAACACATAACGAAAATAAGTGCAATCGTTATGAGATTCTTAAAGAAAAATGAAAATAAGACCAGACGAAGGAAAATAAGGAATGAGGCGTACAGATAACACCTGCAGATATAATTTGTATCTGGGGGGACAATTTTGTCAGAATCCGATGCCCCCCTCGAAACTATGAAAGTTTCCATTCGCCACATTTTACATTACGATGCATTGTTTTCAAGTTCTTCGAGACCGTAATGTAAAATGGGACAACGCGTATATTTATTCTATTGTAGAAGGGCAGCCTAGATGATTGGGAACAGAAAAGCAGGAAGAATATATAAAACACGGACGCAAAGAAGAAAATATCGGAGAAAATCGAGAAAATCATGGAATGACAGAATTAGAGAAGAAGTAGAAAAAAAGAATATAGACTGACGAGAAATTAAATAATTAACTCAAGACAGAAGAATAAAATACAGAAGAAGACACTAAACAAAAACTACTTACACACAGTAGAAAGGAATGAGATTTAAAAAAACTTACTTTTAATCCTCATTTTGTTCAGGAAAAGAGTGCATTTTATTACAAGATTAAAATATCGTGATAAATAAAATGCATGCATGTTTCACAATATTTTTACGATTTGCGCTTATAACTTGTCTTAGAAGTCTTCTATATTAAAGACCAGCAGTAATCTCCTAGCACACAAGGATTCTATTGTCCTTGATATCACCTTCACATCCTTGAAATATCCTGATGGAATCTCTCTTCGTGCTCGTAGCTCACGTCACCCAAATTAAAAGCTAAATGGGAATGTAAAATATGAATCATTAGAGTTATATTAAGTGTTAATATGCTTTTAATATATTTTCTAAAATGGTTATATACTTTGCAGCTTTTTCCATACAAAATGTTTATATATTTTGTATTATATTTTTGTATATTTACGTGTATATTATTAAGAAGAAAACGTACGTATAATAATCATAAAATTTCCCAGAAAGTTGGCAACACTTCTTCAAAGCATATCCACGCCACTTTTTTCTTAAAATTCAGTTTCTCAGCAAATATTACATCTTGCATTATATGACTTATTTGAGAGTCTATAAACCTTCTTTGGGTTCTACCTCACTTATACTGGAAAATTTAAATATGTAAAATATTTTATTATAGAGAAGTAGATCTGCAACAAACAAGAATGTTAATTTCACAATGAGCACCTTTCAACAATCAACTGTTACCTTTAAAATGAAACCTGTTAACTCTTAGCGGTTAACTATGAAGCAACCTAGTCTGAAGTTAAATCTCAGTCAACACTTAACTGTAAACATACACACTGATCTATCAATTGTCAACTTAAACTCTAAACTGTTAAGTACTAACGGTCAATTTTCAAATGCTTAATATTTCATTATAGCAGCGTACATCTGCGTAATCCCAGATTACATCATTTCAAAAAATATATCACAATGACTAATGTCAAGTAAACCTCAAAAAAAGGGACAAAAGCAGCGAATTTGTTTAAATACATTATAAGCGAAGAATTCAGAAGCTGTCAGCATGTTTAACTGGACAGTAGATGGATATGAGTTTGAGTGAAAGATCATTGAAAACCAGTGAACTCCGCCCGTGATTCTTGCTGTCTAAATTTGTTGTACGTGTATTATTAATTTACGTATCCTTTGGTAAATATGTTTTAAGCAAGAAGAACAAAGTAAGAAGAATAAAGAATAAAGAATGGGCAACTCTCAATTCAATGGTAAGTATAAACTGCAAAAACTAACCTCTAAACTGTCAAACAGTCTATAATATATTGTCAAATGCAGAATATTTAATTATTAAAATGATTTAACTATCAAATAACTAATAAAGTACTAACCGTCAAAATGCAACTGTTAAATGCTAAATATTTAATTATTACGCAGTAAATCTGCCCAAAACGGCATGGTTTCATTAGCAACAGCAGTTTTTAATTATAAAAAAGCCTTATAACTGTCAACGGTCAAACAGTTTTCCATATACTGTCAATATTAAACTATATCGTGTGATATAAAGATAATTTTTTCAATTTTTTTTTTTTAATATGAAAAATATTACAAAATATTTCAGACAAAAGTTAAAGGGAATGAGAAACTGAACAAGTTTTATTACAACATGTTTTTCATAAAATTCTTAATTTCGAGAAAATAAAAATTGACATTTTTGACATTTTTTGCCAATTGCTAACAAACTATTAGAGTTAAATGAAATTTATATTACAAATAGTAATAAAGATTACAAAAGTGAACAAATTATTAAGAATAGGCTCTTTGTGCGAACCTCATACTTTCGAGAGAAATGTAAGGAAATTAATATTTTATGTTTGTCTACATTTTATAACTTCTAACTAAAACCTTATTTTTAATGTTTTACTGACTGGTGGGTGGGAGAGAGTCCACCCATACACGATAACTGTAATTGCTAATCGTTGATGATTTTGCTGCTAAAAATAGTCAAACCCTTTATGCAATAGAAAATTAAACTAAAATCAAAATTTTAGTTTAAATATAAATGGCTTTCTATAGCTAATCTTATCTTATTTAGATTTAAAGTCTGTCCACTCATCATGCATACAAATTTTATTAATTAACTAAAAAAAAATTGTAATTATTTTTACTCCAAACCGCGAAACAATCAGTAATTGAAATTTATATGTTTATGTAGGGTGAGTAGGTGGCCTCTATCATACCCTCTAATCAGTAAAGCATCATCAAAATTAGTGAAAAATTTGAATGAATAAATCTCTTAAAATTGCAATTATTTTGTATTTATTTATATTTTACATGTTTAAATTAAAATCCTCACTTATGTTTTACTCATTGGAGGGTGGGATAGAGGCCACCCATCCACCCTACAGTTGCACGATAACTTGAAATACAATGATTGATGATTTTGCTGTTTACAAAATAAAACGTTGTATATAATAAAAAAATAAGCAGAATCCAAATTTAAGTTTAAATATAATTGACTAATCTCATGTAAGCTTGATTTAAATCCTTTTCACGTATGATATATATAATTTTTATTAATTTGCACACTTAAAAATTTTACTTTGTTAATTTTCTTTTTCTATATTCTTGTTTTGAATAGAGTTTTTAGCAATGTCTTTTATGAATTGTGATACTTTTTTAGAAAAAATTACTTCAATTTTTTGAGAAATTTCTGCCATTTCTTAAAATATATTTTGCACGAATTTTTATGTCAAATGTCAGGTATTTTATTACATTTTACTTTATATTATCCAAATCTGAGGAATGTATTTCTCAAATTGCAAGATTTTCTTTCCAGAGTTTCTCAAATACTTTAGAATTTACTCCAAATTTAGTTAGGATTTCTAGAATTTTCCAGAAATATATCTTTTTGATTTTTAAACTTTCTTATATTTTTTATTTATCACCATTTCTTCATTTTTCATAGTTTCAGGAATTTTTAAAGTAATTTGTAAAGAACTTTATACATTTTTTGCTTTATATCTTCTAAATTTTTCAACAATCCAAAATTTTGCAACCATTTTTCTTTAATTTAATGAGAATTCATCCCAAATTATTATTTTTTTTTTTTTAGATTTCTAGAACTGTTTTTAAGTGTTTTCTCAAGAATTTTATATATTTCTTGCTTTATGTCATCTGCATTTTTCTAGAATGCATTTTTTTCGGTAATTTTAGAATTTTGCATATTAATATTTCTTTATTTTGCATATTAATATTTATTTATTTATTAGAATTCTCTACTTTCAGAATTTTTTATATTATTAATATTTTAAATAATTTTTGCTTTTATGATATTTTCTAAATTTTACTTTTATTTTTAGAATTTTTGTTAGTCTTTCCAAAGATTCAATAATCCTATACTAATTTTGCTTCTAGATCTCTAGAGCTTCTCAGCAAGTTTCATATTACTTTTTTAATAATTTTTTACTATTTTTTTATTAACTTATAAGAACTTTTCTTTTAAATTGCAAGAATTTTGTTATTTTATAATTAATTATCTTATCAAAATTTTTCGGTATCCTTTTTTAATATTTTTTTATGAGAGATTTTTAATTTTTTCATCAAATGTTTTCTTTTCTTTTTTCTACCAATTTTGCAAGAATTTTTTCTTATTTTGTATGAATTTTTCTCTCATTTTTCTAGAATTCCAAAAAAAATGACACATCATTCTCGCCAGTGTTGCTTTTATTTCCTTCCAATTTGCAATTTTTGCATCTTACTCCTTTAATCTGAAGCCCATAGCATGTTTTTTCCGTGTATAATTATTTTGATGGTTTTTATTTCAGTGGATTGTTTTGATTTGTAGAATACGAGTATTTCTTTCAAATTTCTAGATTTCGTACATTTTTCTTTTTGAAAAAAATATAATTATTCTATTGAATTCTACATAATTTTTAAAGAATATCTTTTCTAAATTGTACGAAATTCTTCGTTTTTATTTTGAATTCCCAAAATATTGTGGAATTTTTCTTTTTGATTTTTGTGAGTTACGTGAAGGTAAACTTGATTAATTAAATAAAGTATTAAAACATTGATAATGGTCTCTTTGTGTGTGAATTTAAATAAAATTGTGAAGAAAGGTTTTTAGTGCTTTTTAATTAATGAATTTTTCTTTGATTTTTTATTTTAGAGGAAAAACAATCTTCCATGATTGTTTTAAGGATTTCTAGAATTTTTAAGCAATTTTTCTTTCCTTGTTAGATAATTTATCACCATTTTCTGAAGTATCTTATGGGAATTTCGTAAAAATTTCTAAAAAACAATACATTTCTAAAAATGTTTATTAGTAATAGTTTAATTCTAGATATTAAATTAAAGGTTCCAAAATGTTTGTTTTTAGAAATGTTTAGCTTTTAGATTTACATTTTCTGAATATTCCCGAATACCTCTTCTAAATTGTAAGGTTTTCTTTTCAGTAGAAATACTTTTCAAAAAACTTTTCTTCTGGACTTTTCAAATTTTTTAATTAAAGTTATTGCAAGCTGCGAGGCGATCAGTATATAAAGTTAATATGCATATGTAGGGTGGGTTGGTGGCCTCTAGCCTACCCTCCAATCAGTAAAACATAAGCAAGGGTTTTAATTGAAAGTTGTAAAACGTAAATAACATTCATTTATTCAAACAAATTTTGAAATTTAAGAAATTCTGAAAAATAAGACATAAGTTAACAAACGTTAAAGAGAATGAAAAACAACAAATTTTATTAAAGCATGTTTTTCATAAAGTTCATAAACAAATAAAAATTAATAATTTAGAATTTTTTTTCCTATGAGTATAAATAATAAACTATATTAATTAAATAAAATTCATATAACAAGTAATTGTAAAATATAAGAAAAGTAGTATGATGGCCACATCACCATTTTTATGTATTTGTAATAAATTTATCAGCTATCTGATGTTTACCTGTAACTTATCTGTAGTATAACTATCATTGATTATGCAGATATATTTATTATATTTGTTATGTGTTTATGATGCTTGATTGCCCTGTCATGTTATGTGTTATGCATCAACTACGATATATTATTATTTTAATCGCCTTATTCTATTGAATATGAAATTTCAGTGGCTTTCCTTATTTGTTTCGACCTTTATATCAATCACAGAAAAATCTAAAATTTTATAACTATTTTCCCTTATTAATTATTATATTTATTACATTTATCTGATGTTTCATTCAAAATTTTTAACAGTAGCCTTTATATTTGTGATTTAAATGAATTGTAACTTCTTCAAATATTTATTGGTAATACGATTTTAAATAATTGATTTAAGGAAAAAAACATGTCCATAGATTGGAATTGAACTTTTCTCCTCATTCCGGGAGAACACTCATTAGCCACTGAGAAATTGGTTTCAATTCATCGCTGTTTTATTGATTCTCCGAGGAATAATATTAATTGAAGAAAATCACTGTAGGAAAGTTCTGATTAATAATTATATAACTTTACATAACAAACAATAAATTACTGTGTAATACAAGGATGTATATAATAAAATTCTATTAGGAGCTATACAGAATAGAGCTTACATCCTGCATAGAGACAGTAGCAATGTAATTAACATGCCGAATCGCATTCGCGTCACGACATAACAGTTTTCTTTAAATACGTGCGGATGACACAATGATGGCAATCGACCGATGAATGCATCAATAACCAATAACCATGCACTAATTGGTTGAGTTATTTCCCTAAAACCGTTGCATAATGCAGGACCTCGGGCAGTCGGGGAACTATTAGTCTATTATGTTATCGTCTATAACTCATATTCGATGAGTAGAGCATAAGCGATGTCCGCCGCACATGTCGCTGTCTGGACAGAGCCGGCCGCCTGTTCGGGACGTTGTCTCCGGTCTAATTTAGAGACTTTAATTAAATTTCGGGGCCCGGCAAAACTATAACTCAGCCCCGCATTTTCGGAAAAATTTACACCGAAAACTTGCGCAATAAAAGGGATCGCAGTGCGCTCGCCTAGTTGACAGGTGTGAGTTGCGGGGGCAGGGAGAAAAATTGTTATCACCAGTCTGGGAATAAAAATAGTGGGAAGACCTATCCGCCCTAGTCCGAGGGCCTTCTGGGAACAACAACTCGGCGGAAGCATGGGAACCAATTACCATCGGCACGGTTGCTTCTCCATCGACAAACAGTCGCATAAATACATGTCGGGCTTTGTTATCGCCCTTAGGAATCGCAAACAGTCAAACAGTACCGCTGGTGGAACTATTTCGGTGGCCAGCGAAACACACCGATATTAAAAGCCGGTCCGCCGACGAACAAACCTCATAAATTCCCTTTATGTGCGGGGGGGCCTAGGACAATCTGAAATACATTCGCACAAATTATGTGTACCACTGAGCGGAACTTTTAATGCAATACAAACCGCCCAGACAAATCGAATAGTTCATGTAAATTGAACTTTTAACAAATATAATTTGCATTTTAATTGAACATGTACACCTAATCAAAACATTTAACAAAACCAATTTAGATTTATTTGTGGTATACATAATATATAGATTAATTATAATTTCTAAAGTTAATTGGAATTATTATAATAGTTTTATGTTTACACATTTATTAGAAATGAAGATATATAAAAATAATTAAATCTATTTTCAACGACTCTATCATCACTATTATTCACTACACTGATATAAACAGAAAATAGCGGATTAATTTTTGATGATGTATGGTGTATTTAAATTTCTGCTAGATAAATATAACCTAAAATATTTTTATTGAATTAATTTCGTACTTATTTTTTGATGAAACAGTATAAAATAATAGGTAAATAATTTTTAAACTCTTGGCTCATTTACACACATACAAATACACGAATGACACATGACGGAAGGACCACGTGGTCGATAGCCAAAAACACCACTACTACTACCACTAAAGAACGCCGCCAACTGTTATAAAGTATTTTCAATTGTCAACTGTCATATGTCAACGTTGTCGTCAGTAAAGAATTAACAGAATTTGTTTACATAGTTTTCATTTGCCATACATAAACTGTCATCTATCAATAAATATTTTATGTCAAATGTCATTTGACCAAATTTAACTGTCAGCTGTTAACATTCCCATATGTAGGAATCGGTACAAAAATTATGCCGTTTGCTAAGTATAGTTTATCAACTGTTGTTTGCTATATATAATTTGTCAATTGTCATATGTCAACGTTGTCAAATGTAGACATCAGCGCAGAATCAACAGATTTTGTTCACATAATTGTCATTTGCTATTTAAAAACTGTCATCTACTTATGATTTGACAAATTTGGACTAACAGCTATCAACATTCTCAGTTGTAGAAATCGGTGCAGAAATTTCAACCTTTTTTCACATAGTTGTAATTTTCCATTTGCCAACTGTAATCTATCAACTGTTTTTACAAAATATCAATTGTCAACTGTCATATGTCAACGTCGTCAAATTTAGGCATCAGTGTAGAATCAATAGATTTCGTTTACATAGTTGCTATTTGCCATCCGAAAACATTGTCGTTAATAAATGATAATTCTTTGTAAAAATGTCAATTGACAAAATTTAACTGTCAGCTGTCAACTTTCTCAAGTGTAGGAATCGATGCAGAAATTAAAAGCATTATTCACATATGTGTAATTTGCCATTTACAAACTGTAATTTTATCAACTGTTATTTACCATATATCATTTGTCAATTGTCAACTCTCATATGTCAACGTTGTTAGAATCAACATATGTTCACATTTTTGTTATTCGTTATCTAAAAACTGTCATCTTTCAATGGTTATTTTCCATTTACCAAATGTAATTTATCAACTGATATTTGCCATATATTAATTATCAATTATTAACTGTCATATGTAGATATTAATGTAGAATCAAGAGAGTTGGTTCACATAGTTGTCATTTGCCATCCTAAAACTGTCATCTATCAATGGTTACTTTTTGACAAATGTCATTTGACAAATTTTAACTGTTAGTTGTCAACATTCTCAGATATAGTAATCGGTACAGAAATTACAACCTTTGTTCACAAAGTGGTAATCTGCTATTTGACAACTTTAATTTATCAACTGTTATTTGCCACACATTATTTGTCAATTTGCCATTTGCAAACTATGGTTTATTAACTGTAATTAGAACAAAATCTTTTGATTCTACATTGATACCTACATTTGACATTATATATATATATATATATATATATATATATATATATATATATATATATATATATATATTGCAGTTGACAATGGACATCAACATATCATAACTGTGTGAAGAATGGACAGATTCCTAAATTTGAGCATGTTTAGGGCTGTGATAAAATTTCTTTACGCAAGAAATGTGCGTTATGCATCGTTAATTGAAGGATTAGAAAGAGAGAACACTCATAATGTCGAGCATTCTCAACGGCCTTAGTTCTCTCAGATTACCATGTGTATTTCCCCTCGAAACTAAAGTACATCTTCTACCTTCTATGTGTCCTGTGTCTCTCTATCTGGCTATTTGAAGCCAATATAAGTTTTTAATGATTCAAATGTCGGTTATGTCTACATCGGTTTCTTGTAAGCAGACAGAGAGATCTTTGGGTTGATCGCGACATATTTGCAGCAGGATGTTCAAGACAAATAGAGCCTTACGTGTCCTGTCCGCATTTCTCAAACAGAATTGAATTGGTTTCAAGATTTCTTTGCATTTGTTCCGGATCTATTATGTACAATTCGTAAGAATATTTTTAAGGAATAGCTCATTAGGCATATTAGCCAATGGTCGCTGAAATTTTTTGCTTGCTGTTTCTTAGGGATGGATACCAACTTTTACCAATCTTCTAGAATTGTACCGGTGGCACATTGTCTAACAGTTTTAGAAGTATACGAATGTTGTCCCCATCTATCAGTTTCTATACTTCTATTGTACGGTCCGGAGCATTTCCTAGTTTTAATAGTTTTTTAGCATTTATTACTTTGGGTTTTAGTATTTTCTGTCCTTCTATGTACTCTTTATATTGGGACATTCTCACGCCCCTATAATCTTGCAACAGATTTCTTCCAAGTATTTTTTTGTGGACTTGTCATCAGTTATTACGCTGTACATTTCTTCATTATTAGGCTTGTAGTTTCTTTTAGTTCTTTATGCATGTTGAACATATCTCATTCAAAGGTTCTTTGCGGTGCGTATGCTTGCTCTGGTCTTTTTCTATAAGTGCTTACGCATGTCCAGAACATTTTTACTAAGTCTTCTTTGCACCATGAGGTCCGGAATGTTATCTGTGGTCCAGCTCTTTCTTCATTGTGATACTGTATCTTTACCTGGTTGTTGAATTTCGTCTATGTGCTTATCGTTATTGGAAAAGCACATCATCTTTGCCAAGTCCATACACTGGCCAACTCATTTCGCTGATACACTTAATATTTACTTTTTGCCTTGTGGCTTCTAATGCCAAGTTTTCGAGTCTACCAGCTGTAAAAAAGTGTTTTCACGTTCCACGTTCCTAGTTTTATTTTTGATTTCATTTCACTACTTTGAGCAGGGAGATTATTTGCACCCCTTGCCCATTGGAGGGCTGCCCCGTACTAGGGACCATATTTAGATTAATCTTCATAGCGAAATCATGGGATAAAAAATTATCAGTATGGTTACGCTCTGCCTTTACTGGTTATTATTTTTTACAGATTATTTTTTCCTTTCCACAAACAGGTTCCATTTTTTCTGTACATTGCCATTCTCTGAGGGTAGTAGCAGAAACTTTTATTAACATACTCTAATAATTACCAAATATTTTTCTTCCTGATTAGACAATTCTTTTAAGTTATATATGCAGGGTATCTCATTATTTATTTATTTATTTATTATATCTTTGGTATTCTTTCTAAAAAAATGCATACAAGAAACAAATTACAAAAAAACCTACATAAAATTTTGTACGAAAGAATCACGGGCGGAGTTCACAATAAATTATGTTCTTCCACTCAAACCCCATTTGCTCCACGATGTTGGAAGGTCAGCAAACTCCATCCACATCTGGAAGCTGTTATATTATTGATAACACCGTTGTTTATCCACTTTTTAAGAGGAACTTCTGGCAGTTTATGTCAGCATGACATTATTATGTATTTTTAATACAGACAAATGGATTAATCATAAATTCTAAGGATCAAAATATGATGATTTTATGGTTACTTGTCTATACTGGTTGTTACTTAGCCGCTAATAAAGTGGAGAACACATGCTGCCGAATAGCCGCGCCTATGAGAACAGGCGCTCCTCTTCCTTCACCGTATCTGGCTTTGCATGAACCACTTCGGACTCCCTAACACCATATCTGGCTACCTTTGTTTAGTTTCGCATGCAGGTCAATTCAGTTACCGGGGTGTGGGATATGGAGCCATAAACAAGAGTTGGGTACCCTGCGAGGACGAGTTCCGCCTACCATCTCCCTCCTATGGCGCTCAATGTGACTGCCATTGTAGGAACTGCAAGTCTGAAATATTACTCCAAATGGAAGTCTTAGGCAAAACCTCTTGTGTGGCTCACACACACAAAAATTTCGATTCGACAAATTTATTTATCAAAAGGCAATACACTACGAAACGCAGAAAGCAGATCAGCAGTTTATTCTGTGAAGCAATCAAAATGTATAAGTGATTTGCAGTTTGGAGGCTGACGAAGGGTTTAATATATAACTCTGGTTTAGTGATGTCATTAGCTGTCATTATTCAATTATAAGGGTGTAAGGGGTCATAGAATTTTACCTGAAACTGCTCGAGTGGTGTTCGCACGACCGAGTAACTGCCGGTATAAGCAGTACCTTCATACTAGCCAACAGCTTAGGGTAGAAGAGTTAGTACGAAGTCGGGCACAATATTGCCTTTTCAGCGAAAAAAAAAAATCGCTCGAGAAGACGGAGGAACTGACAAAACAGTCAACGGCAGTAGAATATAGAAATCAAGGGGATTAAAGGTCTAGCAGGATATTGTCGCGCTTCCTGTTCGCAAATATGTACACCTGTTCTCGGTGGAATTCGAGGACTTTCTCGATAATTGCTAATAAGTAGTTTTTATGCTGATCGAGGAAATCGAGAAAGATCCGTGGGACCTCCGGGAGGGAGAGTCGAAGTTTAGATTGTGATCTAGAAGGTTGTTCCAACATTTAGGTTAAGTGTATTAATAAATAGTTTAATTAAAAATATTTGGTTTTTACTCATTCATCACCGTCCATTTAAAGTAGGTAATCTTCCACTTCCTAGTAATAATAATTAGCTTTGATCTCGAAGTCGCGACGACCCGTATGCGTCAATATCTCAAACTTAATCAATATGGTTTTAACGAATAAAAGCCTAACCCAAACAATTGCTATTCATAGAACTCAGACACCAAGAGTCGACAGTGGAAGTAAGTCACAAAGAGGCCACAGGACTTACAAGTCGTCAACAAGCCAACAGCCATAACAAATGGCAAAGAAATAATCACTAAATCAAGGGAAAAAATCACGAAAATTGCATCAAAATGAGACTGCATTTTAAAAGATGAACATGAAAAGATAACCACACTTTAAATACTTTGGACACAAAACTAATTACCAAAGTACACATCGAGACGACATCTTGGCAAGAATCGAACAAGAGGGAGATATATTTATCAAACTAAAGAAACTACTAACAGCCCAGAAACTCTCCTTGAATCTTCGAACAAGAATGTATGTATGGACTAGAAGTATGGACCCTAAATAAGGAAAGCCTTTGAGATGTGGGTCTACAGATGGATGTTAAAAATACCCTGGGTGGACCAAATCCCGAACAAAATGGTTGTAGAAATAATGGATAAAGAACTGGAAGTTCTATTCAGCATAAAAAAGAGGAAATTGACATTGCTTGGGCACATAGCTTGGAACTCAAAATATGAAATTCTGCAGCTCATTATATAAGGCAAAATCGTGGGATGTAGAAGCCAGGGCCGTTGTAAAATCGCAATGTTGTGTACGAAATTGGTTCAAACTATCATCCACTGAATTATTAAGCGCAGATACCTCTAAAGTAATGATTGCCATGTTGATCAGCAACCTCCGAATAAGACGCTGAATAGAAGAAGAAGAATATTCAGTTATGATATTTTATTTAAAAATATGACCCAAGTAATAACTCAAATAATTCTTTTTAAATTAGATCAAACTTAATATTTTATGGAGAAGAGTACCTTCTATACGGTATAAACCAAAATCTTTCTCATGAATAAATTTTTCTAGCCACTATTAAAATGCATTTTTCTAAGGTCCTCACTTTGTTAATTTTTATAGAATTCTTACAAGATTACATCAACATTACATAAGCTTAAATGTTTCAAATTATTTTTTCCACCAGCAGGACACAATTTATTCCTTGCACTGGTTCCGTATTAATAGTACTCATTAACGTACATTCTTATTGATTAATTGATATACTAAAACCAAAATTAAAAGTAATTGTATATTAAATTTCTATGTTGAGAATTACACTTTAATAATAATAAATGTTCGCCTTTAAACCACTAATACTACTCGCCAGTTAAATAAGAGATTATTATTCTGATTGAAAGGCATAAAAACATTTAATAAATAAAATCTACCAACGTGAATAAAATTCATTTCATTCTTCAGACATCTATTAAGAAGGATCCCTCAGTATTGGTCGTCAGGCATTACTTAACTGAATTTGAAAGGAGAAAATGTGCTTTGTAATATTTGCTTTCTTACACAAGCACAGCTTTGTGTGCTTTGTACTGTGGAAACGTCAATATTGCTGCTCTATATAAACTGCGAAATAATCTGCTGTATTTAATTCTAAATCTCAAAACTACCATTCACATTTTCTTCTTGAAAATTTAATATTGTCAATCAAAGAAAAACAGATTATTATTGAATTTATTTTTTTACTCTAAATATACAATTAATTTATAAAAATTATATATAATAATCGTATAATAAAGCAATAATATTATTATATATAATTCTAATTTAATAATAGTCTTAGATTTTGTAGTGACTAATATTGTGAATTTAATTAGCATAAATAAATTATTTGATTAATTGGTGTACAATTAGATTTTCTTATTTTAGATAGTTTAAATCAATAGCTATGAATATGGATGTATTTTATTTAATTTGTAGTAAGGATGAATTATGTACGGTTAAATTTATGCAGTATTTAACACGGCGTACATCAGAATATTATTAATGAGTTTTGCTTTAGACTCAGTTACGTAAAATAGCTTTGTGAATAAAATTTACACCAACATATGACTAACCTCGCATCATATGTAAGTATATGCAATATGCTAATGAGCGAAGTGAATTAACTTTTCGTAAAACAGTCTTCGGAGCAACTCTCAGGAAATCTGCATAACCTCGAGAACGCGCACTTATTTTTGCTAATTTGTATGTGGAAAATGTTGCACATTGTTCAACGTATTTCCATATTCCGTGTAATATGCAGGGCTGCATATAGCATTAGTACAGGGGTGCGAAAAATTACCGACGCCCCGGCGAAAATTTAACAAGGATATTGCACGGGAATAATTACGACTGTTGATGTTTTAGTTCTAGCGAAACGCAAAAAAAATATATATGATGACGTTCATGGTCCGCTGGTAATTAAGAGGATGAAACATGCCCGGAATTTCTGGGATGCATAAGTTTGCGTAATTTTTGTAGCGCTAAAAATACACTGCGCTCTTTGTATTCCGGGATTATTACATTAATATAAAGCACGAGTTTTAAAACACAATTTATGCGTGCTAATTTTGGAAAGATTAACTAATTAATAAACATGAGTTGCGGTGGACATGCAAAGTATTCTAATCGTTAAGTAATGTAAAATTATATTTAATTAATGTAGCCATGTTACAATTACATTTATTTTAAATTAAATTATTGTAAACAAATTATTTGAAGTAAAAGGTAGGTATTAATTACGAAACATTTGTTGAGGTTAACCGAGTCTAGTTGAAGTATGTCAAGGTGAACCACAACGTATAGCGATAATTTAACGGGCTTAAGATACATGGCATGACTCCAACCAATATATAAATCATGGTCGAATCTGACAGAAATATTCCGACCCAACGTGGTCTATCGATAATACGCAGGGGCTTTTATCTACATCAAAATGTCTTCCTTAAATCGGCCACTACACTCCCATTGTTACTCGCAGCATAATTAAGGCTAATTTGCCGACTCTGTACGCGACTATTTTCGTCCGTTTAATTTAACCACAAATAACGTTTATTACCGTTCCATTTCCAGTAATTACTGGAAATAAGACTACCGAGAACAATAACATGGATTTAATATTTAGCACCGCACGACTTACTTTTGACAGCAGGAAATTAATTCTTATTCCGCACTCAGACGTGTGTAATCCAAGTCAAATTAAACCGCACAGAGTGGTTTTGTATACAGCTGCATCAAGAAACCATTGAATTAACGTCTGGAATTTCCATTAATATAAATATAGCTGCTAAGAGAGCTGGAGTTTGCTTGCTTGAAACTAATTTTCAATATTTAACATTCAAACATACATCCTTTGAGGTGTACACATTCTGTACAGTCTATAAAATGTATTTGCCGTTTCTTGTCTTACAGCAAGTAGTTACCGAGTTTAATAGAATACCTATATGCTTAAATTAAATTAACTGACATATTTAGTAAAATTAAAACTGAGTTCATTCATTCCTTCACATATTTATCTAAATTACAAATACAAACTTATCATTATCAAAAACTGACTTATTTTTTTTAAATCTTTTACTATCCTAAAATAAATTTCAATGTTCTATTATACTCTAAAACTCATGCTTTTGTAATAATTGTAATGTTTTATTTTAACTATAATATAAGTATTAATACAAAAGTGAATTATGAAATTTAGAAAAATGGCGCAGTCGGTAGGATATTGAAAAATCAGGTAGTATAAAATAAACTCTGCTTAGAGGCAGTTGCAGTTTACCAAGCAGTCTCTTTTTAATGCAGAATAATATTACACAATAAGGCTTAAATCTTCGAATTTGCAGGTTTAAATTGTTCTGATAAGAACCGATTTGCAACGTTTTGGCTAAGTCGCATTGGTCTTCTCTAGGCGGCAGTTTTCCAGCCATTAATAACAACATATCCTTTTTAGTAACTTATTATTCTAGCATGCTCTTGACATATACCAGTTACTAATTTATTGTCCTAGCGTACTCTTACGTATGAATTGTAAATGAGCATGGAATTCAAAATCACTGCTCAACCTCTAGCGGGCATCTCTTCGGACACACCGCAAAAATCTGACAAGGCTGGAGGGCAACCTTCAAATCTGAAGTAGGTTGACAGATCTGTTAACCCTCCTGTTTCAGAACCCTCTTAAAGAGCTTTAACATCCCTGAAAAGAATTAGCAGAACTGAAACTTAATGAAGACAAACTGCGCGCCTTGCAACGCAGGCTGGCCTAAAGCCAGAATCTTTCACCAGCACAGTGGACACCAGCCAAGCAAATAATCTACGTTTGTCGACTCTGAAAAACTTAAGGATTTGCCGAGAGCAATCAACTTAAGCGACAGCTGGAGTTTTAAATAAAAATACGAAGAAGAAGAAATTGGACGACACTGCTACCATGACCTGGGCCAAACTTCAGGAAAAGGGTAAGTAAAGGTATTAACCTATCAACTTCAAGTAGCAACAATTGAACACCGAAACTTCCTGGAGAAACTCACAAAGAACCAAGTTAAAATTTTGGATTGTGCTTTCACCTCAAATTCGCTAAAGTTATATTGTACGGTGTCAGCCCCATCTTTAATGGATACGTGTACTCCGGAGAAATTCTCTCAGACTGGCTCTCGAAGTGAATCAAAAAACTAGTTCCACTCTGAAAAAAAATTAACTGTGATCCAAATTGAACACTCCCCGAGACTGAATAAGGATACCCTCTGGTTTGCCAGGTCACTGGATATGGAGGAGACAATTTAGCTCCTGGTTAGTCCAGAAGTCGAAACCAGAAGCTGACGATGTGTAGAAAATTCACCCTCCTGCAACAATGTGACAAAGATAGAAAGCGTTGTCTCAGACAAAAATTTCAACTTGTCACACTCAATCCTAAGAAGAAATCTCCCATCACTACCTTAAGGTAAGTTGAGCACAGCACAGAGGAGCCTCGTCATAAAACCACTCCAATTGAAAGCTCCGAAGCTTAAATAGTGAGTGTTTTATACTCTTATACTCTAACAAATTGGCAACCATTAACATATATTTTGAATTTGTGCAATGGAAGTGTAAGAACTAAATATAATTGAAATAAAATTTACATTATTACATTGCAAGGAGGCGATTCAAACACAAAACCACAACCTTCTAAGCAGTGATAAAACCTTAGTTCTAATCTAAGAACCCTATGTAGTGGCAAATACGATATGGGGACTAGGTAATTTAAAAGGCACAAAATCAAAGAACTTGTATGTATGTATTCACTCGACAACATTAACGGCTTCAATTTTCCAGTGCTAATCTCATAGTGGTCTGTTTTGAAGGAGAGGATTGTGGTAAGGTTTTTCTAATATCCGTATATCTACTCTATGATGCAACCGGAACTTATGATTTCATACTGTGTAACCAAAAACATCAGTCTCACTATAGTAGTGTAATGCACAACAGTGTGTCGTTGAAGCACGGATAATAATAAAAAAGGCAAAAATGAAAAGCTCTGCTCTAATACATTTCGAGCACAAAAATCTACACATATCTAATAGAGGCTGTTAAGCAACATTTTTTTTCTGTGGACTGCAGACGTTTGGTTTACTTTTAGTTGCACTTTGGAAATAGGTCCGGCCTTGCGTCAATTTGCTGAACAAACTTCACCATGTTCTTCAACAAACATGATTGCTTCAATTAACCTAAGAGATTCATCGACAGGCCTTCCTATCGGAAGATCGTTGATAAACATTTGCTTCAATACACCGTTAGGGTCGATTATGAAGAGCCCTCTGTTTACACTTTTTGTTGGGGAAACAATAAGTTTGATAAGTATTAGTTAAATAATCACGAGGTAGACTGAATAAACCAAATCTATTTACAAATTGTACAAATCAACAGAATCGAAATAGTTGTAACAATGTTTCTTGCTCGATAGATCGTTTGCTTCTGTTCCGCATTCTTCTTCGACCTTCCTCGAAGGGTGGAAGGGAAAAGTGGTGGTGGTGTCGAAAGTTGCCCCATTGGTTGGATTTGGATTTTTCTTCGCCCCGTTGCCAAACCGCTGTGGGCCGAATTTCTGACCTGGACCGTTGCCTGGCAGCCAGATGTTCTAAAAACTACCCGATAAGTCCTTTACGACGGTCTAAGACGGTTTCGTTGAAACGCACACACAACTTATTGTTCACTAGCCTGATGGCATGTAAAGTACACCAATAATATGTAAATGAGGCTTGTACCTGCGTTGAACACCCTTCAAGAGCACGTGGTAGTCATTAGCGATGTTTTCTTTTTCAGATCTGACAGCAATGGATTTATCAATTTACCTAAACCACCATCCTCTTGACTTGTATTTCATGCTTGTAGTGAGAATAAACTGAGATTCCTGTGACTTGCAAAATCAACTATGCGATAGTTGAAAGTGATCAATTTAGTGAGAAACACATAACTGAAATCCAGAGGATAATACGACGTATTTCCTATTAAAATACGACAACTGTATCTCCTTAAAATGATCGCCGATAAGATCCATTCCAAATAAAGGGCTGAATGCCGCACCCTCGGCGTCTTAGTTGCCATCCCTAATATTCAAACAGAAAAGAGGTGATTGATATCACCTTTCTAGTGAGAGTATAAACAAACACATACAGAACTGGCATGTGTCGACAGATACTCTGTCCAGGTCAGAATGCAGGTGGATATGTTACAAATCAAGTAATATACTTCCCGAAAAGGAAGCATTAAGGTAAGGCGATAAGGAACTATTTAAAAAAATCTTATCGGAACGACTATAAGAAGTTGAGAACCCTAAACCATTTTCTCATATGAAACATCATGTTCACTCAACTCGGCTAGAGAGAAATGAGCTAACCCAAGGTGGAACAAGGGACTCAATAAGTTAAGGAAGTAAGTAGGAAAACATCGCCGACTATACAAAAAGAAGGTAAGGCAATGACAATGGGAATCCTGGAGAAACTTTTGTGAATAAATTGAGTCTACAGTCATAGCCACAAGGTTGAATAATGTTCTCTTTAAAGACTTAAAGCCACAGACCAGATCAATGAAAAAGAAGGATGGCAGCTATACAGACAACATCGTAGTGTGTCAAAGCTATATCAGACGATGTCTGATATATCTTTGATGGATGGCTGTACTCCGAAGAGATTCTCAGGGTAACCTGTGTGGACTAAACATCCCTAGACTGGCTCTCAATGTCAGTCGAAAAACTAGCTACACAATTTTCAGGGGCAAATATAACGATGATCCAAATTGATCACCTCCCAAGATTGACAAAGGCTACCATATGGTTGCTAGGTCAACCTTTGGATATGGAGCAGACAACTGAGCTCCTTGCTGGTCAAAACCGAGAGCTGACAATGCGTAGTGTGTCTTCCACGCCGAAGAAAAATCAAATCACAGATTGCTCACCCTCCCACAAAAACGTAGCAAAAATCTAATTTCTCACGCTCAATCTCAAGAAGATATCTCCCATTATTACCTCAAGGGAAGCCGAGGACAGCAGAGAGGAACCTTGCCATAAAACTACTTTAATTGACAGCTCCAAAACAAGGGTGAGTGCTTTATCTTATATTCTAACAAATTGATAACCCTAACATAAACACACAATTAACACATCTATTGAATTTGTGTAATTGAGTTATAGAACCAAATTTAATTCAAATAAAATTAACCACAACCTCCTACGCAAATATAATACCTTGGTCCTAATGTAAAACCTTATGTAGAGGCAAATACGATATGGGAACTGGATAATTTAAAAGCCACAAAATCGAAAGAAGTAAATTGGTATATATTCACCCGCCAAAAATTAAGGGCCTCAATTTTCTATTGCTTAACTCTCAGTGGTCTGTTTTGAACAGGATTGTAATCTCCATATACCTACCCTACGATGAAACTGGAGCTTGTGATCTCATAATGTGTAACTAACAACACCAGTCTCGTTATAGGTTTTGATACAAATGCACAAGAGTCTGTGTGGGGAAATACGAACAATAGTAAAAGAGCAAAGCTCTAAATTTATTTCGAGCACAAATCTACACATACTTATTTTTTTTTCTGTGGACTCCCGGTTTGGTACTTTATTCGAACTTACAAGACAAGTTTTTGATTGAAGCATATACATACAGACGTTTGGTTTACTTTTTGTTTGCACTTTGGAAATAACCCTTTCGGGTTCTCTTTGATGGTGCCAACTTGCTGCACAAACTTCATCATGTTCTTCAACGAACCTAATCGCTTGAATTAAACTAAGAGATTCATTGACAGACCTTCCGATTGGTAAATCGTTGGCAGACATTTGCTTCAGTAAACCGCACAGTGTGGGATTTTACAAATCTAGCTGGAAAAAAATATAAATTATAATAAAACATCTTTTTGAATTGTACTAGTTTATTTAGGACGTGAAATAAGTTTGTAGAATATAATCAACGCATATTTCTACAGAAATGTAAATAGATTTATACATAGCTTTTTTTATTTTGTCGTAGGATAGATATAATTCATTTTGTTGTACTTTTCAATGCCAATGCCTCTTCTGCAGAATACTGCGTTTGTTGACCTGTGGTGTGAAAAGCTTTTTTCATTTTAGTTTCTCCTTTTGGACTTGAAATCAATTGCTGGAATATAGAAGCAGCACTTCTTTTGCCAGATTGCCTCAACTTAAAGTCTTTTTTCGATAGCCCACCTTTTTGTACTCTGGATCCCACTTGCACTGGGTGCATCAAAATTAATTATTGTAACAGTAGTATTTAACCAAGCATTGAACTTGTTTAAAAACACTTTTTTTATTGCGATGATACGCCTTCCATCTTTGGAATGATTCTGATCATGAACGAATGAACAGTCTGATTTAATTCATCTAACGTTATTTGAGAGCAATGATGTATGTTAAATTTACTTTTAAGATAATCCACAAGTCTATTTTTAGTCGTAGAAGAAGTTGATCGTAGGTTATTATTGTCACTTTTTAACACTTGGATATTTTTGAAATACGCAATTTATTGCACTCAAAATTTTATTGCATATATTCTAGATGGATCCAAAATTATAAAAAATATAAAATCTTTGTACATCTTCTTACGCTAGATGTACAAAAATTTTGGCAGTTTAATGAAATCACCACTTCTAAGTCATTTCTGATTATTTATCGAATATTCTTTGCTAAAATTTTATTAAAAATACACAATTGAGGAATATTTCTTAGGCTACAATATAAAATACATACCTTGATGTAAATTATCCATGGCAAAAAAGTTGTCACAAATAAATACTTTATATAATACGACCTTCACAATTTACGCGTAAGGAATGACTGCGAAGCGGTTTTAAAATGACAAATATTTAACCTCTTTTGTCGAACGATTGACAATAAGTCCGGGCATCTATAGGTTATATATTTTGCTAATGGTATATTTAGTAACTCAGAAAATTCTCTCTGAAAAAGGGAAAAATGCACTAAACAAAAGTAACTATTGAAGATTCCAGATGTCGAAGAGGATACTAGCTCCCTTAACATCAGGGTTTGAGTGGAAGACCATATTAAGTTGTGAACTCTGCCTGTGCTCCTTTTGTCCAAAATTTATTTTATGTTTTTATTTTTATTAATATGTTTATTTTGTATTATTTAAGAAAGGAGACCAAAGAAAAATAAATAAATAAATAAAATATATAAATAAGCATTTAGTGGGTTATAAGTAAATATTTTGTATGTTGTTTTTATGACTTTTTTCCTGCTGGATTCATAAAATCCCACACTGTACACCGTTAGGGTCGATTAGTAAGAGGTCTTTAAGTGCAATACCCTTCTTCTCCAGGAGCACACAAGAACATCATTAGGGACTACAATGATGTTCTTGTTCTGATCTGATAGCAATGGATATTTTAATTTACCTAAACCTTTCGTTTTGTATTAATTAGGGAAATAATCTAACCTATGGTGGAATAAAGAGCTCAAACAGTTTATGAAGGAAGTAAGGAAACATCGTCGACCATTCAAAAAAGGTAAGTTAATGACAGAGGGAATTCTGGAGAAACTTTTGTGAACAAATTCAGTCCAAAGCCAAAAAACTTTTCTCCAAAGACCTAAAGCTACAGGCTGGAAGGCTGGAATAATGAAAAAGGAAAAGTATATACTAAAAACTTCGTGGAGTTAATGGATATACTCTTAAAAGCTCATTTTTAAACAAAAATAAAACATAAATAATTTGATTTAAAACAAATGAATCTTTATTAACTCTTGTGCAGATATCTCTAAACAACTCTAAGCATCTCGACACTTTATCATCTTAACTTAACAAAACATGCCATGGCTAAAAGATATTTGCACATAATACAAATGCTAATTACATTTTATTACAACAACTTCTACTCTCATCTCAAATCGGTAGTAGTGCGGATAGCAATGTAATATTAATGTCTTAGAAGCGTGCGATTAGAATAATTTGCAAAATGAAGAAAACGAATAGCTAGAGAGAAGCATTTACATGATTGAAGACACTGGCGGCCCCTGCTATCTACATTTATGAATGTATCAAGTTTTTGTACAGGCATGGCCATCTATTTTTCCCAGTAGATTTTAAACAGTAGATACAACACTATGCATGGTATTATCTCCTTCGCATAGATTAATTATGCTTGGACGAGGTTCAGAGTACGCGTGTATTTAATTTTTCAACCACCTCCCACAGTCAATTAAAAATGAAAAATGTTATGCAAAAATAAGGCGTGTTCTGTTTAATTTATTATGCATATTGGAACCATACAGTGCTGAAGAGTTTCTACACTCTGATATTTAGTATATATTTTTTATTTTGACGTGTTTTTATGTTTGAGTTGTATTTTGTGTATATTTACTTACACCAGAAATAAATTGGGTATTTTTTTTTTAATAACATGACCCAAGATAAATTGGGCCATTCAAACATTCTCACCATTAAAGTCTCCATGAATGGATGAAACTTGCCCAACCCTACTTATATGGTGACTCTGTTTATAGCCTTTAGATATGTCCTCCAAAACTTGAGAAATATCAAGGTGGTATTTATATCCAAATCAGCAGGTCCTAATATATGCAGTAATTGTATGGTGTTAAACTCAAAACTGCAACTAGTAAGTTACAGGGCGCTATTTTCTCTTCCCCCTGGATTTACACATAAAAGAGGTGGATCTAAATACAGCGCTAAGACTAAGAAACAACGTCCTGTGACTAAGCAAAAGACAATCCTTGAAAGATTTATAGCACCTTGCTACTTCGACCCATCTTTTTGCAAGTCACTACAGGTCACAAAACTCTCAGGTTCCTGAGCTATTATTCATGGATATAGCAAAAACGAGATAGGAACAGATGCGTACTTAATCTGGAACTAAAAATATCTTTGGATTAAGGCTCTACAATCATACAGGTGAAACTTGCAGGTATACTTGTTAGTTCCTAAAACATAACTAATCTGTGGATAAAAAGACGCCTGCATCCACACAGACAGCAAAATCAGCCTTGCTATCTTAACACATCCCAAGGTCTCATTAAGGCTGACAAATATGTTTTATGGCACTAGAGACGGCCCTTTCGTGGATCAAGGCACTCTCAAATACAAGAGGGAAATATAAAAGGGACTCCAGCAAAAGAGGGAGTATATTTGAAAACCGAGAAGTCTGTGCCCCTATCCAAAAGCAATCTCTCAGTTATACTACAAGCCATGAACCCAAATCAAGGTGGAAGAACGTCACACCCAAGGCTAAAATTTCCCAAAATTTTATTAATCCATCCAGGTTAAATTTAAAGGCCCTGATTGGAATCCTAACTGGATACTTATATGTATTAGGAGATTCTAACTGCAGAGGGTGCAACGAGGAAGCGGAGTCGCCGGAGCATATCCTATGCTACTGGGAGGCCTGCTTTTTGACATTATCAAATGGGTAGGGTGGCTGGAGAGCTAGTCCTCCCATCACTAGATGTGAAAAATGGATCAAATCAAAGGCCTACATACTGTGACTTCCTTCCTCGATCACTCTTTTATCTGTATCCGTATTCGTAGCGTACTCTTGATCTATCCTAATAAATTTGCCATTGTCCTAAAATAATCTTGGGCTTGCTTATAAATTATGCATTATCTTGTGTAAAATTGCTATAAAAATCTTCCCTTATGTTATTTTTAATTTATTTTAGTTAAGTCTACGACTACGATTTAATTAATTAAGATAGGTGTAACCAGTATTTATAGAAGATATTAGATTTATGTAAGAAATGTTGTAAGAAAAGCTAGTTTAATAATACGAAAAAAAACTATTTGCATGCAATGCATAGTAAATCAAATTCAGTTTTTTATTATATATTCCTTCAATTAATCCACATTTCCGCAATAAAAATCACTGCGACACATATGCAGTTGTCTTTTTTTATCAAATTATAATATTTGAATATAAAGTATTTCTACAGATAAAAATGATTTATAGAAAAATATGTATTTCATGATAACAACTCACATTTCGCTGAGCCAATAAAAAAAAAACAGTTCGAATTGGAAATCCGGAATAGACAGATTGCGTGCGCCACATTAGCCAGACGCACCCCTAATTGATAGATCTAGATTCTGGACTAATACACGACTAAAGCCCGATATTCTGATACCATTAACTGCACCGGAGATGGCGCGCGTAATGAATTATTCAGGGCCGACCGCGGCCCCGAAGGGACCCACGGACCGTGAGCCCTTTCGCACCAGCCACCCCCCGCGCCCACCCCGGAGGAATACACGGCCGACCTTGGCCACCGTGACCATAACTTCTCGTTTCCTTCGCCTCCGAGTTACGACCTTATCAGCGGGATGGAAGATGAATGCCCTACCGGAATTCTCTGGTTACGAGGAGGACTCCGCGCGAAATTGATGACTCCATTGCATCCCCGCCATCCAGACTGCAAAGAAATTACTTTGATTAATATTAAAATTGAAAAGATTTCATAGCCGCCGAATATTTATGGGACCGGCGGTCGGTCGGGCATATATAATGCGCGTCCCGGAAATTGGATACTTTTTATTGGCTTACATAAAGTTGATATCAACGTTTAAGTTAGTAAATGAAACTAAGATGACGATATTATGTATTAGCCCTAATAAAACTAACTGTTAGATTGGATAAATACGGTCGAAGTTTTCGATGGAATTGAGTTTGTTGGAAATATGCTGAGAATTCATAATTTTATATAGTCAATTATGCATTTTATAAAGCTTAAAAATAATGGAATAAATATTTGATGGTAGAGGCGCTTACTTCGTGAAATATCCATTCATTAACTTGAAATATCTAAAAACCTTAATAAACGTTATGAAAATAAAAGTTAAAAAAAAATATTAAGCTCATTGTTAAATAATGAATTCTATATATTTACTCAACTTATTTCGCTATTTGAAGCATGATCAAGAGTATCACATATCATAAAAATAATGATGTGGCCATCATAGTACTTTCCCTATAATTTACTCGAAAACTATGAGGTTTACGCAAAAAATCTATTCTTAATAATTTGTTCAGTTTTATATATATATATATATAACATCTTTATTAATAAATAAATAAAGTCTTTATTTTCCAGTGAAACTACAAATAAATGGTACTATACACGGAAAAATAGTCAATGGACTGGTAACATAAAATCCAGAAATACAACTTATTCTAAACTTGTACATAACTATAAAATTCAGCCATTGAATATGGCTCCACATTACATAAAAAGTTAAACAGTATTAATTAATAGACAAACGTACAACAAAAATATATATAATGCATGTATGGTAGATGATGTTAGTGGGTTAGTCCGTTAAATGGCTATCGACCAGCGGTCTTTCAGCCCGGATTTATCAGTCTTTATATGTCTCGTCAGTCTGTCTCTGATGGTGGTGATGATTTCTCCAGTCTTTACTCTATGTTTTCTAAAAAAAATTAACATTTCTTGCCTCATTTCCTTTCCTTCATTGTTTCTTCTGAATTTTTACAATTTTTTAAGAAATTGTCTTCTATTTTTGTACATTTTGCACTAATTTTTGTAATTTTTCTGGAAATTTCATGGGATTTCTCCTCCAAACTGCAAACATTTTCTTACACTGTTCTACATTTTTCTACTAGATTACTAAAATTCTCCAGTCATTTTTTTTTTTAGATTTCTAAAATTTTCCATTCTCCAGCAAACTTTCTAGTACATTTCAGCAACCTGATCTCTTCCATTTTTCGAGAATGTTCTACCAGTTGTTACTTTGTTCTACCAAATAGTAAACATTTCTAAATTCTCCAGTCTTTACTTACGTTTTCTAATTTTTTTTTTAGTATTTCTGGCCTCATTTCCTTTCCTTTATTGTTTCTTCTGAATTTTTCCAATTTTCTAAGAAATTGCTTTCTATTTTTGAACATTTTCTACTATTTTTTGTAATTTTTCCCGAAATTTCATGGAATTTCTCCTCCAAACTGCAAAAATTTTCTTACACTGTTCTAAATTTTTCTACCAGATTACTAAAATTTCCCAGTCATTTTTTTTAGATTTCTAAAATTTTCCAGCATTTCTTGCCTTATTTTCATTCCTCTAAAACTATCTAGAATATTTCAGCAACTTGATCTCTTCCATTTTTCGAGAACGTTCTACCAGTTGTTGTTTTATTTTATTGGAAATTTCTAAAAAGATGAAAATAGTCCTAAATTAAGGCAAGCATAATGGCAAATAGAAAGAAAGAAGGACTCTCAAGATCACCAGAAACAAGGGTTAGAGTGGAAGATCATCACGGTTGCATGAACTCCGCCCAGGTTCATCCCTTCAAAATTTGTTTTATGCTTTCTATAATATTTTTGCCATATTCTTGATTTGTAAATTGTATAAATCAAATTTTCTGCGAATTTTGTTGCATATTTTTTGGAAATTCCCTGCAATTTTGTTGTTCTTCAAACAACAAGAATTTTCTTTTACTGCTCTAGATTATTTCAGAAATGTTTCCCCTTCTGCATGAATTTTCTTGGAATTCTCCAGTCATTTCTCTTTTAGGTTTATAAAAGTTTCCAGCCTTTCTTCTCTCAATTTCATTCCCCAGCAATTTTTCTTTATGGTTTTTTGAATTTTTCAGTAAATTCTTTTCCACGTTTTATGAATTTTTTATTGTTCTTTTTTATTATTTATCTTCTATACTTTTAGAATTTTCAAGCAGTTTTTGTTCTTAATTTATACAATTTTCTAATTCTTGTTTTATATTGTTAGAAATTTCCCTCAATTTCTCAACTAAACCACAATTTTCTTTCACTTCACTATTTTTTTTTTCTTCAGAAACTATTCCTCGTTTGTTTCTAAAATTTTCCAATTTGTATTTCTACCAAATAGTAAACATTTCTTCAAGTTTTATAAAATTCTCCAGTCTTTATGTTTTCTAATTTTTTTTTTAGAATTTCTTGCCTCATTTCCTTTCCTTCGTTGTTTCTTCTGTTCTTTTGCAATTTTCTAAGATATTGTTTTCTATTTTTGTACATTTTCTACTAATTTTTGTAATTTTTCTGGAAATTTCATGGAAACTGCAAAAATTTTCTTACACTGTTCTAATTTTTTTCAGACATTTTTCTACCAGATTACTAAAAATCTCCAGTCATTCATTTTTATATTTCTAAAATTTCTTGCCTCATTTTCATTCTCAAGCAAACTTTCTAGAATATTTCAGCAACCTGATCTCTTCAATTTTTAGATTTTTTATTTTATTGGAAATTTCCAAAAAGATGAAAATAGGCCAAAATTAAGGCAAAAATAATGGTAAATTGAAACAAAGAGGGATCAGGATTACCGGAAACAAAGGTTAGAGTGGAAGATCATCACAATTGCATGAACTTCGCCCAGCTTCATCCATTCAAAATTTGTTTTATGCTTTCCATAATATTTTTGTCATTTTCCGTAAATATTTATTCTTGATTTGTAAATTGTATAAATCAAATTTTCTGCGAGTTTTGTTTCATGTTTTTTTTGGAAATACCCTGAAATTCAAACTGTAAGATTTTTTTTGCACAATTTTTATTTTTTTTTTAGTTCCAGATTTATTTCTGCCATATTGCATTCATTTTCTTTGAGGTTAGTAGCATTCACCAGTATTTTTTCTTCAAGATTTCTAAAATATTCCATCATATCTTGCTTCATTTTCTTTTCCCACAAATTTTCTGTCATGATTTCTTAAATTTTTCTTGTTCCTAATTCTAGAATTTTTTAAGAATTTTTTACTATTTTTGTTTTATTTTGTTGCGATTTCTCCTCCAAACTGCGACAGTTTTTTCCATTGTTCTAGAATTTTTCAAAAATGTTACCTTTTTGGATGATGTGATTCGATGAATTCGAATGTTGTGAATGAAGGGGTTTTATATTTAGGGATTAGGTAAGGATTTCTGCGCAAGCAGTAAAGGGAAAGGATGTGTTGGTTGAAGGAGTTTTTGGAAAATTTTTCGCTACGGTATAGAAGACGTTCATTGATGGGAATAACAGAGGTAGTGTCATATAGGAGTAGGTTAGAAGGATTATGTAAAGGATTGTTAGGATGGCGGATTTTGGTTAAAGCTCTTAGGGAGGATCGCTCGCTAACTTGGATATTATGGATAGTGGGATTGCTGGAAGGAATATTTTTCTCGCATTCTAAAATAAAAGAAATTCTAAATTCTTCTAAAAAATTCTAAAAAAATTAAAAATATGTTTTATATATAATAATTAAGTATGTTTTAAAATACTAAAATCGCACGATAAAATGATCTCCCAGTTCACCGTTTTAGAGTTCATGCAAGTGCGCATAACATTAAAATAAAACTTGAAACAACCTATTATATTATAGGGCGAGTACGCCATTGTAGAAACTTCTAATATTTTTCACCTAGTTTTCCGGTGCCGTTTATATCGTAGTTTCGCAGTCGTGATATTACGCCATAATTGGCTAGGAAAATATAAATGATCGTACCGCTGTCACACAGAGGGTCAAATACTCTTTACATTAGTTTGGCTTCCTTCCAGCGTTATATGGAAAATTATCTCATTTTTCAAACCGAAACGAACTCATTCCGAGCTTATTGTTAGCAGTTGTCGCGAAATAAACAGGATAAAATTCAATACGGCCGAAGTGATCGGAAACGGCAATTTATCGGATATTAAGTTATATACCAACGTTGAAATACTAATAAGTTCATGTTTATATTACTTTTTTTATAACTAGAAAATTGTATTAAAAGTATTAAGAAGTTTCCTTCTTGTTTGCAAATGGGGAAAGTTTCGAAATTAATTTGTAGGTATTATGAAATTAACGAACAAATCTTGTGTTGTTGAAACTTGCGAGTTATGTCATTCCTTAAAGTCGGAAATTATCTGATAATGCTATGGGCTTACTTTTTACTAACAACATCCGAAAGTTTGCAATCATAATAAGATTTTTGATAAACATGTTTGAAAATAGATAAGGTTGCAAATTGAATACTATAACTCCATAAATTATTTTTATAATAGATTATTAATTAAGATTCACTTATATTACTTCATTTTCAATTAGATTTTACATAATATCATCATTAAAACAGTGTAAACAACCAAATTTTCATAGCAGAACAAGTATCGATTATGTTGAAAATTTATAGGTTGATCACCAAATAATCAATGAGAAATAAATACACGATTTAAAGTATTTCAATTGTTATATAAATATGTCTCTTCCTTATTGTTGTTCTCTAGAATTTATTTCATTTTTATTCTTAAAAATATTCTTCTTTTCCTCTAGATTTTCTATATAAAAGGTTTTGGATAGATATTTGCAGAAACTCGTTTTATTTTTCTTTTCATAAAGTTTCCTTTTATCCTTAATTGTTTCTCTAAATATTTCATGTTAATATTTTTGAAATTTTATTGATATTCTTAAAGACCTTCTTTAACTTATGCTTATCTAAATTCTCCATATGACTTTACAATTTCGAAGTAAATATTCTTCAAAAGTTTTAAGCAGTAATCTGATATATATATGATATTTTCGAAGACCTTATTTCATTCAATTTTTCAAGATTTGTAAGGTATGATTTCTAAAGACCTTTCTTAATTTTTACTGCATTTTTCTGTTTGAAGTTTCTTATAACTTATTAAGTACCTTCGTTATTGTTTTGTGTGTTTTTTTTGTATGAATTTACTTCAAATTTTCGAATAACTTTCTCTAATTATTTTACTTGATTTTCGTGCGAACGCTATTTCAAAAATTTTGGAGGGTTGGTATGTTTAAGACTTTTCTTCTTCTTATTCCTCCCCCTTAGTTTCTTTTTAATTTCTGTGTTCGAAAAAAATTCTTGAATTTATTATTAAGAACCTTTTTTTCTAATTTATTAATATAAACTTTCTTCAAAATTTCTAAAAACCTTCCTTGATTATTTAACGAAGGGCTTTCTTTAATTCTTTGTCTTAATTTTCTATTTAATCTGAAAGAAACCAAGCGTAAATTTTATTATTTCTATATTACAAAATGTTTCACCACGAGCTACATAAGAAACTAATTCAAGAAATTAATTTTCCATGTTATTATGTGACTTCAACATTTTTAACTGCTAATGTTTTTTAAGAATTTTCTTGGCTCAATTTTTTAAACACTTTTTGCATTTTTGATCTAAAAGTTCTTCGAAATATTTATACAGCTTTTAGATAAATCTATGATATTCTTAAGGACCTTATTAAATATTTTTCTCAAGATTTTCCAACTAATAAACACGGATGTTTAAAAAGTTTCGCTTTATTATGTTGAAATTTATTTCACCACAGACAGTTGAAGCTACGGTGTAGTGAACCATTGTAGAATAATCCCTACATAACAAAGCGAATCTATTTAAACACCCATGTTGATTAATTCAAGTTCATAATTGGGTTTTGTCAAGTAACAGCCTTAACAATCTAATATTGTCAAGTTAGGTTCTTATAAATAACTGAATAGTTGAGGCTGTTAGTTGTTGAAAGTTAATTTCTAATTACTTTGGTAAATTTTTGTAAATGAAATACGATAAAACTTTCAAATATTTATTTTATTTATTTCTTCGCCTGAAGAAGACACATTGTGTCGAAACAATGTCGCGAACTGCAAAATAAATATTTGAAAGTTTTATCGTAGGTTCTTATAAAGCTTTTTTTTTCTTACCTTACATTCCTTAACATTTTTTTGACTTCTAATATTCTTTAATACTTCTCTCGGCTAATTTCTTGCAAAATTTTTCATATATTATAGCTTTTTCAAAGTTTCCAATTAGGACTTTCTCAATATTTTAGAAATGAATTAAGTTTAAGAATTCTGGGTAGTTCTCCAACACTCTAAAAGTGAATTTAAGAACTTGCAATTTTCTCTATACTTTCTAAATTTCTATTCGTATTTAATATTAATATTAACATTTTAACAATTCCAACAAGTCTTCTAAAAAAATTAAGTACTTTCTTTATTTTTTTGCTAAATTTGTTGTTTGTACTTCCTCGAAGTTCTTAAGAAGCTTAATAACATTTTTCTCTAGATTTTCTGAATTATTTTCAAATTTTTGAAAGACCTTTCTTAACTCTTTTTCTAGTTTTTGTGTACAAAGTATTTCTTACTAGTTTTTGGAAGGATTTTCCTTGATTTATTTCTCTCCATTTTCAATTATGTTACCTTAGACCCATTTTGCCTTATTACTCCTTTGTTTCATGTAAGGTCTCTAGTTTTTAGAGATTTTAATTTTTCACTACATTTTTTCTTTCTTAGAAGGTATTTACTATTTCTTTTTGAAATTATAAGCATTTTACCATTTTTATATTTTGTCATCAGTTCTTCTTCATGATTTTTAGAATTCGACAGCAAATTCCGTGAATTTTCTTCCAGCGTTTTACAATTTTCCAGCAATTTCTTTTCCATATATATTTTCTCTTCTAGAATTTTCCGATAACTTTTCTTTTCAAGATTTTTTTCAGATTCCAATAATTGTTTTTCATATTATTTTCTATAAAATATACTTGAAATTGCTAACAATTTTTCGGAAATTTTTATGAGAAATTTCCACCATTTCTTTTATCGAAAGTTTCCGACAGTTATCTTCCAAATTATAAAAGTTTTACTATTTCTCATTCAAATTTTGACCATTTTACCATTTCTATATATTGTCATCAGTTTTTCTTAAAGAATTTTAGAATTTGATAGCAAATTTCGTGAATTTTCTTTGAGCATGTTAGATCCAGCAATTTCTTTTCCATATGTTTCTTTTCCTTGAAGAATTTTCCAAGTACTTTTCTTCTAGTTTTCGATTTTTTTTTCTCTTTTTAGATTCTGATATATCTTTTTTCATATTATTTTCTATAAAATATACGTGAAATTTCTAACAATTTTTCAGAAATTCCTCTACCATTTTTTGGAGAAAATTCCACCATTTCTTTTATCAAAATTTTGCATCAATTTCACTTCAAAATTATAAAAATTTTACTATTTCTATTTCAAAATAAGAGCATTTACTTCTGACATTTTTTCGAATTTTCCAGTAATTTCTTTGGCATATTTTGAAGTTCTTTAAATCAGATTTCTAGAATTTTCTAGCAACTTTTCTTCTTCTTTTCAATATTCTTCCAGTTTCCGAGAATTTTTAACTACTTTTTATGATTTTCTGTGAGAACTACGTACATTTTCTTATACTTTTCATCAAATTCTTTACTTTATTGACATGAATCATTTCTTTCATTTTATATTCTTAATTACCAGAATTTTGATCAAGGATTAACAATCTAAAATTCTTGATCACAATTCTTGTAATTAAAAAAATTGCTGAAAAATTTCAATGAAAGAAATGATTCACGAAATTAGTAAAGAATCTGATGAAAAGTGTAAGAAAATTAAATAGTCCTTTCAGATTCTTAGAAGTCGTCAGCAGATTGTTTTTCATATTATGAGCATTTTAGAATTTTCCAGCAATTTCTTTCTTAGATTGTTTAAAAAAATTCTGTTTCAAATTTCTAGATTTTTCAGCAACTTTTTTTTTAAATTCAGTTTTAAATTAAAAGTTTTTTTTTATTTTTGAAAAAAATTTTAATGTTTAATAAAAAACATGAATTTTCAACAAGTTTTCCAATTTTCGAATTTTCCAGCAATTTATCTTCCATACTCCAAAAATTTTGATTATTACGAATCTTTGAGCGTTTTACAATTATTCAGAAATTTCTTTTCCAAATTTTCAAGCATTTACCATTCAAAATTTCTAGAACTTTCATTCTTCTTCTATATTTCGAGAATTCTTCTTCCAATTTCTGATAATTTTCGAATTCTATTTTTAATTTTCCTATAAATTTCTATGAAACTTACGTAACTTCTCTTTTACTTCCTTTCTTTTTTTCAAAAATCCTCATCTTCTCTGTTATCGGTTATTGCCAACAATTTTTATTCTAAATTACGAAAATATCTGTAAGGATTTTTCATCAATTTTTCTTCCAAATTTTTAGAATTGAATAAATAAAATAAAAGTGACCCTCCCAAAATACGAGCGTTTTCTTCTTCATTTTCCAGTATCTTCCTTTGTCAAATTTTCAAATTATTTTATTTTAAAATGCTAGTATTTTTTTTTGTCAAATAATTGAAATATTTAGAAACGAAGTTTAAAATGTTTTTATTAATAAATCTTTAGGATTTACTACACAAATCAAACAGATTTCCAATTTGATAAAGTTTAAAAAATCCAACCAAGTGTTAAATTAATTCCTTACTTATATTGGATTGAAACAACTGAAAATTGGAGATATCACAAAAAAATAAACTTAAAAAATGATATTCAAAATTAGGTAACAATTATTTTCAGCAAGTGTTAAAATTTGAAATTCTATATTCTGAATAAACTTTGCTTTAATTATTTGCGGTAATATTTCTTATTTTATAAATTAAATAATATATCTAATTAATAATAAGTGGTTGATATAATATGAATTTTCAAGTGCCTCGACCATCAGTTCAATTAAATAATATTCCACTATAATTGCTTATTAATTAATTGTAATGATAAATATTACCGTAATTTGACTAAGATCATTTAGATTAAACAGTTGTTTTTATTTTACGCTATTATACTTAATGCTGGTGGCATGTAAAATTACAATAAATCAGATATAAATAATACATAATAAACATGCATATATTTCTGCACAGTTATAAACCATACAGGCCCTTTGTCATCCATCTTAGTCCAAGTCTACGTGACCCAAATGTGTATTAGATATACCGAAAATCGGGAAGACACATGTTTGTATGTATTTCGGAAATATGTAGATAATAAACCGCCTCGTATTGTCCCCTGGTAAATTATAGAACAGCTCTGGGTTGTAGCGGTGCGGTGGGGTGGCGAGGGACTTTCACGTTCGCCCTTTTTATCATGATATTACCGCCCTTTAATAAAATATGAATGCGGGATCGCTTATTCAGGAGACATCAAAGTTTTCCTTATATAAATTTTTCATGCATTCAAGCTTATTTATTGCATTACTTATAAATACCGGTTATAAAATGATATTCGACAATGTTTGATATGTAAACAGGTTGGCCCCTTTTTTTTCTCTCATCTGCCCCCTCCGTGCGCTTTTAAATTTAAATCGAAAAGAGGGATACGTCTGAAGGCGGTATGCTCGAAGCAACGTTGTTGATGATGGATGGATCGAATTACTTTTGCAGCTTGAAAAATAACAAATAAAAATATATAGAGAATTGATAAAATTACCGTATTTATATGTTATATGTTTCTAATTTTAAATAAAAATAAATAAAACTGTAGGATATTAGGATAATGAGACTGCTAATTTAGGTGAAGAAAATATATATATTAAAGGATTATGTGTTTAACACTTTTATTTTAATACTCTACAACTTTATGACACTTATGGATTCATAATTATTGTTAGAGATAATTTAAATTATGTGTCGAAATTCATTTTAAAAATAATAGTTTTAGCGACAGGCTATTTTTAATTTACATATTTATTGGATTAGCCTTTTATATCAAAATATAGGTGATTATTTTATTATTAATAAAAAATTACAATATACTTCATTTAAAATTCTAACAAAACCAATATAAATGCAAAATCGTTCGCTGCCCATTTTCCACAAACATTTAAACGCCATATTTTTCTTCAATTTTTAAAACACATAAATTCATTTATGGCACGATGAATCGATTAATCGGCAAAATGACATTCTATGTTGTTCCCATGGTGCAATTGAAAAATTAACATTTCATCCGAATCCATCACAACTGGGAGTGCCCGAATCCAATAAAACAGCAATCCCTCTTTGTAAATAAATTTCTATCGAAATAAAAAAAAAAATCGCAACGAATGGTCCGAAAAGTAAATACGTGAACGGGTTGCTTAATTGCCGCATCCAATTATGACACTCGAACAGGGAGTGGGGAGTATTGCACTTAATTGGGTTTCCTCTTTTTTTGAAGTTTGGTCCGGGTTCGAACTCATAAAATTGAATGTTTATTGGTATGTTTCACCCTTACAATTTATATAAAATCAATGATTATATATATATATATATATATATAAAAAGTTAAAAGACAATTATACAGTAGTAGATCTGTGGTGTATGCAAATAGGGAAGTGCAACTGTAATTAGCGACTGATTAACTGAAATGCGGGACATTTCAGCTGCATACAAAGTGTGCACGAGATCCGAGAGAACGGTGGGGCAAATCATTTTTATGTAGTGTCATTCCGTGCAGACAACTTTTTAATGGTACGTTTATTATGGATGCAGAGCCTGTGTGATACATCGGTGCTGAAAAGTTGAGGAGAATATTCATGTTCCGCGTACGTAGTGGATGTGCCGCTGGGGCAGATGAATAATTTCGCCGTAAATCGTGTGTCAATATATTTGAGCACGTCCCACCCTCAAAGTGACAAAGTTTTCCAAAAGGTTCATCTCGCGTCGGCTCGAGCGCGAGTTCTTGCAGGGAATTTGGGTGGATCGCAGGGGTGGGAACCAGTGGCTGGATGGAATTATTAAATTTCCTGTACGCCCACAAAGAGGCCGAAATAACGGCGGAATGTACATCCTATGCATACTCAATCTATTTATCAGCGTTGAATGGCACCTTCGTGGTTACGTGAAAGAAGAGGTAAAACTTTTTCTAAATTGTAAAACCTACACATAAAATTTAATTTTAAGATAATTGCATTTTTTCTTTGAATAATTAGTCAATTCCTTTGTGAAACTAATAAACACAATTTTAGACTTAAACTTTGTTCATGCCTTTTATATTTCCGTTGTTTACTATTTTTTTCCTAGTATTGTAAGCATGTTTTGATACTATTTATGTAAATTTGTTAACGTCTGATGATGACCCTTCTTAGTTTTGTTTTGAAATGAATCCCTAAGTTAAAAATACTTAAATATTCATTTCTAATCTCAACATGTCTATTATTTATTTTTGTTCCTATTTCTAGAGTAAATTTAAACATCTGGTCATCAACTCTTTTTGCATACTTGTGTGATCAAAAAGGTTGAAGGTAACCTAGGCCAAAAATTATAACAAGACAGTCTGTCCATCGCTGTACACTATAGCCAAAAACACTTTTCTTTGAAATATGTTGACGTGTGTTCTGGAAGACAAGACCGGCTATAAAGTAACCATTGCGAAAAGGACTTTAAAACTAGACACAATATACTGATTACAAGAATTCAAGCAGCTAAAAAGCTACCACACTCGAAGGATTACTTAAAAGGCTGACAGAATTTAATGATGATGTATCTACCAATAGTATAATTGTGCTCATATAAGGCTTAACTAGTATATAGAGAAAAGGGTTAAAAGATAATATGAATAGTTGGGAAGACCCAGCAAGATTTTTCACAAAAATGTTTGCACCAAATAAATAGCAAAGCATAATGCCTTTCAGAAATTGGATTGGAGAAAGGGAACTATTTGTCTGATTGGAAAAAAAAACTGCCAGAAACCATTCAGATATATACCACAAATAATCTGCTATGCTACAAAATCTGAGATCGTAATCTCGAAACATCCGCAAATATCTTTAAAAACTTACTTAGCGAAGCAGGATTAAGATCTAGAAATTCATCGGGAAGAAGAAAGCCCTTCTGTAACTTTGGAAAAGCTGTCAAACGCTGCAGAAAACAGAATATATTACTAGTAATCTATAAAATTTTAGGCGTTATGGATCTGCGATCACAAAAAATTGTAAGACTCTTCCTTCTGCTGCCAACTTTTACACCACCGACTTGAGACTAAAAATAAGAAATAAACATGAAAATAACTCACATTTTATTCCTTACTTCACTTGTTTATTAGGTGTCAGATGTACATTTCATTCACAAGGTGAACATTATCAATAACAAATAACAAAATTAGCGAATGTATCGACACGTTAATTGAGCTCCGACGTTTTGATTAATTTTCTGTGGTATTTCGTTGAATGATTGCATCAGTGCTTTAGATCCCTCAAGTTTAATATCAGCAGTGACTTCCCCGTAAATTAATTTTTATAAATTGTAAGTAATTATTATATTATTTCCAACCCAAATCTATTCCAAACACCTGTTCCGTTTCAAGGTCAATCACACGCAGAATTTATAATTGTCGTTCCGAGTGTTTACATTTTTTGTTACCTGTCCGTGGTCTGTTGTTCCCCGTTCGTTTTTTTGTCAGTCACCACGGAAGACCGCGTTGGTGTGAAGAGTATATCCCTGTGAATAAATTTCCTTATTGTTATTATTATATTTTCATTATTTTTTGTCATTAATTTCTATAGTAAATTAAGTAATCGAAATGGTCAATTTATGCGGAATTTGTGATAAAGCGATCACTCCTAATATACCCTACATTAAATGCAACGGTGCGTGTTGCAAGTATATTCACAGTAAATGCACTGAATTAAACCCATCTGAATTGTCTAACATAACTTCTACAAAATGTAAATGGACTTGCAAAAAATGTACTTCTACTTCATCTGCCGAGTCGCTCGTATCAATTGAATCTATACATAAGTTAATAATAGATCAATTTAATATATTTAGAGGTGAAATAAATGAATTAAAATTGTCGATTACTAACAGATTTGATAATATTGAATCGCGACTAATAGTTCTCGAAGGCAAGTACAGTGATTATGATTCCCAGTTATCCAAATTAAAAAGTGAGTCCGTGATCAATCACGAAGACGTTTTAGCTGAATTAGATGATAGGCGTATTAGATTATGTAATACTATTATCTTTAATTTGGCTGAATCTTCCGCATCAGATAAAACAGAATGTATTAATCACGATTTTAACGTAATTAGTAATATACTTGTATCGCGCAATATAAACATTAAACCATTTAAAACAATCAGATTGGGGAAAAAGCAAAATGCTAAGAGTGCTAGGCCATTGAAGATAATTTTCAAGACTCAAGATGAAGCTATAGAAGTTTTAAAAAGTAATTCTACTAAACGTCCAGAGGATCATTATATATTTCAATCTGATAGGACTAAAAAACAACTCGAGTACTACAAAAATCTTAAAAGTGAACTCGATAGGAGGAAGAGTGAAGGAGTATATAACTAAAATTAGTAATTCTAATCATCTACAAAAAAACTAAGTATATATTTTCAAAACTGTGACGGAGTTAGGACGAAATTAAAAGAATTTGTAATTAATATCAATAGTTCAGACTACGATTTAATTATTATTGTAGAATCATGGCTGTACGAAAATATTACAAATAGTCAACTTCAACTTCCTAACTACAACATTTACAGATGCGAACGTTCTATAAGCGGCGATAAAAGAGGTGGGGGGATCTTGATTGCAATAAAAAAATGCTTCATTTCAAGCCTAATTTCTTCTGACAATACTGTTGAAAATCTGTTTGATTTGTTAAAACTTAATAATATTTCTTACATTGTGGGTGGTGTGTATATTTCTCCAAATGCGTCAAATGAAAAATATCAACTTCATTGCAATCAATTAGAAGAACTATGTGAGCAATATAATTGTAGCAATCTCCTAATTTGTGGTGATTATAATTTACCTCACATAAATTGGGATAATATGACAAATATTAACCCCTGTGCTACCACTAATATTTTACTAAACTGTTACAATTTTTTAAATGCACATCAGATTAACACTATCCCTAATCCCCGCGGCGTTTTCTTAGATTTATGTTTTACGACTATAACTAATGCATGTATTTCCACCATCTAGTATGCATTACTGTTCTTATACTATTATCTTTTCGCTTACTTACTTAGAAACTATTTCTGCTTTTGAGAAAATATATATGTTTAATTTTGCCAATTATGATATTATAAACTCATACTTGAACACTATTAATTCGGATTCTGTCTTATCAAATGATGATATTAATCACGATTTAGATGCATTTTATTCGATTATCCATACAGTTATTAATGAGTTTATACCTTTTAAATTTATACGTGCCAATAATAATAACACGTATCCCCGTTGGATGACGAATGAATTGAAATCTTTGATAAAAGAAAAGAAATTAGCGCATGCGAAATTTAAATCTGGTGGCCTTCATAGTGATTATTATTATTTTTCTAATATTCGCAAACAATGCAAGCAAGCAAGTTTTTCTGGAGATATATAAAGGATCTGAAAAAAGAAGATGGTTTCACCTGTGAAATGTTTTATAATGATATTAGTGCGAATACCGGTTCTGATATAGTTAACTTATTTTCTGATTATTATTCATCTGTTTATACTAACTTGGATTACAATCCTAACCTTAATGAAGCGTGCACCTTTAAAAATTCAGTTGAAGACGACAAGTTGACTGTTAGCATCGAAGAAGTTTTCAACAGTATTTTAAAACTCAAAACATCACACAACCATGGCCCTGATGGTGTATCTAGTTATTTTATCCAAAATTGCATATACTCATTATGTCGCCCTATTCACGCATTATTCGCTAAATCACTTAAATCTGGACTTATACCACTAAATTGGGAATCTAGCTATATCACACCTATACACAAAAAAGGTCCAACGAATGTTATAGATAACTATAGAGGGGAGAGTTCATTCAGGAAGATTTAAACCGTCTCAACGAATGGTGTTTCAAGAACAATTTATACTTAAATGTTCGAAAATGTTATGCTATGTCAACCACTACATGCCGATCTAAAATTGAATATGACTACAAGATTGGTGATTGTTCAATTGTTCGTGTTGACACAATCAAAGATCTTGGGTTCACTTTCAATTCCAGACTCACCTTCACCCCTCATATTACAACAGTTACTAATAAAGCATTACAAATCTGGGGTTTTATATGGCGTAGTGGCAAGGATTTTGACATTGAGTGCTTGAAAACACTGTATTGTTCTTTAGTGCGTTGTCATCTTGAATTTGGTTCATGTATTTGGACACCATCAACAGCAACTAATATAGATTCAATTGAATTATTACAAAAAAAATTCCTTCGATGTATTGAATTTAAACAAGGTGTACGACATGTAATAGGAAAATATGATAAAATTATGCAAGATCTTAATATCATATCTTTAGAGAATCGTCGGAAAATATCTGATTTATGCATTATTCACAAAATTGTAAATGGGTCCTTGAATTCACCCTCATTATTAGAAAATGCATCATTTTCCGTCCCCAAAAGAATAACCCGCCATAATCAGTTATTTTACCTTGAGACACATAAAACATCTCTTGGTTTCCATAACTCGATGTCACGTATGTTGTCCCTCGGGAACGAATATTGTTCTAGTAGCCGACTCGATATTTTTAATATAGACCCTAACCAGCTAAAGCGCTATTTGACTGATATATTTAGTGTATAATTTAACTTAAATTTTTCATTTGTATTAGTTCTATTTATAAATAGTTGCGGACGTCGACATATATTGTATTTAATTATATTATTAAGACATTGCTTTTAACAAAATGTTAAAAATTATATTTATTACTTATTTTGTAAAAAGGTGTTGTACCGTTAATTTAAAATAAATAAATAAATAAATAAAATGTACATCTAACACTTAATAAACAAGTAAAGTAGAGAATAAAACTGTGTGAAAGATAGCTTAGAAACTATAGACATTGAAGCTTGCTTACATTTCGTCAGTTCACAAATATATGGATAGTTAAACATGGAACCATGAAATAACATAACACAATTCACTAAAATTTTTAGAAATATCAATAACCAAGTATATATTTTTAACTCATCTCATACAAAAAATCATCTTAAGGAGAGAACATGTAGGGCATACACTAAATATGAAAATCATTTTAGGATATGAAACAGAAAAGGTTATTTACTGACAAAGAACTTTGAAATTTGAGAAATAGCTAGGTCAGAAAGGGAAAAGGGTGCATGGTAAAAGTAGGATACCAAAAGTTAGTAATAAATGGGAAAGTTTGGAAGTGGAACAAGGCAAAGGATGTAATCGAGCTAACAGAAGGAGGGGAGGGGGGGCAAAAAACCAACACTAGAAAAAAGAACAGAAACAAACGGGGAGAGGAGGTAAGTGATAGCGGGGGAAGTGTCATCGATGGAAGTAAGGTAAAAGAGGCAATCGTAACTGAGAAGTTAAATAATAGAGAAGGAAAGAAAGAGAGGACAGTGAGATGAAGTTTCTGGAATGCTAACGGCATCATGAACAAACCGAGAAGCGGTAGAAGCGGTGAAGAGAGGCAGAGATTGTGTCTTCCAAGTGAATTCTTATGGAAGTATCAGGTAGCGGTAAAAAAGAATGATAAGGGTAGACAAAGTGGAGGAATAATTACAGGGGTTAAAAAAATATGGCAGGAAGAGGCAATATCAAAGGTGGAAAGAGAAGGGATCCAAGAAAGAATATTAAGGATAGGGAACAGGAGGAACAAGATAATCACAGTATATTTTAACAAAAGTAACTTTAAGGAGTTGAGTGATTATATTGGCAACGAAAACGGGTCAAAAAACGAATGTATAATAGTGGGAGGAGATTTCAATGCTAGAACTGGTAGATACGGACGAAAAAAAATTAATGAAAATTGGGAAAGACAAGCAAAAGACAAAATAATAAATACAGAAGGAAGTAGAATTATAGAGTGGCTCGATAGTGAAGAATGGTATGTGCTAAATGATACCAGGGTAGGAGATAAACGAGGCGAATTTACATATGTAGGAGAGAGGGGTAAAAACATAGTGTAGTCAACAGTTGTGAATAGAGAAGGAGAAAGGGAGACGAAAAACTTCGAGGTATGAGAGCAAGAGGGTCATTCCGATCATTTCCCAGTGTAGATGGAATTGAACAGTAAGGGAGTAGAGAAAAGATAGAAAAGCTACCAGAGTATTGGAAGAAAATATAAGTGAGGAATGAAAAAAGTCAATAAGTTTAAAGAAAATATTAAAGGCATAAATTGACGGGCAATGGTGAAGAGATAGAAGAATGCATTAGAGGAGCTCAAGTGAAGAGGCTCAAAACAAAAGGAGGAAAAGAAGATGATTGGCACGACGAAGAGTGTAGGGAAATGAAAAGAAGAGAGGTATAACTTTAAGAGGTGGAAACCAACAGATGAGGAGAAATGGTTTAAATAATAAAACAATACCAAGAGGGAATACCAGTCAAAATGTGAAAAGAAAAAGTAAGCATGGGAAAATGAACAAGTAAAATCAATAAGAGAAATCAAAACAGAAAGGGAGGTATGGGAGATTATACGTAGGAGGAAACAAAGGGAGAAGAATAGTGTAAAAGTTGAGAAAATGTGTACCTTCTTCAGGGAGGGTATGAACGAAGATAATATGATAATAAGAGCATGTCAGGAACGTATCATAGTGGACGTAAGGAGTGATTTAACGGAGCTTGAGGTTGAGAGGGTAATTGATGGGATGAAGGGAAATAGTGTTTGTGGCTTGGGATAAGTAGAGGTTTAGGCATTGAAAATATTAAAAGAAGAAAAGGTAGAAGAATGGAAGCGACTTGTAGAACAGCTGAAGATGATATGGTGCAGAAAGAGGGACATATTGGAAAGTTGGACAAAACGAAATTATTCCGGTGCACAAAGGAGGGGTCAAAGAGTATTCAAGTGTAACAAGTGCAACTTATAGGCTATGCATGAAGGTTGCGGCAGAGAGACTGGAAGTGGAGATGGAGAGCAAGGGTATTATTCCCGAGAGCCAAACAGGGTTCAGAAAAGGTAGAGGGGCAGTGGACCATATACTATCTTTGATCCAAATCATTGATAAGGGAATTAAAGAGAGAGTGGGAGTGTTCTACATGCTACTTATAGACTTGAAGGGGGCATATGACTCGATCAATAGGGAGAAACTGTTTGAATGTATGAGACAAAAAGGGGTTTCAAATGAAATGAGAGAGTGGGTGGAAAGAGTGTATGAAAAGACAGAATGTAGAGTGAAAGGGTCTGGGGAAGAGTCGGGGTGGTTCAGAACAACCAAGGGGCTAAGACAGGGATGTTCAATGAGCCGAATGCTTTTCAATCTGTTCATGACAGACATAGACAGAGTATTGGAGCAGGAACAGAATGGAGGAGTAACAATTGGGTTGATAAAGATTAGAGTGCTGGCTTATGCGGATGACTTAGCAATAATGGCAAAGAGGAAAGGGAATCTGGATTGCACGATAGAGTAAATGAAACGATATTTTAAAAAGAGAAAGTTAAGCGTAAGTAATTGTGTGTATGAAGGGAGGAAGAAGGAAGGATGAAAGATTTTATTGTAAAGGAGAAGAAATAGAAACAGTGAAATGTTTTAAGTACTTGGGGGTTGTTTTTACACAAAATGGGAGGTGGCAGGAGCACATGAAGTATGTGTCGAAGAAGGTGAAGGCAAAATGTAGTAGTATAGGTAGTTGAGAAACACTGATTTGAAATATTCACAAATAATCATTGTAAAAACGTTATATAATGTGTAAAAACAACTTGTCTTGTTTGGATTTACACAACTGTCTTTGCAACATTTATACGATAATTATTTGTGATTTTTTTAAATTCAGTGCATGTATGGATTATCACGAGTAACGTTCGCAACCTTTCTCTTCAGCAGTTCAGAAACATTGAGGCTACATCAAGAATTGTCTAGATATTATTCTCACCAGCTATTGAAGAAGTCAACCAACGGACGGCTTCCAATATGAGTACTTCAAACACATGCAGAACAGCTAGTCTAATATCTGATTTTATGTACAGACTGCTGCAAGAAGATACTGAAGACCCTGGATTTATTAGGTAGAATTAACTGACATATAAAGATCTCAAAAGGATCGTAAGAACGTTTTAAATCATGTGCAGATGAATGCATTTTAGTGCTTTTTTACAAATTGATGTACATCCTTGATACACTTTACATATTTATATATGCAGTTTTAAAAGCTGATAATTGAAGTTTACAAAAATTTAAACGGCACGTGTCATGTCCCCGTTTTCACCGTAGAAGATTTATGGTCGTGCGGCATAGTTTTATCTCGAGATTTTGTATGGAGGCGGCGCGGGATTCTGCAAAGTTGCATGGCGCAGCACTTATAAATCTCGCTAGGAGGAGTACATTGTTTGGCGCTTAAGATCCGTCCACGGCGTTCACGAGATTACTGTACAAAATCGGCCCAATTTGTCACAGAAGTGCCGTAATGTCTATCGATCGCCCTCTAGTAACTGGGATCCCATTTTATTGCCCTCGGACGCAGGGCGCCCCCCGGTGCCGTTATAATTAGCATTTACCCTCGCCACGTCAGAAACCGATCGCTCCGATCATCGTCAAAGGGCCAAAACCGGTCTTGATGGCGGTGCACCCTCCTGACCTGTTGGAAGCACGCATCGTTCCTCCAATTGCCCCCAGGAGTACAATTCCACGGTTGCCGTTTCTAGAAATTGTTCCGCTTTATGCATTTTCCGGGGCGTTGGAGCCCGGAGCTTGACTTTGAATTTAACAAAAGCTCGGCGGTACACGGCGCCCCTGCCTCACCGCCTCTCATAATAAAATTCAATTCATCGCCACGGCCTATAATAATTAGAATTAGCGGAGGGTACGTCTTGACTCACGGTCCAGCGAATCCTAATCATAATATTACAGCACAAATAATATAAACCATCCTATCTTAGGATTATATTTGCTGATCAAACATTATTCTAGAATTAATATTGATTTATATTTAATAGTATATTATTCAATGTACTATATAAAAGAATTATTTACATAGACATATCCCCACGTTAGCACTAATAAATCAATAATACCCCGTTTCAACAATGTCTTATTGTGATTACCACTAACATGGCAAGTAGCTTACAACCGTGTCAATCCTGACAATAGGTCAAGAGATTGTTCCCATCTATCAGTGTCATCTACCGGACGTGTGGCAACCGCGATTAATGGAACTTACGCGAATATCAAGGATGCACCATAAACCACCCCCCCGAAAATGAAAATCTGATAATTAAAACGTAAATACCCCATTATTACGTTGCGAGTTTTTTTTTATATACATTCGCAGCAGCTCGCAACGACATTCAATACCGCCGCATAAATCAGGATCCCCTAGTCAGTTAGATTAAAAACAAAACAAAATATAGGCAGAGGAGGGAAAAAAACCACCAGCACTTGTATCCGATATAGCCGTTTTATAACATTAATAGCTTCATTAATAATGACATCGGTGGGGCTGAAACCGTGGCCAGCCCCACGGCAATACAACATTGCGGCGACAGTTTAGAATTTCGATACCCCTCGATAACCGTCGCCACCTGATTGACTTAATTAATACCGAAATAAAAAAAGAGAACCATGAAATAGATATAAACACATTTCTTGCTAGATTGATTTGTTATGTAGAGAAAAGCACGACAATTTGTAATTAAGGTCATGTTTTCTATTTACTAATCAGATATTTTTTTTAAACCACATTTATCGGATATAAACTATCTGTAACAAGATTTATATCGATTAGAATATAGATAATAACTTATTTTATATACTTTATTTTTTTCAATTCATAAACACATGAATCAAATGAGCAAATACGATCTAATAATTATTATTTCTTGAATTACTTTCTCATTTCTCACTTGGTTAAACATTTTAAACTATTACTGATGAAGGTCTACATTAAATTACTCACAAAAATAAAATTGTGAAACAAACCAAGTGTAATTTAATTTAAACCTTCATAATAATATTAATTAATTATAAGATATGCAATTAAATTATATATTTTAATAGTAGACACCGATAGTCGATCACCAGTTCACATAGAATCTTTATTTTTTATTTAATAATTTATTGAAGTAATTTTTATTATCGTATAGTATTTAATAACCATAAATTATTGACATTAATTATTGTTAAATAAAATCAAATGATCGTTGAATTATTTGAATTATCTAAAGCAGATTCTTAATTGTAATTTAGAATTAGTTTCGTATCTATTCATCAATAAAGATGTTAACTTGATTAAAACATTTAGAAACTGTTTTAATCAAGTTATTATCATCTTCACGTAACTCAATTAATCCAAATAAAGATGTTTGTATATAGGAATGACCTATTTTGAAATAAAAATTAAATTAAACTCTTCATAATTAATAATTACATAATCCTCATAATATAATAATATTCTCAATCGTTGTGAATGTCTTATATCATCTATGAATACACCACACTTATACTTCATTCCTCTTGTTAAGTTTTGTATTTTTTTTAATATAGTGTATATATGTAACACATTTCTACTTCAACAGGTTGTGCAGTCTGGTGCTAATTGATAAAGCTTTAATGAACATTTTCTTTTTCACTGAGACACTGTGCGGTGTTTATCGCATTATTGCTGGTTGGATTTCGTGGAGAGGATTGGCGATATCTTTCTGGTAAATACGAGAGATGCACCGCTGTGAACTTTAATTAAATTTAAGTGATTGAAGTGGGAATTCGCACACGAATTACACGATTGTGGGTAGACGCTAGTGAATGTCATTAATTAGTTAATAGCGTGTGCAGCATAATTAAATTCTCAAGTTTGTTGATCTAAGATAAATGGTGTAATAGATTTTTATGCATATTAAATCCTATTAATCAACTGGACATCGATCTGTAAATTCATTAAAATATAACGTTATACAAATAAAAATACTAATACAATATCAATCATATTCAATACTTCTTGCGCTACATTCTTGATGGAACGAAATTTTCAAATTGAAAATTTCAATATCAATCAATTTATCTACGAATATTTAAGTGGATGCAAAGGGCTGATTGATGATGATGATGATTTAAGTAATACATGTGTATATGTAATTACTTCAGAAAGCATGTAAGAATTTAAATATCCTACATCAAACTGGATCGCTGGAAACCTAATTTAGATAAAAATCACATATCTGCAGCCTGTCAGTACAGAAAAGGCTTGGCCACAGGGAGAAATTATGTTGGAAGAGAAAGGAAAAATAAATAAATGCAACGAAATCGATTATGTAAGGTAAAGCTCTGATGTCATTATATGATTATACGACCCAACTTCAACTGAAATATAAGAATAGAAAATCAATTACGTTTCTATTAGTAGCAGACATCGGCTTATGCAATAAAGGCAGGCTTGCTCTGAATACTTTTGAAAAATTAAAGAAGAGAACTGCGTATATGGATTATCTTGATAGATAAATTGTAGTCACTGGAACACTGATAAATAGTACATACAAAATCATTCTCACTTATGCTTCAAGTTAACTTAGAATCATTAAGTTAAGCCTTAAAAATAATAAAGTTTATTGATGGTAAAAATTTATATCCAACGAGAATCTACAAGCGCCAGTTCAAGGTTTATCATAAATTGGACGACCACACTTAACCAGCACTGCTCTCATCCATGCACACAAGACATATAGTACTATAATATATTCCTTTCTAAATATAAAAGGAGGCTTTTACTTCGTTGTCTATCATAAAACTCAAATGAAACACTTTTTTTTTTATTTCTGACGACCTCCATCTATCTTCAGGTGACTTCAAATGCCAAAACCTTGCCATGGATCGATTTCATCGAAGATGCTATTCAAATTCTGGATACGAAGAGATAACATCGTCCTTATATGAAGGAACGCCTACTCACCCACAAAGAGGAATCTGCGTTTACCGCCCGTTAGAAAGAGGAAGAAGAATAAAAATACATATCCGTGACTACTCATTAGAACTGACGATGACATATAGATTAAGTATTACTCCAGTCAAGAAACATATAACTGAAATAGTTTGAGAAAACTCGTTGAAGCTATAAAATCTAGATAGCAAACAAACAATTTCTCTATCCAATTCCATGCAATCATGAACCAGTGATATAAAATGTCGAAGTACTAAATAATGCAGTATCCTTAAAGGGTTTGAAGTGCTACTGGAAGATATCGCTAGTACCTGATCAAAGAAATCAATAGCAGTATAAAGAATAATAATGCTACCATACAAAAGCTACGGAAAAAATGATTAAAATCAGAGGGATCAAACAAACAACAGTACTACGAAACTAACATTATTTGCTAAACTAGAAAAACACCCACATGAAAGTAAATGAACATTGTTGATTACTATGTTATATAATCCCGCTTACAACAGTGAACCTCCTGGATCAAGTCAGGCTTTTAAAATTACGTCTTTATAAAATAACGAATTTAGAAATTTTAGTTACACAAAAAATATATGCTGGAAGAAGTAAAATAAAGCCACGATAAATCTAGTGCAACCTATGCTAAGCCCCAAAGTTGTAATAATAAAAAATTCTATCTGCAATTGGAAGACCAGTAATGCAGCTGACACATTTGTGAATCTTCTGGGTCAAGTCAGACATTTAGAATCATTTCTTAAAAAATACCTAATCCAGAAATTTTAATTTATGAATTTTACTTTGTTCTATGCACTCTTGATAAAACGAAATTATAAAAGGTTTTTACACGAAAAATGAATGTAGGAAAAACTAAAAATAATCAATTGGAAATCAGGAGCATCTTATGCCCAACCCCAAAATTAAACCAATAAAAATGTTCTTTCTGCAAATGGAGGACCATTATTATAGTCTCGTGTGTCGTAAATTTCTGTTAGGCAGACAACAGAAGAGAGTTAAATCTATGCTGATCATCCAGATTGAAAAAAACTTTAAAAATCACGTATCTTTACAAGGAAACTTTGTCAGACAGGCAAATTTTATACACAGAAACACAGTTTTGACTCCAACCGAGGAAATACTGTACTGATACATGCGATATCACAATAAAAACTATAGTGCACCTGCGCACAAATCTTAAGGAGTATATGCTGCATCACCTAAAATAACTCAAATCACATCCTACGGGAATCTATAATATAAGCGCCACTTCCAATGGACTTTATATTGAACTACTGTCTTTACCCAAATGCAAGGCATAGCACAAACAGACATCTAACGTCAGTTAAGAAAATTAAAAAAAAAAACATAAGGTGATTCATTATACACAATGTGATGGTAATAATAGTAGTTGAGTGAAGTTATTGAAGCTATAAAATTGAGCTAACCAATAAAATAATATACTATTCCATGGAATCAGATTTTTATCAGATATTTGAAAATATAAAGAAAAGTAAGCAATAATTAAAGCATTCAAAATCAAAGAATTCAATTTGCTACTGAAACATACCGCCAGTAAATGGTAGAACGAGTCATAGATAATATAATAATTTGCAACGACCCTAAGAGAATCATATTTTAAAAATATTCTTTGGTATGCCATTATACAAAATCTACATAATCATTTATCAGGACGAAAGTAGCACAACGAACAGGACTTACTTGCTTACATAGAAAATCTCGAAACACAAAAAAATCAACTAGATATTTTGTAAGAATTACTCATTAAGGAATCTGCGACCAAATCTTGAAGACAACTCCTTGAAGAACATTTTAAAGAAAAATCACAAATACAGAGCATGCCAGAAAATGTTATCAAATGATCATAGAATTCAGAAAGAAGGTTATAGAAATTATCTCTACAAAGCCATGGAGATGGGGTGAAATATATAGCAAACTCCGAAGGAAAAATTTTAAAATGTGCAATTTGTAATTGAAGAATAGAAACACAGTCATGCCCCTGCCTGTAGCAAATTCCTGTTCGGCAGGCATATAGAGAGTAAAACAAGTAAATCCCAGCGAAACCTCTTATGTGAATTAACTTTAGGATACAGGGACACTAATTCGGTCGATAAAACAGTTTCAAGCATGTGCTACTTACTTGAGTCTAGCTTTTAATATAATCTACAATACTTTCCATAAAAAATTATTATTAAAATGAAAGCAAATGAGTTTGATTATAATGAAATCGCGAATGTCAAAACTTGTTGACGCTGAAAATTTGTCTAGATATAAAGGTTATCTTAAAGAAATTAAGGTTTATAATGAATTTAAAAAACAATTAAAAATGTATTTATTAAATAATGTATTCTATAGCATAGATGATTTTTTTTCGTAATGTTTTTGTAAAACAAAATGTTACACTGACTTGTCAAATATCGTTTGATTTATGTGGATTAATAAAGAATTATTATTATTATTATTATTATGAAATGTTTGTTTATGCATAGTTTTGTATCGTAAAACTGTGAAAGAATATTTACAAAAAACTGAATGTACACATTTTCTATATTATTATTGCGATATTATAATATAACTATATAATATATAATAATATATAATTATATAACTATAATTTGTAATTAATAATATTTAAATTTTCAATAATTTGCATGGCTTTAATTGACAAATTTTAACTTACAGCTCTATGTATTTGATAAGAAATTTTCCAGGCTATACGATGACGTATGTAGCAAATGGTTTTGACAAAAATTGCAAAAACCACTCTAGGAATTTCTTCTTGTGACATCATCATAATTTAGGTTTAACCCAAGTAAGCGAATCTGCGTTATGCAAGAGTGTTGGGACAAATTTAGGGTGTAAACTTCGGCTTATTTATCAAAAAATAGCTTCTGGTTCTATTAGTTCAACAATATTAATAGTTTTTACGGTTCATGGTTTTACGTTGGTTAAATAATCTACTTACCCAATTTGCATCGCAATTTATGGTACGTACTTTACTCATTTGATAATCGTGCATGCGACAAAATTTGAAAAAAAAAACAGAATATATTCAATAATGCTGTAATTGCAATTTTAATAATAATAAGTGTTGCATTTAAATTTCGGCAAATTGAACGCGTTGAGATATTCTCCGAAAAACGCCAATAACAAATGGTTCTAGCGAAATTAAAACCATAAAGTATCTGGTTAGATCCTCTTAGGGGGAAGTATATTACTTTCGTGTATCTGCTGTATACTGCCAAAACTTAGGTTGTGATGTGAGATTCTCCAGAAAGCCGGTTATCAATTAGAATACCTAAAAACTTATTTACTGTATTTTCTACTGTGTCGAAAAATTTAGTATGATACTTTGCAAAGATTGCTTTTTGTTTTAGAATATCATTATGTTTGTTTTATCTGTATTTGTAAGTAATTTATTTCTGTTGGAAAAGTAATTTACATTTAGTGCAAGTGTATTTGCTTTTATATTAACATCATTGATGTCTTTCCCTGAAATCAGCAGTATGGTGTCATCAGCATAGTTTACAATTTTTTCACAGTTATTGAAAATTACGTTTATTAGGTAATTAGAAATTCGACAAAGAGAGTCGGTGCTGTTAAACTACTTTGTGGTGGGCCTAGCTTAATGGTTTTGATGTTGTTGTAAGCCTATCTTTTTGATCTAAACCATTCTATATAGTTTGAAAATGACATAATATCTGTCAAAACTGTAGTCACATTAAAGATAAAAGTGTGTGATAAATAAAAGGTATTTACAATCACATATTAAACCATTCCCAGCCTACACCTCGTATTCCATTCATTTTTAATTTATCTAAGAGAATTTTATGATCTATGCAGTCGTAAGCTTTAGATGAATCTATGGAAATCCCCAGCGCAATATTTTTATTTTCAAAAATATTTAGCATATATTCAAAACACTCATAGATTGCAGACTTTCCTTTTAGATATTCATGTTGTGTGCTACTTAATCGATTTATATTATTTAAAAAATCTGTAATTCGTTTTATCATTAGATATTTAAAAAAATTTGAGAATATAGGTAATAAACTTATTGGCCGATATTTTTTTCTTTTTTAAAAATAGGTTTTATGATGGCTAATTTCAGTTTGTCAAGATAAATACCAATTTAAGGATTTATTTATTATATATGTAAGCGGTTTTATTATATTTGTAAAACTGTGTTTTAGAATAATACTAGGAATATTATTATATCCACATGACATAGTATTTTTCAATCTCATTGTAGCATTTATAATCTCATTTGGTGTAGCTTGTTTGAGAAAAATTGTTTTTTCGTTTTTGTTTATTGGGTCGGAATATTCAGTTGGTATTATGTTTGAAGTTAATTCAGTTGCAATGTTTGCAAAGAAGCTGTTAAATGTTAGGGCAATTTGATTTGCATCCTCTTTGAGTTTTATATCTGTCTTTTTAATATATTTTCCTTTTATTTCATTTATTTAATTCCCTGTGCGTTTATTATCATTACTGGACTTAATTTTATTTCTATAGTTGTATACGTCAGATCTTTTTTTCTATCAGTAGTTTATTGTATTGTATTTTTTTTTGTTTCATTATAAATAGTGAGATAATTAATGTCGTAATGAGAAATTACAAATAATATATCAAGTTCATTTTTTTACTTGTTTTTAAGTCTTCGCAAGAAGTATACATTCTCCCAGTTTACAGTATTTAACTAATTTTCAAAATGAATTATTTTGGAGTTTGTGAATAAACGTTTATATTTTGTTGTTGGTGAAGTGTGATTTATTTGGGGGATAGTTACTATTTGAGTTAAGTGATAGCTTATATTTGTGTTGATAACTTTACAAGAAATAATTGTTGAGTGATTTGTTATTATATTATCTATACAAGTTTATGATTTTTTGGTGATTATTATTGGTTCATTGATTAGGAACCTTAGACCATATGTATGTATGATATTAATTAACATTTCTCTGCTCGGAAAGTTCTCAAGGAAGTTTATATTAAAGTCTCCATATACAAAGATAACCCTATTTTTATTAAGAATTGATTCTAGAAGTTGATCAAATAGCAAAAAGAAATCGCCAGTAGATCCCGTAATATTATTTTTGAATTCATTTTCCATTTCTACCGATGTATATTCCAATTTGAATGGGCGACAAAATTTATTGAGTTTTGCTCTAGTTTTATATTCATATTTATTTTTTACATAGATAGCCGTTCTTCCATGCTTGTTGTATTCTCTGCAGAATGCACTTGCTAATGTAAAATCGTTAATTTTAAAATTATTCAGTTGATCCTCAGTTTTTCAATGTTCAGGAATACACACTATATCGCACTTATGCTGCTCTATTTCTATGCTCAGTTCATTAATTACATTTCTTATTCATTGAATGTTTTGATGAAATAAGGTTAATTCTTTTGCAGTTTCGCCGTGATTTTCCATAAAAACGATTTTTGCATGCTATAGATGTGGTTCTTTGACACGATCATCATTTTTCGCCGACACTGAGACCTTGAATGACGTATATTCCGTCGGATGTTTTGAGTTCATTAAAAAAAAACATGTGGGAAGTGTTTGCTCTTTAGGTACCCTTCGAATTGTTCAGTTGTCATATCCGCGATTAGATGATAAACATGGTAATATGCCATTTTACTTACTGTTTTTATTTCTATCTTCTTTGTGTTTTTCTTTCTTTTCTTTGCGTTTTCCACTCTTGATTATCTTCGCTGTTAGTTGAATTTTCTTGTCCTTATTTCGGTTAATTATTTCTTCTATTTTGCTCTCATTTATTTTATAACTCATGTGTTTGTTGGTGCTTTTGTGTTGTTTAATTTTTCTAATCCATTATTTTTGCGCTTTGGCGCTTCAGCTGACGGTGGTGATGGTATTGCTTTATTACACTTGCACTCACTAGTATTTTGTATTTTAGTTTTTAAAAGTATTATTTCACTTTCCAGTTTTATTGTATCTGATTTAACAATATCATTTTTTATATTAGCCTATTCTTAACTTTTGAGAAGCGCTATCACTGGATCTTCACTTTTCGCGCGTAGACTACGAGCCATTTCACGGTTTAATATGTTACCGGCGTTCAGTTTACCTGAACGTCGTAACAAATGCGTAATTATATTTTAATCCATTTTACGAGCTACTCATTGCTCCTAATAATAATTTGCATAAATTCCGCATTATTGAAATAATCCAAACGAGATAATTTTCCAAAATGTGCAGCTGCCAGTGTGGAACAATAGGACGGGCTCTTTTTCGGCGAAGAGGATCATTACCTGTTCCCGGAATTGCGGGGCCTACGTGACCGAAATAAAGCCGCGTCACCGAAGACCATCATATAAAACCAGGCTCTGGCCATCGCTCTTTACCAGTCGTCTGCCATCAGCAGCGGTGGTCAGCCTGGTCGGTTCCGCCGATTCAAGCCTCTTGCTCTTGTATATATTGTATATTTTTCTATGTCTATTTTCTGTCTATTCTGTTGTAATATATTTTCTTCTTCTCTGGCCCCATGTTTTAATTTACACATTTTCTCTTGTTCTTTACTCTGTTTCACAGCTAGCCGGTGCCCATACGTTGACGTGGCGTGGAAGCCCAAGCAAGTATCACAGACGGGAAACTGTTTAATCGAAGCCTGCGGCTGCTAATCGATGGTGAGCCTCGCCAGGGACCCCTGTGCCGTCTCCAGTGCGTGTTGGTTCCAGAAAGTACCGTCGGTGCTACTTCCTTGCTAGTCCGCCACGAGGACGTCTTCCCCGACCCCCGTTAACACAATCATCAAGGGACTTATACAATCTCCGATCCTAATGATGTTCATTGTATAACTGCTGCTTAAGGGAATCATTTTTTCGTGACTCTTAGAAAATGGCACTAATTAACAACCCCACTGAACCTAAAAATCTACGATAAATAAGTATTTTACTCACGTTGTCTGAACTATTATTCAATGCTAAGTGACCAACTTCTCAAATTTATAAATGAATATCTCCTATTACCTGTTCACCAATCAGGATTTAGAACAAGTCACAGTTACGAGACAACTCTATTAAGTATATCAGACGATATATTTTAAGGGCTTCTGATTCAGGTAAGGTTACAGCAGTTATACTTCTTGATTACTCAAAGGCCTTCAATACAATAAATAAATGTACTTCAAATGTGTACTTTGAATGCGCTGTCCAAGCTTGGCTATTATGTATTTTCTTTAATTTTTAGAAAGGGTTTGATTATTTACAATGCTAAAATTATAAGGGGTGTCCAAAAATTAACGCAAAATTTTAGTTAAATTGAAAACATATTTTTAGTCTTTAGGTAATTGTTTTTATTAAAACACATTGGGCAAATTCCCTCCAAGGATTTGCTGGCACATACACACAATTTTGTCGATATTTTCTATGGATATTCTAAATAAAAGTAGCTGAATTTCGTTGATGCAGTATTTAATTTCCTCCTGTCATGCACGGATGGTTGAGGGCTTGATGAAATATACCTTTGACATCAAATAATTAAATCACACTATCTATAGGGCCAATCGTAATATAACTGTTTTACGGTTGTATGGTATGTTGTTGAAACCATATATTGGCTACATCAATATTCTCTAATTTTGACAGAAAGAACTGTATTATGTCGCGATATCGATAAGCAGAAACAGTCACTACTTGACCAGCCTCATTTTTAAAAAAGTATGGTCCAATGATGGTTCCAACCCAAAATCCGCCCCAAACAGTGACCGTGGATGCATTTGTTTTTCAACTGACACACGTGAGTTCTTGAACAGTATAAGTTCGAAGTAACAAGAATACCTTTTATAGAATTAAATCGCAATAATTGTTCACTCACCAAAGAATAGCCGTACGTTACAATCGATGCGCGTCTATAAAAAGTAATTATTTTGCATTTATCTTATAATTCAGTGAGAGTTTATTTTCACTGCACTAATCACCAAATATCTGTCCTGTCCTTGGCTTATCGAACTTTAATATCATAGTATTTTTGTATGTATTAAGATTTTTAATGGCACAGAATTTAAACAAATTAAAACAAATTTTCATGTCGTCTGCAAACAATAAGCATTTTACGTTTGAGAAGCAATTCACAGCATCTTTAATAAAATATTAAATAATAAGGGACCAAGGTAGTACCCTTGAAAATCACGAGACATTAGATTAATAGGAAAAGACACACACTAACCAATTCGAAAATTTTGTAAATGAATATTTAACCCTGTCTAAAAGAGTTCCATTAACACCAAAACAACTTAACTTATGAATTAAAAGTGTGATTGACTGGGTCGAATGCCTTTGAGAAATCGGTATAGAATCTACCTGGACAAACCTTTCAAAAGAAGTGTATTGTATTGCTTTCTAAAATCGAGCTTTGGCGTTTTAGCAATTTTGCTCAGGTGCAAATTGTTTTCTTTTTTTAAATTTTCAAGTAGAAAACTGGAGAAATTTCAATGCTTACGTAAAATTTGTAAGAGTGCTCTAAAAACAGTTTCATGATCTTCTTGAATTGCATTTGACTGCTTTCTAAAAACGTAGACTGTAAGCTGTTTTACTACTTTTGAAGAATTTTTATGTAGGACACTAGAGGAAATCATCCGATATTTCAAGGCGCAAGCGGTACGTAGAAGAGTGCTGTAAAAAAAACACTCCGAGGATCTTCTTGAGTTGTCATTTTTGGTTTCTACAATCGTGCATTTGTGTTTTAGTAACTTTACCTGCTTTGTAAACTGTTGTTTTTGAGAGTTTTTCAAGTAGAAAGGTAAATGAAACTTGCCGGCGATTCAAGGCGCAAGCGGTATGTGTAAAAGTGTTTAAACACTAATGGTTTTCTAGAAGTAACTAAATAAATAACTATCTTGGTAATACAAAACAAAGTGTCATAATAAATTCATTTTCTTCTAATTTCTCTGACGCAAAACAGGGTACCCCGCAAGGTTCTTGAAGCTTGAACATTACAAAGGGCATATGTATGCAGATGATATTCAGATTACATATCGTTACGAATAGGCTAAAGTATGTTTAAACTAGAGTATTAAAAGAATCTGTGAATTTTCTGAAATTCTTGATTTAAATCTAAATCCTTCGAAATCACAATTTCTATTATTTGGCAAAATCATGACATGCACTGATCTTAAAAACAAAATAACCATTAGCATTAATGGTAAACATGTGCCTTTTATAAACGAAGCAACCAATCTTTGTGTGATTGTTGATAATACATTTAGATACAAATAACATATCAATAAAGCTTATATCCGCATCGTTCATATCTCCCACTAAATGTGTACTTTGTCTACTATATATGGAGAGATAGAATAGGTCATTATAAGACAAACGGTATGTTCACATATTTACACTGAAAGTGGAGACTGAATTTTCATTCCATCTGAAAAAAATGTGGAAAGAAATAGACATTTCCGATTTTAACAATTACGTACCAGAATTTGCAACTTAATGCGAATTAATTATTATATTAATAAACATCAGCAAGATTATTCAGAAGAAATAACCTTATGGTAAGATCGGATCAATTAAGGAAGAAAGTATATAATCTCCTCGTGAAAGAATTTAGGATAGCATTCGATAGAACTAGAAAATAAATCAATCCTCCACTATATCATATACAGGGTGTCCCGTTAATGCGGGAAAATGGCTGGACCATAGATTCCTGAGGTCAAAATATGACGATTTAACGCAACTTATCTATATCCAAAAATTTAAGGTTAAGCCGGAATTTGGCAGCAAAGTTTCAAATTTTTTTATTTCTTTTGTTTATAACAATTGAACGCTTTATTTGATTTTAATGAAATTTATTAGTAATAAGTACCATAATATCATACATCATTTTAGTTATTTTGGCCATTATTGATTGACAGGAAGTATAAAAACAGTAGTACCACCACTTAAAAACTAAAATATTTTTTTATTGGTGCATCCAATAAAATCCAAAAAATCTACTTGAAAGGGCATTAGATTTAAAAACTTTTTTGACTCTTACTTGTTTTTGATATCTTGTACGGTATTTGCACAAAAAATAAAATATGAATATAGTATACACATTATGCACTCATTAATAAGTAAATAAACTTACTCAATTGAATAAAAATTAAATAATATCAATTAATAAAGTAAATCAAAACAACATCTAATACTTTTCAAACAATTTTCGTTGCAAAATCCTAATACAAACGAGATATCTGTTTGTTCCAAATATGAATATTTATGAACTATAATAAAGTTAAAAATTAATTGTCGAAAGATACTAAATAATAATTATTATACATAATTTACATTTTTTAAACAAAGACGGCCACGAAAAACATTTATTTTCGATTCGATAAAAAACTAGATTTTGTTTTTACTAGATAAAAAATATATATTTTACTTTTTTGTGGGAAAACCGTAAAAGATATCAAATATTATTAAGAAAAGAAAAAGTTTTTAAATTAAATGGTCTTTCAAGTAGTATTTTTTTAGTTTTTATTGGATCCACCAATAAAAAATAGTTTAGTTTTTAAGTAGTGGTACTACTGTTTCTTATACTTCTTGTTAACGAATAATAGTTATAATAACTGAAATGATGTATTATATTATGGTAGTTATTAAAAATAAATTTCATTCAAATCAAATAAAGCGTTCAATTGTTATAAACAAAAGAAATAAAAATTTTTGAAACTTTGAAGCCAAATTCCGGCTTAACCGTAATTTTTTAGATAAGTTGCGTTAAATCGTCATATTTTAACCTCAGGAATCTATGGTCTAGCCATTTCCCCGCATTAACGGGACACCCTGTATATGTAAGCGGTTTTATTATATTTGTAATACTGTGTTTTAGAATAATACTAGGAATATTATTATATCCACATGACATAGTATTTTTCAATCTCATTGTAGCATTTATAATCTCATTTGGTGTAGCTTGTTTGAGAAAAATTGTTTTTTCGTTTTTGTTTATTGGGTCGGAATATTCAGTTGGTATTATGTTTGAAGTTAATTCAGTTGCAATATTTGCAAAGAAGCTGTTAAATGTTAGGGCAATTTGATTTACATCCTCTTTGACTTTTATATCTGTCTTTTCAATATATTTTCCTTTTATTTCATTTATTTAATTGCCTGTGTATTTATTATCATTACTGGACTTAATTCTAATTCTATAGTTGTATATGTCAGTCATTTTTTCATAAGTAGTTTCGCAAGATGGAATATTTTTATTTTTTCTAAGTTTTAGACTTTCTTTTTCTGGAAAATATTTATTAAACAAGTTATTATTTATAAGTTATAAATTGACTAACTTTGGCTCCAAGAAGTATACATTTTCCCAGTTTACTGTATTTAATTCATTTTCAAAATGAATTATATTGGAGTTTGTGAATAAACGTTTATATTGTGTTGTTGGTGAAGTGTGATTTATTTGGGGGATAGTTACTATTTAAGTTAAGTGATCGCTTATATTTGTGTTGATAACTTTACAAGAAATTATTGTTGAGTGATTGGTTATTATATTATCTATACAAGTTTATGATTTTTTTTGTGATTCTTAATTGTTCATTGATTAGGAACCTTAGACCATATGTATGTAGGATATTCATTAACATTTTTCTACTCGGAAAGTTCTCAAGGAAGTTTATATTAAAGTCTCCACATACAAAGATAACCCAATCCTTATTAAAAATTGATTCTAGAAGTTGATCAAATAGCAAAAAGAAATCGCCAGTAGATCCCGTAATATTATTTTTGAATTCATTTTCCATTTCTACCGATGTATATTCTAATATGAATGGGCGACAAAATTTATTGAGTTTTGCTCTAGTTTTATATTCATATTTATTTCTTACATAGATGGCCGTTCTTCCATGCTTGTTGATTCTCTGCAGAATGCACTTGCTAATGTAAAATCGTTAATTTGAAAATTGTTCAGTTGATCCTCAGTTTTTAAATGTTCAGGAATACACACTATATCGTACTTATGCTGCTCTATTTCTATGTTCAGTTCATTAATTACATTTCTTATTCATTGAATGTTTTGATGAAATAAGGTTAATTCTTTTGCAGTTTCGCCGTGATTCTCCATAAAAACGATTTTTGCATGCTATAGATGTGGTTCTTTGAGACGATCATCATTTTCCGCCGACACTGAGACCTTGAATGACGAATATTCCGTCGGATGTTTTGAGTTCATTAATAAAACAAGTGGGAAATATTTGCTCTTTAAGTACCCTTCGAGTTGTTCAGTTGTCATATCCGTGATTAGACGGTAATTATAGTAATGTGCCATTTTACTTACTGCTTTTATTTCCAGTCATTTGTACCCTCTATAGGTCATCTTCTTTGTGTTTTTCTTTCTTTTCTTTGCGTTTTCCACTCTTGATTATCTTCGCTGTTAGTTGACTTTTCTTGTCCTTATTTCGGTTAATTATTTCTTCTATTTTGCTTTCATTTATTTTACAACTCATGTGTTTGTTGGTGCTTTTGTGTTGTTTGATTTTTCTAATCCATTATTTTTGCGCTTTGGCGGTGGCGATGGTGTTGATTTATTACACTTGCACTCACTAGTATTTTGTATTTTAGTTTTTAAAAGTATTATTTCACTTTCCAGTTTTGCTGTATCTGATTTAACAATATCATTTTTTATATTAGCCTATTCTTAACTTTTGAGAAACGCTATCACTGGATCTTCACTTTTCGCGCGTAGACTACGAGCCATTTCACGGTTTAATATTTGGTTTTTTTCCGGATAACCTCTGGGGAGAACCGGGATTCAAGAGATGTTGTTCGTTTGGTGTCTGATACTGAACTGAGTTGAGATGGCATTCGATAAAACACTACCACAAACCAACGCCGTAGAATATCGCATAGATGCAGGTATCGAGATTGGGATTTGCATTTTGGTCCTCTATAGATAAATGAAATCCATCTATTGAACGGAGCCTCTACTGCCTATATTTTATTAACCAGCAACAGGAAATATTCCAGCAAACGGCTTTATTATTTATTTAGTAATTTTACTTTACTTGTCCACATAAAAAATATTCGAACAATTAATATAAATTTACAAACTATTTAACAATTTAGAGCAGGTAACATGCATACGGAGTTCACATATAGTATTCTTCCACTCAGATTCATATTACTGGATGATGATATCTTCACTAGCAGTATATTTTAGATATTTTATGTTATAAGTAGTAAATTTTTTGGAGCTACTAACTCACACCCTAGTGACTTATATATAATATATAAAAAAACATAATGTACATATTCCTTTTATCGTTATATACTGACTTACTTTATACTATATTTATTATTTATGAACTTTACTTCTCAAAGTAATTCTAAGCCATTATCCCTTTCTATTTGATCTAGAGGTAGACTATAAATTCATGCTTCAAATATTCCACACATCTCCTCATTAATTTGTATGTCTGTGCTTTACATCATTCAGCTTCTGTCTGCATTTAGGATCAAAGAAATATTTTAATTATCTAAAGATCTTGAGTTGCAAAAATATCCATTCAGTTTTGTAACCTACTTAATATTATTAGAAAAAAAACTCAACAAATAATACCAGTTGAAAAGGAAGCATCAAATTACTTCCTAAAAAAAATTATGTCCGCATTTGATAGAACATCTACGCCATGCATTCCAGCATCATATAGATGCAAGCAGTAATCTCCACTCTGCTGACTTTCTACTAAGAGAAGTTAAATTTTATGAGCTGAAATCTAATAACCCTCAACAATAAGTATAAGAGTCTGAAGATGCCACACTCGTCTTATTAGTGCTAAAACAGAAAGGAATATATCTACCATTCCAAGATAAATTCTATTACAAAATCGGATACCTTTTCCTTGCTATACCTGATGTTCATGCCTGAGGTTCAGTCAAAATATCACGAGATCCGTTATAAATCGCAGAACAATGATAAATCACCCTTCGTAATATTCACCAATCTATATCATTACAATAGATGGTCATTCAGCCAATAGAGTGTATATTTCATGATCTGATGGATCGTATAAAATTACTTTTTTCGAATCCTATCGTTACAACGGAATGTTTTTTTGTTTAAGGATTATTCCTGGCACTTCTCAACATCTAAGTAGATAATATAAAAACTGAAGTTCAAACTACGTGAAACCTATTTAACCTAGGCGACTTGACTTTACTTTTAAAATCTACTCAGAGATACATTATAACCTAAAAATACTTTCCAGAAATCGCAAAAATACTAACTCAAAATAAACACATAAAATATTTTATTAGCTGCACTTCAATTAAATATTTGTGACAAATTATTAGCTCTGAAAGACTAAAACTTAATCGTATGAAGGTCACATCTACCTTAATAACGCCAAGTCCCTAAAAACTATTAAACAACTCCAAAATTTTGTTTTAAAGTTGGCGCTAAAAATTTATCAAAACTAAACTAAGAAAGATGCTACTTAGAAATGGAAATTGCTATATCAGAAAGCGAAAAACTTGCCAGTATTCGCTCTTATCTTAGATCGATTCCTTTCTGCTGCGCGCAGATGCGAATGCTTATGCTTTGGAAGCAAACCAAAAGTGGAGGATATTACAGTATAATCTTCAGCAAAGACCTAATAAACTGTAGTTCTGCCAAAAGAAAAGCACTAACAAAAATCCCAGGAGTTATCTTTACCGATCAACAGCTTTCGATATTGCTAAATACCCTAAAATCTCAAAACGGTTTCCATCCTCCATCTGCAAGTATTCAGTGAAACGATTGAAATCAATACCAGATAATGCAATTAAATTCCTCTTCAAACAAAACATTATCCACACTGAAATCGATCTAATCATCACTGGTCTTCCGGCTAAGATCCAACATATATTCACCAAGAACTACTTTAGTAAAAGAGAATCCGAAATATTATTGAGTCCTTTGAAGCATCATGTAAATAACCCAATAGATGAATCGATGCTATATTTAAATTAATGGAAATATTATACCATTAATGCACTTTCATTTAACTTTTCTGTACGCAGCCGACGCATGAAAAATATATTTTAATTCAATTTTTATATTTCTGTTTTACTGCGTTTTCCAATTGATGTGTAATCTATTGTCTGAACGTTGCACTTGTGTTCCTAATTGAATGGACAAACCACCTACAATTAGGGAACTGTGACAGGCGATAATTAACTATCTACTCAATTAGAGGAATTAGTTATACCTATAACTTCAATCATGTCTCTATCCCTGTTTGTGGGTTCACAAAATTTTTAAATTATGGTTTTATTATTGTAATCAGATAATTACCAAAATATTTAAAAAAAATGGCTAAATTTGATGAGATTGATTCTCTAAATCTGCAATATAAAACTGTCGAATTTTCTCAATTCTTTAACTGAATATAGGAATTCAAGGATAATTTTTTTAAGCAATGTAAGAGAGGCAATATAATTTAATGAGATAAATTTCCAAAACTTGGTATTAGTGTAAGAAAGAAAAGCTGCATCGTCAGCCAATAAGGTTGATTAAACGGCTAATTTAAAATGATAGTTCGCCGCAAAAGGGAATTTCCATTTGAAACAGAGAGCCCCGGCTAAGCCGAGTCCAGGCAGGCAGGGGCCGCATTTATAAAGTGAACCGTGAAAATTTCCATCCCACAGGCATAGATCTTCCCAATCCGCGATAATGATTTTTAAAGCTTCTTTCATTACTCGGGTAATCGTCGGCGGGTGTTAAGAACAAAACCGCTAACTCGTTCCGGGATTTAGGTGGCTGATAAATATCCTGAAAACCCCCATTTTTGCCCCTAGGCCAATTTAAAAATTGATTACCGCATTAATATCTGGCGACGAGGCGCTTGCAAATTCGCGTTGCGAGATTAGAACGGAAGTGGCGGCGGCGGCGGTGGAGATGATGGGAGGTCGGCGGTAAGGGGAGGAAAGTAGGGGCGGAGAGGTGTGGGCCGCAGATGCCGCGGAAATCTTTCGCTGACTATGACATTTTAAACAAGCTGACTGCATTTCAATATAAGGCCGCTTTAAATTTTGAAATATGTTGCGATATATTTACATTTCCAGCCCAGATACCGATGACAATCCCATGCTCGATCTGCCGGTTCAATGCGACGCCTTTTCTAAACGGAAGCCCATCTGCGGAATACATTGGATATAGAGACGAGAAAATATCTCTGTTGGTTTTCTATAATTTTCGGATGATTTATTTCGATGGTATTCTTATGGTTATTGAAATTTATAATAAATTTTAAAAAGCGTATTGTTTCAATCATTTAGACGTATTTATATGATTTGAATACTATAAGCCTTCATTTATATAATTCTGAAGTAAAGTTTGATGTGCTAAATCAAATAAGTACCTTTTAATAATTAGGAGAAATAATGCACTTATAATTTCTATATATTTTCAGATCAATGACACGTGTTACCTAATTTGAAAATTTGATTACATCAATAAGACTGATTAAGAAAATATTTCGCTTTACTTTCTTATTTCTTATTGAATGTGAATAATTACTGTTTTTTATAATGTAATAAAGTGTGTTTTAGGTTGAAAAGGTCCATTATCTATTAGGGAAATAACGAATTCAATCCGAAAATAGAACAAATACCTTAGGGAGGGATTAATAATTCGGGCCCATTGATTGTGAGTTAGTGCCGCGCGTTACTTATTCAAACGACTGGGGCTCTAAAACACATTGTTCTTACCCTTCACTGTATTATGCAAACTAATAAAAAACAGTGCGGCGAAAAGGGAATAAATAGCTATTGCGGACAAGAGGAAATAAAGGGTTGTAAATCTGGTGTTGGTATAAGACGATAGACACATCAAACGGTGCCTCATATAAAGCAACAGTGATCCTCGGATTACCCACCGTCACAATATGTCTGCCAAACATGTTAGAGCTTGTTTGTGCTATAGACTCGAGTAACGAACAATATACAGCGGTATTTGTTGACTTCGGGCGGCTGTCTAGCCCTCCCCCCTTCAACCCCGCCATCAGCGTAGCGCCGCAATGCGGACACGTCCCATACTAAATGTTCCATTAAGAGTCCCAAGTTCAAAGGTTAATTGTTTACATTTATCGTTTCCTAATTAAAGTTTCGGTGATTGCATTGCATTTACGTGTGACAACTATTAAAATATTTGTTTACTAAATTAATCAAAACACGTACATTTTTTGTAACCATAGAAACAACACAGGTGCGCGATTAAAAAATAATATTATTTTTATACCAGCAAATTGTTTGTACATTTACAACACTATTATTACAGCCGGTATATTTATTTAGTTTTCAGTTGAAATATATTCTTTATTTCATTGCGATGCGATTTACGTAAATATTTTCCTATTGGGCGAAGCGTTTCTTTGTAATTTATATGTGTAAATGTACCGTGTATAGAATTATAAAAAAATCACAGACATACGTAAGGTTGCTCAAATTGCGGCTTTGATGTGTTTATTTATGTGCAGTAATTTTACATCGAACGTATTTTTAGCACTTTCATCTATAGATTCGATTTGCTTGAATATATTTTTCTTTATGTTGAAATGTTTATAAATATGTTATTCCAGCCATTTCTAAATCGTTGGTGTAAATTTCGTAAAAATGTTATTCCATTTGTCTATATAAAATTAATCCACACACTGTTCATATATAATTTTATTACGTTTTACAATAGCATTGGTAATTATTACAGCGTGTTTTGTTTATGAAAATTAAATATATTTAAATAGGTTTTAATGAAGGAGGAAACACAACTACTTTGTTTTACTACTTAATAAAGTGATAAAACAAAGTAATCGTGTTTCCTTCTTCATTATATTCAATATTTACCAAAAAGCAAACGCCAACAAAATTTATCATTAAATAGGTTTTATTTTAGATATAAAAAAATCAATTATTTGTTACTGCAAATATTTTTATCACTATAATTTTGAACTATTTAAGATATTTACAAGTGTATGGTTAGTTTCTATAGCTACAAATTTTATTCTTTGAAAAATATTCGTTTAAATTCAAGGTAGTCTGTAAATATAATATAAAAATATTTTTTTTATTTGTAGTCGACTATAATAAAAGTCCTTTACGTTGTAGAAAATTAACTAATAATTAGAAAAAACACGAAAACATTTCCTAAATCTACAACCTATTAGTTGACTCTACTTTCGGAAACTCTTTAACATTTCTGCAAACTTTCATCAGATATTTTGATTGCGGTTTTCAAGTTTCAAGCGAATGATAAATATCTTCAAGTTGAGTTTGACTATATCTCATTACCCGATGTTTTATTAGATGATCATAGTTAATCCCGGTTTAAGATAGTTTCTTGTATCCCTATATAGTTTAAGAGTGAATGTAGTCTTTTTGTACATATCACCGCCATTATCTGATACTCCAATTACCTTATAAGTTTGATCAAGAATGTTTGGATGTCAAAATTAGATACAATAAGTACTTATTTCGTTTAAATTAATTCTGACAACCTTCTTTTGCATTTTTCTAAATTTTGTTCGATGGTCCTAAATATTTTCTAAGACTTTTCTAATTATTTATATTCCAAACTTTATATTTTCCAACAAATAGCAAATTCTCTTCTAAATTTATTTAATTTTTTATTTCCTAACTTTTAGTATTCTTCAATAAGATTTTTTTGAAGATTTTTACAGTTTTCATTACGTTACTTTCAATTTTCTGAATTTTTTTTGATCATTTCCTGCTTATTCTATTATAAGTTTCTTCTAATTATCTGTCTATGCTATCAGCCTTAGTTTTCTCTGCCCCGTCGTTAAAAATGTGAAGCATTTTAGGCGCACTAACTGTGAGGGTTATACAAACAAATATATTGGTGTATTGTGTTTCTTTGATTTTGATATTTAAGTTGGATATTGAAATTGCGAGGAGTACAAGATTTATTCAGAAGGTTCTAATTATTGTGTTTCGTAAAAAAACTTTTCAGCAATCGTTAAGTAATGTTGGGAAATCAGGGTGATTTAGGATTGTTGAATAGCAGTTCGTTAGATGGATTGTGTCGTAGTGTCTTGGTTTTTATAAGCTAGAAATCGGAAATCCCGCGCGCTTCCTTTAGGTTTGAATTTAATGGAAAAATCCCAAATCCATTAAATTGAAACTCAAAGGATGGGAGCGACCAAGGTATTTACAAGTTTGGGAAGAGAAATTTTTAATGTACGGATTTTGATTTAGGGCGATGATGGAGTTATTCTGCAGAAAAGGATGAGAAACTTAGATTTTGGAACAAAAATATCAATTGCAAGTATGACGTTTTTGAAAAAATCATATGAATTAAATTAAAATTTTATTTGTTTAAATTCTTGAATGTTGTCGGCGTTAACTTGGTGGTACATTTTAATAAGATAATTAAAACACTTTAACTTTGTTTTACCACAAAAAATATTTATTGCTGTGACTATAGTTTCGAACATTCACTGTTCATTATCAAACATAAAGTACTTAAAAATAAATTAACAGGTGTTATTTATATGCCTTCGAAAAGAGGAGAGTACATCAGGTCAGTCTGGTCATTAAGAAGGGAAAAACCGGGATTAATTTTGGCTTTATGAATTTCTAGCGCTTCCAGTAAATCCATTTTACGGCCTTTATCCGTAAAGTGGATTACTGAAAGTACATCCTTGCCGAAAGTGTGATTATTTTCTATTAAATGATTAGCAAAAGTTGAGTTGTTATGTTTTAATCGAAATGCTCGTTCGTGTTCTTTTAGTCTTGTTTCAAAATTACGACCAGACTGACCGATGTAAATTCCTTTACATGATTCGCAAGTTAATCTATAAATGCCGGATTTTTTCATAATGTCTATTTTAGTTTTAGGGTTAAAAATTATGTTTGAAATTTTATTATTACATTTAAATGCTACTTTTACGTTACATTTTTCCAATATATTTTTGATCTTGAGGCTAATCATTCCAAAATACGTTAAACATTGAAACCGCTTATTGTCTTCTGAATTTTGTGGTGTATATATATATTTTTGAACTTGTTTCAATTTGTGTTTTTTTAATAATTGATCAATTAAAGTAGGCGAGTAACCATTGTTTTCGGCCATTTGTTTTATAATTCTCATTTCTTTGAGAAATGATTCGGGGCTTAAAGGTAACTTGAGAGCTCTATGAATTAAGAAATTAAATGATGCTATTTTATGTTTAAAGGGATGTCGGGAGTTATTAGGAATTATAGTGTCAGTAAAGGTAGGTTTTCTAAAGATGTCGAATTTAAGAGTATTATTAAGTTTAGAGATGGATAGATCTAAAAAATTAATGGTGTTGTTAGTTTCTGTTTCTACAGTAAAGTTAATTGATGGATGCAGAGAGTTGAGAAAATTAAGGAAATTGGAAATTTGTCTATCAGTACCTACGAAGCATGCTAATATATCATCTACATATCTATACCACCACCTTATGTGTTTTTTACCTAACGGGGAATTGAGGATAATATTAGTTAAGTGTTCCATAAAGATTTCTGCTAATAGGGGACTAAGGGGTGAGCCCATTGCTAGGCCTTCTTTTTGTAAGTAAAATTTATTGTTAAAGGAAAAGTAATTGTGTGTTAGTATGGTTTCTAAAATATTTAAAAATTCTATTTTGACTGTGGGATTAACGTTATTTTTATCAAGGTGTTGAATAATTAATTCTATACAATCTTTAGGGGGAATGTTAGCAAACATATTAGCTACGTCGAAGGATACTAGTTTAGAATTAGGGTCAAGTGTGTTATTATTGAGGTTAGTAATTAGTTCAGATGTGTTTTTAATAGAATGGGGGTCTGAAAAATTGGTGAGAGATTTAAAGATGGAAGCTAATTCAAAAGATAGAGTTTTGGCAGGTGTGTTGGAATAGGAAACAACAGGGCGAATTGGTTGGTTTTCTTTATGGATCTTAATGAAGCCGTATAGTCTAGGAGCTGTGGGGTTCATAGGAAGAAGATGTGATTTGTTTTGCTTGGGGAATAATGGATTATCTATTGTAATGAGGGATTTTAATTTTGTTTGTAAATTGAAAGTGGGGTCCTTTTTAATTTCAAGTACATTTGAGGAATTAATAAAATCTTGAATTTTTTGTTCGTAGTCTATTCTATTTAATATTACTGTCGAGTTACCTTTATCCGCTTTTGTAATTATGAGATTATTATTTTTAATTTTTTGCTTTAATGATTTAAAAGTCCTTTGATCTGTGTTTGACACTGAAGGTGTATTTTTACTTAATTGGGAAATTTTGTTTTTTTGAAAAATGGTGGCATTTGAATGTTTTAGAGCCAATTCAGACTCGACAATAAGGGTTTCTTTGAAAAATGGATCGTTAATATGCGGTGAAAATTTTGGACCAGAACTTAACATTGCTGTTTCGTCTTTGTTAAATGTGATGTTAGTGTTATTGATTATTCTTGGATGAAACGTTGTGGGGCTTGTTGGAGTTCTTACTTTGGTGTGTTGTTGTTGTTCTAAGTTCTTCAATTTCTTTTTCTGGGCGGTCATCTTTTGGAACCGGAGGCGGCTTACTTTTTGTCGGACGTAATCTTGAAGGAGGTCGAATTCTACCGGGTGGAGATGATGGGCCAGTTCTGTGTGTATAATTTTGATGTATATCATTAGTGTATCTCTCCTTTTAAACCATGATCTCGCCTCTTCTTTCAGCCATGTCCTTTCCGCTATTCTCGTTGCTTTTGATGCCGCGATTGATTTAGACTTAATTGAGCACTGCACAAACTTTGGTATAATGTTAAGTTTTAGGCACTGTTGATTAAACCAAGCATTTAGGGAAGCTTGTTGTTTCTTGAGATGTAATTTTAAGTACTTTTTCGCCTGGACTGCTACACTAGCTTTAATTAATTCTTGAATGTTGTCGGCGTTAACTTGGTGGTACATTTTAATAAGATAATTAAAACACTTTAACTTTGTTTTACCACAAAAAATATTTATTGCTGTGACTATAGTTTCGAACATTCACTGTTCATTATCAAACATAAAGTACTTAAAATGTAAATGTAAAATGGATTTACTGGAAGCGCTAGAAATTCATAAAGCCAAAATTAATCCCGGTTTTTCCCTTCTTAATGACCAGACTGACCTGATGTACTCTCCTCTTTTCGAAGGCATATAAATAACACCTGTTAATTTATTTTTAAGTACTTTATGTTTGATAATGAACAGTGAATGTTCGAAACTATAGTCACAGCAATAAATATTTTTTGTGGTAAAACAAAGTTAAAGTGTTTTAATTATCTTATTTGTTTAAAAGTTAGGTGTAGATTTGTCATTTTGTATTCATATCAAAGAAAAGGTTAAAAACATGCCATCTAAGTAATGCCCGTTCTTTTTCACACACTCTCTTTAAGTCGCGTTGAGAAGCTGTTCATGCATATCTCCAACAAGTGGGCGGAATTACTTGAAATTCTCGGGTGATAGCATTGGACAGCTGACCAAAGGTGCGTAGTTTCTTAACAAATACGTGAAGGTATCTAGCCCACAGAAAAAAATCTCAGGGCTAAAGATCAGGTAACCGTGATCGGTGTCCCCTCATAGCGAAATTAGTCGTCCTGAAAAATATTCTCTCAAAAATGCCACAGACTTCTCTGAGGTGTGGCAAGTTGCTGTAAAAGACTCCTCTAATATCAACATTACTCCTTGTCAACTCTGAAAGAAAAAAATCATGCAGCATAGTGACTTTCTTCCATAGACGCCCTAACTCAAGCCCCATTTGATACGGGTTCTGACACATCTTACTCCGCCTCGTGGTACTCCAGGCTTTAACAATCCTCTAGTACGAAGATACTGCGAACTCTTCAGGATGTAGTTTCACGTAGGAACACGACCGTGCCTTCCAATATTGAACTGTGTTCGAAATACGCATTGTGTATCAACCACAGAACCAGTTTCGATGTGAGCGTCGTAAACACATACGCATTACTCTAGCAGCCATGGTTCCATAACCACTAAACAAAACAAAATGGCAAAGTTGGGTGGTCACATATCAACCATTCCAGAAACATGAGGTTGTCCCTGAGCTGAGTTATGCGCGTTCCAAAAACATAATACTTCTCTGCCGGACCCTGTATAACCATGTTTTATGGGAACTAAGTGTTGTTTGAACATTAATCGCAGATGGCAGGTTGGGATCATGCAATACTAAGGCTGTGAATAAAGAAGTTAGGATCGGGGTTGCCTGAGCAGTATGAATTATAAAGAATGGGTTGGAGGACAATCCTTGAGAAACACCTGTTTGGATGTTGAATAAAGGCGAGGAAAACTGGCGGATTTTTTCGGAGTTTATATATTAGAATGACTGGGTGGCGCAGTATATTTAACCAAAGATATTCGTAAAGCAAATCTTGATGTCAGAGTCAAACGATTTGCCTTCAATGTACCTTACTTAGATGTCAGATGCTAGGATAGTTGGAGTGAGAGTAGTTGATTTTTTGGGTATTAATTTAAATTAGTTGTTTAGGATAGAAGAAATTTGCCATTTAAAGATTTTCCGTTTCAGTAGGGAAGCTCAGCTAGGACTGAGATTAAGTAAATGGGACCGTAATGTGGTAGTTTTCAATAAATGAAGGATGCAGGTCTAAATTAAGGATACATAGAATTATTCCTACCTTCCTTCCGGGAGGGATTAGGGGATTAGGATTTTTAGGACATGATCATGGATAGTGTTAGGTAATCATATTATGCAAACACCCTAACATATTTTCTAAACTACTTAACCTTCAGAGTCGTGCTGTTGAGTGTCTCTTGCAATATACCTTTCTAATATAATTGCGTTCTTCCAAATACACCGTTAAGTCTCTATTTAATAACATAATATTTTTTAAATGTATTAAAGATCTTAAATTCGTTGTAGAAAATTAAGTAATAATTTAAAAATACAAACATTTCGTAAATCCACAAGAATTAGTATTAGTAAGACTACAAAACAAATCACTTATTGAAACAACTACTTTTCTAGCTAATACCTCGACAAATATAAAATGAGTTTCTATTTTTGAAGAGTATGATAATTTAATTATTTTTTTTATCTCTATTAGGATGTATAGGTATTACGTGGGTTGTATTGATAATTATATTTTTAAAACCATGTTTATTGATTATTTTGTTTCACTGTACAACTGTTGTAATTGATATTGTTGATGTTGAAGGCTTCAACTTCGTTATATTACTGAATAGTAATGAAACACACTGCCGTTACCGAAACTTAAGTCACAAAAATAAATTACCCGTTATACAAAAAAAGTTATAAGTGTGTTTCATTCCTTTGTAATAAAGATTTTTGCGATGTTTAGTATGACATTAAATTCCTATTCCCTATTCTTTAAAGATAACGGAACGCTGAAGGCCCTATGGATGAAGCTAATAAAAGCCGCTAATTTTCTAAAGATGTGGGTGGGCTTTCGGTAAATGTAAAATTCTAATTTTCAATTATTACATGAAATGAGAAAATGTTTTAGTTTCGTAATTTTTTAATTTATTTGACAATTTAATCGAATTTCTTCACTATTTTTTGTTCACTATTTCCTTCTTCTGACTTCTGTTTATTCCTTTCTTAAAGGCTTCTTTTTTTAACGAGCGATTTTCTGATGTTTGGTCTGGTGTTAATTTTGAAGACGCGATTTCAATGTCATTGTTTCGTTTTAAACCTCGGCTTGAAAAATTTATTTCTTCTTCAGAAAAAGGAATGTTGGTTTTGTTGACGACTTATATTTATTTTCTTGTTGTGTATTCTCTTCTGGGATGTTTCCTTGGGGTGGTTGATTTTTTAGTGTTTTCAACTTCTTTTGTAGGATTGCAGATTTGTTTTTTAACTTTATTTTAATCGCTATGTGTATTATTTGAAATCGTCCCAACTATGTGGGGTTAACATTTTACTGAGGCGTAAATGTTATTCGTAGGCTAAGACTTCCAAGTTTGTTTTAATAATTTCAGTTTAAAATTTTTCACTAATTTTGTGATGTTTTATTTATGTTTCACTGTTTTTACTTGTATAGGGTTCATAAAGACGTCGTTCTTCTTACACTGTATTAAAAAGTAAATATCTGCACTTAGGAATTGAATTTTAGTAGACTGATCTACGAAACTATAAAACGGCAGGCAGTGACCTTGACAATTTGGAGCAGGCTACAAGAACTACGAGAGCAAGCAAGGTTAAAAGCCACACCTTGATGCACTAATACAACGGCGAGAATGTACTTCATTAAGAATGTAGAATATAATTCCTAATGGTAACGCTACTAGCTAATTGCAAAAAAGATAGGACAAATGTAGCCCAACCCCTGAACTCTAATATTGTGGTTGTGGAAGCCCTTTTCCTTCACAACGTGGCCTACGCGATCTCTAGGAATTTTCCCATGCATTGGCACAAAAATACATAGAATTAAGGAAGCAGAAATCCTAGCGTACACCCATAGTATGACACAACCCGACGGAAGCGTACATACATTGTAAACTACATAAACCTACTTTTCGGCCTTAAGCAGTTCTCTAAGCATTACACCGCATAGCCGCAGTACCAATTACTGTAAGAGGTCGCATTCGACAGCTCGGCAAAATGCATTGTAGTTCATTTGAAATCTGGTAACTGATGGTCTCTGCTCGACAAGGTGGCGCTTATAAGCTGGAGAAGCTAAGATTCTCTGTCACGTGACAATATTATCAGCTGAGAGACAGGACGGAAAGAAGTGACTAGATGTATAAGAACCCGCGAAGCACGAGATGGTCAGACTCTAACCCAAAATGCGAATCTGCAAAAAGTGGAAGGTACTTCTGCAAAACACAATGTCTGAGAGAAAAGATTTTTCCAAGATATTACATAAGTATACGGATCGTCCACCTGTTTAAATATGATAAATCCCGTACGACGAAATGGGCTAAAAAAACATGTACTTCTTTGATACCTAACGTAAACTATTAGAGCTGTAAAGGCAGCAAATTTTGTTTGAATACACTAATCAAGTAAACAGGTTTGGAAATAAGCAAAACACGTTCCTCTAAGAAGATAAAGACATTTAGCGATTATAGTAGACTTGTTTAAAGCCTTCAATAAAATTTTCTGAGTTTTTTTTTAAAACGCTGCATTTCTCTATTCACCGCCACCTTATGTTGTTAATCGCGAACTAGCTGAGCGATCGTAAGTTGTTCTACAAAGGAAAAAATAACGTTAATAAGAGCTGGAAGTTCAACGTATTTAAATATATATATATATATACTCTGAAACCTGGCTTAGGATATCATATAAAAATTATCACTAACTGTCAACGTTGACAGTATGTGGTTTGAAGTCCCCATTCATCTTCATCAATTTCAAGTACAGCGGTAGAAGAAGAGGTGATATTAGCCATGATGATAGTGAAGAGTATAACGGTAGCGGGGTAAAAGATGACTTCAAAGAAATACTTACATAATTGTTACAGAAGTAACAGATGGAATTTTCTAGATCCTGGATATCGAGGTGAGATTATCCAGATTTACCAACTATCAAACACTGACAATCAAAATGAATTCTCTGATTTCAGGTGCTTGATTCAGAGGTGACGATAACTTAATCGATAAGGAACATCTTGGATCCATTTTTCAACATCAGCCTTCCATCCAACAGAAAATAAATATTGCCGCTGCAGAATGAATTTATACCATTGTAGTATTAATGCATTCATACAAAAATAAACTGTACTATTATCTTAACTAGGGTAATATATTTGTAGCCAAAGGGTGCCGCACAATTTCTTTTGAGGATTTAGAAGTGCTGGGTTCACTGTACGCCAAAACTGGATATTTATATAAAAGTAGAATCGAATAAAATAAATAACGGCTACCGTCCTTTTAAAATGACTTTTAAAAATCGGTTCCTGTAAATAATTTATATTTAAATAGATAGATATCGCTTGTTACATATGACATTGTACACAGCTGGTTGCATTTGAACTAACGCGGGATTTGTGAAAAAAATTGTTATTTACAACTGTTATTTTTACTTCTTGTTATGAGTTATTGGAGGTATGTATATAAATTTATTTTTTTTTCTTTGAAACAACCCCACCCCATAGGCATTTGTGTTATTAAAATCTTCTATGGTAAACTAGTTGTGTGAGAATTCAGACACGAGTCTTTAGCTTTTTTTCAATATTTACGTCCTCCTTTTAAAAGGACGGTAGAATAATATATAAATACATTTCACTTGATATTTCATGAGTCGATAATTTAAAAAAATAACAGAACTTCCTGATGGAATACTTATTTTTCCCCATGAAAACTATTATAATTCCGTAACAGATATGTTTTCCAGGAAGACAATTACAAGTTGAAGCTTAAGATTTTCTGAACAGTAAAATGACAAATTGGAAAAAAAAATAAAAATAATAAATTCTACAACAGGGTGAAAGCTGAAATCACTTCAACCTTTTGCCATTTGAGCAACATCAAGAAGTGTAAGTATTGCAAGATCCACTTAAAGTATTTACAAAAATGTTCGAAATAGATCTACTAAATCGAGTCATAAAAATGAAATGATTAATCATCAATATATGGGTTAAGTGATCTATGCAGAGAGGGGAGAGTTGTAAGTCTGAACGCATTCACTTTTTGCCAAACTAATGCTATGAAAGAAGAGTGGTCATAGTGAACTTTCTTAAGATCTAAATAGATATTCTAAAATATTCATAATTCTATTTGAGAAAATAGAAGATTAAATGTATTCCTAGTTCTTCCTACATCCTTACTATATCCGATTTGGTCATGGGAGTACGAGGAAGTAGGCTAACCATAAGGTTCACTAATTATATCAGAGATACTTGTATAGAAACATCGAGTAAGATCATCATCAAAAATAAGAGCCTTCCTAGCAAACCAGAAACAATCGGAAGTAGTATTACCAACTCAGGATAGGCACTGATGACTAGATGCAAGAATCAGACTGATTAGAGGAAGTTGCTTCCTGTGCTACCATATTAGAATTTAACTTGGTCATTAAATTGATGTAGATTTGATGGTCTTACCTTACCCAATAAAATGATTTTTAAGATAAACTAGCGTGGTTGTTGGTGGTCTATATTTAAATTACGTTACATTAGTTTAGGTTAAATTACATGAGAGTTAATATAATTTATTACATAAATTGGATTTAAAAGTAAACTTTTTGTTATGAGATACAAAAAATAAATTATTGATAAAGGGTTTATTATTCACACTTTTTAGAGTAATCAGGATAGTTTGATTGTGTTAGGTTAAGTTACATAACATCATGTATAACTCATGATCTAATCCCCACACTTGATGAACTTAGGGTCAATTAAAATTACTTTACTTATGAAGTTATACATTAAAAAAAATAAACAAAACACTTTTATGAACCATTGAGGTAACGATAATCCAGTGGTTTTACAATTTCCCAGATTATAATTATAGCGAGTCGTCGTGGAAAGTTTTGAGGGCAACGCACAATTTTGAATGATACTGAGAAACAAATTATCTGAAAATATAGGATATAAATAATTTTGGCGGTTAATTTTACCATATCAACCAAGAGAAAATGGTTAATAAATGTACGTAAATAAATACAAATGACTACTATATTATTTATCAAAATTAAATTCACAACATTACTTACTTTCATGTACAAGTACTACAAAATTATTTAATCAATAAATAAGTATTAAAGTAGTAGATTTTTTTTAAGTAATTGTATTTATAGTTGATGTTCTCTGTATTTGATAGTTTTTTTTTAAATCTGAAACACTAGTATTTAAAATTATGTTATGTTCTGTAGTCTAAATAGAAATTAATTTCCTCCGTGCATGCATGTACGCCTTTTCGTAATACAGACAACAGTGAAACCGACTCTAATTGTTCCTACATCTAACTTGTGGCTTCTGCTGTACGTCTCGTATTGATCGTTTAAGGGCGAAACATATGTTTTCAAGTCGCGAGAAACCACAGGTAGGCTATCAAGGGTGAGGAGGTCCGGAATGGGGTCATGGGATGCGGGGTAACATCTTGTGAAATTACCGAGGGTGTCGCTGATGAACGTGTCAAGTTTAGTATCCGGAAAGGCCCAGGAATGCCGGGACACGGACACGCGGCCACACCTTTTGCACTCTGCCCCATAACGCGTTCGCCATTGGAATTGTCCGAGATGTCCACATTGATCTCACGTGTTCTATTGCCGCTCCAGCAAGTATCGTAATTGATATTCCCATTTTTTTATTTCACTTTCTTCCATATGTTTTTTTTAATTGGACTTATCAAACTCTAGTTTAGGTTAGGAAAACATAAAGTTAGTTAATCTATTAAATGGTGAATGCGCCGGGAAGATTGTTTCTAACGTGCAATTATTAAATTATTGATGTTTCCATTTTTAATTTCACATTCTTGGGTATACCATATAATTCATATTGTAGAAACTTTTGCGAATCTCATTATTATAGTTTTCAAAATATTAGATACTAGCTCTGACACTAATGTATGATAATAATTTAATATTTGCTTTTATATTTAAATGTTTATATCTTATATTCTTTTAAATATTCTAATTAGGAAAATAGCTACACCTAGAAAGTTATTAAATGGTGAATGCGCCGGGACACTATTTTCAAATCCAAATAATTAGCTTTTAATTGTGTATAGGTTAAATGAACTAGTCATGAGGTATGTTAGCCTCTTATGAACTGCGACCTTAACTTTTAATTGTAACTATTAAATAATTTAATTGGAAATTGTTTTTGATATGACAATTATATAATTTTTAATGAGGGAGGCCTGTAAAAATTACTCAATTTATAAAAACGTCGTTTAATGGCTTGATTAAAATATGTATTCGTTTTAAATATTATCCCTAAATTATTATCCCTAGAGAATACATTAATAATTGTTTATTTATAATTACTTATTTATCCAATTTAATTAATATTTAATATTAAAACACACCAATTTACGTAATGCATAAATGTACGGCTCTTATCTTTAAACCCCGACGGAGTATTCCATTTAATTGCGGGCGTTGTCTTGATTGTATTGTATAATTTTGATCGAGTTCCTCGTATACACTCCTTATAATGTAATCGCTTTTAACATTCTAATTAGCTAATTACTTTCTAGTAAAGCTCGCAAAGTTCCTCGAGAGAGCCCATTCATCATTTATTACATCCGCTCCTACGTTAAATTGAATAACATACATTTTTTTCCAATCAAAACTTCTTCATAAAGGCCGTCTAGTTAGGGCAATGGGAAAACTTCTATAGTATCTGCAAATAAGCCTCTCGTTAGCAAACTGAAAAGGGGAGGATATGAATATACAAGTTGACGTCATACTTTTTAAATCATTAATGATACAAAAAAAAGTAATATAAATAAATTAAAAAAAAAATTTATTTAACTTGTGTGTTAGATAAGTATAATAGAAATTAACATATAATATAACATAAATTGAACTTATATTTATTTATACGGAAGACATATAAACAAAGTTATCAAATGGTGGATGCGCCGGGACATGATTTTTAAATCTAAACCATCTGCATTTAATTATAGCTATAAGTCAATTTGGATATGTTTTAATAACCTAAATCATAACAATAATAAATGAAAAGGGTAATATTTATTTTAAATAGTAAACAACTAGAGGAATCAACCTAGACCGAATCTATTATCATAATCCATAGGAATTATGATATACACGAATAGAATTTGTCAAGCAGCATATGACAAACTAGACCATTGACATCGGCTGGTCAGCAATAAATTATTTAGCCAAGTGATGATATTTCAAAACAATCCACGCTCTAACGCGGAAGTCATAAATTGAAACTAGCGACATATTGACGTTTAAAATATACCCTACACGCGATTCCTCCGCCCATCCACCCGCAAAAAAATGTATCTGTGTATTCCGCATAAATCACAAACGGTTTATGTGTGTGCACTTCACGCGAGGCACCGACGAGGAGGACGATGAGCAAAAAGCAGACTTGCATAGCGTCGAGGAGCCCCTCCGGCGTCGCAACAATAAAACAAACAGAGATCCGACATTGAATCCATAAATTGACTTTATTTTTGGGGAAGTGCACTTTCCCAACTTAATTACGTGCCATTTAGCAGGAGGACGGGCCTGGGGCCGGATCCAATTCTATGCTGTCACTGTTATATTTACAAATACCGGAGGGTTGAACAAACTCGGGACGACTTGACAATGTGCTCGGAAAGGAATCGTCCCCGAGAAAGTTTCAATTCAACGAGGCTAATTTGAATTTGAAATCACTGTTTATAATCAAACATTTAATTGAATATCTATGAGCTGGAAAACAAACTCGCCGGCTAATTGAAGAATAAAAAGTTAATTGCAAATTGGATGCAACTTAATTAAGATTAAGTTCTCAGATTGTAACAATAATGTGCGCGGGAAATATAAATGTTAAGGTGATTAACAATATAGAAAATATTAAATTCTATCTTAAAACTATACAAGACAATAACAAAACATAAAAATATAAGCAGTCTAATAATGCTGATATTACTTTTCAATAACATTCTGGGCCATTAAATATGATTCAAGCTGGAATTAAAAATTATTAAAGGTCATATGATAAAAGATGTTAGCGACAGATATAGTAATAGTTGACGGTGACAGTGGATAATTACAGTTGACAATGACAGTGATAATAAATTGATACTTGACAGTGCTAGCTAATAGCGACACTTGATAGTGAGAGTGATAGTTGACAGTGTTAATTGTTGTGAGTGACAATTGATAGTGACAGATGATGTTGACAGTTGTAGTTAGAGTTGAGTGTCACTTAATAATTACAGTTGACAGTTGATAGTAAATTGATAATTGATAGTGATGTTAGCGACAGTTCATTTAATATCATCCAATTATTACTTAAGATCATAGACCAGTTACAATGTAAGTTCATGTAACAATCATCCATGACCTTGAATCATATTCAAGATTATCTAATATTATAATATTATCCATTAATTAATATTAATAAAAATTTAAAGTTTCTTGAGGTCATCGGACTATCATTAAAAATCATTCGTTTTTATCTATGTATCTTTCAAAGTCATACAAAGCTCTGCTTGATAGCACCAATGAACAAGCTTTTGATTCTGACACTGGAGTTCATTAGTACATATTTACCGTGAGATAAGCTTATCTTCGTTCAGGCAATTTATCTAGCACCGCCGACAGTCAGGCTAAATATCGCCATAGAGCAACCAGGCCATCAGTGGCTTCACTCACAGCGAAATTTCTCACCAATTTAGAAGAGGAAACATATTTTAGTCCAATCAGAAGACACGGATTGTTGTCTTAGTACTCTTAGGGATTTTGGAACGACTGTTTTGACTGATAAACTTTTACAAAAGAAAGAAAAATCTACAACGAACAAAAAAGAAGAAAAGAGCTAAAGGTGAGGATCAGAAAGAATATAAGGAATCCGATGAGGATATAAAATTAAACAAATTCCAAGAAGGAAAGGAAGAAGGATAAAAAGGGAAAAAAATACAAAAAAGAGTAAACGTCAAGAGGAGAGTAACTCAGAAGAAGAGGGGAAAGGTATAGAGGAAGAACATCACTGTCTAGTTTCCATTAGCAATATTAATCCTGAAGATATTCCTGATGTACCTACAAATACATTTTTGATGCGTCGTGGTTATGATAGAAAAGATCGTGATGCTAATCGTAATAGAGAGAGAAGAGCAAATAAAGAGAGAAATAGCGAGAGCAGATATTAGAATGGTTATAACAGAAGACATGACTAAAAGAAGCCGTTCAAGGAGCGTGATGCCGATTCACTGGAAACTGGAAAAAAAGAAGAAGTTCGGGTTATCAAACTATCAGAGTATAAAAAGAAAAAGACCACTTTTAGAAAGAAGGAAGAGAGAAAACAGAATCCGCCCCGCCCGAATTCCGCAGCTCCCTTAATAACGAGGAATTACCGCGTCGTGACAACAATTAGAAGTCTAAAGATAACGATTAAAATTCTCTGGATTATGAAGACAACGCGTAGGATGATTATAATGAAACACCGAAAAAAGACATCCATAGTTTAGTCCAATACCTTTTAAAATATCGGAAAAACTCTCTGAAAATAGGGCTCCAAAGAAGAAAAGGAGAACATTGAGGTAGAAGACAACATTCCAAATAATCGATTTGACGTTCTAGCGTCGTTACGATCAAGACCATTTCGGATCGACAGTGTAGATAACGATTAGTGGTTACGATAAGAAAAATAAGGCCAAGGTGATGGACGAGTATAAGAAGAAAAGGGATCAGGAATTGACCTAGGTTGCTGAAGAATGAGCATGATCCGGAGAAGGAGGTGAGTAAGAGGAAAATGTTGATACATAAAAGCCGGATAATAAGGCGGATAGGTTTAGGAATGGTAGGAATCGAAAGATTGACAGGAAGCGGAAAAATAGGGACAGACGGTATAACTTGAGACTGCACGTTTAGCCTCACTATCAAGAAATGGAAAATTACCAGGTCACCAATTAAAAGATCCAGGTCTAGAGAAAGAAGGAGGTCTCGTGGTATGGATTATAGGTCAAGACGACCAAGGAATCGACAAAAGAGAGGCGCGCCGAACAGATTTTGCTTCTGAAGAAGCAAATTTGTTGGATTTTTTGGATTGTAAGAGTACTTGAAAATGTTTATGATTAAATAAAACACTAGCACTTTTTTCACTTGGTTTATTTATTGCTAGATATGCATTTTGGACACAAAGTGACTATCATCAATAGAAAACTAATTAAATGAATGAAAATCGATGTAATATATACCTGCTAGGATTAGGGAAAAACGGAGGATAAGGTGAACCATTGTGTTAGTAATTGGGTTTTTTTCTGGATTCGTATTTCTAGTAACGGATTATTTAAAGAGATTAAGTCAAAATTTAACAAATTATGTTGATGCTTTTTCATTTGGATTGCCTCCAACATGTTAAGATTATAATTATTAATTATAATTGTCTGACGAAAATTTATGACCCGTTGTTAATGAGTGATGGACAACTGCCGACTTTTCTCCATTAAGACTTTTTATATGGTACATGTGCTCTTTAAATCTGGTAATAATATTTCTTTGAGTTTGGTTAGAATTTTTAGAAATCAAGAAGAAGAAGAAGGAGGAAGAAGATAGACTGTTGCTACTAGAAAAACAAAGTAAATAAAAACAGCAGAAATTTTGGAGAAGGCGAAAAAAGTCAAACAGGATGCTTTGGAGAAGAAAAAACTGCTACAAACTATAAAAGTTTTGCAAAAACTGGACAAAATTAGTAGAAATCTTGGAAGGAATTCAAGTTCGAGCAGCTCAAGCCGTTAGAGCACCAGGTCAAGCAAGCCTTCCAGAAGACGATCAAAATCACCACGCCGCCGGAGGTCGTCCAGCAGAAGTGATTCTAGCAGGCACAGATTGATTAACAGAAGTTTGTCCCATAGAGATCGCCGGCGGTAATAACTTCTTTAACAAATTCTATTACCATTTTTATTATTCACCCTATCAATTGTGCAACACTGATTATTTTCAAAATGGAAAAACTTAATGTTTTAGTACAGAAAACTCTAGCATTGGGGTATTTTCTGAGATAATATATTTATAATTTATAATTTTTTTTAAAACGTTGCTCCAGCGCCACTTGTGATGTCATCTCCAACGTTAACGTTCCAAGCAAGCCCATCATAAATCCGACCGGCTCCAACGAAGACAACACAAATGTATATATATAGGCCCAACAACATAAAGTTTTGATTATTGAAAAACTAACTGAGCTGGTCAAACAGCAGGAGGCCTTCGTCAAACAATTAGCAGCGATTCTGGTGGAAGTTAGGAAGCTAGCGACAGTCTGCCTTCGAAGTAAATGCGCTTCCGATGCCAAAAAATTGGATCAAGGGGAACAATTGGATTAAAGGTGCTAATCGTTCAAAATACAAGACCCCCCGTATCACCACGGTAAATACTTTGACAAACAGGACAAACACTACACTCAACATCAGAGCAACCATGAGTGCCAATACCAGATCCCGAAGTCATCAGTTTCCGTCAAAAGATGCAAGTTTTTTAAACAACTTTCCAGATATAAAATACAAATCAAACTGGTATGGAAATGTGGATCAATAGGTCAAGAATGAAATATTCAGAATGTACCTTTCTATTCTGGATATAATAACCGATGAAGATCGACAAAAGCACCACCAAAAATTAAATCAAACTATCAAATCTCAAGCCCATTTATGTAGTATTTCAACCACGTTTCTCACGACGGACTCAACATGGCCCAACTCCCGAGTACTAATAAAAAACATTTAAAGGTAGTTCTGACAAATAGACCAAATTTCGAAGCTTATACGAATTAACTATTTACTATAATCTCCACTTATCAGATATTGAAAAACTAGAATATCTGAGTGGTTACATTCATGCAGAGGCTTTGAAATTGATATCCACCTACCGCTGACCAGTTTTAAATACACAACAGCCTGAGACATTCTCAAACGACGGTATGATTATGAAAAATGGGTGTTATTGGTACAGAAAATCGATGCACTCATAGATTAACCAATATATGAGTATTTTTTTTTTCGCACAGATTAAAGAGTTACATGACACAATAGTGTAATGTATGCAAGCCATCTAAAATATGGAATACGACACCGATTTCTGGGGCCCATTCGCCAGCATAATTATCAAATGACACGAAAAAAAATCTTCGATTAGAGTCTGGAGACTCCATATATAATTCCTGACCGGCTGAAAGACCGCGGGTCGATATCCGATGATTAGAAGAAACCTCAAGTCTGTACTCTGTTTACTTCATAAAAACTGTATAAATACTTCTATTAATAAAGATGTTTTCTCTCTCTCAATTCCTGACCTTAGAATAGAATCGACCAATATTCTTTAGCGGAATGTCAGAAATCTAGATACAATGTAGAATCTATCAGAGATATAGTCATGTTTACCATTATCCTACCTTCCTGGCATATAGTGTACAAGAGAGAAACAAGAAAATTGTGTAAAAATTGTCTAAATCACCCGAGTAAACAGCTCTGCTCCATCTAACAACTATGCCGTGATTGCAGTAAATATCGTTACACATTTCTGCATAATAACGATTTGCATATTCCTCAATCTAAAAAATTTTTCTCTGGACAACAAAAACCGGGTTCTGTGAATTGCTTCTCGTAGCAGGGCTCTGCTCGCTCTGTATAGTGAGGAGCGCATTTGCTTCGAGTGGGTATGATACCGTAATTTGATTAAACTGATGCAGAATGTCGTCGCCGTAGAGGGCTGATGATGTTGGTGCCGATGGTTTCGCAAAGATTATTTTTCATCATTGTAGGAGTTCGGCTTAATTCTTCGAAGAATTAGTTCTAGCCCAATCCGACCAGCAACTTCTCATACTTCTCCGTCTACTCTCAAACAAAATACACTGCACACTTTTCACTTTGTAACCAATTATCAATTCCTGACCGAAACTACCAAAGCACTTTCGAGCGACAAACTGGAATAGAAATTCAAAAAACTAGCACCACCTGTCTCCTCCAATGACACCTTTAAAACTCAGTACCGCAAAACTGTTTTCAACTTTTCCGATCAATCTCTAGATAAAGCCTACATCGATGTTGTTTCCAGGACGTTTCTTGTAGAAGATATTATATTTGATAATTAAAACACTTTAACTTTGTTTTACCACATAAAATATTTATTGCTGTGACTATAGTTTCGAACATTCACTGTTCATTATAAAACATAAAGTTTATGTTTGATAATGAACAGTGAATGTTCGAAACTATAGTCACAGCAATAAATATTTTATGTGGTAAAACAAAGTTAAAGTGTTTTAATTATCTTATTAAAATGTACCACCAAGTTAACGCCGACAACATTCAAGGATATTATATTCAATATCTAATCCAGTCTCCACAAAACAGACAGTGCCACTTCCAAACTTATTAGACAAGAAGTGGCCCCTATACTTATATCGTCACGACCACTGAAAGCCTGTCACAAAATCAATTTGCGGCGCTAAAAAACTTAGTAAAATAGAATATCAACAAAAAAACAACATGTTGACCGACACCAACCATAAATTTATTGATTCTCATCTAACAACGTATCTAGAAAAAAGTACCAAAACTATAATCAATGCTCTAAATTATATCATTTACCAACAATGCATGAACCCTACAGACCACTCCGACCCATCGTCAGTTCTTTTGAATCAAAACACAAAAATTAGCTCGACAAATTTAACAGACAGCAGAACAAGATAAATCCTACGTTAAAAACTCTTCACACTTCCTGGACTTCATCAAACAAATAAAACTATCTAAGACAGACATTATGGTTAGTTTTGATGTTAAATTCCTTTCCACCCAAATTCACACCAACGAAACAATTGAACTTTTAAAAAACAAATACTAACAACCTATCCCACCTATATAACTCATTAAACGATGCCTCACAAATACTTACTTCATAACCGCAATAAACAAATTGAAGGAGCACCAATGGGATCCCCACTCTCATCTGTTATCGCCAATCTGTTTATAGAGGATTTCGAGAACATCGCACTACATTCAGCCCCTATACAACATTCCTATGGCTACGTTATGTTTATAATATTTACTGCCCAGAAAAGTGTCATCAGATCAATGGCGAGCATTTCACGGACTAAATCATGTAGACCATATTTTCGTGAATATAAAATTTTACCTTTTCCTTGCTTAATTATGTATGAACTCATTTTGTACACTTATAACAACAAGCACTTGTTCCTAAAAAATGGGGAGTTGCATAATTACAACACACGTTATAAGGATGGTTTCTGTCTACAAATTAGCCGCTTAAATATTAAAAAGTATTCACCTAATATACTTGGACCGAAGTTGTTCAATAAATTGCCAGATGATATCAAATCGACTACGACTGGGGCTTTTAAGAAAAAATTAAAAATGTACCTATTAGATAAATTATTCTATAACATAAATGATGTAATAAAATAATTTTACTTTTGATTTTGATATTCTATATATATATATGTATAAATTTAGGTTAATATTATTATTTGTAAAGTACTATTTTCTTTTGGCTTTGTTTATTTTTGACGCATCCGATACTGTAAAACTATATGTAATATTGTCATACAGTCTATGGAATAAAGATTATTATTATTATTATTATTATAACACCTTTGTCATTTGGCCCGATGGTCACAAGCTCAATAATTTCCTCGAGTACATAAACAATATCTATTCCAAATTTAAATTCTCATGGGTGACGGTTATTGCAGTGCATTCTTACTTATTTTATGTATATTCGGTCTGATTTCTCTTTTCGAGTAGATTGCAAACTCCTCCATGTTGGTTTACCCCTCTGCAGAAGGCTGATACAAAGTTGAAGATGTGGAGTGTAATGTTTTTGAGTTGATCCTCCGTTTTTTCAGTGGTCCGTACTGTAGAATATATCATGGTCGTGAGGTTCAAGTTCTTATTCTAATAGATCACAGCAGTTGTCTATTGACTGGATATTTTTATGGATGATTGTTAGTGTTTTTTTACTAGATGAGTTCTAATTAAGGGGGTGCCGGAAGTTCCTCGTTTTCAGTCGGAATAAAAAATTGCCAAAGAAAACATTTGTAGGCCATAGTTCTCTTTTTATGATTTCATCTGTTTACCTTGAAGGATATGTACTCTTCTAGATATTTTGATATCATTGTTTCATACTTAACATTTCTGAAGCTTTCAGATTGTAAGTAGTTTTTTATTCTTTATTCTTTATTTTTAATTTTTTCTCGGTGAGTCCAGGCGGCAGACATGAAAAGCGGAAAATTTTATTCCACCGTTAATGTCTGTTTCTTCTTCATTGGTGCCATTCTCCTATCTCTCCGTTCTAGGCGGGTTTTGATGGTGCGATTTCTTAAGCATGTTGTTGATTGTAAATTTTTGTTTCTTTTTATGTACATGTGATTTTTGTTTTGTAATTATGTTTTATTTTGTGCACTTGTTATATCACTTGGTTTGTTTGAAGCAGTTTTATGTTGTCACTATATGGTAGACCAAACCGACTATAAGATTTCATGACCAGATAAGAAAACTCTAGGAATAATATGAAATGCTACAAGAGATACATTCAGATTTAAAGCAGTAGTACTTCAAAAGACAATAATAACCAAGAGACTGATATTATCTGACATTTCTAACATATATGATCCTCTAGGATGGATCGCTACAGTAATTATGAATGCAAAGACACTAATCCAAAAGCTTTGGATCAAGGTAGTGAAATGGGACGATGAAGTATCTCCACAACATGAAAAATACAGAACAACTACACAACATACAATATCTAAAATCAAGAGATAGATTTAATACAATATTGAAATAGAACCGCACGAATTTAGAGACGCTACAGAGAAAGCTTATGCTGACGTTATATAGCGTATATCCACCACATTTAAAAGGAAATATGTGATCACTCTCCTATAATCCAAATCAAAAGTTACTCCTGTAAAACAAAAGACATCGATCCTCCTTGCCAAACTATTAACGAACGTTTAATGTAACACACGCCTGAGCTGACTCAACAATCATTATGACCTAGATCTATGGGAATAGCAGCAAACTAGACAAATTTGCGGCAAACCGAGTTACCAACATCCAAAGATTATCAATCAACTTTTTCTGGCATCATGTACGAAGTCAAGGTAACCCAACTTATTTAGTATCGAGAGGAATAGAACCAAAAAAATAAAAACATAACGTATTGTGATAGCAAGGACCTGAATAGCTGGGATAGGAAAACAAATCCTCTTCAAATCAGCTCATTACTCCAAATATCATTTATTTATTTATCCATGTTTCGACTAATTTCTTAAAAAAATACATATATAAAAAATCAATAAAAGAAAGTTTACAATCACTAAGTTTTCTTGAACTCAAACCATTCCTTTTCCAAGTGAAATCATACCAAGTGTTTTAATTCAACAATCAAATTAACACAAATATGTTTCACTATGGGTTAAGTGAGAAATTAATTCATCATATATTCCTTTTCCATGATGCTGAGGGAGCAAATCAAACACAATTGTAGTACAAACAAATAAATAAGGATCAATTTCAACATTTTCAACGTTTCTTTGGATGATACGATTGTTAATATACTGCCGCCGAATTGAAAATCATCAGCGGGGCCAATTAACCGTAACAGAGATGGAGAACAATTAATCAAGACTATTCAGCGGCAGGAGTATATAAAATAATGTAAAATCCTTACAAACGGAATATCGATTGCCAATTGAAGTTCTATAAACACACTAAATCAAATCAACGATTAAAATGCAATCCTTAGAGTGGGAGGTAGATTGGAACATTAATTCTTAACTTATATGCAAAAATATCCAATTATATCATCAGCAAGACATCATTTATTCAAATGCATTATCATAGATGCTCATAAAGTTACACAACATGGAGGAATTGACTTAATTATGATATAACAAACCAACCCAAGAGAATAACCGTCATCTGCTCAGGTAAGAAAACAAACATGCACCTAAATAATTCTGGATTATTACAGATAAGAGACCAATGTTCCGTTGACACAAAGGAGCATGGATTACTTCCAACCCAAAACATAAGGACAACGGTGCGAGGACTGTTAATCCATCAACAACACCCATCAACCCGCAATTCAGCAAGAAACGGTGAATGTCTCATCTCACTCGGTTAGTCAGATTCTTGCCAGGAATCCAATCAGACAAGAGGACCATAAAAAAGGAACTACATCCTGATGGTATCAACTGTCTTTCTACCATTTGTAGGTTTGACTGGCGGAGCTTGGTAACTAAAACGATTTATAATTCAGAAGAATCTTTGCAACAAATCAAAGATTGACAATTTCTCTACTTTAAATTAAGCTCTTTTTTGATTTCATAATTAATTTATTTAGTTTCCTGATAATTGCTTGTCATTTTAAAAATGATAAATAAATCATGAAACCAAAGAAGTGTTTAATTTGCTAATCCATGTGTGTGTACGTGATATATATTTCATGTAGGATTTAGCAGCAGAAGTATTGATTTCACTCAACCAAATACACTATATTTTATATCTATATAAATGATTTAATCAATAAGTTTGGTATAGGAATATAATTTTATCTAATACAAAACAATACACAAATTTTCAATAATAAAGTGCACTGCAATTCATGTTCAATAGTACACATGTTGCACATACGCAATACACGTTTGAATTGCCCTTTTTTTAGAAAATATACTGTGGCTCATTGTAAAGTATTTTTACGAGCCTCTGGCATTTGCGAAAATGCGTACACGGGTTTACCAACGGTGCGTGAATGTACTTTATATATTTTGCTTATATTGTTTTTTAGTATAACCAGTTTGAAATTTTATTCGGGCGAATGCTTCCAGTTTAAAACCATCTATTGTAATTTGGTTTTATCGTACAAAGCGTTAATATTAAATAAATCCACCGATAATTATTATTCACCTAACTGTTTTTACCGTAAAAAAAAGCTCCGGAATATTTTTTAATCTATTTAATCCACCGGCGTAGATAATTAATTATATTTATTATATATTTTAAAAGCCTTTTACTTTGCTGTACATTAATAAATTATAACAAAACCTTTTTTGTATAGCTTTTGTTTTCAATTTAATTAACTTAATTTGACTACCATTATCAAAATGAATTTTGTAAGCTAAAGTATAATAAACTGTTATAAAAATTTGAAGTCTTCGTGATTTTATTGATATTTTAATAATGTATTACTTTTATTATTAAACTATACTACTATAGTAGGTTTTATATTAATAATTATTTGGTTGAATTATAAATGTGAAAGCTAGCTCATAAAGTCTCGATGAAGCACCTTTGATGTTAGAAATATAAAACTCTAAAAGTCTGAATAAAACGCAGTGTAGCAAAACATTAAAGAAAGAGTAAAGTATTTAAAAATCTAAAAGATCATAGATGGTTTCTTATATAATTAATTATTGTTCCCTGCCAACAACAACCATGGATCGGTTTCAATATATTTTAGATCTCATCAGCGTACCACAGTTGGAGACAGGGAATCGAGTTTTACCATTGAGTATTTAATTATCTCAGTTAACAATCGATTCAGATATTACTATAAAGGTGCCATCCCTTGTCAATAGATAATAGATGGCACATATATATATATATATATCCTATATAACTATTATTATTATTATTATTTAGTCTTTTGTTATTTTAACAATATATTTTCACTTAACGAATTTAATCTATATAATTTATTATCTAATAATGTTTTACAACTCAGTGACTTTAATGTATTTTATAATTATTTGACAATAAGTGTTTATGTTTCTGTGTTTACACACCCAAATGCATTAAGTAGTAAGTCTAAATATAAAAGCTTGTTCTTTGTATCCCAGTTTTTAAAAATTAATACCCGATTTTAAGGCAAGGAAAAAAGAAAATCATCCTCAGAAATAAGAAATGTACGTCCCCTGCCTGACAGAGGCTTTCACGATTATTACCCCGAAAGAAAGCGAAAGTTACAATTCCATTATCGCACTCCGGCCGTACACCGTTGACGTCTAACGTCGGGCCTCACCTTGATTTCGAACCCCACGCCGAAAATACCCCAATTATTGCCCCTTATCCGTGTATAACCATGTAAACATGCACTATGTTTATTCATAGCGCTGTTGTGCTCCCTTATGTTGCTGACGTTTATTTGCTCATTCATTGCATTATTAGCATTAAAACATGATTTGCGTTATCATAATACAAGCGCTTCCGCTTCTGATTATCTATACAGTATTAATATTATTGGCGCAATTTGAATGCGGAGATATTGTCGAGAGGGGTGGGTGGCTGGATGGAAGGGGAGCTCGGTCATATTGCAGGAATATTCATAACCAATACTTAATATGTATATTTGTTTATGCATGTTTGTTTAATTATGTAATTGCTTTTGTATAAACGTATTATTGATTTATATTAATTGTTTTATATTATTTTCATTTCATAAATAGATAATTATATTAAATATTATGATTACGAGTTAATAAACTAATTAATTAATTTAGTGTAAATCTAAATAAATTACTAAAATTACATGGTATAAAATATAATAATTATAATATATATGCAGATACATTAGATTTATACCATAATTAGTAATTATATTAGTTTTCCGACAGAAAATACAATAATATTATGGAATTTAAGGATTTTGTATTTACCAACTTTATCCAAAAACTTTTTTGGCCAGATACACAGTCTTTATTAGTTACTCTCTCTCTCTCTAGTTACTAATACATAAGCATGGGTGTATCAATCAAAAACATATAGTTAATTTATTGTTGATTACACACAAAAACCTGTTATTGTCTCAATATTGCTCCTACAAATATACGAGGGGAGTTCAATAATTAATGCAACACATTTTTTCTCGGCCCTGTTTGGTTGTAACATTATTCAATATTCTCGCTACGTATAGTATCTTTTGTTTTTCGATAGGTGACAGCGCTCTATGTAGCTGTTAAAATGGCGTCTGTAACGTAGGTGCGTTCCAAACAACGGACAGTGATTTGGTTTCTTTTGGCGAAAAACCGGGGCATCTCAGATATTCATTGGTGCTTGCAAAATGTCTACGAAGAGCTGATAGTGGACAAAAATAAGGTGAATCGTTTGGCAATGCATGTGTCATCATCGCCGCAAGATCAATTAAAGCTATACTCTCAGCTGGTAAAGTCATGGCTGCGGTCTTCTGGAATTCTGAAGGAGTTATTCTGTTCTATGTGCTTCCCCTAAGGTCAAACAATCAACGATAGTTTGTTGATCCCTTCCGAATAATAGGATTTGGTCATGACTGCAAAATATCCATTATTGTCTGCAATTCACTATTGGTAACCCATTGTTCAGATTGTTGTTTGGTCTCAGGAGTATAGTAATGTATCCATGTTTCATCCACAGTGACGAAACAACGCTTAAAGTCCTACGCTGCAAAACATCCTTGCAACACTTCACACCATTCTGTTTTTGTTCAAGCGTGAGCAATCGCGGCACCCATCTTGCGGATAGCTTTCTCATGTCCAAATATTTGTGCAAAATATTCCCATAGGACTAGCAATCTCACGAACATTAACTCTTTCGTCCTCCATCACAATATCATGGATTTGATCAATGATTTCTGGAATCGTAACATCCACAGGCCTTCCAGAATGTTCAGCGTCACTTGTGCCTATATGGCCAGTCCGAAAATTTTGAAACCACTTATAAACTGTTCTAATCGAAGATGCAGAGTCACCATAATGTTTATCAAGGTTCTCTTTAGTCTTCTGAGGCGTTTTGCTTTTCATAAAGTAATGTTTAATCACCAGACGAAATTCTTTTTCGTCCATTTCTTGAAAATCACTCAACTTCTTTGATTCACACGAACATACACAAAGAAATAGACCAATATGGCTGAAACTTTGTGTGCGTTCATTCAAAAGATGCTACTAACTAAACATGGCCTCGAAACACGCCGTTGGTGCCATCTCTCGGACTTTGCACGGACTTTTCAAGCCACCCACGTAGACGCACACGCTCAGCCATAGCATTTAATGATGATTATGTTGAAAAATAGTGTTTTGTATCAAAAGGATTGGGGAATTACAACAACCCTTGTTTTAGAAAAAAATGTGTTGCCTTACCCCCGTCGTATAAAAATTAGTTATCCTTTTTCATTTGATTGAAATGTTGATTGTAGATGTTTTTTTGAAGATTTAATTAATAAACATATTACAAATTATATGTTGCAAGTGCACTCATTTACCTTGTCAATTCTTTGAGAATATATTACTAAATCTTTGTTGAATTACTTGAAGAGAAAAATATTCAATCCCTAACAACTTGGTTGATCACAGCAAACCACCACCAGAGAAGATATGTAGACTCGTGGCGTGGTACAGAAGAGGCAACAAATACCTCTTTCTAGGCTTTGATGCAACGCCCATAACATAGTATGCGCCATCACGGACACCAATAATAGAGAAAAGGAACTTCTTAAATTCATTAACTTTGACAATTTTTTTACCTTCAAAACAAGTACAATTCAAAATTGACATACTAGAAGAACCCTCTTGGTAGAACCACCAGCAGATTGTGGTCGACATAAAGGTCACAAAGGACGACGCAATGTATTATAAAGCTCTGAAGAACACAGACGATCTCTACCTCAACATCCAGACTGCAGGAGAGCTGGAAACAGCAGTGGCTCTGCTTAGAAATATCATCCTAAAGGTGTTTGAATCCAGTTGGCCGCCCTAGTGTAAGGCGAATTTAAGTCGCATTAGAATGCAAGCTAGGAAAACTTTTAACAGTGCAAAGTAAACAAGAATCTGGTTTGTCTAAAAACAGGCACTGTCGAAATATTATAAGGAGTTAATAATATCGAACAAGATAATATGGAAAACATTTTGTGAGGGAGATAATGACATAACCACAATGGTCAGGCTCCATAAAGTTCTCCCAAAAGACTACTCTAACAGCATCGGGCTAACAAAAAGACCAAATGGGAGTTATACAGAGCAGCTCAAGAAAAGTCTGTGTGCTGTTAAAGGCGCAATTTCTAGGCTCAACATTTGTGAACTCCTAAAAAGCACTGCTCAGTCTACTAGAGAAAGCAAAAGTAAAACTGGTAAACTAATTACCAATTAAACTTGAATATGCAGTTAGTACCTTTAATTTTTTCAAAGTACAAAGTCCAGATGGCGTTTTCCTTCTGCTGCTCCAGCATATGGGGTATGCAGGCAGTTTACAAAGCTAGCTTTCGCTAGACTATATTACAATGGAATGTATATTTATTCCTATAGCAGTCTGAAAGCCAAATCCTACCGCATAATTAGCCTTAACTTTTTTCTCCTAAAAATCATGAAAAAAATCATAGACAACAATATAAGTGGCAGTGCACTAAAGGCAAATACGTTTTATAGGTAGTAGTTTTCCTATTAGCCTGGTAAATCCACTGTTGATGCACTTTATAACTTCATAACAGGCATAGAAGTTTCATTGCAACACAAATAATGCACTTAATATTTTCGTAGATATTGAAGGTACGTTTGACAACACAACTTTCAAAACCATTAAAAAGGCATCATTCTATTGTGGGTTTACCACAATAGAATGGATCAAGGCCGTAGTTTGAAACCGCAGGAATAGGGTGTGAATAAGAAACTTAGGTTACCGTCCCGCAAGGCCCTATGATGTATCGGTGTGGATGACCTCTTGACGGCCTTGGTCTACAAGTGTTATTGTGCGCAAAGTTATGCCAATGAATTGTCTTAAGGGGTCAAAATGGAATTATAACGTGGCTCGCCTAGGATGCCCTCAATAAACAGTAAAATATATCTGAAGGAAGGATTGGATTTCAATCTTGACAAAACTGTGGTGGTGTCTTTTACTAATCGTAGAAAGCTGTATATCAAAGCTCCCAATGTAAAAGGACAAGAAATTGCGTTGTTTGATCGGGTGAAATATCTAGGTTTAATACTGAATAGAAAATTTAATGGGAACGCACACCTAGAAAAAATAATATGAAAAGCTAAGACAACACTATGGTAATACCACAGGCATATGGTATTGTAGTAAGACCCATTATTACATAGTTTGGTGGGTCAAGACTAAACAAATATAACTAAATTTACTAGACATATATCCTTTGCATGAACATATCAGAATAGAAAATCTATTGCGATTTTTAATGCAAGATCTCACATTATCTACCTAATTTAATTGACTACATTTTATTAAATTGGCTAATACACTTAATGTGGCTAATACAAATTAATACACTACCTTATCCATTATTCTCAGAACAAGAAGTTCACTATCACATATCTCATACAATATTTACGTTCATAATTTGTCTAATCAAAACTTACATTATATTACCACACTTCTATAGGAGCTAATATTACTTTAAATTATAAATTATTAATGATTAGTTTTAATAAGTCACCCTTTTTCATTTTATTTTGCGACTGTTCTTCTTCATGTGCCGTCTCCATTCCGTAAGTTAGCTATCATCTTTACTATTTTGATTTTGGAAACTTCAGCCCTAAATAGGTCAGATGACGTGATAGTAAACCATTTTCGCAGACTCTTAAGCCAGGATATTCTTCTAGCTCCGAAAGATCTTTTTATCATGATTCTTTCTTGGATTACGAGTCGCAGAATTTCATATTTGGGACCTCTCATGATGTGGCCGAAATATTGCATTTTTCTTATTTCCACCTTCTGTAGGATCTCTCTTTCTTTCTCCACGTTGGTCGCATGTTCTGTCCATGATACGCATAACATCCTATGGTATGCCCACATCTCAAAATCTTCTAATCTCCTCTCGCAATACACGTTGAGGGTCCAAGTTTCTATACCATATAAAATGACTCAAAATATGTAACATTGGAGCATTCCCGATGCAGCTTCAGAGCAGCTTTTTAATCTTTACAAAGGATTCACGGGCTTTCTTAATACGAATCCTTTGAAGGTCTTGCATGTCTTCTGCGAAAAGTACTGTATCGTTCATGCAACGAAATTTGTTCAGTTACCTCGTATTCCATCGGCTACTCCTTCGAGGACTTCGGTGAAGATATCTTTTGAATAGATGTTAAAGAGGAGTAGAGAGAGAACTCACCCTTATCTGACACCTTGCTTGATCTCAACTGCTTTTTCTAGTTCGGATTGGACGCGAACAAATGCACTTTGGTTTATGTATAGTTTTACTATTATTTGTATATCTCTTGTGTTGAGATTTTTGCGTTCGGGTGGTTCTATTAGTTGTTTGTGTCTCACTTTATTAAATGCCTTATTATGATCTATAAAACAGGCGTATACCTTTTTGTTGACATGCAGACACCGATGCATCAAGGCGTTCTGGCAAACAAGGTTTCTCTTGTACCAAATCCTTTTCTAAAGCCAAACTGGGTATCTGCTATATCTTCTTCTAGTTTCTTGAGTGAAGCTATTCTTGTGATATTATTCCTCTTTCATAGAACTTATTAAATAGGGAAGATATAGCATCTAAATGTTGCTCTTCAATCAACGTAAGCACATCTGCGAGCAGGTCATCGGGGCCTGAAGCTTTTCCATCTTTGGCTGATTTTATTGCTGTTTGTGCTTGATATTTTAAAATAGATCGCCCAGTTTCATTGTTACTGTTGGTTTTTTCTTCTCTTTGGTCATTGAAAAGGGATCTGATATATTTTTCCCATAGGGTCAGTTGATCTTCAGTAAAACCGTTACTACGTGATAATCCATACTTATACCAAATTGAGAAATTAAATATGTGGTTAAATATTAGTGAATTTTTCAATTCAGTATATTATAAAGATGATTATTTGTTTACTTCTTAAGCTAGTTCTTGGAATCATCTTAAACAGCACACTTTTTTGATATCTATTCCTCAATACCTTTAAGCTAGTCTTAGGCAGGAAGCTCGATGTTTTAGGTGTGCCTCATAAAATGGCTAAATCTTATCAAATGCAGCATTCGTATTTATAAAATGATATGTCAAAAACTTTTCTTAACTTTTCCACCATCTTCAGTTTTAAATAGTATTCAGTTATTAACTTTTCAAATACTAACAAAAATCGCGTATCTTCTCAATTATATCAAAAATCTATTAGATACACTCTTGTAATGATAATTAACAACTTATTTTACGTTATACCTGTGAAAAAAAATGCCAAAAATTCTTACAATTCATCAGAACGTTGCTATATGTTTTGCCTACATTGGTGTTCAAGATGCTTGCAGAATATACTGTTAACTCTGTTTAGACAAAAATACTCATGATATATCTACGACAGAAGTACACTGGCTAAAAAACCTTTGGATCTTTCAATATATTTTAATATAGTAGTCCTCTAAAAGGGCTTCACCGCATGGCATCCATCCTCACCTCCACGAAACCTCATTTGAGGTTATTAACCCCGGTAACCTGAGCAACCTCGCCTAATATACGGTAACAACCCATATGAAGGATGAATTCAGGGCTAACGGTTAACGAGATTGGGAGAAATGGTCCTCATAAAAGGGGGTTGGGTGTGGGGCCAACTACCCCATCCCGTAAAAACAAGTAAGTTACCAAACCAAAACAAGCGCCTCGGGTATCAAATAAATTGAAGGAAGAGGATAGTTTTGAAGGCAAAATCCCTACGAGGGACGTAAAGGCCAAAGAAAGACAGAAAAAGTCTTCTATAATAATGTATATTTTATGATACTGTACATTTCCAAGAAAAAAATTATTGAAGGATCAATGAAACATGTTTTGATAATATTTAGAAACTTATTATTATTAGCTTTGCTACTAATTTATTTGTATTATCTAGGTTTTAATAAATAGGATTGTTATTCAACTAAAATCACTTCTAATATCTGACTTAGAACTTAATATTGCATATCATTTGGTCGTAATTAGAGAAATGATACTTTTGATTATTTTGAAGCAATTTTTATCTAATACTATAAAGTTTTTATATTTGAAATGCTTCAACAAGTGACAATTGAGAAAATTATTAACGTAATATCTAATAATGTACTTAAGTAGAGTTTTAAAGCATCTAAGAGGACTCCCACATATTTTTTTAATAATTATTTCTAGGATAAAATTAATTTGATTAATGAGATCTAACTTATTTTCATACTTTATAATGTATGAGATTATTTACCTTAGCGTTGTAGAATTTATAGAAATCTATAAAAACAATTACTGCAAAATTACAGAAATTCGGATGAAAAGTTTTTAGAAATTTATCTACCATTAGTAAACTTAATCTTAATTACATCCATCAAATTCCAAGTAGTATAAATAATTAAGATCCTTCAGTTATTTTATTATTAGGTGTCCAAAGGAATAATTCAAATTATTTAAAGTTATCAAGAAATTTAAAAACCAATTGACTTTTTTGTTCTTCTGCAGTTATATAGTGTTGAAATATAGTTTTAAAAAGACAGTTGGTAAACCAGAAAGAACAATATAACCTTCAAACATATTTAGTTCAGTACAGTCGAAAATAGCAACAGATATGATGCATGTCCGATGTTGCATTCTTTAAAATTTCCAACAATAAAAAAATGTTGCAAGAAAATCGTGTAAATCAATTTGTTCCTTTCTCGACAAAGGTTTGGTATCGAACGATGCTTGCGCTTTTTGATTTCAGCCATAAGTAATCGGTAATTTCTCTTTGAATGACAAACAATACCCTGGTGGTCCTAGAAAGTGCGACAATGATGAGCTGAAGAAAAGTATCGATGAAAATTCGGCACAAACGCAGAAAGAGTTTGTAGAAGATCAAGAAAAACCTAGCACCTGATTTTCAAACAGCTACATGATATGAGAAACATCCAAAAAGAAGGAAAGTGGTTTCCACATAAACTCACATCAACCTACAAAAACCAATGAAAGGCAACGTGTTTTCTCTCGCCAATCAACGGTGTTGTGTAAAAACATTATGGGCTATTCAAAACTCAAAAGGTCATGCTGTAAATCCTGACGAATCATTACAGTCGATCCCAAAACTTCAGAGAGAAGGTTTTTCTCTGTATTTGGTGTAAAATAAAGAACTTGCTTTATAATGAATTGTTTGTACGAAGAATTGGAAGAAAAACGCAGGTAAAGGAGGACGTCCAGTAAATTTGTTGCATGACAGCGCCAGGTTTCTAATATGAAAAGATAGCAGAATGAGTCTTGTCTGGACGTCTTGCAGCACGTGGCTATTTACCAGATAGTATTCCATTTGAATACCACTTATTCTGATCGAGGCAACACGTCTTTTCTGAATGCTTTACTAATCAGTGGATGTAATCCGAAAAGTGCTTGAAGATTTTACCGTATCCAAAGATAAAATATTTTTCCTAGATAGAATTCATCCGCGGAAAGAAGGCTTAAAGAAAAGGCGAATACTTTGATGGAAGAATATATTAACTGATGAGGCTGTTATATGTTGAAAATTCATATTCACTTGTTTAATTGTTGAAGTAAAACCATTTCTTCGCCTGAAGAGGCCACAGTGTGGCGAAACAATTGTTGCGTTTTCAAAAAAGCAATAATAAGTTTTTTCCTTCAACAACTAAATAAGTGTTGATGGAAGAACTTAATCTACTGCAAAAAAATGGATTATTCATTTGTAGACCTAATATTTTTATACTTATTTATGAAAGTGCTCATTAGTCTAAATATAATTATTTGTTATACTTATGGATTTAATTTTTGTTGAATAAATAAGTTGCAACTTTGTTAAATTTTAATTACCTAAGAGCAGATTACTATTTACTTATGAATATCTTAATATTATTCACTATGCCCTTTCGGCCTGGTATGCCTATAAATATATATTTTTTTCTATGGTCAAAAGTGACAAACGACGATATTATTCAGTTTCTTGTGCTCTTCAATCTAAACGATATAAATTGGCCAATTTAACGTCGGTTAGTTTATCAAGTGGGTGGCAGGCCGGCCAGGACTCTATTAGAGGGCCCGGGGCCGTGGCTCGAGACAAATCGTGTGTAATCAGTAGTGTTTGCAGTGAAAGCACGAATCGCACTGTCAAAAGAGATAATATTTGGAAAGTGACCGCCGTTCGGGGACTTTAAGGTCCGAAAGTTGTTATTGTCACGTAGGAAAGTTCCGCGTAGGGTCAGAGCGAAACTAAACTTAAACACTAATTTATAGCCATTTCCCAGGTCGGCCACAAACTTTTATTTTTTATCTGGGGCTCCATTCGTTCCCCCAGATTATATTGCATCTATCAATTCCCCCAATAATGTGTCCGATGAACTTTCCTCCATTACCGTATCGATTTTGTAATCACCCGCACGATATTTTTACGCAAGAATAATTACATTTTCATTTTCACTACCGAATTTCGTGCAAATTTGTGCGCTGATTGATACATTATTGATGGGCGTTGCGTAATTAAGGCCTCCACACCCATACGTGCAACACAATGTTATTACATACTTCAAAGGACAATTTTTATGGCGCAACACCGTTTTGTGTACTGTGTTTTATACATTTTTGTTGTCAGTTTTCAGTATTCAAAACCGCCCCATCCACCAATGTGTCCAGCGTGCCCAACGTGTCGTTTTGATTAAGCCACGCCATAGATCGAGGATTTATGTCCAATATCCGTATTGAAACAACTTTTAGGGGCTAATATCACACACGGTCAGCACATATTGATAACCTATCAGATTCACATTAATGTCGCATTTAGTTGCGAACGCACATTTTGTATGCTATATTTGATAGTGCGTATATAATTCAGAATTATGTATATCATTTTAGAATCCGCGTTGTGAAAATTTACGATCGGAACTGTCTCGTGGGAGCAATTATTTTATTCGCCTGTTTGTTTCCCTTGTACAATTTTATCAAAGTTAAAATAAATATTATTGAATAAATGATTTCGCTATAACTCATAATTGTTATTAGGTTAAATTTGATTGGATCAAAATATTGATTCTCGATTTATTACATGAATATTTACAGAATTTTTATTAACCAAAGTAATAATAATTAAATGATACCATTTACGTTATGATAAATTAAATAAACATTTATACAGCATGAAAATATCTCTTAACGATATAATTTTATATACAAAATTAATAAGATTATTAATAACAACTTATAAGTACACAAGTTTGGCACATCAACATTTTCACGTACTCGAAAAACCCAAATAATAACAACTGAATTCATTATGCTTAATTATAGAGTCGTTTACTTTGTGATACTTATTGAATATAATGAAGAAAAATACACAATTAATAAATAACGTGCAATTTTAAATAAAGTGGTAAAACAATGTAATATTATAATTTATAATTCATTATTATAGGAATATAAGTAACGTTAATTTAAGGATCAAGCAATCTAGTAACATTAAAAAAAAACTACAAAACTGTCTTATATCAGAATTAGATGTTATATTCAATAACAATGTTAGTTAATTCACAAACGTTAAATCTAAACATTACGTTTATAAATAAACAAGAGCACTTTACCCTATTATATAATGTATTCCAGAATTTAGATAACTATAATAAAGGAGCGGCCACATTCTAAAGCCACTGCTGAAATTGCTTAATAAATGCGATAATTTAATACGTTTCCCTTGAAACATCCGCTGAAACTCTCATGAAATATTCAGTGTTAATTTCGCCCACCTAATTCTTACCCTTAGTGCGGGCATAAGTATAATCGTATAAAATATTGCACGACAGGGTGCCCTTACACACCCCCTCCGTCCTCCTCGCGCTCGGCAAATATTAAATTTGTTTATTGCAACGCCCCAAGAAGTGGAGGAAGAAATTGCGGTCGCCGAAATTTAAACGGATCCAATTAATATAATTTCTTGGCGTATAGTTTTCGCACGGGTGCGTCCTCTACCATCGCCGCCCCTCCCGGCCCTTTAGTCGGTTAATTTGATTACACCGTCCTAATTTTAATAATGGAGAAGATTAATGAACCTTCGCATGGAATAACTGGACAATTACGCAAATTGCCGGGTGCAGGTAAATAAGAAGCTTAATTATCCGGTTATGTCGGCATTAATTTTATGACGAATCCCAGAATGGTTTGTCCTTTCATTAGAAAATTATTATTATAAAATATACATATCTAAGTGCTGTAAGTTATGGCTAATTATGCTCCATTACATAAAATTAAACGATAATCTCTACAACTCATTAAGGATAGAGTTTTGCTCGGTTATTTATGTAGGAAAAATTTAAATCATCTTTAAAAATATGTAAGCAAATGTATGCAGGAAAAAAGCAAGCTTTGATATAATTAGCTTTTCAAAAATTAGGTGATAACTTCTATATTTAAATTAAAAAAATTTAAAAAATAACAAACGATACTTAAGAAATAAATTTAATCAATGAAAATCCTGAAGATTTTAGACACTAAACAAAAATATAGGAAAAATTAGTTCGCATCATCTGGACAGTTCCATTGACTAGCATCAAATTTTTACCCCTTTATATATTTTTTAACGACAGGGCAGAAAGACCTATGGTCCATAGCCCAGACAGTGACGTACTAACAAAATAAGCTAGAACAAAATATACCAATAAAATGTTATGTTCAAGTTACTGAAATAAAGATGTTGTGTATATATGGCCAAAAATGATCCAAGGAAAAACAAACCAAATCAAAAAGATATAAAAGGTAGATGAGTTTTTTACGAAATTTAAAAAAATATTTAAACAAAATACAATGGCCTATTTTCACTCATACCCTAAAGATAAGAACAAAACTAAATTAAAAAGACATGAGCAAAAGAATAATAGAAGACGCATATATTAATGAAATGCATCACTGAATAAACATTTGAAAAACGACATATAAATACTCATCTATGGTTTACACGTACCAAGACAATAAAGAAAATCACGAAAATTTCAAATATTCTAAAATTAAGAAGAGTACAAAATTCTATTGATTCATTCATTACAAACAGTAGAAATTTATGAGAAACAAAATTAAAGAAAAAGAAATTTGTTAAAAATAAATAAGAATTTATAAATGTGCAAAATTTATTAAAACGTTAATAAAGCAATTATCAAATAGTATTTCAAAACAGAACGAATTAAAATTAAAAAAAACTACTGAACTAATTGATTTATGAACTTGTAAATATATAGTATGTTATCAACAAAGAAAGTGTTATTTTTTTTAAACTGATGATCTTTTGCAAAAGAACATTTAAATGTGCTATATAAAATGTTAAACATTGTTAGAAATTTTGTAATAAATTTCCAGCATTTCTTTCCTGTTATTTTTAGAATTTGGATAGCAAAGTACAGCAATTCTTTTGGAGATGTATGGAACATTCTAACATTTTTTCTAAAACTACATTTTTTCCTTCATTTAATTAAGACTTTTTGACAATTCTCGTTTTGTTTTTTCCAAGCCAACAAATCTTTTTCTAAATTTCGACAAAGAGTTTTTCAAGAATTGTTTCAATAATTTTTTTACAGATTTTCTTTAATAAAAATACGAATAATAGTTTTACCAGAATTTTCTAAAAATTCTGTTTTCTAAAAGTGATTTCTAAAAACCTTATTTTCTATCTTTTTAAAAATGTATCTTTATCCGTCTTTATGCCTTTTATAATTTTTAATTTGAGCTTTCGAGAATTTGGCTACAGAATTTCCAAAATATTTAGTTATTTCTTTTGCAGATTTCTAGTAATTCCTTCCAAAATTTTATAATTACTCGAAATTCCTATCCTAGATTCTTCAACTTTTTTCGTACTTTATTAAACCAACAATTCACCTCTTAAAATGTTTTCTAAAAGAGTTTTTGCTACTTTTTAAAACTTTTCTCACTCTCTCCGTCTATTTCTTTTAAAGAACACTCTTAAATGAAAGATTGAATCTCCTCTACACTTAATAGTGTAATTCATCTTTGCATAACTCAACAATCATTAAAGTATATATTTTAAAGGATTTTTAAATTTTAGTTAAAAGTATCTTCAAGGGTTAACAATTTTTTGAGTGTTTCCTTTTGAAGATTTCTGGTAATTTCTTTTAGGATTCTACAATTTTCAGCAATTCTTCTTCTAGATTCTTCAACTTCTTAAATTTCCAAGGTTTTTTTGTTTTATTTAAAAAAAAACATTTCAGTTATTGTCAGTTTTAGATATTTTTATTTTGTATTTATTTTGAAATTTTCGATATATCATTAGTTTCATCTAAAATTATTTAATAATTTTCCAAAACTTTTTATTAATCTCTTCCATAATTTATCCCCTAGTCAGATAAATAAATTTACTAGCAATGTTTTTCCAGATAAATAGAACGTTCCAACTTATCTCTTTCATTCCCTACGACGTTTTAGCCATTTAATAGAAAATTTTAAGAAATTCTGCTTTGTTTCTGTTTCATCGAGATTTTGCAGAAAAATTTTACGATAATTTATCAACCAACTTTTCAATTTCCTAATTAGACTGTTTTTTTCTTTTTGTCTAGTTTTTTTGAGAATCTTTTACCATTTTTTATGCTTACTTTTATTAGAACTTTCCAAAAATACTTCGTTTGTTTAACTTCAATATTGTGGGAGGTTGGATTGCTGGGACTGGGATAGAGAGCACAACTATAGTCAAGTAATGGATTTCAGATCATTATACCACTGTTTTTGTACGTTAAACTTCGAAAGCATTTTTCTCTAGAAGTAATTTTACTTAGAGCATAATTGGATAATAAAATGTATTAAAAACCTTTAGTTTGTTGTAGAAAATTAAATAATAATTTAAAATTATAATTTTACTTTGCCTTATTATGGCTGTATGTTTTTTTTAAATTGATTTTTTGATCTATAGTTATGCCCAAGTAATTAACGGAAACTGTGGGAGAGATCATAATTTGGTTAATATGGACTTTGCAAGGTGAGTTATTGGTGCGATTATAAGGAATTAGAAGTTGTGATTTGTGAGAATTTATTTTAATCCTCTAAACCATCGTTTAAGGGAGTCAATAAGATCTTTAAGAAATTGAAGAGCTTTTGGTAGTGTGGGAGCATGTGTGATTAGGGCAGTATCATTGCGGGAGGCTGGATTGAAGTAGAGAAGATCATGATTGTAGACATCAACGCAAATTTTTTTATATAACATAGGTGAGAGAGGAGTGGTTTGAGGGAGTTCTTGTTCAGAAGTAAAGGAAGAAGAGCATGAATTGTGGATTTTGACTTTTAGAAATCTATTAGAGAGGAATTCTTTATATATATATATATATATATATAATCAAAAAACCCTTTTACCCTTTCGGGTGTTGGGTGAAGTCCATAAAATACAAATTTTCATTGTCCGTGTATAAATTTCGCCCATTCCTTTTTGTTCCTGACTCGATTTTTTGCCTCCGTTATCGGAATCCCCTTTTCTTCTATTATCTTCTGCAATCCTTCTTCCCATGTTTTCCTAGGTCTGCCCTTCGTCCTGTTCTTCATCGTCCGTGTTTGCCATACCCTCTTCGTAATTCTGTTGTCATCCATCCTTACTAAGTGTCCCCACCAACTCATTTGCCTCCTTTCTATAAATTTATTTATTTATTATCCAACAGTTACAATTTGAACTAATAATAGGATAATATTATAAATTATAATCTACTATAATTACATAATAATAATATTACAAACATAAAAGTACTAAATTCTTATACAATGTTACATTAATTTGAAATTGTATCTAAAAGGTATTTGATGAGCGCCTTCCTAGGTGTTACAAAAATATCGAGATCAACACAGAATGTATTTACTAGGTTACACATAGAATATATAGGAGATCTGCTATTATTACAAATGCGGTTATTATAAAAAATATTTGTTGACCTACTATTCAAACGAGGAACTAGAAAATTCAGTCTGTATAGTAAACTAGAATCGGATACTTTACCTAAAATCAAGCTTGAAATAAAAGTGATTTTATTAATTTTGCGGCGTTTTGAAAGAGATGGTAAATCAAATTCTAAAAGTAGTTCATTGTATGGATATCCGTAGGCAGGGTAATGAGCATGCTTGCGAAAAAATAGAATTCTGAGAAATTTTCTTTGCACTCTTTCAATGTCATTACAGTATCGAAGATAGTAAGGATCCCAGATCACTGAGCCATATTCAATTTTACTTCTTACAAATGATTTGTAGAAAGCAAGAAGGCAGTTGAAGTTATTAAGAGATTTTGTATTTCTGTAAATGTATCCAATGGTTTTGTAACACTCCTTCGTTATTGCAGCAACATGACTATTGAATGTAAGTTTCTCATCGAAAACAATGCCTAAATCACGGTATGAAGCCACTCTTTCAATAACCGTGTTATCGATAACATAATCATATTGGGTACGTGTACGTAATCGCGAAAAAGTCATAATTTTACATTTTTTAATATTTAAGTATAGGCGGTTTAGGGTGCACCATTTTAACAACTCATTTATAGAGAATTGCAATTCAAAACAATCACGAATCGATGACACAGATCGAAATATCTTCAAATCATCGGCATACAGCAGGCAATCATTGCCCAAACAATTTGGCAGATCATTGATAAAAATAACAAAGAATAATGGCCCCAGTATAGACCCCTGAGGTACCCCACTTGATGAAGTATATTTTTCAGAACAGACTCCGTGACAATAGACATAATTTTCTCTTGAATGTAAATAGGATGCAATAAGAGCTATTAACCTAGTCTCAAAACCAAATGCGTGCAACTTTTTAATAAGTGTATTATGATGAACTTGATCAAAGGCTTTGCTAAAATCAACATATGCTACATCAAGTTGATTTCTATTATTTAAAGTATTTGAAACTGTCTCCGTAAAATTACATAAATTCGTAATTGTAGAACGTCCTGAAATAAAACCATGCTGGAATGGGGAAATAAAGTTGTTAATGTGCTTGTATATATTATTGAAGAGCATTTTTTCAAATATTTTGGCAAAGTTACATAATATCGATATTGCCCGATAGTTATCAATGTCTGTTCGATCGCCGCCCTTTAGTATGGGTGTGATACGCGATTGTTTCCATAATTTGGGAAATACGGATTGTTTGATTATTAAATTGAATATATGAAGCAATGGTGTTGATAATAACGTTCTACAATCTTTAATAAGAAATGCAGGGATAAGGTCTGGACCAGCAGAAAAATTAGGTTTTAATGACTTAACTGCATCATAGAAATCGTTCTCATTGAAATAGTCGATAATTAACGCAGGAAAATTATTTTTATCAAAATCATATGATTCATACTTGCCTTCGACATAAGAGAATACGCCAGAAAAATGGCTTGCAAATGCATTCGATATGGGGACAGGAGAATCATAGCTCATACCTTTATACTTCATTATACCGGGTAAACTGGGCACTTTATTCTTATTATTTATATATGTCCACATTTGTTTAGGGTCTTTTTTTATATCCTCTTCCACGTTTTTTATATAATTTGTGTAGTCCTTTTCAATCGACTGTCTAACAATATGCCTGTATCTATTAAAACGTGCCTTGTAAAATTGTGATTTTCTTAATTGAAATATTTTTCTAAAGTGTTGTTTTCTTTTGATATTCGATATCGTTTCTATGGAGAACCATGCTGGATACCGCGAAGATCTTCTACTTGTTTTTGGAACCGATACATTGAAAAAGTTGATTAAGGTTGATGTTAGAGTTTCACATGCTAAGTTTGGATCCTCGATTGACAGTACATGAGTCCAATTTTGTTGCAGTATGAGATCGTAGAGCAAGTTGAGATCGGCCTTTTTAAAGTTAAAAGATTGTATTTTGGTCATGAAAGGTTTATATTCCAAAGGCTTTTTTATTGCACACGAGACCGATAAAGCTGGGTGATAGTTATCTTCCGGCACAAGGCACATTTGATTACGTAGAGTATTACAATCAATACTGCTTGAACATATCACTAAGTCGAGTAGTGATCCGTTGTAATTTCTAATATTATTGGTTTGGGTAGCAGAATGAAAATCCATGAAATTTGATAAAATGGTCGTCTTATTACAATTTGATTGAGAAAACGACGGTATGTTGAAATCCCCTAGGATACAGAATTGGTCTATGTGGCATTGTTCAATCTCGTCAATGATTAGTTTATAAATATCCAATGAGGTGCTAGGTGGAATGTACAACGCTATAATTGACATATACTCAGCATTACTTATTCTAATTTTTACACACATAAAATCAATATTATGTTGTCTTAGTTCATGACTGCAAATATGTTGTTGTTCAGCTAAGAGTGATACATGAGTAGCAACAAGCACACCACCACCACGTTTATGCTGACGATCACATCGAAAAATCTCATACTCATTAGAAAATAGCTCTGAATTTTGTAAAGAATCGGTAGCCCATGTTTCGGTTAATACTATAATGTCAAGATTGTCTTCAGAAAGTAAGTTGTTATAAAAAGTAGTCGTTTTGGTATTAAGTCCTCGCACATTCTGATAGTATATATTTAAAGGCTGAGTAAACTGTTGGGATCTTATACGTTTTTTCGTTCCGTTATTTTAGGTATTCCTTCAGAATATCTTAGAAATACGTCGTCACCTTTCTGTTTTCGATCCCTGAATTCCTTTAGTATTTCATTTTTCTTATTGTTTTCTCGGGGACTTAGGTCCTTCTGAATATACACAGTTTTAAATTCAATATTTTCACGTAGTCTTTTTGCATTTTTTAGTATTTTTCTAGGGATATCTGGAGACTGGAAAACAATTTTAACCGGACGCGGCTTAAATGTTAACACTGCTTCCATTTCCAGTTCTTCTCTAATTTTTGTATTTTGTATCTTGTCCATTTTTGTGATTCCTTTGACTGCCCTCAGAAATTTCATTTCCAGCGCCTGAACCTTGCTTTTTTGTTGATTATTCAGGGTCTACGTCTCACAACCAAACGTTAACAGAGGCCTGTATATAGATTTGAATACCTTCATTTTAGTTCTATTTGTAATTTCTTTATTCTGTATAAAGTTTTTTTTCATTGTATGGAAGAGTTTTATCGTATTTTCTAATCGGTTATTTATTTCAGATTCGTATTTCCCATTTGTTTCAATATTTATTCCTAAGTATTTACAGCTTTCCACTTGTTGTATTTGTTCACCGTCTACTATTACCTTTAATTCTTCTCTCTCTCCGATCACCATCACCTTGGTCTTCTGTATATTGATTTTCATTCCATATTTATTTTATGTCTGTTTCCATACTGTTAGGTTATGTTCTATATTCCTGATGCTACTCCCATATAAGACTACGTCATCAGCATACACACCTTCCGTTATCCCAATGTTGTTTAATTTGTGGAATCCTATATTTAGTGGTTTTGTCTGAAAATGAAAATGATATGAGAAGGGATACCAAGGTGGTACTTGATGCCAGACATTCAAAAATAGAAGCCGAGGCTTTGCCTTCAATGTGAGATGTTTAAAATTTTGATACTAGGATAGGGAGTAGGAGGGAAGTTGATCTATAAATTACTTTATTATTTCAAAGATTCAATTTTGCAATGATAGCATTATCCTTCTTAATTTCCTAAAATTTGGCGAGAGCATTTCCGAATTTTTGGGAAAGGGTTATGGTACGTTTAAAGAAGTTTTTATCATTTCTCCCTAGTTTTATAGAAAATTTCCAGCATATTTCTATTTTCGGTTTTTTTTAGTAACTTTATCTTCCAGATTTTAGGTATTTAATTTTTATGATTTCTAGAATTTGGTAAAATATTACATAAATTATCCGCATTTTCTTGCAGATAACTAAACCTTATTTCTAAATTGGAATAATCTAGATTCTTTTTTATAATGTCTATATTATAAATATAAATAAATGAATGAATAAATAAAAAATTAATATATTTCTTTTAAAATTTCTATAATTATAAAATTTTTAGCAAGTAGCCATCTATGTACTTAAACTTCTCAATTTTCCAAGACCTATTGCTTTATTTTATTAAACATTTTAAGTAATTATCCGTTTTAGTAATTTTAATTTTATTATTTTCAATTTATTTTTAAATCAGTTAAAACTATCTAAAAATTTTCGATTTTTCAAATTTCTTATTCCTATAATTTTACTAGGGGATTAAATAATTTGCCAGCAAAGTTTTTCCAGATAAATAGAACTTTCCAACATTTCTCTTTCACACGCTAAAAAGTTTTCGCTTTTCTATTTGTTTTATTTCTTTTACATTAATTTATCATCCAAATTATGGATTCTTTCAACAATTTTTTAATTAGATTTTTGGTGATTTCTAAATTTTTAAATAATTTTTATTCCAGAAATCCAACACATTTTTGTACAGGTTTTCGAGAAGCATTTGATATTTTATATGCTTAATTTTATCAGAACTTTCCAGAAATACTTGTATTTTTTTATCGAAGCTTTATATTTTTCAAAATTATTATATTATTTCAAGTCTCTAATTTCCAATAATATTTCAGCATTATCCTTTAAAATTTCCTATAATTGGGGCAGAATTGTCAGGAAATTTCTTTTTCAACTTCAACTTTAAATTTAACTTTAAAATTGTATGTATGTTCTTTAAGTATTCTAAAGTTTTTACTTTAAATATTTGATTTTTATGATTTCTAGAATTTGGTTTAAAATTACACAAATTTTCAGTACTTCTTTTGCAGGTTTCGAAACCTTATTTCTTGACTGGAATTTTGTAGAATATTTATTTAAAGTTTCTATATTATAAATACAAATATTATTTTTTCAAATTTCTATAATCTAGTATAAGGATTTCAAAATTTTCTAAAAAAAATTTTAGCAATATTTTTACACTTTTTAAGATAATTTGCACCAAGGTTTGCTCAAATTTAACAAAATACTTATATTTTCAGAATTTTCTTTCATTTTTCAAAATTTTGCTATATTTTTTAAATATTTTTCCACCATTTGTTTTTTGATTTTTCAATAATTGGGCCAGATAATTTCAGAATGTTCACTCAATTTATTTTCCTGATTTCCTGCTTAAATTTTTCAACAATTTTCCGTCATTAATTTTTTTCATGGTCCAACCGTTGTCAGATGATTTTAGAATTATGCAGCAATTTCATTTACTAATTTCCTCAAAGGATCAAGAATTTTTGATCATATTTTGCTTCATTATTGCGTAGAATTTTTGGGGAATTTCTGTTTTCTCTAATATTTCTTGAAAAATTTAACTTTCCAATTTTGAGCCTATTCCTTAAGAATTTTTGATTTGCAAAGAAAATTTAAGCTTTTTCATTCGAAACAATGATAAATCGATTATTGAAGATAAAGAAAAAATATATCAACAATTACAAACGATAAAAGAACTAAAATTAAAGAAGAAACATCTATGCTTAATGATAATGAAAATATAAAAGACACATTTATTGATGAAGATGATAATGATAAACAAACAAAATAGCGATAAAAGTTAGTTTAAAGAATAAGGTTATAGGTGGTGAAAAATCTAAAATACAAGATGATGTTCAATAATTAGTAGACACTAGGGACTTTTGTTGGGAAGGTAAAAGACGAAACTTCTATTAATGAAGAAGGAGAAGAAATCCCTACCTACAGAGAAAGTGTAAAAAATTACAAGTTAAAGGATTAATAGGTAAAAGATTGATCAATACTTGTTTCGTTTCACTGATTTTTATATAAAATATCAATGAAACAAACCAAGTGTATGTCAATTCTTTACCTAATATTTGTTAATGATTCACCAAGAGATAAGTGCGAAAGTTATTCAAGAAAAATAGAAACAACTACTAAAGAAATTTTCAAAGGTAGAGAAGAAAACAATTATATTACTAATGAAGTGATAAAGATAAGAAATTCTTAAATGTTAAAATATTCACGAAAATTAGAGGTATCAAGAAATTATTTCAAAGAGTCAAAGATGGATTATGGAGATAAATAAAAATAAAAGAAAGCACTCTGCGGATTCCACCGAAGAAATTTAAGATTTATCAAATGAAGAAAATGATTAAAATAAACCTTTAAAATCTGATTAATTTAGAGAATAATATTCGCGCGTAGGTAATGAAAAAAAGCTGTCACCCAAGATGAAGCTGATTTTTAGTTCACAAAATTTTAAACTTATTTAAGCTAAAATGAAATGTGAAGATAACGAGGATATGAAGGAAAAAATAGCCGATAACACGATGGAAAAACCCAAAGGAGAACAAAATAAAACTATGAAGAATGAAGATGAATTCACACGTAAAGATACCCACAGTAGAAAGATGAGAATAATTTGAAAGTTCCTAAATATGAAGTCGAGTTCCTAAATATGAATAGAAAGATTATGAAATCAAACTTTAAAAGATTTTCTTATATCCTTTATTACAAAATGGAAAAAGAAAAAATAGGTGGGTGTTAATTCAAAGTTCTTTTTGCCTTTTTGAATTTTCTTCTACAAATACTAAACATTTTACAAAATTTCTAAGCTAAATTAGTAAATTAAATAATGATAATAATAATAATTTAGGGTTACACTGAACGATAATGCCTTAGGCTAGTGCTGACGACAACGCAAAGAAGAATGAACGAAGGATAGCACCATAGAATTAATGAAAAAGCGGAGAAAATAGAAAAACCATCGAAGGGAATACAAAATGCTAAATAGAAAAATAATAAACGAAACCTGAATAGCAAGAGAAACTCAACGAAAAATGTACAGAAATAGAAAAATGCCACTCAAAACATGATACCTTCAACCATCATAAAAAATCAAAGACATGACACACACGAATAAAAAACTATACGGAAAATTAATAGATACCAACAATAAACTAATGGTAGAACATAATGACCAAATGATAACGTAGAAGGAATATGCAGATAAACTGTTTTCAGATGACAGCCCACCCAACTCAGAAGGAAATTTTGGGGCCTTCGAAGTACCAACAATTCTAAAAGAAAGATAGAACTCCTAAAGGTAATTAAAGATACAAAAAGCAGGAAGGCTACAGGATCAGGCGAACTTTGATGCAGAAATATTCAAAGCAATAAACCAAGAAACCTTACACTGAATTGAAAAATTCACTATGTTTTAACCACAAATAACTTATTATATTTGTGGTTAAAACATAGTTAATATTTTAATTCAGTGTAAGTACCAGTAACCATTCTCTTTATTCAAGAAACCTTAATGTGAATGCTTCCTATATATATAACAATATCTATGATACAGGTCACACTCCTAGGAACTGGCTAAAATGCACATTCATAACCTTCCCGAAGAAAGCAAATGCTAAAAGATGTAGTGAATACCGACTGATTAACCTCATGAGTCATGCGTTGAAAATATTTCGGAGAATTGTACACATACGCATCTGGAAAAATTTGGATCAAGACATCGAAAATACGCAAATTGGTTTCAGGAATGGATTCGGCACAAAAGTGGCACTGTTTGCTATCCAGATTATAACGAAGACGTGCTTGTACCAACGTTGCACAGTATTTGCCTCTTTCATAGAATATGGAACTAGGGTTGCTTTGATTGTTGTGCTATTTGTATTAAGCAAATTTCTTTTGCATTATTCCATGAAAAATGTATTTAACAACGCAAAACATCAAAAAGTGGTCGAAATGAGTTGAGATTTTTTAATTCAAGAGTTACTAGCTAATCATTGTAATTATCGTTGCAACTGAGCAGAGATATTTTAACTTTAAAAACAATAGCTAAGTATTTTGTTCACGTTCTATATAATGCGTACTATTTCAATAAACTTAATTAATCGCTTTTTAATTACAATAAAAATTTATATTCGTTGTTTGATTTTAATTATTACTTCTAAATTCTCTAATAATTCGCATATAAAAGTTTCATATTGTTTTGCAAATTATAAAAAATGACAACAATCATTTAATAATAAATTGGTTTAAAATCGAATAAAATTTCGACAATTTCTATTCAATTTATTTCTAATAAAAAACACACGCAATCACTCACATGGTAAAATCGACGTGCGATCAAACTAAAATCGCAATTTTCTATACAAATCGGATACATATATACATTACGTATTGTGTGCATTGTTTCGAATTAGAATTTATAAAAATATTCAATTCAAAATAAAAACAATAATAATAATAATAATAACTACAATAAATAATAACTGTATGTATTTCATGAATAAATAAATCAATAATTTAAATACTTCTAAATCTATAATTAACACGACTACTTGTACTTTTTTTTTCACATACCAAAACAAATAAATAAAGATTTAAATACTTAGAAACGCTTTTATTTATTAGGAAAGGAATTGATCAACACTTGGTTTTTTTTTTTATATTTACTAAACTTTCCCTTGTTACAGAATTATTAAGAGTGATCATAAAAAAACCTACAGGTTTTTATATTGAGGTAATAAGTGTTAATCAATTCTTTATATTCTTCTTAATAATTCATTATGTCTTACCAATAAAAAAGTGAGAAAATATTCAAGAAATATTAAATGGTTTTATTTCGTTTCAACACAAGATTAAACTTATTTACAGTTAAAAATATCATTATATTTTCCGTATTTATCACTATAATCGTATATTTTTTTATTGTATAAATAAAATAAAATCTTCAACTAATTTTATGTAATAATAAAAAAAAAACGGTTTATTGCATTAATAGAAAATATCTGTTTCTATAGTCTGAATACTTGCGTCGATCCCAACATTTTGATTATCCCCACGTTCCCGCAAGAGTTTTATATTCGGTTTATTGGTCAGTTTCCTTGTCACCGTCCTTGATATGGCCCCACGTTACGACCGAAACGGTCCACCTCGGTCACTAATGCTAAAGCAGCGGGGAGATTTCTGTACTTTACGCTCGTCTAAGCCGAAAATGAGGGCGATTAGTTGGCGCACCTTTTCTGTAAACACGCGATTAGTATTCTGCCTGAGGCTAGCTAAAATAAACACTCGCGTGATCTTCCCTAATCTGATCGGAATTAAATTAAAATAACTTCTTATAAATTACTGAAAATGAAAGAACAAATATTTGTTCTAAAATACAAATACAGTCGATAAAGAAATGACAAGAGAAGAGTACTTTGCATACTTTGCTAGTACTGGTATAACTAACAAAAAATCATTTGAATTTTCTTCTAATTTTTAATCAATTTCATACAGAAGCAATAAAATATTTAATCTAAGAAATACGAGTACTAACGCATAATTAAAAGTAATTATGTAAAATAATTTGTTGTCCTTATTTCCTAAGTACCTAAACTGAAACAAATCCTACAGTAGCTTCAACCGAATTAAAATAATTCCTCACGAATCTTAGCTCCTAATACCATTTCTTTAAAATAGTAATTCTTCGCATAATGTTTTTGATTTCCTAAAGAATCGTTTCTCCTACTAATTCGAAATAATATCTGGTCTAGGTGACTATAGGTCAAAAATGGAATTCAAAAAGCTTACAGCTTTTAACATAAGAAAAATTACAACTAGGGCAAAACTGTTGATAAAATTACATAATAATAATGATGGGATATTAAAACAGCTGCAAAAATCTGCTTTATTGACTATTATAATATCCTTCTCTCCAACTATCCTACAATCCTACTATCCATATTATCCACATTAGTGAGCAATCTTGCCTAAAAACCTTCTCTAAAGCCCATCCCAGTAAATACGATTCTACATAGGTTATCTCAATCAATCAGCATCTTCTATGACCTTGAATAAAATCACTAACACTTTCTAATCAAATAGCATCTTTAAATTTTTCCAAAAATCCCTTCTGGGAAATACTAATTGATTACGAAGCAGAACCTAAAATGAAAAACCGCTTCATTTATAACATTTGAATACATTACATCACACCATCCATCAATATCATAAATAGACGTCAGAAAGACTGACCAATTCGTGCTAGGAATAATAGCAAACTTAAAGTACTAACAATACTACCATCATATTTTTAGTACCTTTCTGTAAAAGATGTTGTTTTAACTCATATTTTTTTAACATCGGAAATTATTTCAATAAAACCACAGCCGTATAATATGTTAACCTCAACGTGGAAGACCGCGATGTTGATGTAGTATAGCACATGCTGCTTTTATGGCGATTGATTTCGGCGCTCTCGTGCGTGTTTTATATACTTATATATATATATTTTTTCACTTTGTAGTTCCCGTCACGACTTTAGTTGCATAAGCATAAGTTAATATTACTCTTACGCCGCTTTTGTGAATTGGAACTTTATTCACGATCGAACACGTACATGCACCATATGCCGCCCCCCCAACCCACTATACTGATGTTCGCTGCCGTTGATCGATTGCTCCTCCACTGCGTTCTTTATGTCTATTGTGCTCTCCGGAAGTAGGTAATTAAATCCCCTCGCTGATTCAATATTATCTGACAGTTTCGCTGCCTTAAATATTTACTTTCGCGCAATTCATGGAGAGTCCGAGCCGTAACAAGTTTTATTAAAATTTAATACGCTCAGTTATTCCGGCCAGGAAGTGATTGATTGTAAGTTTAGAGTGAACTCGGTGCTCCGGAGAATGATTGAAGTAAAACGTTTTGTACTAGGGTATAATGTTATACTGTGTCAACATGATATTACGTTATACCCATCATAAATCATTAATAGTGTCCGATCTATGAAAAGTTCGCTGAAAACGGCGGAAATTTCTTTATAGAAAACATTTAATTTAATGCTTTTCAAATGCATCCTTAATCCTTTTCAAAGTAGTCTCCATTAGCATTAATGCACTTGTGTTTGAACGTTAGTTCCACTGTTCGAAGCACCTTTTAAATTCTTCCTCTTTGATAACTGCTAGCATTGATATTGCCTTTTACGTCTTCACTTCCTTTCCAACCTTTCGTCCTCAGAAACTGGGTGTCAAATTTGGCCAATAGGAATCGTGATTCAAGATATCTTCATTTAGGCGTTAAAGGGGTTGAATATTCAAGTCGTATGCTGGAACCACTCGTCGAAATTCTACAAAACCAAAACTTTTTTATAACCTTCAAATAGAATTGTTGTTTTATTGTGTCGTTTTAAATCTTTAAACGAAGAGATTTAAAACGAGTCAATTCTATTTGAAGGTTATAAAAGTTTTGGTTTTGTAGAAATTCGACGAGTGGTTTGGTGTATTGTAAATCCGAGTGATTTTAATAAAATTCACCTTTTAAAACTGTAAAATACAATATAACAATATAAATAGAAGTTATGTTACAATAATTTTGTTATTTAATCTGTAATCTGTACTTTACTATCTCTCCTACTTCCTCGTTTAGATTAATCGTTGCTTTAAGTTAGCAATTTTTTATTTTAACTTTTGATGGAGTTTTATCAAGTATGCGTCGCATCCGTTTAATTTTCTAAAGAATTTTACGTATATCAGTGTGCGGGAAATTTCCGCAGGTTAGTTGGGTAACTATTTCTGCATAATCTACCTAATACAATGTATAAATTATAAAAATACCTGCAGACTAAAGTTTATTTAACAAATTTAATTATTATTTTCCTGTGGAAATGTTTATTTAAATGCAGCGAATTTAATTTGAAATAACGTAGGTAAACTATTATTACCAGCATAGAGGATAAACGATTTTGTGGAAAACTCTTAATTTAAAATCCCGCATATAATATTATTCTATTTATTTGAAAATTTAATATTAATTTCGTAAGCAAATTATTTCCTTGATTGATTTTAATTGAGTTTTCCTTGTAGTCAAAACAACCACATTTCCATTGTAAATATTACAGTTTTCCTTCTATATTAAGCAAACGTACATACTTAAACAATTACTTGCTCCCATCGTTTTCTTGATCACGCAGAACAATCTGTTAATTGACCTAGCGAAATCCTAACCTACTTTAAAAATTTATGCTTTAACCCAGCGTATATTGACCTTATACTTATAAAACCTTTACGCCAACCAGCGTACTCTTGACCTACCCCAACATGGAGTTTCTTAAGGAAGGTCAAGGTTACGCTGGTTTAACCTATACGTAGTTGAGGTAGGTCAAGAGTACGCTGGCTCTAAACAAATAAAGTCAATATACGCCTAAATAATTCATAGATTGGTAATTTAACTTAAAGAAAAGATTAATAAGATCCCCTTAATTTAAAAAGTACCTGAAGCAAAATTTTTGAACCTATGCCCAAGGAGGAAATGAGGAGAGCTCGTTCAACATACTATCAGTTGAACCACACAGACATAGTAGTAAACATCAAGGTTCTCGTTTACTGCATGATAAGCAAATGAGATTCGTATGTTTCTACAGTCACATGTGAAAAAAGACGCATAGGGTTGTCTATAAAAATAATTTAAAAAAAAACCTGATACAAAATTGAAGATTAAAGAGTGAAATTCCACGCTATAGTAAAAATTGTAAACAGAAATTCCTCCAAGAATTACATACAGGTCTTAGATAAAGTCTTCCGCTCTTAGATAAATTTCGGATTTAAAATATCACTTTTTAAAAAAGCAATTTCTGTTTTCTGTTTCACTTATACACTAATGAGTTCAACGAAAACATGATTTTAAAGAAAATTCAAAGCATATTTTATCAACTCGAATGATTTTTTTTTAATTTTTGGTTTAGTAAAATTACGCCACATGTGATTTTCCTGCCGTTTAAAGTAGAACGGGTTGCCTAAGATAAGCCCCAACAGGCAAAGAAGATAATAGAGTATACAAAATATAAAATGATGAATGAAGGTAAACAAATGGATAGAAGAGAAGTGGAAGAGTAGGAAAAGAGAAAAGAGGAACACGGAAGAAAAGCGACGTTCGAAAGAAGTACGAGGACGCAGAGGTCGCCAAAAATCTTTTGAGCAAACCGAGCTCTTCGAGGTAGAGGGAAGTAAAAAACAGAGGAAGGAGAGCAGAGAAAAAAAGAAGGGAGGTGCAATGGTAACTGTAGAGAATTAGTTGAGAGGGGAAGGTATGGAAAGAGGACATGGAGAAGCAAGGATATGAGACAAGAGAGATAAAATAGATGTGGAGAGATGAGATAAAGAGATATTTTAAGAGAAAAGATAAGAGGGCTGGGGAATGAGATAGAGAAAAAGAAAAGAATAGAGTGAAGGAATAATATTGTGATAAGAAGGAGAGAATTTTGGGACAATAAGGAGATACAAAAATTCCTAAAGAGTTGGTAGATGTTATAGTCTAGGTAAAGGACAGCTTCAGGGCGGAAGGTGGTCAAATTGAGAGGGAGGAAAGATAATATTAGAGTAATGAAGATTAAAGACAGTTTAAGAAAACGATACAAAGAACTGATTAAAAGAGTGAGAGAAGTACAAAGCACATAAGGGCAAAAAAGGAAGTGGGGTGGTTAATAGTATTATGGTCTATCAAAGATTCGTTCGAATTTAGTATTTCAAAAGAATATTTTGGGAGTGATTTTATACATTTTCATTCCTATAAAATTAAAAATTGATTTAGTGAAACAGAACAAAAATACCATCTTCGTGTGTTCGTAAAAGCCTTCCTATTGTTTGAGTATTACATTCGATTAAGGCTGCCCTTCCAGTTGACAATCTTTGAATACATGGCTAATGATGATCTGCTACGGCAGCACGATACATACTCGAAAGCCTTATTTCGATTTTCACCGGAATGTTGGCACTGCTCTTCCTACGGTTCCTTATTATTCTGACGTTGCTTTTTTGTATACGTTCTTCGGTCCTAACGTTTGCATGCGGGTTTTTCTACGTTCCGCTATTACATAATTGAAAACTTCTAGGGCCTTCATCGCCATTCTTCTACTTAATATTGGTGTACCTAAAACAATGGTAATTTTAAATATACAAACGTTGAGTCTATAGAGGAATCTAGTTGATAATGAAGCAATTCGCAAATAACCGTAGTTTTTGAAATAATCTTATAAGCAATTATTATTGTTTATGTTTATTAGTCTTTAGCTTCCTTTCAAAAAAAAATACATATAAATATACACAAATATGTAACAAATCGTACAAAAAATTTGGATGGATGAAGCTGGGCGGAGTTCATGCAGCTGCCACGTTCTTATTGTCTGCATTTCCATTTAATTTAGCGAAACGTTTCTTAAATGCAACATTAAGTTTCCAATTTGTCTCTTCCCCTGAGATAGTCTTAGGCCTTCCAATCCTATCCGGACCTGAACCCCAGTCATTCTCATAATCCCCATCATCGATACCTTGCAGTCGTTATAGCTGCTTGACTATTCCAACCGCTTGTTTATCAATTAGAGCATTTGAAAATAAACCTTCCTTCTGCAAAGATTTTAACGTGTTAAAGTTATCAAGGCTTTGAATTATATCTAAATATTCACTCAATTCCAAAATTTAGATCCGTGGACTCAAGGATGTGAGCCAATGTTCCGAAACGATGGAACAACATCGTTAAACTTGATGAACAGAATGAGAGTGAAGAAAACACCGATGGTTTCTAATTGGAAATATTCTTTAATAATGTGTACCTAAAAGACAACTTATTAAAGTCAATACATAAACACGCTTCCTGTAAATTCGGGTTAATAATTGCGAAATATTTATAATTGCATTGTACCAGAAGCTAATGATAGAGGGAAAGGTGTGGAGATAATGCAGGGATAAGGAAGGGTTATTTAAAATAACAAGAAACAATTACAGGAGGAAAGGGAAGAAAATAGGAGGCAGAGAATAGGAGAAGATTACAAGAGGAAGGAGGTGTTAATAATAGGTGTTTTGAATGTGGCGAGAATACAAGGCAAAAAGAGAAAGACTTAATGGGATTAGTGGAAACAGAGATGATGAAGGAGAAATACGAAGAATTGAGGAGGGGGTTACCGGGAGATTTTAGATGGGAAAGGAAGAAGGCAAGAAAGAATGCGATGAGAGGGAGAGCAATGGGAGGAAATAAAGATGAGCAGGTAATCAGAGAAGGTGGAGTTTACGAAGGGGGTAAAAGACGTGAGTTGGATGAGGTATATGTGATTAAAAATTGGAGAGAGATTAGAGAGGAGTTAGAAAAAAATATGGATAATGGACAAAGGTATGTGGTGGGGGAGACTTCAATGAAAGGTTAGGAGAATTAGAGAGAGGAATAAACGAACAGGGGGACGAGATTGAAAGAAAGTCTCAGGATAAATACATAAACGTAGAGGGTAGAAGGATGCAAAAGTGGGCGATGGAAGAATGATGATAGATAATAAACGGATGTAAGGAGGGAAATTGGAACGAAAGGATAACATAGGTAGGGCCGAAGGGAGGATCGGTTATTGATTACATAGCGGTGAAGGAGTGTGTTAGAGAAGAAGTGAAGATGATGCAGGTCGAAGATACGGGGGCTCAGCCCATTGACAACTAATTAGAAGAACTGAAGGAGGTTAAGTGGGAGGACGTTAAGTCAATGGAAGAATTGGAGGAAGCCATAGTGAATTTAGGTAGGAGGTAGAAGGTGAAGAGAGGAGGAAAGAGTGGGTAGTTTTATGAAGAGTACAGAAGGGCGAAGTCGGAGTTAAGGAGGAAGAGGAATGAGTACAGAGGTGAAAGCAGGGATAAGAGAATGTAGTAGAAAGCAAAGAAAAGGTACGATAGGAAAAGAAAAGAGGGAGGTGGAAAAAATGACGAAGGAGTTAAGAACATCTAAAAACGAGGCGGTAATATAGAGGATACTAAATAGTTAGGGAAGCAATAGGCTTGTCGAGGTGAAGCTGAAGAAATGGATTGAGAAGTATAAATAAGAGAGCGACAAATCGGGAGGGGTATGAAAAGGGCAGAAATTGGAGAGGTGGTAGACTTCACAAAGGAGGATGTGGAGAGAGCGTTCGAAGAGCTAAAGAAAAGGAAACCGCCGGGGCTTGATAGATTAAAGGCGGAGATGTAGAAGGAAATAGAAAGAGAGGGTAAGGAAAATGTAAGGGAAATTTTAAACCGAATATCGAGAGGAAAAAATACATCCTGGAATCATGGAATGTAGGGGCAATATGCTTTCTACATAAAGGAGGTGACAGGGGTAGAGTAGATAAGTACAAGAGAGGGATAATAATAAACACCGGTTACAATATTGTAATGTTGATGGTAAAGAACAAGCTGGATGAGGAGATGAAGGAGAGGAAACTGGTGAAAGGGAAGATTAATGTGATGGAGTTTATGAGGAAGATGTATGTGAAAACTTGGGGCGTGGTAAAAGTGCGGGTTAGACATCATGGAAATTCAGAACGTGGAAAGGGGTAAGATGGGGTTGCCTACTGAGTCCTAAACTATTTAATATTATATATATTAACGAATTAAGTGAGATGTTAAGAAAAGAGCAGGCGGTAGTGATTACGTGGAGGAAAATGTAGAATAAAAGAAATGTTAGCGAGAGTGGAGAAAAATATGGAGAGATTTAAAGGTGAGTGTTGGAAAAACGAGGTACGTAAAATTTAGGAATAAATAAAGAAGGTGAAAGTGTTCAAGTATCGGGGTTTTATGTTTAAGAGTTCGGGAGGATATAAGGAGCATGTAAAATGAATCTATATTATATAGGGCAAGGCGAGGAAAACGTAAGAGCTGGTGAGAGAATGAAGAGGAAGGTGGATGCACAGCAACACGACCTTTTTGATGTATGTGGTGTAAGGAGGCATACAATTTTGGAGAGAGAACAATGGTGTTTCCTAAAGCAGATGTTAGAAGTAAACAAAACAACTCCTGAATACATAATGCTTCAGAAAACCAGCATTTGAAGTGAAACGATAAGAAGAGCAGCTGGGTATGAAATAAAACTCTAGGGGTTAGACAAGAGGATATTAGTGAAGGAGGTATAGAAGGGAAACGTGGGTGGATAGAGAGTGAAAATAAGGAGATTTGTTGAAAGGGTGGGTTTGTCAGAGGGGATAGTGAATGGGTAACTAGAACAAGGGGGATGAATTTGGGGAGATTATTGTATGAGATGGCGAAAGAGGTAGAGAGGCAAGAGGGACAAGGGTGTATGGCGAAGAGTGGGTACAATGAGGGTTACAGGGAGTGGCAAGTATATTGGAGGGATATGAAAGAATGGATTAAAGAAATTGAGGCTAGGGTAAAGATATTGACGAAACTGGGGCGCTAAAGAAGAAGGAATGGGAATGAAGGAAACTAGTTGTTAAACATGTACTGTAATACAAATGAAAAGAAAATGCCAAATAAAGGTTTATATCTTTAGTACTGCGTAACAAAACATGATTTCCATTTATGTATTCGAAGAAGAAGAATATTCTTATAAAGGCTGTTTTCGATTAGCTCTTGAAGATTCAGTTCAAATCCGAAAAATGATTACAAATGCTTCGGGACTTTGATACTGAATCTTGAGGTGATGTTATTCACAAAAAATACTTATTTTTGTAGACTATGTTCAGAATATTGAAAATTCTAACAACGCAGAATTAAAACAGGAAGTTGGTGAGAGAATTAAGTACGTTAAACAACTATAAACGGTGACTAGAAGATAGATGGTTTGATTTCTCTTTAATTTCAACTGAAAAGAAAGAAGAATTTCTACACAATATGCAAAAGAATTGCAAAAAATATATTTTAAAATTAATTTGAGATTAAAGTCATTCATCAGCTACCTTGTATACAATCATTAATCATCTTCTTGATGAAGCCACTGTGTGATAAAATAAATGGCGCAGTGCATCGAAATTAAACTGTGTAAATTCTCAAAACTGAGGAGTTTTATTTATCACCTATATAATAAAATTTCACCAAGAACTTTCCTCATCAATTTAATACTATCGTGTTATATGGTGGAATTAATAAATAAAACCATTAATCGCTGCTTCCCAAAGGTAGTCTGACTATAGTGAAGGACCATGAAATTTGGCTACCCAGAAGGAAAAGAAGTAGAAGAAACAAATTATGTAATTGTTCTTAAATGCAGAAAAGACAAATTCCAAAACATACATGTCATAAAATAACTAACACTAGCAATGGAAGAAATTGTGCATCAATGGTTATAATCACCATCTGTAAGAAATAATGGTTTGAGTGGAAGAACACTGCTATGTAAAATCCGCTTTTAAGTCTTGCAATCTAAAAATCAAAATATTTGTAAATGTGTGTTATTTTGTAAATTTTTTGTAGGACTTAAAAGTCAATAAAATACAAAATAAACTAAACTACGCTCTAAGATATAATAAGCTAGAAATAAAAGTGGTTATCAAAGCAGAGAATAGCTACAGTTAGTTTAAAATTGCATGGATATCGTAATTAAATTGTAGAAGAAAAACTGCCCACTCTAAAATAAACCCTTTATGCTAAGGAACTAAGGAAGATGATGAAGCAATGCGTACTATGTTGAAGCAGAACGATGAAGGATAATTTGAAGAATTGATTAAGAAGCACTTTTCACTTTTATTAATACAAAAATGAGAAAATCAAACAAACCTGTTTCCAATACATTCTGATTAATACCTGACATATTAGTTAACAAAATCAATAAAATTGCCTTAATAAATCGGTGTGGTCTTAAGAGCGTTATATATTATATACAGATCAGCAACTACAATTAGAAAAGCTCGTCTACTATCTAATAACAAATAAGTGCTCTCATGGAAAATCAACTTAGAGAAATATATGGCGCGAAATTTATTTCCAAATTCACTTCTACATTCTCGGGGGAATCTGCGTCACAGGTATCCAAGGAAACACTCGTTTACTATGGGTCTGGTGGAAACCCTCATATGTAGAGCATGTGAAGAAGAGAACGAGACCCACCTTAGAGAGTCCATGCTAGCTCTGGCTGAACTTGGCCAACAATAGGAAAACCCCTTTAAGCGTTGTACTGTACTTTAATCGTCACCTTGAGTGGCTAAATGAGTGATAGAACATCGGTGGTCTGTCCCAGCCAGGGGGGCACAACGGATCTAGTGAGGCCTAGGTGCTCTGGTCAATGATTTCATTACCCTTCGTAAATTTGATTCAGATTCAGACTTCTACAGAAATTAATAAAGATATTATTTTAAAGTGGTGCTTTCAAAAAATACATCAGAATCAAATTCATTATATCCATGCATTCTAATTATGTATTCGTCAAAATGCAAATATTCCTTCTAAACATTATCATTCACCCTCACAATCCATCAATTAATTTATGCCAAATTTGATAAATAGGTCGGTTAGCAAATAAATATTTTTATTTTCCAATTATCAAATTCAAAACACTCCAGAAAAACATATGTTTATATAAATATGTATATTTTAAATGCAATGATTCCAAATAAGGATGATTTTTACTTTTTAATTAGCTATATTCCTCAAACAAATATTTCAAATTAAAATAGTCTCACGAATTAATTCATAACCCTTTCATTATAACAATAAAATTTCCAAGCCGTCAGTTTTACCCACAATGTCAAATAATATAAATTACTATTTTATCTTTAAATAATCTTCAGTTAATTTTAGACATCAAAATATTGTACAAAATATCCATTTAATTACTAAATGTTCTGCTATTATTAAAATAATGTATTATACACAATAACGTCATGTGGTGTTATGTAATTTCCTGTTATGCATGCATATTATTCTCTAAAAATATCGCCATGTATTCTTGCAGCAGCATAAATAAAGCGAATTGAAAATATATGAGTTAATTAAAAATGAATGTATGTTAGGTATATGTAAATGAGTCTCCGTTGCACGTAATAACGGTGGAATATGCACCATTTATACAGACATGTACATTTTTGATCGTACATGTAGATTCTCCAACACCTTCAGCTGAACATAATTCTGTTCCACTCTAAAATGCATTGCAGGGAAAATTGTAACCTTATGTAAGCTTCAAATTGAGAGAGACACTCCGCCACCCTGTATCATATGCCGAGCTTATAGCTGCAAAATCAACAATTTTATATCCGATAGGGATCCACTCGCCGTTTGCTAGAAGGGGCGGTAATGGTGAAAGGCGCCGCTTGAAAAATAACAAATTTAACAGGAGACATTCACGGCATCGGTATTTACGCGAGAAATACGGCGAAATTATATTTTCCTTAGCGTTAATTAACCCTCGTTCCCTTAATTCAACTGAAATTTAACTTTCTTCGTGCTCTATTTACTTTTTGCGCCGCTACGAGCAGAGGGGGGAAATCCTCGAGATGAGTAGGCCATTAAAGGTGAGATTAAAATGAGAATTCGTACCGATGTAATTATATATTGCAGAGTCCCCGGTATTCCGCGGATGTGGCGGCGAGGATGAAAAGGGGAAGAAGAAGAAAAAAACGAAAACGTTCCGCAGAAACAAAATTAAACGATTAAAGAAATTTATCGCGCCCGTTAATTCAAGGCGAACTTATTATTATCCATAAAACTGAAATATTAAAAGTCTTAGTGGCGAAGTATCCCATCCGTTACGCGCCCCTGCAAAGGAATACAAATTAGCGTTAACCTGACGGATTGGGAAGGTCTCGTAACATATACACCATCGTACCCCCCCCTAGTCGTCTACGGTGGCTGGAAATTTGAGGAAACTACATGCCGATTTATTACGCTCTAATTAGAATCTACTGCATGGTCGTTGGTGTAATAAAGTTTCCGACATTATTCAGGGCATGTAAGGAAATATTAATAAACTTAAATATATAACGGTATATTATATATAATAAGCATCTTATTAATATTAAAATATAATCGTGTAGAAAATGTAAAATATATTATGAGCAGCTAACTACAAAGGAGTTAATGGAAGTGGTTTGGAAAATAAACACTTACTGCTCTGCAGTAAAGCTCAGGCTGAAATAATACTTGTAGAGGAATAATAGAGTACTTGTCGATATGTATATACAGTAGTGTGGACAATAGTATGGATCCTCTTGAAGCATCGATTATTTATTAAATAGATATTCTATGTACTACAAAATGAATAATTCATACTGATCACTGCAGACATAATCTGTTCTCTGTCCTCAACACTCGGAATGGAAGCTAATCTGAGATCGGATTAATTTTAAAATCTTCAGTTAAAATAGATAAACCAGGACTTTTTATGATTTAATTTTTAAATCACTATTTCGATGCTGACCAAAACGTTCAGCTTCAAAACAGTTGAAAAAGAGAAAAATATTTTATAATTTTATATTTAAAAGGGTGGATCTACCTTTGCGATGAAGGTTTTTCATGTAATATTTAATGAGAGATTTAAGTTCCGAAATAGCCTATCTATTATGTTTAAAAGATGAGCTCTTAGTGACAATTTTTTCAAGATCAATCCTCGTATTGATAATTAGATGAGGAGTTACTAAAGAGTCTACGTTTATCTTTTAAATAAGTCAATAAGATGATTTAATTTTTCTTCCGTGTTTATGTACATCCCCAATTCCATAATAATAATAATATAAAAAATATCAGACCTCATATCCGGATTCATGTGGACGAATATTAGATTCTTAAGAAACCATGATTTGATGATATAATTGAAGATGTTAATGAAATGAATTCTTCAACCATTTCTTTTGGTAACACTGTTAATCGAAGCAGGATTTTATTAATTCAAATCCTCAGCCAAGACGGTTTATAAAATACTATCAAATACAAAGTGCATATTGGAATTTTACCAACTAACAGCTTTTTCAATCCAATTTAAAATGGTAAGTCGAAATGATGTTAATCAGAACTTAGGTTTTAGGAACAATAGAGGTTGCATGTAGAATCGAAAAATGGTCAGACAAATATACGACGACGACTACAGAAATCAAGTATTTATTAGGAATTTCCGTTCTAGCGAATAAGTGAATGTGTCAGTTTTTCGAAGTATGAATTTGCACGGTATCTTATGTGCTCTGCTATCTATGACTTTGTCCGATTTTTAGAACATTGAAGTTTCTTTTCGTTTATTTTGTGACTACTTGGATAATTTCTATTCTAGATTATGAAAAATGAAATTTTTCCAGAAATTTGTACCAGCATGTTTTATTAATTACCCTTCTAGATCGTAAAACGTGATTTTATCATGTCTAAGTAATTTATTGTTCAATTTTTCCATTTTTGGTCTTATTAGAATTTTCCAGCATTGGTCTGCCAAATAACTAGAATTGTTTTATAAGAGTCTTAAAGTTTTCCTCCTTATCATTCAGGTTCAGGTTTTTTATTAATTTAACTTTTATATTTTTGAGATATTTCTACCGTTCTTATTTTCCATTATGAAAAAGGTTCTACCTTTTCATATTTTTCTTCAGTAATTTATCTGTTATTGTTCGAGAAATTTGTTGTAAAATTCTAAGATGTGTCTTATTTAAATTATCCAGCAGTTTGACTTCAGGATTACTAGAATCAATATTTTTTCACTAATAGAAGAATTGGCTTCAATAAGGTATTAAAAAAATCGTTTGAAGGGATTTATCAGTTGTAAATTCTTTGTGTTCAGAGAAGCTGCTTAAGGGTCAGATTTTTTATTGATTAAAAAGGGAGTGATTAAAAATCTCACCTTTCTATCTTTTCAATTCAATTCATCCAGATACATAGAATCATTAATAACATATCTTTTATTTCTTAATTATTAAATAAAATTACAACTCAGAAACTTTATCAAATGATAAATAAAACTTACTTTGGTAATATCACACTCGGAATTTATTTCGTAACTATAGTTACAAGGCCATTATCAAACGTACAGCTATAGTTACGAAACGATGCTATAGTTACGAAATAAATTCCGTGTGTGATATTAACAAAGTAAGTTTTATTTATCATTTGATAAAGTTCCTGAATCAATATGTCTCACAAAGTTATGGCTTCAAGCATCCAACATAAAAACACAACTGTTTAGAGCTTTGCTTCATTTTATAGATACACTGCTACAATTGTTTCACCACAACGTGGTTTCATCAGGCAGATGAATAATTGTAGCAGTGAACCTACAAAAGAAAGCAAAGGAGTTTTGCCACTTATCAATCTCATCAATCCGATATTATATTTCTAAAAAAATGTTTTCTACCGGTTACTAGTTTTTTTGCAGGAATTTCCATTCCAGATCGAGAACAAAATTTTCGGCTTTTTTAGAATTTTTTAATAATTTGTTCAATTCTTTGATTTGTCAATTCGACATTTTCCAGAATTTTAACTTATAGATTTCTAGAATCAATCTTTATTCACTAATGAGAAATTTTACTCGAATAGGATGCAAAACAAATCCTTTTGAGGTGATCTTCTGGTTGTCGTAAACTCTTTCAGTTTAGAGAAAGCTCTCTATAGCTCAGTCGTTGTATTAATGAGAAGGTGAGTGATTAAAAATTCTACCTCCATCGTATGTCGTAATGTTAATTCTGATCGAAATTATTTGATCACCAGATGATCTAAGTAGATAAGTAATATATGTAATTTCGAGAATATTAAGCAAAATTTTTGCATTCGAATGGAAACACATATAATTCTCAGGAACCACATTATTAGATCAAGAATATCATTCCATTATTGATAGGCACTAATAATATAAATATAGGAAATTATTATTGATTCAACAGTCCATCAATAATTATTTTTGGTTTTGTTCGATTTGAATCAACATGTAATGTATCTGCTTGTAGTAATAGAACTGGTTCGCGCGCCCTCTTCCTTGGAAACGTAGACCACGCGACCCTTAGAGGCCCTCCCGCCCGATAGAACGACATCACCAACTGTATGGATCTGGATCTGGATCGAGTTTGCCAAGGGCCTCAATAGTCCCGTTATGCCCCCCTGGCTGGGACAACCTTCCGTTGTTTTATAACTCAAACGAGGCCCTTAGGGAGTTTGCTCTCTGCAAAAGGAAAAAACGTTTCCAAACCGTTACAAGAGGACTTGATAAGTCCTGACAAGCTCCCATCGACTTCTGGAGGCTACAGACCGTTGTACCTGTTGGATGTTGCAGGCAATCTCTTTGAAAGAGTAATAGAAGTACAGACTAGTCAAGAGGTTGGAAGAGGCAGGCGTGCTATGCAGCTGAGGATTTAATTTCTTCCATGAAGAAGTTTCGGAGGCTCGTCAACGAGGCCAACCCGAACCCACTAGAAGAGTGACTACACTGACTGGCACTACCCGTGGACGTGCAGAACGCCTTCAACTCAATCTCATTAGGATGCACTGGTGAGAAGAGAGGCCCCATGCACCTAGTGGTTAGCATCGTGGACTACTTGCAAGAGCGTTTGATTTAATTCGAAGGGAGCATCGGCGTTCCGAAGATCTGGCAGGTGAAGAGAGGGGCTCGCAGGGGTTCATCCTCGGCCCCGTATTGTGGAACTTAGCCTGCGACGGCGTCAGTGAATGGCAGAAGCAGTGCTGGACATAGCATCAGAGAAAACGACACACGGTCGTCGTTTCGAGACACGGCCCGGATAGATGACGGATAATGGCAATATTGAGATCTTAGGCCACAACAGACTACGCGGAGCCCTGAGAGCCGGCCCCATTCGAGTGACCAGACTTGGTGATTGTGGCCGAAGAAGAGGTCTACATGGCGACAAATAGTGGGATAGCGAAGAGCGCCAAAAAACGCACGACCAGTGAAGGATGATGGACCACTAGGAGGAGGTATGGGGCGCCAACAACGAAAAAGTCGTCAGGATAAAGAATGTCATCCCACTGTCATCACTTGACACAAATTCTGACAGGGCACGGGTGCTTTGGTAAGTACCTTTACAATATTGGGAGAGCCCCCTCTTGTATACATTTTTTGAGTTAACTAGATCATATGGAGTGAACTTCTGGAAGCCACCCGTAGGAAGTTCTTACTAGCGCCTACCTCAAAAGATATTTCAATGTTTATTTTATATGATCTGCAAATGAATTTGACAATGAGTGAGGTAATATTAGGTCACTCTGCACAATGAGGAATGCCTGTTAAAGTCTTTCCACAACTCTCACAACTCTCGGTCTCAAAACAAATAACACTGTTGTATAGAAATTCGACTTGGAATAAAACGCTAACACTTTATTCACAAATAATTTTTATTTGAGAAATGTATACCAAGCTCAAATAAAAATTATTTGTGATGGATGTATTGGTGTTTTATTCCAAGTTTAACATTTTTGCATCCTTTCTTAACGCATTATTTTCTATGCTTTATTACCAAAGCTAAACACCATTTACTGCCATTTCAGCAAGTTGTGTTGCTTTACTTTCTTTCTTTCAAATGAGTAAAGTTCACGCCAAACCTCATCTGTTATTTTTTTCTATACAACAGCTCAACTTCGTAGCGAAAACGCCTCCTCAGCTGCTGCAGGCAGAACCGAGATCAGCCGCTTTCCCAGCCGTTCCAAAATTCCTGTTAATCCCGAATTCGCCACATCTAGAAGGACAGGACATGACATCACAGCACCAAATTGGAAAGTTATAAACATCCCCCTTCGCCATTCGTCAATCTTCGCGTATATAGATGAAGTACGCGAAAACCACGTAGGATACCGGATAGCTGAGAGGAAGGCAATTCAAATGTCAACAAACACAAAAAGGTTACTCCTGGTTCGAGCTATGTTAACTATGAGCTGTCATGATATGTAATTACTAATAAGTAATTAGTTACTCCTGGTTCGAGCTAGGTTAACTATGAACTGTTATGATATGTGATTAGTAATATTTAATATTTCGCAGATATGTAAATTGGTTTTTAACTAAGCCAGAAACGTGCGCTCTATCGATATATACGTTTGATATTAATTTTAACTCAATTAGGCCCACCTTTTCACTACTTCGAAAAGGTAAAAAGTACCTGTAATCTAAAGGTAATAATTCGGGTTGCCCATGCAAGGAATCTTCGCGCAAACTTATCGATATAAGTCAATTCATCAAAATGCATTTAGAATTAATAATTTTTGTTATCGTTTTTTTTTGTGGATCGGTGAGAGATCAGTAGAAAGGAAGAGGATTGACCAACGACCAAATATATACGCCTGCCCTCGAAGGCTAAGCTTTCTTTGAACAACGTCTCTTGACGGCGTTGTTCCGTCAAGCGTAAGTTTCTTTCTTTCAAATGTTTCATTTTTTTGTGTTTTCTAAATATCCTGTTTATTTTTGTTTTTAACATTTATATTGTTTTCGAATATCTTTACTAGTGCTCTATCCTGAACTATCGGTGCAGTTGTTGAGGCAACGCCCGAAAGAAACTTGATAACAGCTTAGATATATATTTCGAGTCTAGGTGCTCATTATCAATAACAACAACGAAACAAAAAAAAAAAAACATGTCGGTCTTAAACTAATCTGTCAGCTTAGCCATAAACAATAAATGACCTAAGGAAACGGAAACGGGAAGAGCAAACCAGGAAACTGAGCGGGCACCCTTGTTCTGCACATGAGCTTATCTCTCTGAGGCAGCTGAGGCAGTTAATTATGGGGGGCAACCGGAGCCGGGATCACAATCGAGGAGGAGGAGGAAAATGCTGAGGACAAAGAAGGATAAAGGAGCTGGGATGAGAAGGAGGAGCAGGTGGAACGACCAGAAGAACTTGTAATGATACCACTGTTGTCTCTGTCTAGTCGATAAGTCCTGGCGGCGCAGAACTTCATTAAACATCTGAGTTCCCCGCGTAAATACACAAAGCGGGGACGGTGAATATACTACAGTAGTTCATGCACTCTTAGGTGGGATTAAGTCCTTTAAAAAATGGTAAAATGAAATTAATCATATTTTTAACAATTTTTGAAATGCTTGATTTAGCTGATGTGGAGATTCGTAGAGACTAACTAAATAACTATTGACAAAATGTCGACAGTGATAATTATTAAAGATCTACAAGTAAACTTGTGGACCGCAACGAAGTGCACTTAAAGATATTACCTTGGTCTTTATTTTTGCCAAGGTTGGCAGATAGGTATGCCAGGAATGCGCCTTTTAGAGTACTTTCAGCAACCTGTCATCCTTGTTCTACTGGTGGAATAATTATTTGTTTGTCTTTACTAACCTTGAGTCATAGTTGTACATTGACAGGCTGACAGATTAATTTGAGACCGAGAGTTGTTTTAAAGAAACCTTGCAACATCTTTGTAGATAGATGCTCGTAAGAGCCTTCAAATTTAGTCTTCCAGAAGTTGACACCACACTCTGGTGTCCTGGGAGTTTAGCGTCCTAAAACATTAAACCACGGCTATAAGTTCAGTTCAGGTACACAGAAGGATAACATCAATGCCACCTTGATGGTTGCTGAGTTCAAAAATGTCTGTGCTTGCACGTTGAAGGAGACTCAGCCATCTTTGAGAGTTAAAGTAATAGATTTTATGATTTGCTTTATTATAATTTAAGTCAGGTATTGTAATTATTATTATATTATATATTTATATTAATATATTATTATATTATATATTTTATTATCAACGGAATGTCAAGATGGCGTCTAGTGTAAACGGCATCGATAAAACTGTATCCTGCAATAAGTGTTATAAAAGTATGGTGGTAGCAAAGAACTGTATTAAGTGTAATGGCATCTGTTTAAATGTTTTTCAGAATACATGCATAGGAATTTAGGACTATGAGACAAAACTCTTGAATTCAAAAAATTGTAGGGTGCCATGGATGTGCGACGTGTACAAGATATCACGAACATCTAAAGATCTTACATCTGGTGTAGACGTTAAACAATTTTTTTTTTAGAATCGCAGGCCAATATCATTAGCCAACAAAGTTTAAAAATTGAAGAACTCTAAATTACGATCGATAGCAATTGCAAAAACAGCGAAAACATAACCCATAACGGTGTAAAATCCATTGATATAACCAGGGAGATCTACCCAAGAATAATTCAAACTATGAAAAGTTGTTAGGTTTAGTAATTTTAAGAAAATTTCCATTTCCTATAAAAAGAAAACCATGTACATAAAAATAATGTAGACATTTACAAATTGAGATAAATAATATAGAGCAATTACTAACAAACTAATAAGGAGTCCAATTGAGAGCCCTGAGGGATATATCAAGTGACCTGAATAGCTTAGTATCTGTAGCTTTTCAGGTCACCACCAATGCGAGCTGCTAAAGTAGCCATCTATCATCTAATGTTATACTGCTAACAGCTAGTTGAGACAACGTATTTAGTAAAATTTTATAATTAACAGTATCAAAACATGTGGAGGTAATCGTGTAGATAAAGTCAACATCATCCTCTCCTATAATATATTAGCAATATATTAACACATTGGTTGATGTTGTGCTTTTCAACCTTAAATCATGCTGAGAACTATCTTGTGAGAGAGCAAGGATTAAATGATTACCTAAAAAAGTTTGTTTAGTATTCTAAGTGAAAAATCTGTTAAATTTGTACTCTTCAGATTTAGTAAATCATGCAAGAGAGTTAAACACTTTATATCGGCTTCATAGTTAACATTTAACTAAATAATAATATTTAGTAATTGTGTTGAATATATTTGAACTCAAAAAGTAAAAAAAGACCAAACAAATCGCAAATTAGGTGGTAGAATTTTCATTGAGGAACGGATGGGTCATAATCAAGAATTATAAAAGTTCGTTTCTGTAACTTCTTCATGGTCTGAATCATCATTAACGAAATTGAGGAAATTCCAAGAAAAATATATATATTGTTTATAATATTATTTTATTTATGTATATGTATGGAATATGCAAAATTAAGCTTTTCTTAAACTGGTTTTTCTCTGCCAGGTTAATGTAAATAACCTGGAAATTAAATTTGTTGAATTAATTATATTTCTTTGTTCACTTTTTTAGTAGTAAATAATCTTAATTATCTTGTATGTACACATATAAAACTATAATATTTTTACCTACAATATATACAGGGTGAGTTTTTTTCGATGTTCTCTATGGGGATCTCGAAAACTATAAGAGATAGAGAAACGGTTAAATGGGGAAAGAAGTGTAGATTAACGATATGAATAAAATTCCAATTTCAAAGTTTTCAAGAAAGTCAAGGGTAACTAGATATTTTGAAAAAAGTAAAAAGTGGCAATTTTTTCAAATCAATATATCTCGGTTATTATAACAGATAGAAAAAATCTGCGAAGGACAAAGTTTTAGATAATTTTATGTAGATTAATAAAAAATAATCAGAAAATTTTTATCGCCATTATTTTCCGAGTTATGATGCAAAAAAGAAATGTATTATCCTCTTGATAAATTGGTTTATACCACATACAGAAGGCCATTTGATAATTACAAAATTTTATTCTTATGCTGGTTTTTCATTTTTATTTAACTTTGTAGAACCAATAATTATAATATTGCTAATATTATAAACAACTGCAATTGTTTTACTTTCATCTTTTTCATGGATATCCATTTTTTATTTATAATAAAATTTAAAATGACTATAACTCACTCATTTTTAGAAATAACTATGTCGTATGCCATATTGGATTAAAGAGAAAAAAAATTACCTTTTGAATGAGGTCACAGCCAACTATGGTTTCATTTAAAAAAATGTAAGTTTGCATCATATCTCGGAAAATAATGGCGATAAAAAATTTCTGATTATTTTTTATTAATCTACATAAAATTATCTAAAACTTTGTCCTTTACAGATTTTTTCTATCTGTTATAATAACCGAGATATATTGATTTGAAAAAATTGACACTTTTTACTTTTTTCAAAATATCTAGTTACCCTTGACTTTTTTGAAAACTTTGAAATTGGAATTTTATTCGTTTCGTAAATCTACACTTCTTTCTCCATTTAACCGTTTCTCTATCTTTTATAGTTTCTGAGATCCCCATAGAGAACATCGAAAAAAACTCACCCTGTATATATATTTGTTTATTTACAGATAAAGGGCTATCACACACTTTTTTATTTTCAGTAAATTATCTGTAGCACACATATTATTTTAAATTATTTATGTTATCTATATGTTTCCATTTACTACCTCAATCAGTGTTTGCAGTGAATAAATTTAAACAAACGTTAAATCTTAAACCCACAATGTAATCGACCAATCCCCCTAAAAATATCAAATCTAAACATTCGCAAATGAAATACATCGTACGAAAATTATACGTAACCGCTGAAACGAAAAAAAAAATAGAAATCCCGGTCCGTTCACACGCAGACGTTGTCATTTTTCAAATTTCCACCTCATTTATGTGCGCATGTATTCACGCCCTGTCCCAAACAAAAAAAAAATGCCCCGTTAAAAATATATAATAAACAGTGGAAACGAATCGATACGGAAAGTGGAGATAAGCCAGAAAACAGCCCCGACAAATATTTTTACTACCGAACATTATCAACGTGCATTCGTAATGTACGCATAAAGTGCTGGGGAGGGGCCACAGGGAAGTTGATAAGCACGCCGCTTTCACTTTCCTTCTATTCGTAAAAAAAAATATTACGTATACGTACAATTGTAGGGATAAACGTTTTATGAAGAGAAAATTAAGCATTACTTTTTATACAATTTTTAATGGTATATTTAATAAATGAACCAACTTAAATATTATTATATAATTATTACTATAACATAATATGATAGATTATTAGAGAGATTACTACTACTAAAATATCTTTATTCACAGAAGGAAATAAATTATAATACATGTAATGCATAAAATAAAATAAATTCTGATAAATTGTCTTCTTCTGTTTCATGGCTATCGACAAGAGAGATTATTATTATTAAGTATTAGGTTTTTTTATTGATGCAGAATTAAAACAAGCAAATATATAACTAGGTAAATACATCTTTAAATAAATCAATTATCAGCATTTAAAGACAAAGAGATTTTGAACAGCAAACAAAAAACCAACAACGGTAATAAATGTATCAGGTGAAAAATAATAAACCGTGTTCGTATAGGTGTGCGCCGCTGAAAATAAAACGGTGAATCTATGAATACCAAGTAACTAACAACAAAGCCGTTTTATGGGGACGAAGGTAATAAAGCAGCTTATTAAAGAAAAAGGCAAACGCGTGGACATTATGTATGGATCCGGGGGAATAGGCACTAAAATCCGGCATAAATCCCATGCATAAATTCCGAGTTCCGGATCTCTTCATGAAGCAGATTTTATTGTAAATATAAAGTTTGAAATGAACGTGACAACAGGTTGATTTAAAAGCGGCTCGGAACGTAAATACACTTCCCCCTTTTTGAGCGCACACCAATATAGACAGATGCTCTACTTCTCTAGATTGATGTAATTTCATAGTCTACACAAATACTCGTTATAAATGCATGCTCGAATAAATGAACTCATAATTTAATGTTTAATGTTCGAAAGGAAACCTATAAATGCAAGTAAAACGTATTAAAAATAGAAATTTTATTTTAATAAGTAACTCAGCTAATACTAACAAATTTATTAATTACTTGCAGTAGATCAATAGAAGGTTATCTTAATAAATAGAACTATACACTCAGCATTGATCAAACCTGCCTTGGTGCACACCAATGCACTAATTTCAAAATTTCTCAAATTTGTTCAAATAAAAGCTTATAAATGCAACAAAAATACAAATTTATTGACAATCACATCGACTACAAATGTACCTATCTTGACTATTAGCAATTAATTTTTGTTTAAGGTGGCTTACGTGGAAATAAATAATTGAGTTGAAATCATACATCAATCAATAACTCAACTAATACTAGCCAATTTAATAATTACAGTAGGTCAATAATACGCTATCTTAGTGAATATAATAATAACTATAGAATGGAATAAAATTTTAAACATTTACCACTTAATACAGATTTAAACCTTTTAATTAAATTAATACTAGAATGAATAATAAGCCAATTAACTGTAATATTATTTTATATACCGTAAGATATTTGCTTTAATCAAAATCCATTGTTAGAATTAACGCTTACATATGGTTTAATATCTCAAGAGCATGCAATCCGCGATATACACGTAATATCGTCGGGAAGTAATAAAGGACACATAGTTTAATACCCCCTAGAATTAACATTAAAGTTCCGATATTGCCGGAAACAATTCGCAGTAACAAGTATGAGAACAGCCAAATGATGTCATTTCGTTCGAACGTAACTACTCCAAACAGAACGGCTTACACAAAGCAGATCTTTTTAATTGAATCAACGTCACGACGGGTCCTCGTCTGTTGTACAAGTCACCGTTAATTATCGCAAGTTGCGCACTTTCGCCGCCCCCGCACCTCGCCGCGTAATCAATATGGCTACAGATGCATGTGATTAGGAGCGATCCGCTGCAGATATTATTTACTACCGCACACAATGCAGATGGCTGATAAATAATTATTGTATGATAATTTAGGGGATTATTCATGGCCGTAAAATTCATCACGTCCTGATTTATTGTCCTAAATTAATTAGTATGATTGTAATAATACGGCGCATCATTATTTAGATTTATCGCCTTATCTTAATTTAAAAATGTTACACCTCTAAAACTAAGATTAGATGTTTTGAAGATTCAGCATTTCCACGTGAATATAGCAAATAATTGATTGCAAATATTGAAAGTATACATTGGCTATGTACTTATGGTAAACTAGCTGTAGATTTACGAAATGTTTTCGTATTTTAAATTATTAGTTAATTTTCTATAAGCAGAAATAAGTTGCTTCTATAGAAACAATATATTTCTCAATATAATGTAGCATTTCATAAGTTTGGAAGAGTTTAGTTTTGTTTAACTTCAATGAAAGTACCTATTTCTTCCTTACAAACATTTTGGATAAAATAGTGACCTCAAATAAACAAACAAAACTTAACTTTCTTAAAACGAAGATGCTTAATAAAAACGTCCTACTATTCTATGCTACTAGCCAATTGAGATTACTATACATTTCACAGTTTTTGGAAGAAATACATCATTTCTCAAAGATTTATGTTTCTGATCAAGAAGTATTTACTCGAAAATCTTTCAATTACAAATATACCTGTCTAAAATAAACGGCTTTATAGAGTCTATTTCTCTTCTATATATTTTGGAAATCAAATGGGCATTCGTAACATTTTCTGCATTACCTACATTTGGAATTTTCTTCTAAAATATAAAAATACGTTCAGAATTAATGTGTTTTTAATACTTCCAGAAAATAATTGCTGCGTTTTAGCTAGAAAGAAAATCATAGCCCTCGAAACTTGATTTAAAGGAAATAAAAATTGCATTCAGCGATTTAAAAAATATGTAACTAAATAAAAAAAGTTGCAATTTTCTTCTAAAGTTTATAAATACATTCAGAAATAATGTATTTTTTATATTTCTATAAAAAAATTGCCGTATTTTAGCTATAAACAAAATCGCAGCATTCAAAACTTAATTTAAAAGAAATAAAATTTCATTCAGCGATTTAAAAAAATTGTAACTAAATAAACAAAGTTGAAATTTGCTTATAAAATATAAAAATACGTTCAAAATTAATGTGTTTTTAATACTTCCACAAAATAATCGCCGTATTGTAGCTGTAAACAAAATGGCAGCATTCAAAACTCAATTTAAAGGAAATAAAATTGCATTCATCTATTTAAAAGAAAGTAACTAAATAACCAAACGTGTAATTTGCTTCTAAAATATAAAAATACATTTAGAATTCATTTATTTTTAATATTTCTGCAAAACAATCGCCCTATTATAGCTAAAAACAAAATGGCGGCACTAAAAACTTAATTTAAAGGAATTAAAATTGAATTCAGCGATTTAAAAAATTGTAACTAAATGGAATTTTGCTTCTAAAATATAAAAATACGTTCAAAATTAATGTGTTTTTAATACTCCCACAAAACAATCGCCGTATTGTAGCTGGAAACAAAATGGCAGCATTCAAAACTTAATTTAAAGGAAATAAAATTTCATTCAGCGATTTAAAAAAATTTTAACTAAATTATCAAAGTTGAAATCTGCTTCTAAAATATATAAACACATTCAGAATTAATGTATTTTTAATATTTCCACAAAACAATTCTCATATTGTAGCTAGAACCAAAATGGCAGCATTCAAAACTTGATTCAAAGAAAATAAAATTGCATTCAGCGATTTAAAAAAATTTTAACTAAATAAAAAAGTTGTAATTTGCTTCTAAGATATAAAAATATATTCATTATTAACGTATTTTTATTATTTCCTCAAAATAATCGCCTTATTTTAGCTAGAAACAAAATGGCAGCACTAAAAACTTGAATTAAAGGAAATAAAATTGCATTCAGCGATTTAAAAAAAATGTAACTAAACAAACAAAGTTGTAATTTGCTTATAAAATATAAAAATATATTCCGTATTAATGTATTTTTATTATTTCCAAAAAACAATCGCCATATTGTAACTAGAAAGAAAATGGCAACACTCAAAACTTGATTTAATGAAAATAAAAAAGCATTCAGCGATTTTAAAAAATTGTAACTAAACAAACAAAGTTGTAATTTGCTTCTAAAATAAAAAAAATATATTCAATATTAATGTATTTTTATTATTTCCAAATAACAATTGCCGTATTATATCTAGAAACAAAATGGCAGTACTCAAAACTTGATTTAAAGGAAATAAAATTGCATTCATCGATTTAAAAAGAATGTAACTAAATAATCAATGTCGAAATTTGCTTCTAAAATATAAAAATACATTCAGAATTAATGTAGTTTTAAAATTTCCCTAAAACAATCGCCGTATTATAGCTAGCAACAAAATGGCGGCACTCAAAACTTGATTTAAAGGAAATAACATTTAATTCAGCGATTTAAAAAAATTGTAACTAAATAACTAAATTTAGTATTTGCTTCTCAAATATAAACATACGTTCAGAATTAATGTATTTTTAATATTTCTACAAAAAAATCACCGTATTATAGTTAGAAGCAAAATGACAGCACTCAAAACTTGATTTAAAGGAAATAAAATTGCATTCAATGATTTAAAAAAATTGTAACTAAATAAAAAAAGTTAGAATCTGCTTCTAGAATATATGAATACATTCAGAATTAATGTATTTTTAATATTTCCACAAAACAATCGCCATATTGTAGCTAGAAACAATATGGCAGCACACAAAACTTGGTTTAAAGGAAATAAAATGCATTCAGCATTTAAAAAAAATGTAATTAAATAAACAAAGTTGTAATTTGCTTCTAAAATTTAAAACTACATTTATAATTAATGTATTTTTAATATTTCCAGAAAACAGTCGTCTTATTACAGTTAGAAAAAAAATGTCAACACTTAAAACTTGATTTGAAGGAAATAAAATTGCATTCAACGATTTAAAAAAATTGTAACTAAGTAAACAAAGTAGGAATTTGCTTCTAAAATATAAAAATATATTCAGAATTAATTTTTTTAAATATTTTCACAAAACAATCGCAGTATTATAGCTGGAAACAAAATGGCAGCACTCAAAACTTAATTTATAGGAAATAAAACCTTCATTTACAAATTAAAACAAATTCTCTATAATTAACTATAACTATACTTAAAAACTCACATCACGATCAAAATTCAACAGATAAATATAATAGGTTTTACTGAATTATAGAATGATAGAAAGAAAAATAGAAACGATGTGATTAAAAATGTTTAAAACTTTTCATAAAATAAAGTTTAAAAAGGTAGCAAATTTTCGAAAAGAAAGATAACCTGCAAAATTTCGAAAATCCAGAAAAAAATAATTGATCGAAAGCCCAGAAGAATTTGGAAGAGTAGTTCCTGAAAATACTCAAAAAATAGAAAACAAGTTGCTACAAACTTCTATATAAAATAGAACAAGAAATACTTAAAAAAAACTAGAATTTTTAAAAAGAAGTCTATAGAAAACTACAAATATGTAGAAAAAAGTGCTAGAAAATTCTATAAATATTAAGAAAAGGTACTGGATTCATGAAGCAGTTTCCTTTTCCATCTACCTGACGAAGCCACTGTCTTGTGAAATATTGTAAAATAATAAAAACGTTTTTGAAACTATCAGTATTTTATTAAGTGATTAAGAAAAGAGTTTTAGAAAATTCCAAAAGAATCTGCAAAATTGAATACCAATTGAATTTTGAAATAAAAATCAGCAATTCTAGAAAATTTGACTTTTTGTAAATAAATTTCTTGAAAATTCTCAGTATGAAGCGAAAACTAGACGAGACCATCAAATAAACAACAGAAGTTCAATTTTTAAATAAAGCAAACACTTAACTTTGTTTATACCACTTATATTTTTTATTTCTCGTGACTAGTTTAAATTACAAGGTAATTATTATCAAACTGTCTTAAGTGTTTTCTTTATTTAAAAATCGAAAATATACCACAAAGCCTACAAAATTCAAGAAAAGAAGTTAATTAAAAGGTTTCAAAAATTGTATTTAAATGAAAAATAGTTTAATCTTCATTTCATTATCATGGTCAAACTTTTTTATCAATTGTTTTTCATACACTGAAACTAAAGTCGCACTGCTTGGTTAAGATCAAGGTTCAAAATCTCTTTTATTTGATATTGACACGTTATTAATCATCAAGAACATCTTTAAATTGTTGAAGAGAAGAGAACTTTTTAATCAATACTAAGGAAATAAGAGACATTTGTAGAAATTTGGAAATAATATCCTAAATTTTTTAACATTGATGATAAAACATAAACTGGTGGAAAATTTTATTAAAAAGTAAGAAATTTCCTGAAATATCTAGAAATCTGCTGAAAATGTCTTAAATACGTAAAATTTTATAAAGAAAAATTACTGCAAAATTCTTGAAATATTGAAAATAACTTACTAGAACATTTGAATAAAATACATCAAGAAATTTTTGAAAGTTATTTTTCAAAAATCTGTAAAATTGTAAAAATCGCTGAAAAACCCAGATGTGTTTAAATTTTTTGAAAAATAGAAAAGAAATATTTGAAAATTCCGATTGAGATTAAGCAAACATCTGCCAAAAATCCCGAATAAAGTGAGAAAAATGGTAGAAAATTCTAGAAATCTAACAAAATGATTGCTGAAAAACTAATACTAATAATAAAGTTTCTCGGAATTTTTAAAAAGTAAAAAACTGAACCCTGAATGAAACACTTACTATGTTTTTAACCACTATAATTTATATATTACAATAAATTATAGTGATTGAAAACATAGTAAGTGTTTTACTTAGTGTTCATTATGAATTACCACGTAGTAACGGTCGCAACCATCATTATGAAGTAAAAAACTATTTATCATTAATTTTTGAGGCTTCGACTTCGTTAAATATTTTGTTGTATACAATAAAAACTTGCTTGCATAACTGGATTTAATTTTCGTTTTAACTATAGTTTCGGCAAGACACTTTTGTTTTGATAATTATAATAGTCTTGGCAAAATTATAGTCAACGTGAAACGAAAATTAAATCCAGCCATACAAACAAGTTATAAAGTTATTTCATTGTATACTACAAAATGTATAACGAAGTAGAAGCTTCAAGAACCAACGATAAATATTTTTTTATTGTTCAAAAATTCCGTAAAACTAATTTTGTTAGATTTCTAGAAGAACTTTATTCGGGATTTTTGGCCAATTTATGCTTAATTTCAATAGGAACCTTAAGAATTTGTTTTCCATTTTTCAAAGGAGGAAATTCAAAAACAGCAACGATTGCAATGGCTATCCCTTTTGAAGTAGATTATGAAGAAAGCATCTGCACATAACGCTATGCAAGCTGAGTCAAGTATATTAAAACTAAGATTAGGATTAATGTTGAAACGAAGAAGGGTTTAATTGAATGTTTCGAGCAGGAAATTAAAAAATTGCAACAGCGTTTTCATGTCATTTCTCTTCATGAGGAAAGACAAGCCGCTAGAATGGAAAATAAGAAAAAGAAAGATATGTCTCTTGAGGAGGAGTCTAAAAGTTTGAGAATCATGTTTGTAGCTTGGCAGTTCCATAAACTTGTCCTCTAGTTGAGCAATAAGGAACAGTTTGTTGTTGTGCCGACGTTTAAGAGTTTCCCATGCAGTTATATAATTGGCACCTGTCATTGGAAGATCTTTTTAGATACTCTAGTTTTTCTTTTGAAGAAATGGCGCTGTTGTTATGGATTATTTGTTCAAATAACTTCTTCCCTCGAGGATCTATATATTTCGGCTGGGACGGTAGAATTTGATCTGGCATTTTTGGCTTTTGTTTGGACTAGTGCAATGTTGGCACTGAAATATTTCTTCACCTTTATGTTTTAAAAGAATACAAGGTTGTGGTTGATGGCGTTTATTGACACGTTTGCATTCAACAATGAAAGTTTCTTGTTTACTTCAGCCCAGTGTTGATCAATTTGCTGTAACCACATGTCGGCTTCATCTTGTGATATTGTGACTACTTGCTCTGCTTGGTCGAGAAGTTCAATTAAGCTGGATAACAAGTTGTTATAACCTACGATTGCTGGTGATATTTCATAAGTCTGTTTTTCACTGATTGGTGATGGATTGATGTGAAGCATTATTTCATATTTGTTTTAAAGTTTTGTGTAATAGACTTCTTTGTGTTTCCTATGAGTGGGTACACTTAACTTCTGACAAAGTTCATCTATGTCTTTAATATTTTGCCAAACAGCGTGCAATTCTGTTTGTGCTCATTTTAGTTTCTGTCTGGTCATATTCGCCTTTGATATGTCGGTCAGTATTATGACCAAGTTTTTGTATAATGCTGGTTGCTTCAAGGCACACTCGTGCAATTGCACCATCTGTACTTCAGTTGCTTGCGTGACTTTGTCTTCTAATCGATGTTGGACCTGGCGTCATAGCACGGAAGTTCTGCTTTGATTCGATATGTCGTGGAAGTGGGTTGTTGTTAAAGCTTCTTGTGAGAAAGCTTATGTTTGATTCGGATAGTAACATCGAAACGTGTCATCGGATCAGATGGAGGTCGTATTCGAAGTGTTGTTGTTAAGCTTCTCGTGTGAGATTCTGTTTTGATAAAGGTCGTAAATCTAATTCATAAGGTTACCTCTCGTGTGGAGGTAGTAGGTAGGGAATGTCCTTCTCGGAAGTGTTGTCCACGGAATAGCTGATGTCAACAAAACGTATAGCGTACATAGGTTCCGCGACTCTATCCCCAGGGTACTCACGAAAATTCGCTGGTGACGGTACGAAGTACATAACGGGTTGTAAATTCGTTTTAGATTTTTGTTCGGATGATTTCCCCTCTGGCACCAAGCAAGCTGATAATTCGTTTCGAAGGACCAATGTACTTACTTGCTGCAGTGATGAGCGCCGGCACCGAGATGAACTCATCTGCTCGGTGAGGCACTGAAACGTGCTGGTAAAAGATGTAACTCCGTGGTATTTGTTGACGCTGGGTGTAAGGTAGCAGAGATCAAACAGAATGAGGGAGAAATTGTTCTCTACGGTTTTTAGACTCTTGGGTGAGAAACAAGTAACTTGAGTCAAAGCTAGTTTGAATCTGATTTTTTCCATGTTTTTGAATTTCTTTATTATCACTATACAAGCTATAGGTAATTATATGTACAGTGAATCTTATTGATCGCTCGGAATGCGTTTCGTAAGATAAGACGGAGCGCTTTTCCCTTCCCTGCTCAATTATTGAATTGAACATTCAATATATTAACATTTTGGTGGGAATCATAATTCGCCAAGAAATTGTTTTATGCAATGTTTATCCTAAATAAATATTATTTAAAAGTTTCCACTATGCTAGATTTTATACGTTTATGTTATTAAATTTACGCTGATATTAATAATTTTAAATCTTCAGGTATGAAATTGCCGATTAGCTAGCAAGACTAAACTTTAAGCCTAAAATCATTATATCCTTAATTTCAGTTGACTCTTCGATTTTGCCCAATTCTCGTGCAGTCTGAATTATGTATGATTATTTATATAATATTATTTTTTGTATGAATTAGATTTTTTGTTGGGAGAGAATTAAAACTAATAAATAACTAAGTATTATCACAGTTAGCCTTTTTCTTCGCACTTTTTCATAAATCAGTGTTGAATACATTTTATTAATCAAACATTGTTTTAGTAATATCTCCTTTTCCAGATTCAGATTTTATATAACATCAATTAAAAGTATACTATAAGAACTTTGCTTTATCTTTATCTTTATCTGATAGTTTTAGATACATTTCCTTTCTTATAATTTTATAATCTATTATATTAATATCTTTAAGGTTAAAATCATTAAACTCTAGATATTATTAAATAGTTATATCTTCTGACCTTTATCACCAGTTGACTTCATCAAATGATATTTTTCCTAAAATGCATTCAATAGAACTTTATTTATTTATTTAAACTTTACAATGCCGTTTAACTATTGTACGTCACCATTTATGAATTTATTAAATACACAAAGTAATTGCAAAAATTTTGGACACATGAGTTCACAATTTACAACTAAAATAAAAACTTGAGGTGAAGTAACATCTCATTCAGACACATTCGCCAACGAGACAATATTTGACTTTGTTGACTTTCTAATTTTATTTTAAAATTCAGTATACTTTGAGTAGTTTTCTCATGAATAAAAAGTGTATTTGCTATATAAAATATTGACTGAAATAATATTCTTTTCTCTCAAAAATGCTATATTCTTTCTAAAGCTTCTTAGACATCGTATTGAAAAAATATATAATCAATTAAATGAACAATTTTACAGAAATCCTTCATTCCAACTAAAGCCAAAAAGCTAAATTTGATATTAAATTAAAGTAATATAACTACTTTCATAATATGCATGCTTTGAAAGATCATAGTTGAAAAGTTAAAAGAAACTTACTTGAATTTTCGAAAATCAAATTGAAAATCTTATAAACTAAAATCCAAGAATACAACCAAAGAAAAATTTTGTTTTGCCATTATTGTACTTTTTCTGTACTGATAAAGATGTAAAAAATTTCTTGCTATTTGTATAAAGGTTTTATTTTAAGGTTTTCATTACATTACGAAAAACCTTAAATTTACCTTTTTCCTCGAAAATTTCTTTTAAGGGCGATGTTTGAATTTCTTAACTTTGAGGTACACTTACAGCAAAAAGACACACAATCTAAAATCAAAATCGTCTCACGTAAAGAGAGCACTCAATCCGCAAATATCTCCTGAAAAATTTGGCGTAAAAGACGTAGCTCCATCCTGCTAGAACCAGAAGTTCTCTAATGTGTGATACCAGCCAAATATATTAAATTATTCTATCTGATTTTAACAGGTAATGCTTTCGCCAGACATATATCAGTTTCGAGCTTTATTCTCACAGACGTAATACATAATAAGTACATAGCACACTTAAAGATCTAACTAGTTGTAGAGATGTTTAAACGTGACTCTAATAAATGTTTATAATGGTTGTCATAATGAATTACAATTTTTATTTGATTTAATAACCATTTATTATAATTTTTCTGTTTTTACATTTATCACAGCAATTACTCCACTTTTTTTGTTAAATTAATAAATAAAGTGTCACTGATTATTTATACAGCAATAATAACAAACATTTACTCTTTTCCTCTCATCCGTCTGAAACACTAAAACAGAGCGAGTTGGATGACATTTGCTATATGTTTGTGTTTTGATGTAAATCACTTTATATTTAAAAGGCCAATAATATTTTTATACAAGCAATAAAATAAATAATTTTATTTAATTAGTCTTCATTTTTAGACATTAAATAAAATCGTAAAACATTTGTCAGAGGCAAATATAGAAAATACAAACGCTGAGTTAGGAAAGATAAATATGCCTCATGTATTTTTTCTGAATATTCTACCATAAAAACTCGCCACATTATTTACTGTCGTTGTGTAAACAAGGTGGCAATTGTAATGATTTTTATTGATTTTAAACTTCGGTTGTATCAAATCAATACTTCGAAAAGTTTCAAGGATTTATTTGCTTTATTTATACATTGATTGTTCAATGAATTCAAAAGTTAACACAATTACGATAATGTCCAACTTGATATTACATGAATTACATCAACTTAAGTAACTGTATTATAATATTAATGTGTAATACATTTTTCTCTTCCGGTTTTATATTATGGCACGGAATGAGGCAAAGAAAATTTAATTAAACGTAGCTTTCCACAAAAACCCGTCTGTCCAGTAAATTTCATCGTGTACTCTATCTACGACCACTCTATCCCGACCGAGATCCGACCACGGGAACAGAAGATCGTGTAACCCACGCCGGAAAATAAACAGCAACAGGAGACTTATTATTGTTGGGCCTCACAGTTTTCCGTGTTTGGTTGGAGACCACTATTTATTGCCCGACCTCCTGAGGACTTTCATCCGCCACCGCTGCTACAATATAATTTTGCGTATTTTACCCTTTACACTTCCACAATTTTTTTCAAAATATCCAATATTTTTGTAAATCCGCAATATAAGTTTCACTATGAATACAATTTTTATTTATTGTTGTTTTTCCAAGAACTACACCCAAAACTTCGTTTCATCACTGTGTTAATATGATAGATTAGAGACTATAGACTATAAACTATAGACTATAAAGTATCGAGTATAGACAATAAACTCCAGAGAATAGATTATAGACTATAGATTATAGACTGTAGACTATAGACTATAATTATAACTTGTAGACTATAGACATTAGACTATAGACCATAAACTATAGAGTATAGACTATAGACTATGGACTATGGACTATAGACTATAGACTATAGACTATAGACTATAGACTATAGACTATAGACTATAGACTATAGACTATAGACTATAGACTATAGACTATAGACTATAGACTATAGACAATAGACTATAGACTATAGACTATAGACTATAGACTATAGACTATAGACTATAGACTATAGACTATAGACTATAGACTATAGACTATAGACTATAGACTATAGACTATAGACTATAGACTATAAAGAGTAGACTGTAGACTGTAGATCATAGACCATATACCGTAGGCTATAGACCATAGACTATAGACTATAAAACTTAAACCTTAGACTATAGAATATAATATATAAACCAACCAGCATTAAACAGTTTGTAACATATAATGATAATTGTAAGTTATAAGCTTTACAATCATTTAAATTTAACGTTGTATAAATTTAGAATACATTAGCATAAAACGAGAAGATTAAGGCACACATGATGATAAAATCGATATTAATACCAACAATACATTTCACATCAAACGCACGTAGCGCTCGTGAATGATTAACAATCATTTCCAATCCGCCATCAAACACGCCACTTTAAAACACGCGTTAACTGCACAGTCGGATTACAGTAATAACAAAGTTCGGCCACGTCCAAACAAAGACCTTTTCCACTCGTATCATTAACGTAGACACCCACTGGAATGGAACTGGACATTATAGTTGTTGCGAATTACCGCGCAATTCCTAGAAGTGATAAATAGTGCAGGTGCCTTTAAATTTTCCATAAGGGTGGAATTTTACCTTTACGGTCCGACGTTGATTACAATGCGCGTGCCTTTATTTCCAACGTAATAATATAGAATTTAACTCGAAGCATTATATAATATGCAACGATAAACGCGTAGGCGTTCCTAAAGTGGAACTACAATGTCGGTTTGTATTGACGTTTAAAGTTGCGCAAAAGTTTATTGCTATATATATATAAAACGGGTACATACAAAAATATTATGAATACATGCATTAGAGAGAAACAGTCGGAAAGTGGTATAAAAGTTCGAAATTGTTTAAGTATTTATATCCGTTTTGTACTGAATAAGCATTGTCTTTATTTTATATTTATAGTTTATATATTATTTACTTTAGTTTACTTTATTCTATAGAGCTGTTTTTCTTCTCATAAGAACAATTGATATAACTTTTACGAAGGAAAGAATAACAAATTAACCTTATGATGAAATAAATGCAATAACTTCGGGTTTTAAAACAATCAGAATACTTTTTTTCAAAACGTCAATGTATCACAAATCTTAAGTAACATAATTATTATTAGGATAAATGAATTATTTATTACGATTATTTAAAAGTAAATTATGTTATTTCTTTCGTCTGTTTTTTTAATTAAAATTTGGAGTAACTATTTTCTTTCTTTACTTTTCTAATTCTAATATGTTTTTGTCTGATATTATCTATTTCTTGTCTGCTTTTATGGATTATCTTTTATCTATTTTTACTATTATTAATTTGTGTTTTCTCTTATCCAATTTTGTTTATGTTTTCACTCTCTCTCTGTTTTCTTTAATCAAGTTTCATTTGTCATATATTTGTTTATTTATATCAAATTTCATGTGATTTTGATTTATTACCTTTTTTTCCTATTTTTCTTTTCTAATTCTGCTGTTTTCGTTCATCTTTAGCCTATGTTGTATCTTCTTTTTTGTGATATAATCCGTCTTTTGACTGTTTTTTTTTTCATATTTTTTTTTTCTGTTTTCATTATTATTTATCTATTGCAGTGTTTTTGTATGATTTTGTTAATCATTTAACTCTTTATGTTATTTCATATCAATTTTAGTATACATTTGCATCCTTTTTGTCTTTTGTTAGTTTTCTGCTCCCTTATATCAAATTTCATGCGTTCAAATATCATTTGTTTATTTTGCTCTTCTGATTATGTCTGCTTTTGCTCATCTTTTGTCAATTTTTTGAAATCTTTTATATTTTGCCTTAACTTTTATAGGCTTTGCTTTTTCTATTGCTTGCTCATCTTTCGTTTGTGTGTTTTTTTGTTTTAGTTTATCTGATGATGTTTATCTCTTGTCTCTTTTTGTGTTGATTTACTTAATATCCGTCTTATATCTAATTTGTTTATTATCTAATATTTTGACAAATGACAGTATAATAATAAATGGCGAAAATTGCCAAATTATAGACTTCCGACAATAAATTAAGTGTAAATGGTGAATGATAAATGTCAATCTATAAATGCGTAATGGTAAATTATAGACAAAAGACATGGCAAAATGGCAATTGGCAGAGAAATGCTAAATGACAGACGTTAGAAAGTCAAATTTTTAAATAACAAAATCGTAAATGGCAAGTAAATAATAAATTACACATGGCAGATGACAATTGACAAGTGACAAATGATAAATAATAAATCACTAATGATAATTGATAGATGACACATGGAAAAATGACAAATGACAAAAAGTGATAAATGGTGACAAAAAAAATTACTTTTATTCACCATTTTTTTTATTAGCAATTTTCATCTAACGTCTATTATTTTTCATTTATCTGTTATTTGTCAATTATTATCCATCGCTAATAATTTACCACTTTATAATTCTTCAATTGTCTACAATATATCGTTTTTTATTAGTCTATAATTTGTCATTTTGTCTTCCGTTAATTTCTTAATTTTTGCCATCAATATTCAATCATTTCTTTGGCATTTGACATTTTTCCATGTGTCATTTGTCATCTGTTTTTTTATAATTTATCATTTAACGTTTGTCAATTATCATTAGTGATCTATTACTTATCATTTGTCATCTTGCCATGTGATTTGTATGTTGTCGTTTTCTTATTTATCACTTGTCACTATTTATCATTTTTCTGTCATATGTTATTTTATCGCTTACCAATTGTCATATACCAATTAAAATTTATTATTTGTCTGCCATTTGTCAATTATCATGTGTCGTCTATAATTTATCATTTGTGTTGTCTATAATTTATAATTTTGTCATTTGCCAATTGTCATCTGTCATCAATCATTTGTTATTTGTCATTTTGTCATATATTATTTATCGTCTACATATATAATTTATTATTTTGTCATTTGTCAGTTGGCCAATTGTTTTTTATAATCGATCATTTATTGTTGTCTGTCATTTGCCAATTGTTCATTGTCATTTATCCATTCGTCATTTGTGAAATCTTATCTTCTTATCTACCACCTAACATTTGTCTGACATTTGTCAACAATCTCGTGTCGTCAGTAAGTTACACAAGATAAAATGACAAATGACAAAAAATGATAAATTATTAATGGCAAAAATTGACAAATTAACTGATGACTAAATAAAAATTATGGCCTAATGATAAACGATTAATTGTAGACAATTGACGAATGACAAAGTGTTAAATTATTTACGACTTACGATAATTGACAAAAATAATAGATTACAGTTGTAAATTTAAAAAAATGACAAACAATTGACACATGACAGATGACAAATGATAACATAACAGATGGCAGATGACAATTGACAAATGTTAAAATATAAAAAATAGATGACAAATGACATATAGTAAACCATCAAATGACAAAATTTGATAAATCTTTGATGGCAGAAATTGACAAATTGACGGATGACTAAATGACAAATGATTTACCAATGAAAAACATTAAAATGTAGACAATTTATGAATGACAAAGTGGTAAATTATTGGCGACTTACGATAATTAGCAAATGACAGACAAATTAAAAATAATAAGTGTCATAAGACAATTGTAAATAACAAATAGTATATGAGTCAGATGATTACTGAAAACTGACCAAATCGCAAGTAAATAAATAAATGGCAGAATAAAAAATGATAAAAAATTGATTGACATGGCAGAAGACAACTAATAGACAAGACAAGATGACAATAGACCAGTACCAAATTATAAATTACGGACAACAGACAATAATTAAAATAAGATACAGTAACAAATGAGAGACAAATGCAAATAAAAAATCACAATTCATAAATGGCAAAATGATTTATGGCGGACAAATAGTAAATAATAAATGGCAATTGACAACTGACGGACGGCTAAATGAAAAATGATGTATTGATTGATAGATGTCAGATGACAATTGTAAATAAAAAGATAGTAAATGATAAAGAAATAACAAATAATAAACAGACCGCAAATGAACAAATAAATGGCAGAATAAAAATGACAAGCAATTGATACATGACAGATGATAGATGGCAGATGACTATAGATAAATACAAAATTATAAAGTATGGACAATTGGCGAATAACAAATTAATAACTTATTGACGTCACAAGATTGTTGTCAAATAACAAAATGACAAATGTCAGGTGACAGATAACAACTCACAAATGACGAATTGATAAATGACAGACAAATAATAAATTATGGGTAACAGATGACAGTTGCCAAATGGAAAAGAGACAAATGACAAAATAGTTATAGATGTAGACAATAAATTACATGAAGATGGTAAATGATAAATAACAATTGACAAATGTCAAATGATAAATTATAGACAAATTAACCATTAGAGAAATTATAAATGATGGATAATTGACGACAATTCTCTAATAACAAAATCCTAAATGGCAAGCAAATAATAAATTGTAAAAGGCAGATGACAATTGACAAAATGACAAATGTAAGAAAAATGAAAAATAATGTTAAGTGATAAGTTATAAATATAAAATGATAAATCACATGACAAATAATAGATCACATAATAATTCATACAAGTTAAATGATAGAAAACAGATAAAAAATGACACATGATAAAATAGCAAATGACAAAAACTATTGATGGCAAAAATTAATAAATTGACGGACGACTAAATGACAAATGATGAACCAATCAATAACGATAAATTGTAGACAATTGACGAATGACTAAATAATGATTATTGGCGACGAAAGATAATTGACAAATGACAAACAAACTAAAAATAATAGAAGTCAGATGACAATTGTAAATAAAAATTGGTAAATGATAGAGAAATAATAAATAATTGACGTCAGATCATTACTGACAACTGACGAAATCGAAAATGAACAAATAAATGGCATAATGACAAACAATTGATACATGACAGATGACAAATGATAAGAGGACAAATATATAGACAATAGATAAATGCCAAATTTTAAATTATATACAACAGATGATTGTTAACATAAGACAATGTGAAAATGAGACACAAATGACAAATGAAAATCCACAATTTATAAAAGGCGAAATGATGTATTGCGGGCGAATGGTAAATTATAGATGGCAATTTAAAAATGATGGACGGCTTAATGACAAATGATGGTTTGATGAAAAACGTTATATTATAAATGACAATTGGCAAGTGACAAAGTGATAACTTATTAATAACACGACATTGTTGACAAATAACGAAATTACAAATATCAGACAAATGTTAGGCGACAGATAACAATTCATAAATGACGAAATGATAAATGACAGCGAACAATTGACAAATGAGAAATAATAAATTATGAATGACAGATGACAATTTTCAAATGGCGAAGTGACAAATGACAAAATATTAAATTATATATGTAGACGATAAATCACAAGAAAATGGTAAATAATAAATAACAATTTACAAATGCTAAATGATTAATTATAGACAACAGACATATGGCAAAATGGCAATTGACAGTTAAATGATAAATGATGGATTATAGACGACAATTCTAAAACAACAAAATCCTAAATGGCAAGATTAGAATTGCCAAGTGACAAAGTGACAAAATGACCAACGACAGACCAATGATAAAAAGTGGCAAGTGACAAATTATCAACCTAAGATGATAAATCAACTGACAAGATGACAATTAATAGATAATAATAGGTGATAATTGACAAATGTAAAATGATAAATTACATAAAATAGATGATAAATAACACATGGCAAAATGTCAAATGACAAAATAATAAATTATTGATGTCAAAAATTGACAAATTGGTGGATGGCTAAATGATGGATCAATAAAAAACGATAAATTATAGGCAATTGACGAAAGACAAAGAGGTAAATTTACAGACAACTGAAAAATAATAGACGTCAGATGATCATTGTAAAAAAATTGTAAATGATAAAGAAATAATAAATAATAAACTGACCGCAAATGCACAAATAAATGGCAGAATAAAAATGACAAAAAATTTATACATGACATAGGATAGATGACAGATGACTATAAATAAATACAAAATTATATAGTATGGACAACAGATAATAATTAACGCAAGTCAAAATGAAAAACCATCATTCTTAAATGGCAAACTAATTTATTTAGTGATGGCAATTTATAACTGACGGGCGGCTGAATGTCAAATGATAGTTTTATAAAAAACGTTATATTGTAGACGAAAATTTGCGAATGACAAAATGATAAAATAAGAGATTGTTGACAAACAACAACAAACTAACAAATATTAGATGGCACATAACAATTCACAATCGCCAAATGACAGACAAATAATACATTATGGATGACAGATAACAACTGGTAATGTGACGAATGATAAATGGTAAATAATAGATGACAAAGTAGTAAATTATGTATAGAATAATAAATAATATATGACAAAATAACAAATGATAGATGACAGATTACAGATAACAATTGGCAAATGACAAAATTATAAATTATAGAGGACAGACGACAATTGAGAAATGACAGACAAATGATAAGTTATAAATGGTAGATGACAATTGGCAAGTGACATAATGACAATTGCCAGAAAAGTGATAAATGGTGACAATTGAAAGATACCAAAATGACAAATTGTATACTTCAGACAATAAATGACATTATAATATGACAAATGCTCAATGATATATGACAGGTGACTATTAATATAAGCCAAAAAATAAATTATAGAAAAGAGACGATAATTAATAAATGACAAAATAGTAAATTATACATGTAAACGATTAATAATATCTGAAAAAATGACAAATTACAGATGACATATGACAATCGGTAAATGACAAAATGATAAATTATAAACGACAGATGACAAATAACAAATGGCAGACAGATAATAAATTATAAATGATAGATGACAATTGACAAGTTACATTGACAGAAAGATGATAAATTGTGGCAATTAAACGATAACAAAATGACAAATTATAGACTTGCGACAATAAATGGCATGGTAAAATAACAAATGCTAAATAATATATGAGAGATGACTATTGAAAAATGCCAAATAATAAATTATAGACTTAATTATAAATGGTAGATGATAATTGACAAGTGACATAATGACAATTGCCAGAAAAGTGATAAATGAAAATTGAAAGATATCAAAATAACAAATTGTAGACTTGCAAAAAATAATATGACAAATGCTAAATGATATATTACAGATGACTATTGATGAATTTCGAATAATAAATTATAGGCAACAGACAATAATTGACAAATGACAAAATAGTAAATTATATATGTAGACGATAAATAATATATGACAAAATGAAAAATGATAATGAAAGATGACAATTTGCTAATGACAAAATGATAAATTACATATGACAAACGACAATTGAAAAATGACAGACAAATAATAAATTATAAATGGTGACAATTGACAAGTGACATTGGCAGAAAGATGATAAATTGTGACAATTAAACGATAAAAAATGTCAAATTATCGACTTAAGGTAATAAATAGCATGGTAAATTGACAAATGCTAAATGATATATGACAGATGACTGTTGAAAAATGACCAATTAAAAGTTATAGACAACAGACAATATTTGACAAATAGAAAAATAGTATTGATATATGCAGATCATAATAATTATAATAATCGTTTATTTCTCGACAGATTATACATTCAATAAAAGAGAAATATAAATAAAGTTAAAGTTAAATAAATAATGAAAAACTATAAACAATACATGAAAAAAAATAATCTTCTGTTTTGTTGTACTCAATGTGATGTGTCTAGTGTTTAAATATCTTTTGTCTCATTATCTTTTCTGATTCTGTCAATCTTTCGTTGTTTCCGTTGTTATTCGTTTGTCTATTTTCTGTTTTCTAGCATCTGGTATAATCTGGCTTTTGTGTATTTTTTTAATATTTGCTCTTCGTGTTTATCTTTTATCTTTTTTCACTGTAATACAATTAGATGAGTTTTTGCTTGCTCCTGCTAATGATGTTATTTATATTTTATCAGTTTTCTATTTTTTATGATCAAATAATATGGGTAACTTATTGACATATCTTCTGTCTGTTTTATACTTTTTTTTGTCAGATTTTGTTAACTTTTTGTCAGTTTATCATTAATCTAAATCTTGCTTACGTTTAGACTCCATTTTCTTTGCTAGAATTAGATTCGATCTGCCTTGTTTATATATCTTTTAACTGATTTTATGTAGACTCTCTATATTCTGTCTTGTTATATACTTTCACCTAAAAAAAATAGAAACACCATTAAGGTGACACCTATTGTCTAAACGTTGCACTGATTTCTCTAATTCAGTTAAAAAAATCGAAAATTGGGGAACTAAATTATTGTTACCTGTCAACAACAGCCACAAACTGGTATATATTTATTTTGCATCTTATCTGTGGCAGTAAGTAAAAGTCCGTTTCTCTATCTCCAAATGCGCTACGCTGATGAGATCCAAAATAGATCGAAACCGGTCCGTGGCTGTTAATATCTGGGAACAATAATTAACAAACAATCAGATAATTGACTATATAAAACTTTAATTGAAAACACAGTTTTAAATTTTTTATAAAAAGTGAAATTGGGAATATAACTGTGCTTTTGATTAATAATATAAGAAATTAGAAGAAATATTCCTGCCTGTGAAGAAAAATATATAATCAATTATTTATATAAAATATCAATATCAAAGGAAATTATACATACTCATTTTAAGGTAAGCGAAAATTCTATAAAAATCAAATATTATAATTAAAATACACCGTAACTAACAGTAATATACTTACAAACATTCACTTTTCAGTTATCAAAAGAATAATTTGTCTTTGATACTTTTGTTTATGAACTGCTAAACTTTCAGTTAACCTGCTCACACGATTAATTTCAATTCTTAATGCCTAATATGTTGTTTCTATTTATTATGTAAAAAATTAAGATAGAAAACGTTAAACATTAAACATTGTATTTATTATTTACGATAATCTTTCTGCACAGACGTAAACATTTTAAACTAATCCGTCATTTCCCGATCGAATCCCGTCTTGTCTAGCTGAAATGCCTTGTTAAATTGTATTCCTTCCTTCCCGGAAGTACGTTGATAGAAATTTAATGGAAGATCGGTTTTGTAAGTCCTGTATCCTGCAAAGGTTATTTATTGCTCTGTCTAATTCAAATCAGGCAACGGGAGTAATCTGATTTCCATCCAATGTTTTATAATCGTCGATGTAAATCGGGTAATCCTACTGATGAGTAAATTATGAATTAATAATTAATGCATAAATTAAGACGTTATTTTAGGATTAATTATTTTATACACAGCAGGAAATTACTTTACTTTCTAAATTATAAAGAAAGATATTGTAATATTTTAATAATAAAAAGTTAAGTAAGATTAATAATAAGTAGGGAATTGATTAGTTATCTACTTATTATTTAATAGTGTTTCACCAAGAAGGAAGTGAGAAAAATATTCGAGAAAAGGCAGAAAAACCAACGGGTCGATAGCCCATTTACAGAATAAAATATAGTAAAATATATATATACAAAAAAAATCTGTAAATAAAGATTCTGTATATATATATATATATATATATTCAAGAAAAAAAAAGTGAAAATAAGTTTATATTTTATATAATTTAACAATTTATTTTATACATTAAAATTAATAAAAAAATGTTTCGCACTTTTAATGTTGATTATTTATTTAATAATTGTTTTCTTTATTTGAAGTAACCCGCTGAGTACACGCACGCAAGATTTAATAATAATTGCCTATAGTTTTAAATAAGTTAGTTTATTTTTAATTTTTTTTGTAATGTGTTGAGCCACATCAGTAACTTAAACAATATTATTATTACATACGAGATATAGAATATAACAAATTAGTAACTATAAATGTTATCAAAATGAAAATTACAGAGTCATAACTGGAGTCAATTTAAATTGGGTTGAAAATACAAAGGGATAATTTACCCTTATATTCTGTAGCCGTTTGTTATAGTTAATGTAATTATAATCTTTGCCTCTATTGCCTCTATTAATGTATAATGATACCATTAGTGTAACGAATAACTCAACATAAATTACTTGCGTTAAATATAGCATGAATATCTAGTTGATAATTGTATGACGAATTATAATTTTCATAATTAAAAATGTACAAAATTAATCGCTTTAATTAGGAACTAATTCTTAATTTACCAATAACGTATTCTGTCTTTATATCTATTAGAAAAAGTGTTCGCCATCGAGATAATTCCAAAATCTCATTAGTTTATTTTCTATGTTAACACGTTTATGACATTTTCCAACAATGTAAACTATTTGTCGATTGTAAAAGAATTGCAGTTTTATTTTCAAACGATTTCTACGCTTTGCTGTTTTTTAATTGATAACACCTGTCCTCTCGATGGACGCCGTTTTTAAATGAAATCTTTGTTTTTTTTTTTCTAATTTACGATTTTTACCTACGAAGAATCAATATCACCTACCGCAAACAACTATAGGTTACCCTAGCGTAACCTTGAACTTTTGGTTGGGGTAGGTCAAGAATACGCTACATGATGCATTGCTTTTATAACTATTTAATATTAAGCATCAAATTTAATACAAGGAATAAATTCATTACAAATTAAACAAACTGTTTACTTTGTATTGTATAATAGTTTTTATTTATTTTGTGAACAAATGTATTGAAACCATTGGTCACAAAATAAAACTGTTATACAAAACAAAGTAAAAAGTGTGTTTAATCGCTGATTAAGTATGTATAACGAAGTAGAAGCCTACATCATCATCTAGTTAATAAATTCGTTGTTAAATTCTGCATCGATAATTTAAGGGAGAACGTCAACATTTATTATTTTTAGTGTAAATAAAATGTAGTAGTGTTTTTATTCACTTTAGTAAACACATCCGCATAATGATTTTTGCGTAAAACGTATAAAACTAATATTTACTTTAGAAATAAATACAACCGAAGCGAATTTTATATAGCAAATATGTAAATATCCGCAAACATTTTCCGTCGTAAAATTTGGCTACGATATAAGCCGGCGATTATTTTTAATTTTACAAAATTTAAAAAATTTATCGCCCATTCACCTATTTATTACATTTATATAGGCGTTGTTTGTTATACGTGCGTCGTAAATTTTTGAGTGAAATGAATTGCGGTTCACCCATAAATCAATTTTATTATGCGAGCGATTGAACTACTATAACCCTCTGTTAAATAATAGAACGGCGCCGAATGGGACATCTGTTGGCGTAGAGAGGAAGTTAAAAGAAGTTTTCTAAAAAAATAATAAAAATATCTAAGCGTACATATTAATGTTCAATATTAAAAACTAAATCAATTTTATAATTTGTATATACTTTTATTAAAATTAATGTATATGCGTTAAAGTTTCCGTTTAGCGAAGAGACCATAATATTGATTTTGTGAGCGCTATCTAGTGGTTGAAAGTAACATCAAGTAGAACTCTGCAGAAAACTGCTTTTATATACGATATCTTTATTATCGAACTGCTTGTAAATGCTAAGAGTAACAACACGTAATTTTTTGCAGAAAACTATTTTATATTAAATACTTCTACTTATAAATTTAATACAATTACTAATCATTTATAGAGCTACGTATTAAATTAATAATTATGATAGGCTACATGTAACAATATTTTTAATTGATTAAATGATTATTTAATTTTATTGATTTAACAATTAATGATAACAGGTTTCTGAAATATTTTACAAATGCAGAAAACTAGCTAAATTAAGAACGAATCTAGTTCATTGTGAATCTAATAGGTGTCGCTGAAGAAATAAGATAAATATAAGCATTTTTAAGCATTTATTTACATAAAATACACATTTTTAATTTAAATGTAATACAAATATAATATCATTTATAATTGAGGCTTATAAAACAAAATACAAACACATTATAAATGTATGTACTTATATATACAAATCTCTTTATTGACAAATGGCTATATAAGACAAATAACTATACCATTACAAATCTTGAATACATTTGTCAACTGATTATCAATCAATGATGTTTTCCCAAAATAACACCTCATGGACCGAATTTCCATTTGTGAATCGCTTTTAAATCGCAATAAAATCGACCATCTTCTGAAGCGGTTCGTGACTGGTGATAAAAAGTTACAACAAAGTCAAAGGAAAACGGTCGTGGTCAAATCGCGGTGAGCTATCGGAAACGGTACGCAGAATTGCTAATTAGGAAGGTTTTGCTGTGTGTTTGGTGAGATTAGCAGAGAATTATCTACTATAAGCTGCTCTCCTACGACAGAACTCTTATCTCCGAACTATACGATCAACAATTTGACTGTCTGAAGGATGCAATCGCCTAGAAGCGACCAATTTTGGCAAAAGGAAAAGAATTGTGTTCCATCAAGACAACACCAATCCACATACATACACCGATAGTAACTCGTCAGAAGCTCTTGTAGCTTGTTTGGGAGGTTCTTATGCATCCACCTTATAGTACAGACCTAGCAGCAAGTGATTAACATCTGATTCGGTCCACTGTGAACAATTTTGCTGGTGAAAAATTTGCTTCAAGAGAGGCTTGTGAAAATCGTCTGTCTCAATTTTTTGCCAATAGGGACCAGGGCTTCTATGAAAGAGGTACAATGAAATTACCTTCAAAATTCAAGGTTTTTGAACAAAACAGCATATATTTAACCGAAATCGGATCATTCTAATTATATCAATTAAAAGGGTGCAATTTCATGCAAAAATAAGGGATCTGTTTTTACTATGTAATAAAGTTCATTGGTTTGTGATTGAAGTCCATCAAAACATAGTTAAGGATCAAGCCATTGAAAATTAAAAAAAGAACATTTAAGAACGCAGAAAAAAAGTTCTAAAAATTTCGAAGAAATTTTCATAAAAAATTCCGGTTAGATATAAAACGAAATAATGAAATACTCCCTACAAATGAAATAACTGAATCTGATAAATTCTAGAAGAACGGATGAAATAATTTTGATAATTTTTATTAATGTCCTTCTTAATGTGTAGACTCTCTAGGAAGTTCAGCCTTTACCTTCAGAGCAATTTTTTAATAATTTTCATTTATACGTTAAAACAATTCTAAATAAAAACTGCAATAAGATCAAACAAAAACAACTAAACAAATTTCAACAAATACAAATTAATTTCCGGTAGAGCGACTGTACTAACCAGCTACCACCCGATCACACTCCTACCTGTTTTCGGAAAATTATATAAATCTCTCTTTAGAACAAAATCCTTTCTCTAATTTCTAACTACATCCCCAAATCTTAATTTAGATTTCTTTCTCGTCGATTAACTTCTCTTCCTCTAACTATCTCCAATATTCAGACTGCTCACTGCAGCAGCTCTATTACTGAATGTCCAGAAAGCTATTGACTCTTATCTGCATCAAGGCTTATTGTACAAGTGTCACCTCCTAAATATACGTCCTCATATCATTTTTACTATTAAACAATTCCTTTCTAATAGATTCCTAAAAGTAACAATCTTTCTCTTCTTCTTTTACTCCCCAAAAAGTGTTTTCCTTTCACATCTATTATACAACATTTTTAATTCTTAAAAATTGTGAAACATTGTCCAAACAAGGCAGTCTCTATGGATAAGTTTTTATAACAACTTTAAAACAATTCAAATGAAATAAAACGAAAATTCCGGAAAGTTCAAGGTTCTTTAATAGAATAGGACATTCTAGATCTAGATCTTTTTTGGCCTCAGATACTAGTCCATATGGCCTGGTCAAAATCTAGATCAAATAACACCAGAAATTTAAAGGAAAGTTAGAATCATGACAATGAAAATAATCTACAGTTAAGAATTATGGCTGTGCTTATAAAATAAAAGTAGGGGAGAACTAGACAAATTTACATTTACACTTACTGGTAGGTGAAACTACTTCAAAAGTTTTTTTATTAAATCTTTACAAAAAGACGCAAACCCTAAATTTAAATAAAAGTAATAATTAGAATTAATTGTTTTGAGCGATCTGCACCGTAGTTTTACATTATGAAGAAACCAGAACCAGCCAGAAACTCTTGATGAAATGAAAATAGAATATTATCTGATTTTGAAATAAGACACAAAGTGAACAAAATATTTACCGTATTAAAAACGCGATTGACGCGAAACTAGCTGTCACGTACAAAAAGACAAAATTAAGAAAGAAGAAGTGTTCAAATCACATATGGTTTAATACACAGTGTCTAAAACACAAACTTACTTCGTCCTATATGAAAATCAGACACAGCTACAAATCCATAGAAGCCACAAGAACCATAAAACAAGCAACAATCCTTCTGGCTCTAGTTAGAAAAGAGAAAATGGTACAAAAGAAAATTTAACCTATGAAAACACCAAAAATTCATACACATGGAACTAGCCAAGCGTCTGAATAGTAATCATTAGACATCTACATATGAGAAGCCAATGAAGACGTCAATATTAAAACACACGAACATTATATCAACCAAGGGTAAAAAACCTATCTAAGATCAATACAAGTCGTACCAAAATGGAACTCCTAAATAAAAGACCTAAATATTCTTCGGCCCCTTATAATCTGAAACAAAATCTGGAAAACCTTGCCCTCGAAACAGAACTAACGCTGAACCGGATAAACATAACATACCTGGAAAAATCCCATTCACCAACATCATCACAAAAGCAGTTAAACAGTCCACTAAATATCCCACAAATAATGGCTGGAAGGCCTACACCATACGAGGAAGAAAAACAAAATGTAAGAACAATAATTTAGTTATTTCCAAAGCAGACAAAAGAAAAACTATAACGATTCTGGATAAGGAAACTTATATTACAAAAATTAGTAGCTTCATTGATGAAAATAATTTTCAAACCTGCAAAAAATACCGGACCACCCAATTCCAGAAGCAGATTGTTGAAGCAATCAAATCAGCAAACTCCATACTACCGTATAGTGAAATTTATAAATACATAGTTATGAATCCTACAGCACCAACGTTATATGGTCTGCCCAAAATACACAAACCCAACATCCCAATAAGACGAATTAACTCCTACATCAATGCCCCCTCGTATAAAATATGTTCCCTTATAAATAAAACACTACCAAAAATAATCCATTGCACATCCTAATAGGGAATAAAAACCAAAAACCTAACAGTTTACAACTCAATTCTGGTTTCCTTGGATATACAGAGTATTTTTACGCCAATAATTGTTTCAGAGTTAAAATATATCATTAATAAAAAGCGCTAAGAATAATTATCGATATACAACACAAAAGAAATCACCAGACTTATAAATACCTGCCTCAAAAAAAAACTGTTTCCGGTTCAACGACAACTTTTTCCTACAAAATGAAGGACTTGCCATGTGTTCACCGGTTTCACCTCTCTTCCCGGAAATATTTATGAGTGATTTCGAGGAAATATGTTTAAGCATAAAACATCAACAAAAACATAAAATTTTGGTGGCACTAACAGACAGTTAGATGCATTTTTAACAAGACTTAATTCTATCAACAAGAAAATTCAGTTTACCATTAAAAAACAAGAAGATCGCATTATTATTTTTGGATCTGTGTATTTCAATATACAAAAACCGTTTAAATCACACCATATGTGACCGACACAATAATTCCATCGACATCGATACAATATAAACAGATCAAATCTTTGGCATTAAATTCATACATTCATCATCCATTTACATCCCATTTAGAAAGAAGAGTTTAAATGAGAACTAAATACAATTTACCAAATAGCCACAAACAACGGTTACGACAAAAATAAGGTAGATAGAATAATTAAACGAAAATGGAGAAAATCAGTACAAACACTTCTGTTTAATGGAATAGAAACAAAAGAAAACAAAACATTTGCAGCCATTCCATACATTCCAGATGTAAGTGAGAACATAAAAAAAGAACTAAACAAACAAAACATCCAGGTAATACAAATCAATAGAGATAATTTAAAGAAACATTTAGTCAACAATAAAATCGAGACAATAGACCCATTAGAAAAATCAGGAATCTACCAAATAAATTGCGAAAATCGTGACGGAAAATACGTAGGACAAACAGGGAGAAATTTCAAGAAAAGGTACATAGAACACAAAAATACAATAGAAAACCATAAAGCCGGAACAAAAGGACATACATTAGCAGACATCAAGGCTGATCCACTTCGCAGAAAAAGGCCGCAAATTAAATTTTCTTGAAGGTCTAGAGATTTAGTAGGCAATCAGGAATGGAGATAATCTCCCTAATAATCATAATGAATTCCTTTCAAGTTCAACTCTCTTAATCTCTGGACCTTCCTGCAAGTAACACTATAATATAAATAATGTAACACTACCTTCCTTATTTTGTTAATTTTGTAATTCCTTTGAGAATGGTCATCATTGACCGAAACACGTATCAGGAAACTAAATATACCGATATGAAACCAAACAAGTTTCTTATTTCAAAAATTCTATTTCGTTTATGTTTAGTCGAATAATAATTATAATCAATATTCAATTTATCCTCGAAGGTTACTGGAGCATTCAACTCTCGCCAAGAATACTATTTGCAATGGTAATTAATTACCAGCGGCATTGTAATTGCATTATGTAATACATTTCCTGTTCTGAAGTTCATTTACCCTCGGAGAAGTTGTGCAGCCCAGCAGAATAATTATATAAACGTAGTTAATCATCCCGGGAATGCGTAATGTATTGTTATTTATTTGTAGATGTTCATATCCAAAATATTTTCATTTTAATCATAATAATAAAAGATGGTAAGTGTTTTATTCAGTGTTTTTATTTTAAATATAAAATACTACATATCCAACTAGAATTATTTTATTAATTTATTTACCTTCCAAAGAAATTCATTTATCGGATTTTAATCTTTCTGTCTTTCCGAATAAGTATTTTTATTAATAATTATGAAAGATTCATTTTAATATAAAAAAAAAATAATCGAAAGATTGAGTAAAATGGCTGGGACATGTTTGTAGAATGGAAGATACAACAATAAAAGCGCTATGCAATGGAGGCCATCTGGGACAAGAAAAAGAGAACGGCCCAGAATTAGATGTATGGACGATGCGGAAGAAGATCTACAAACGGTGAACATCAAAGATTGAAGGAGAAAACACAAGAGAGGATGGTATGTAGGGAAATAACAAAAATAGCTTTATAATGCAAAAAAAGTAAATTTGTTAATTAAAAGGGTAATTCATCATCTAAATAATATGTTATTTTAAAGAATAAAATTTACATTTAATTTAACTAAACAATTTAGAGCATTAGCATAACAAATTTAAAAATATTGAATTGATGATTATCCACCAATTAGAAAAATTAAATGCAACGATTTAGAAAGTAAATGTTAACTTAATGGATACCATAAAACGAACTTTATTATCTGCATAACCTACTTGATATTGTTGCTTTAAATTATGCAATAAAATTATTACCTATTGAGGATATTGGAGTAATCTGTTGAATTTAATTCAACTATGGTTTCACAGGTGGCACTGCCGTATAAAACACTTATGAATTTTGTTGTAATTATAGCGCCTCATAAAACATATGTATAAATATCTAATTCTTATTTAAATTTATTAAAAAATATTTCTTTTAGTCGATAATAACTTTATATTTGATTTTCCTACGATTTCTTTTTATTAATATAATAAAATCAATAGTCAGCCACTAGATGTGGATTAAAAATTTTAAGGAGTAAGCAGTAGATGGCGCCAGATCCTAATGCAAGATTTCTGTATTTGTGTACACTTAAATATCAACAAGTTATTTTAGCTAGTCCTTATTATCAAATAAATCCTTTAATTATTGGAATTTTTATGTGAGATGTTTTTAGTAGCTCTAGTTTTTTTTTCATCGTTCCATGGTACTAAAATAATTTTGACTGCCTTTTTTATTCGAACATTTTAATCTATGCTTTTGCTGAACTATTTACCAGTTCATCCACAATTTCAATATTCTTCCCATTTTATATCTTATCTGTCATTAAATTCTGGTCTAAATTTATCTCAATATCTTTCTAATATGACTCTCCTTGTTTTCATCACTACAAATAATTTTGATATTTTTGCAGTTTGATAGAAATCGTCTAGTACTCTATACGAGGAATGTACAATGTACACTTAAAATATGTACCATAAAAACTGCTAACTGATCCATATTTCTTTATGTCATATTAAATAATTGCTTAGGTGTGCCAGGCGTTATTCTAATTTTGTGCATGTAATATCATCAGGATTTTTTGTTCTACGAAGAACGGAATATTTTTTTCTTATCTAATAACCCAGCATTGGCTCATAGATATTTGGATTTCCAAACAGATATAAATTTCGTTTCCCCACAATATTATGTCTGTAACGTAATAATATTTTTATGTAGTTCACACGGATTATTTTGGAAGTTTTAATGGATACCTAGATAAAATTAATAAAATAAAATATAATACTTATTTAGCTTGTTAATAGAGAAGTCCGCACTCCACTTTACTTGTAATAATGTTCCCTTGAGCGCCCCTCCAGTTCGTTAAAAAGCTTCACAATGGGGCCTATGAAGAGAAGAATGTACCTGTATTTTTTTCTCTTTTTTAATCCTTGATCTTTTATTGAATATGGGTAATCTCTTATTTTAATTTACTGTTGCCTACTGTGTTATAATATTTTATTGTATTTTGTATTTTATATTAGTTGATTCTATTTTAAATGCACTTTAGCATGTGAATCCATGCTTGTTCTTAATTGTATTACCCTGTAATTGGATTTATCTGTTGGCTAAATAAATAGACAAATAAATGTGTTCTCTTATATTAGTACTGAAAAAACCTGAACACCACGTGTTTTTCCCCCATTATGACAATTCTTTTAACACACTTTTTCGAAAATCTTTTACTGCATCAAAAACAATTCTCGTAATTAGTTTAATTATCGGAATTTGAATTTAAATGTATATCTAACAAGAAACGCTGCAATTCTCCAAATCGATTCCTATTTAGAAGAATTAACTTAAAACAATATATTAGTTGTATTAATGTTTTAATGTCAGCTTTAAATCCCGCTGCTAATAATATGTGTAGATTTAAAGACATGCATGAGAACAATTTTACAATATTGTTTTAGTGTTGTACCCAAATTTATAGCAAAAGTTGTAGATTTGTAATATTCTGTAGAAGAATCATAATTCGCCACTTCTTTCGTAGATTCTACAAGTAGATCCTAAGGCTGAGGTTTAAGGCCTGAAGTAGAGTATTTATTTTAGACTGTTTACTTCTTATCGATATAAAAATTCTTGAGAGTTCTTGCATTTTCTGGATGCAACAGGAACAAAGTGTATTTCTCTATTAAGTTGTATATGGTAAAATTTTAAAAATATCCCCACGTCAAGGTACATTTTGTTAAAATTTTAACAATAATCGTTACAAGAATATTTGATCACATATCTTAAATGGGTTCCTCAGTGATTAAATAAGCTATTCCTTTCGTACTTTACTACATGCAAGGGCAATCAATTTTCTGTGTACGTCAAATTCAGCTGCATAATTTCTGTAAAAATTGCAAAATTTAGAACCTCTCTTTTGCTAAAATAACAAAGGTTTCTGTTTTTGACAATGTGACTTGAAGTTAATTTTCAGTCACCTATTTTTTCAGTAAAATTATAATTTTCAGATAAATTAGATTCATCTTCTGACTCCGAATTACTGCTGAGATGATAACCAGAAGGAGAGCTTGAATAACATTCTGATGTGCTTTAAGTATAATACGAAACTGAAGAGTCATGATTCTGTAAGCGTTAAGTAATTCTATTACAATACATAACATTTTATTTAACAACACAATTAATTTATAATTTGATCAAGATAAAATATTTCAATAAAATATCTAGAATCATTATGCACAGGGCTCGAATTTCATGACCTACTTTCATGTGCAGCTGAATGTAGGTCATTATATGTTCAATAATTAATTAAATTGTATTATTAAATATATAATCTAGTATTCTAGTTTCTTTTTAAATAATAAGAATAAATTTTAGTTTCGGGGTTTTACTGCCAAGCTAAAATTATTGTCAGAACTGTAAGCACAATTTCAACAAACGAAAGCTTATTCATCTAAATATTTGGGATATGTGCACTTTGTGAAATCCATTTCCAAATGAATTCTTTTGTATAAGCGGTGTTGTTGTATATAAGGAAAGCGGAAATTCAATAGTTCTTCTTTTATAACCGGTTTCTTTTCACTCAGGTTCTTGTTATTAGACCGCCATTCTGAGGCATATTGTTGATGATGAAGGGTTCTTCGTTTGAGAAATGGCTGGTGCCATTATTATACGTATTACGGCTTAGCATTATCAAGAAAAAGTTGGGCCTGGTTTGTCGCTAATTGTATTTGATGGGATTATCGTGGAACGGTTTGGATTCGGATTACTGATCTTTATATCTTTGAGGATAATCTGATGATTCAGAATTTCGCCGATTTTATCCATAGGGCAGAAATGCATTTTGAGACTCTTCTTCTTGGTCTTTGGTTTCCAGTACGGTTATAACCATCAATCAACCATAATCAAATTTTTTGTTGTATATATCCGTTTAGCATCAGTACTTGTATAATTTCTTCGGGTTCTTCATTGATATGTTATTTATCTGCTAACAGTCTAGATCGTGTTAGAGAGTTTATTCGAGCTGGTAGGTCTCTTTTCTATAAACTCCGTTTCCAGGAATGTCTTTTTATTTTTTGTTTCATGATATCCAAAAATGGCACTAGTTATTGAATACAGTTTTTTTCATTAAGAATTGAATTTAAGAATGTTTATTTATATGATCAACAAATTCGTCTAATTTATGGCCATATAGCAAAAGTATCGTCGACATATCTGGGCCATAATAATAGTTTTAATTTAGCAGTTTCTAGTGCTTTTATTTCAAAGTGTAAGGGGAGATCCCATGGGTGTGCCTTCTATCTACAGGTAGCGGTGTTCATTTTGTAATAAATATGTGTTCTCTAGGCAGTGTTTGATAAAGTCTATTATGTGGTGTAGCTGATTATATTTATCTTGCTTCACTAAGGGTGACTTGTGTAATTAACATTTTTACGTCGAAACTTACTAATTTTCTTGGAATGTTTGAGTCTTTAAAATTTCAGGGAAGTGTGTAGAATTTTTGACATATGATGCTGCTTCGTCTATCTGCCGTTGAAGTTATTTAGTTAGATATTTGGCAAGAATTTGTATATATTATAGGCCGTAGAACTTTCATGAATCTTCGCTATATTTTCTAGCATCTGGACGATTTTTCTCTTGGGCTTATTTGTTTTTTTAATTTATGCGTCTATGGAAGTTGCTTGGATTTTAGATTTGGTAGTTTTTTTCTAGGTATGTGGTAGAACCAGTATTGATTATTTTATAGGCTGTGTCTAGCCACAGTGAGTTCCTTTTCGTCGTATGGGCTGCTTCATTCAGTACCACGGCGACATTTCCCTTGCCTGCTGGTAGAATAATTATTTTTTCCTGTTTCTTAATCCCAATTAGTGGATCTAATTTTATCATTTGTACGGTTGCATTTTAGTGGTTGTGCATTTCTTAGTATTGATGCTACTTCTTGGAAAATGATCTCGGTGGACTGTCGAATTTCTTTATTGCTGTCTCGACTCCACAAATTATTTCCTCAAGTGGCAGTTTGGATGGTGCTACTGGGAATTGTGGCCTTTGGAGAGGACAGATCAGATTCTGTTGCTTTGTCTATCTGAACTATTATACATGAATGTGAGCACAGCTCCACTGATGAGCTGTTATACATCTAAACACATGTCTTGAGGAAACGGTAACTTACTTTGCATTTACTGTGACTTAAGTCATGTGACTATGAGTAGTTGTTTTAACTATTAGCTGTTAGTTTTTGCATAATTGTTGTAGCATAACAGTGCAGATTACTCGGGGAAAATATTTTTCTCATTATATGTAACCTATAAATTATTGGTTCATACATCATTTTTGATAATGGTATTAAGCCGAAACTCAAAACAAAGCAATATATAATATAAGCGAAATCAACAAAGTTAATTATAAACCTTTTATTTATAAGAAGATTTCTAAAGAGGTATACAACAGATCAACCTGGTCGTTAATGATGGAAAATCCCGGATTAGGTTTCACTTTCGGTACTTCCATGTGCTTGGAATAAATCCAGTTAATCAATCTTTCTTTATCGACAAAATAGCTTACCTAAAGTACATCATTTTCAATCATATGGATCGTTTCTAATAAATGATTCGTAAATTTTGAATTATTCTCTTATAATTTAAATGTTCTTTCCTGCTTTTTAACTATCCCTAGATACGAAGTATATATAGGGAAAGTATTGTTTAATATTACATGGTAACTACTGCCTGATTGCCTGATATATACTCCTGCACAATCTGAGCACTAGCAAATTTCTCAAAGAAAAAAAAATGAAAAACTTCTAATACTTCCCTAATTTTGAAAATTAAAAAAATCTTTTAAAATTAATTATCTGCATAAATACAATTAATTTAAAAACGTTGCAATTTAATGGTAAATTTTACAAGAAATTGATTTTTTCTGAAAAAAGAATTGAAAACTAAGAAAATACGGTTTAATATTTTCTAAAACTGGTATCAGACATGTCAAGCTATCATTCAATTACCCTGCTTCTATTCTTGATTAAAAACAAATTAGTACTCTATAAATCACACCATATTCTTCCTTACCAATTTTTCTGAACATCGCTTCACTTTCTTACCACATTCAATCCTTACCCATAACTGCCAACTAGGCTGTATAGTAGAGAAGTCTCTGAAGGCTACTTTATACTTAAAGTATTATCACTTATTCGTGAATACGCAGGGCAAGATTGTGTAGTTAAACAAATAGTCCGTTAATAATAGCAGTTTCTGGGTCAAAAGGTTCTTTAATCAATATTTCTCAGTTGATTGCTTGTATGAGCCAGCAAGCTTTAAATGGAAAAGGAGTGCCAAATGGTTTTAAATAGAGATCCCTGACATATTTCAAGCATCATTAAAGATATCAGAAGCTAATCGTTTTGTTGAAAATAGCTTTTACAGTGGATTAACTCCTACACTATTTTTTAATACTATGGGGGGCCGTGAAGCTTTAGTGGATACTGGTGTTAAAACTGCAGAGACTTGATACACGCAGAGAAAGATTGGTGAAGACTTTAGAAAATTTGGTGGTGCATTATGATGCATCTGTGAGAAATGCAGAAGGTGATATAGTACAAAAAAACTTATAGTTGTGATGGATTGGATCTATCATACATAGAAGGAAAAGACTGTTCTGTTGATTTTGATCTACTATTAGATCATGCCCTTACAGAGATGAAACTCTTTTGGGTGCATAAATAAGAAGAGTAACAAAAGCCTTTCTTAGCACAAATGTTTTAAATGCGTGCACTAAGCATTTCAAGGATGAATCGACTGTTTTATGGAAAGTGTAGCAAATAAAGTGGTCAGAATAACGTAAAAATATAAAGGTAACCGTCCAGTTAAGGAAATCGGGCTTTTAACCTGCAGTTAATTTTAAGAAACTTGTGGTCAAAAATATATCAGATCGATAATTGAATCTGAAATAGCTGAGTATTGGTGAGCAGAGTATATGGATGACATTTAAGACCTTTCACTTCAATGGTGTTGCTAGTATGAATATTACACAGGGAGTTCGTAGAATTAAGGAAATTATCAACGCCAGTAAAATCATCGTACACCGATTATAACAGCATGTTTAATGTATCTAAATGATCCGGAGTTTGCAAGACGTGTTAAGGAAAGAATTGGAAAGGCAACTCTACATATACAGATGATGTGTACACAAAAGGGGAATGTTTCCTATTAATTAAATTAAATTATGCAAGGATAAAACTGTTACATCTGGAAGTAATTCGTTACAGCCTGATGTTCTTCTACACACAAAAAAGACAGGATGACAGTTTCTGAATTTTTCATTCGAAGTATATTTAAGCAAATATGCTATTTTTATTCCCTTTTGGGATGTGTATTTGACATTACCCTGTTATTATGATTAACCTCACCTCCTAAATTAGACATATATCACATGGCATCAGCTAAGAAATAGTGACTCTAATTTTTGTATTTGAATGCTTACATTAAAATTACAAATTCTTACCTTAGATCTGGTTTGTAGTGCGATGAAACAATTCTACCTCCTAGAATATATGGTAAATAAAACTTAATATTATACTTCAATATTTCTTTATTACAAATACACATTTTATTACAACAAGTCATAGGATTATACAATATCAGTTTTTACTTTTTTTTTTATTTTTTTCATTAAGTAATCCATTACTTTGACGCGATTCATAGAAACACGTGTTTGAGAGAAAATTTCGCCCAATTAGTGAGTTGGTAGTGTTCAAGTGTAGGCTTTCCGCGCTTTTTCTTCTACTGAATGAAAAACCGTCGAACGAACAAAAGTACTTCCCGTGAAAATGACAAACACAAAAGAAAAAAACTGAAAAAACAACGGAACGGGACGCATTAACATGAAATAGACATTTAAGTGAAACTTAAGTGTAAAGCGGACGAGACCGGCGACTTCCCCTCAAGTTATTTAATTATTGGAGGAATAAACAGAGCCCGTTGTAATTTCCTGGGGATGGTGATTAGATGCGAAAAGTTTTTGGCGAGTCTCAAAGGGAAAATTGCCGGCGTGCAATTTAAAATTGCCGGAGATTTTCTCACTTGCCAAGGATAATCTGGATAAGGGGTCGCGCTTATCCGGACATCCTTGTTTCAAAATTAACAAATCCTTAAAATCTATTCCACCCTCACGTTTTGGATGAGAGATGCGGGCATGTAAATTTTACAAATGATAATGATAACGGAGTCGGTTTACAAATAACCATTTTCATGGCAGGGCTTAAAAACGAATTGATTGATTTAAACACGTTCCTTTATACTCAAGTTAATTATTACATAAGGCTAAACAGACTCTGTACAAACACTTACCATTTACAAAATTTAGATGGTTGAACTAGTTATTCTGGAAAATCCTGTACACATCAGTCATATATAATAATATACTCCTTAAATTAGTTTCCTCATTTTATACAATAATAATAGACTTACGTTATTATATCTATGAACAGTTTGACAACATAGAAAAATATTTATATACTATATATTACAAAACTCATTTGCCTTAATTACTTTTCCCAAGGCACCGTTACATAATACAAATAAAGAAAGGTATAACTACAATCCACGGTACTGTAGTCGAATTTTTCTTTTTTTTAATGATTGAGATAAACATGTCCCTTCATCGAATTACTAACCGGCTAAATAAATTATACGTTATTATTTTTGTTTATTTATATATAATTACAAAATTTGGCATCGTGGATATCTCCCTCTAAACTAATGGCTAAGAAGCCAAACATCGATACATTAACATTATTGATTATATTAAGTGTATTTTTTTCGTGGGGGAGCTAATCAAGATTAATTTATGCGAATTTACAAACGGGCTGGAAATTTAGTGGAAACTGGAGGAAAATTCATCATTTCGTACAATAACATTAAAACTTCAACACATAAAAAAAAAAACTCTTTTCCAGACGCCAGAAAACATCAGCTTTATTTCGCGGCTAATGGATCGGAAGTGAAAATAAATATTACGCGTTGGCGAAAATATAGATTTTCAGAAGCGGCTCTTGTAAATGCATATACATACATCCAAATCCTCGCGGCTCGGAAACCGTTTACGCTTATGCAAGTTATGCATAAAATTTACATTACGTAGGTAAATAAATCCGTTTGATGGTTCAACTTCCTAAGTGCGTGCCTAAATTCTTTACGGTTTTGTTTTCGCCAAAAATAGGGTTGTAAATTCTCTTTAGTCGATATTCCGTTTTACGTTCGTGGTAATTGAAACGTTGAAACGGGGGGGGAGCCGTTATTTTTGTTTCATTTCCAGGTTGGTTAAATAGTTAAATTGATTTTACAAACACTTAAGGAACTAGGGCGAACGGAGACCGAATGGCTCGAAAATATTTTTCAAGTATTCCTGCGAATACGTTAGATAGTAATAATAATTTCAAGAAGTGATTGTGAAAGTTTGCACCGCCTGGTACTTGTTCGTATAACAGAAATAACTTCACTCTTGCTTTCTTATGTTCGTTTATTTTATGTATGATATCTATATTTATCAAACAAGTTTAAAATTTAAAAGATTTTTTATTATTTAGAGGTCAATTAAACTCTTGGTGTTGTTTCACAATTTTAAGCGTGAATTTAATTCATCGTAAAGATTTTTATATTAATCATTTATATAGATTACCAATGATGCAGAGTAGTATTCTTGACATCTTAGTTCTTAAAAATTAAAATTCTAGGTTCAAATTGATGTTAAAATTGTGATTTATAATATATTTGTCAGTAAAGAGATAAAAATAAAGATCTACTATTTGAAAAGTAGAGTTCACTGTTAATTAATTATTTACTCTAACCTGTAAATTCTCTCTTTTATTTTATTGTTTCTATAATTGAAAGACACGTTTATTAAATCTTCGGTATTGTTAGATCATACCAGGTATTTCTAAATAAATATCGGAGTTGTAGAGCATCGAGATTGAAAATACTAGTCATAGTTGCTTCTCCAAACAAAAATGGTTCCGCCGAGGTATGGCACGAAACAAAAAATAATTTAGGGGAGTCTCATTGCAATTGTGCCATCTTTTGAGGATTATCTTAGCCTCAGATGCGCACATTAAGGGTATTCACATGTCTGTTTTCTGTTCACTGGCCGCCATTTTTGCTACTAGTGTCCTCTAGCGCATGCGCGTACCAACAAACAGAACTGCTTGAGTTGATGTTTCATATGATGTATTAATTATGATTTTAAGTTTTACGTAATGAATATTACAAAGCGCTGAAACCCCGATATTCATTCAGAAACACTCGGTATATTCATAAAAACGAATTGACAGTTATTTTTAATAATACCAATAATTATATATTTGTTCTTGAAATTTATAAATCCGTATAAAATAATAAATGGCACAAAGGTCAATCAATGTGCTCTAGAGGAAGAATATTTTTATACAATCGTTACTAGTAAACTACAAAATTTAATCTTTTTAAAATAATGAAAGACAAGCAAAGACGTCATAGCGAAATACGATATTTAAGACGTTATAAGATGGGCCCGAAACAGAAGGCCGGAGTGAATAGACTTGATGAAACCAGATTACCAAAAAAATTACCAGAACAGGGTTATCGAGATCAAAAAGACCCCCGGTGCATGCATGCACCAACTACAGTTATCAATGTTGAAGAGAGAATAGGATCTAACCTTAGTTAAACAGGAAGAAAAAGAAGACAGACAATTTTTAGTAATTGAAATTTGAGAATTAACATTGATTAGAGAAACACATTTTAAAGTAAATTTAGAAGCGATTTAAAAAATTACTATCGCTTCCGATCGGTATAAGCTAGCTTGTTTCTTTTTTAAAGAAGGATATAAGATGATTTTGGCAACCAATACTAAAAGGTAGTTCCCCTTAAGTATTTAGACCATAAAGTATGTCATGTATACTGTGATATACTTTATGGTCTAAATACTTAAGAATAACTACAACTATAGTAATAGCTGCCAAAATTGTCTTCTTTCCTTCTACTTCATTTATACTATAAGATTTTTTATGGTCTAAATATTTAAGGGCAACTACCATATAGTAATGGTTGCCAAAATCCTTCTTTATATTTTGTAAGAACACTGGATAATTTGTCTTTAATTTGTTATCAATCATTTTTTAATAGAAACGTTTTCTGAACGATAGAGATACCAACAATGTGACATTTATTATTTAAACAATGCATTGATATCCCTAATTGCGTGGAAAAACCACTGACAATTAGGAATCCATAAACAGCGACAATTAATTAGTGCAACTTTTAGACAATAGATATCACCTTAGTCGAGAACTGGAGGTTTACAAACTCTATAGTGACAATGAAAAATGTATCATTACTTAAGTTCAATTTTTACCTATTATTTCATAATGTTTCACCAAGAGAAAATTATTCAAGAAATATCTATAACAACATTCCGTTTCTCTCTCTTCAACTGTACTGCGCTGATAAGAGCAGAACGGGTTGAAACTGGTCCATCGTTATTGTTGACAGTGAGATAATATTTTTTTTTCAGTGGGGTGAATTTTTATATTTGTATAGAAATTATTGTTTAATTTTAAACTATAAATATTTGACAGGATAATAAAATAATTCGATTTCTTCTTAGGCTTGCAAAGAACAGATTTTTTTTCCTGTGTTCGAGTTTAAACTTATAATCCTCTCGATAATCTTTCTAGTGAGTACATCAGTTCAATCAGTATTTTTTTATTATTTGTCTTCATTTGATAATAATCTTATAATAAATTGTGAATATTTAAAAAAATTAAGTTTGTTTACAAAATAGAAAAAGAGTTGGTGCACTTTTTCGAATGACTCAAATTTTAATTTTATAGAAACCGTTTATTTTTATTTTAAGAGAACTGACGGGCTAATTCCGATCGGTACTTTTATAAAAAAATATTTTTAACTTCTTAGCCGCAGTAAACTCTTAAAAACACCTTTAAAATGTACCAGTTTTGAAAACATTAACTCAGTCTTCTTAGACTTGACATTCTTAGAGTTTTTCTTCACTGAAAACTGTACTGCTTTATGACCTTCATTTCACATTTTACCTTATGACGACCATAATTCTCCTATTATGATGAATATTAAATTACCGCAAGCAAAAAAAAGTATTCAAATTTGAATTCCCTGTTTATTTGTATCAATTGTAATGGCAATTATGCTTCCCTAAGTCAAGCTATTTCAAAGACCTCATAAGATAGTTTCTTTTTGAGTAATGATATTAATGCTAGCATTGAGTTGTTTTATAAAACTATATATTTGATTATTGATTTGTACATTCCCAAAGTTGAAATGAAAGATAATTCGAACCTCAAGTGATGTTGTCCTAAATTGTTCAGTATTGGACCTATTGATCTTATGTTTCTAAAAAAGAGCTACACTTAAATTATTAACTCTTTGGACTCTGGATTTTCAGGCGCACACACTTATTAAAAAATATTTCTGAAGCATGTTACAATAGTTATATATGGTCTTTGGAGCAACCTCTAATTAAAGAACCTAAATCCTTATGGAACTACGTAAACGTAAACAATAAAACTTCTTCCATTCCTGAAACATTTGACAATTTGACAAAAACACCACCTGTTAATAAATAATATGTAGAGTATCGTGAATTAATTTGCCGTTCAATTTGGGTTAGTGTATGGTCAACCCGTAAACTGCGATTCTTTGAAACAGCGCTATTAGTGTTCTTATAACTACTTAAACTTCAACAATGTTGCACAAATTAAAATCTCAGAAATTCTCTATGAATTAAATGAACAATTAAAAGAATCCAAATGTCCTGGGCTAAATAAATTAGCATCGATTTTACTTGGGCAGTGTACTTTCTTGTTTAACTCAAACTTAGGTCGTATATATTGTAATATATTTATATATTATATTAAATTATAATGGTTCAAAACATAGTAAGTGTTTTATTCAGCGTTCATTATTAATTACCACGTAGTAACGGTCGCAACGATCATTATGACTTTCTCGTTTAGCCGTTCATTACGGAGCTTGAGCTCTGGGGTGTTTTCATTCCCTATGGAAAGTTGCTTTAACAACACCAGTCTTTAAGTGCAGCAGTGAGAGTAACTCATTTCTATCATGTCTTTTATTCCAAAAATATTTGAGAAGCTAATTGCTACATCTGTTATTCTCTTATAAACGATAGGATTTCCAAAGTGGTTTATGCGGTCAATATATTACATCTGCTTTAGAATATGGGTACGAAGTAGATTCCATCTACAACGACTTTTCAAAGGCCTTTGATAGAGTTCATACTTATTCTGAACATTGAACATATCGGCATTAATGGCATTATTTTGGAATGGCTTTGATCATATTTAACCAATAGAACACAAGTTGTTTGCATGGGTAGTTTCATTTCGTCGAATATATTCGTTCCTTCAGGGGTACCACAGGGATCTCGGACCACTGCTATTTAATGTATTTATAAATGATGTGGTCGTTTGTTTTCATCACTCTGAATGTCTTCTGTTCGCCGACAATATGAAAACAATTAATATAATCATTGACCCAATCTCAGCTGCATTGCTTTAACAAGATCTGGATATATCTAATATATGGTGTACAGAAAACACGAAAACATCTAATGAGGAAGATGCATCTGAAAATAAAGACAGAAGAACCAGTTGTTAACTGGATCTGGTTGAAGATATTAACGTTCACGCACTCATGAAACCAAGCGGCATGTGACATAACAAGTGGAATTATATACTTACATTACAATGTACGCAAATTATTCCCATCCTTGAAGGAGGATGACGTCAACTATCTAAATTAGAATAATACTGGACTGATAAGAATGTTACTTGGCGAAACTCCATTATGAACTTATAATGAAAAGCATGATCGTTTTGAGTTTAGCTTTATTTTTTTTAAATTTTCATCAGGCAGATGAATAATGATCATTATTCATCTGCCTGTTGAAGCCACTGTGTGGTGAAACAATTGTAGCAGTACTACAAAATCAAGCTAAACTTAAAACGATCGTCTTTTTCATTATAAGTAAGTAAGATGAATTATAAACAGCACAGTGATTATTCTTCGTTTAAAATATCTCTACCAACCGATCACGCTAAAGATTTATTAAAAACGGAATTTTGGCCCAAAATGTCTACATCGAAAATTCTCTATCCAACCTTTAGAAGAAATAGGACCCAAACCAATACATCCTATAAATAACACAAACAATCTCTATTAAGACTGAGACTGAAGTCTATTAAAGTAAAGAATTATATTCTAGCCGCGTCATTCTGCAAAAAAAATACGTATTGTAATGTATTGAAACCACTGGTCAGCAAATAAAGTAGAAGCCTCCATTGTCAACGAGTTAATGAATGCTAGTGTAGGTAAAGAAGTATTTTAAACTACATATGAAGGCCAAATTAGCTTCGCTCAATATCAAGTTCAATTAAGTGTCGTTAAAAATGTGTCACGTTCATTTGCCCAAATAGAAATTAAAACAAGGCAAGAGCAGCAAGAAACGCATTCAAAATTGGAGAGAAAACGTAGATAAAGCAAGAATTTCAATCCAGGTTTTGGGCATTATATAAAAAGTTCTAAATTGTAAATTAAATCCGAACTACACTCAATAGAATTCGATCTTTTGGACGTGAGAGAAAAAGTAAGCCGCATCGCCTATAAGAAATACATCACCCAGACAAGAAAACTGCTTATCCTCATATCAGAAAAAGAAATAGATTCAAAAAGTTGAAATAAAAAACATCCTAAAAAAAGTGATATGAAGTTCTACCCCAGTGTAATAAATAACGGTGAGGCATGTTCAATAAAAAGAAAACAGATTATCTTAAACTAGGCCACAATTATTCTCCACATGTTGTGCCCAGACATCAAATAGAGACATTACTGGTGGAAGCAGAATTAGCACTAAAAAAATATCCCTGACTGTGAGTATACCAAACATAAAATTGCCAAGGTTTTAAAAAATTCAAGTTAGCAACTCTGATAGCACAATCATTAAGTTAAATAAAAAAAGATAAAAGATAATAATTTGATAAAACTGATAAGGGAAATTCAGTTTTCATTTTAGATAAACCAATCTATATTTCGAAACTAGAAAATTTCTGAAATAACCGAATCTATATTTGGATGCTGGAAAATTTCCCAAATATTATTGAATTAAATTCAAGAAAGAAAGCTAATAATGAAAAATGGAAAACAAAAATTAGAAATAAACGCAACAAACGAATATAATTCAATTTACATGAAATAAAAGGAGTAATCAAATACGCACATTTTTAAGTATGCAAATTGGATCCTAAACTAAATGAAGTGGAAATAATTACATAATTGAAAAAAATAATTTAGAAAGCATAAAATCTGAAAAGATGAAATCCAAACGATTAGAAGAATATTTATCTTTTAAAACACCAATTCCAGCAGAAAAATTCGACGAATTACTAAATCTAATTTTATTGCCAAAAAAGTATATATCGATAATTTTTAATTCAATTATTCTTGATTTATTTAGACCCTAACTTTATAGTTTTTTTCCTAATTTTTGGATACGACAAAACTATAAATTCAATATATCCCATGAAAATTTGTCAGAGAAGGTGCTAGATGATTTTTGAAATCTAAGAAACAACGTGCTAGAGAAGTATAGAACTCTTGAAATATAGTACTTAGTAAAGGAGATTTCAATTTAATTCAATGGCTCTACCACCCAGATTTGAGCCCTGGCCTCCCTTAATTTTTGCTCCATTCTGTACGGTCTATTACCACTCTTCGCCAACTTAATTTTAGGACTTTTTTAGCGTCTTCATCGACAGCATTCTCGCAATGCTTTCTTAGCCTTTCAATTGGCCTTTTAACTTCCAGCTTACATTCGTGGCATCCTATTTCTGTAGCTTCACAATAACAAAGTGTTTTTTAATGATGGTGTACATCTCATGATTTCATCGGATTCGTAATTTACATTAGGTAGTTACATTTTTATTTTTTACAGTGTTAATATTTTAGTAAATTTAGAACCACTCAAAAAATGTTCTTGAAGTATAAGGAGTATATAATTAAATTCAAATTCGAATACGCGATGGATATAGCTAAAAACTCAAAGTAGCACATAATGATGGTTGCGACGTGTTAATTCATAATGAACACTAAATAAAACATTTCCTATGTTTTTAACTCCAATTATAGGTGTTAAAAACATAGTAAGTGTTCAAAGTAACTCTGTTATGGGGCCAAGATTAATCTTTTGTAATTTTGGAAATCTGGAAGAAAAGTGTTAAAAAAATCGACAAATCTGGAAGAGAATTTGCTGAAGAAATCTATATTCATTAAATACTACATGCTACATAATGAAACTTAATAAAACAATTAATAAAAAGTGTTCGAAGAACACGAACTAAATTCATATTTTTCAAATTTTCTACATGATTGATATCTTAGAAATTTGGAGTAAAGAAAAATTTAGAAATATTCAAGAAAACTGATGGAGAAATCTAAAACCTTAAATAAAAAGAAGAATTATAAGACAATTCTAGAATTCTTAAAGAAAATTGCTGAAGAATTGAATAATTTTAAAGCAAAATTTTGTACATTTGAAAAGAATTTGTTATAAGATTATAGAAATTAAAAAAATCTGTAAATCTCAAATTCTTAACAAGAGGAATTTGTACACCAACGGCAGCAAATTTAAAACTGAAAATAGTATTGAAAAAAAAATTAAATACATTTTTATTTGTTTGTCTTTCAGGAAATTTAGAAATATCTAAAAGAAAAATTCGAGAAGTATAAAAAATATTGCTTAAAAACTCTAGAATCCACAAAACAAATCTCTTTACGAGCATTCAGATACGAGTGAGATAAAACTTAAGAATTAAGTTCTTAATAAAGTTTTGTTACTCTTGAGAGAGCCCTACAAGAATAAATCACAAATTAACAAATCTTGTGTGCTGGAAGATGAAAAGACTTTACCTAAGTTTGAAGTTTTTGAACAATTCTTATAGAGCTTCTGATGATTGCGTTACAGTATGTGGGTTAAGCTCCATCTTTTTAACTCTCATAATTATAACCTTTATCGTAGGTTTAATACAATATCAGTAGATAAAATTTACAGTATGTTAAAACAAATTTTAAAATTGCAGGAGAAATCCATAACTTTTAAAGCAAAATTTCTGGCATGAGAGATTTTGATAAGAGAATAATGAAACTTAATACAACAATTTAAAAAAAAGTACTAGAAAAACACCAGCAAAATTTATATTTTTCAAAGTTCCTAGATGATTGATATGTTAGAAATTTGGGGGAAATGGAAATGATAGAAACATTTAGAAATATTCAAGAAAAACTGGTGGAGACATTAAAACCCTTAAATAAAAAGAGGAATTATAAGAAAATTCCAGAATTCTTAAAGAAAATTGCTGAAGAATTGAGGAAACCTAAAGCAAAGTTTTTGAAATTTGAAAATAATTTTCTAGCGGATTTTAGAAATAAAAATAAAAAGAATTGCCAGAAAAATATGGAAACCTTAACCCAAAATTCTTAGCAAGAGAGGTTTGTTTCTAGATTATTCTGGTAATTCTTTTTATTTTTATATCTACAATCCTGTAGCAAATTCTTTTCAACTTTCAAAATGGCAGCAAATTTATTAATAGCATTGAAAAAAAAATCTTAATATATTTTTATTTATTGGAAATTCAGAAATATCTGAAAGAAAAATTCGAGAAGTATATAAACATTGCTTAAAAAACTAGAATCCTCAAACTCACAGATACGAGTGGGACAAAGCTCAAAAATTAAGTTCTTAATAATAAATTATAATGTATCCTAAATCATTTGTGTATTATTTGATTGTATGTATATTATATATTTTTTTGTAATTTGTAAGCAGGAGAAACAAAGATAATAATAAAGAATAAATCACAAATTAACAAATCTGGTGAGCTGGAAGGTGAAAAAAACATTACTAAAATTTGAAGATTTTGAACAATTCTTGTATAGTTTCCAATGATTTTTTACAGTATATGGTTTTAGCTCCATCTCCATCTCTAAAACCAAGTCTTTAACAAATCAAAAAAATTAAAAGTGAATTGGAAACTGTAAGAATATTCTGAGTGATTTAATGGTCAAAATCATTTGCATATTATTATAACACTGAAAAAACAAGGAAAAATAGGTTAATAGATTTGTAACATTGGAAAAATTTGTACTGTCAGTAAATTACTGTCGAAAACATAATCATATAGTGAAAAACTGGATACTGAAAAATTATGATATTAAGGACTTTTTACTGAAGAATTAAGTAACTAACATTAATAAATCCAATATGTTCGTATGTAATGTCATTAAAATTTAAAATAGCTGTTGTAATATACAAACACTCCGAATGCCAGTATTGAAGACCTTTTTGCAATACTCAAACAACTCTTGATTTTAATAGACAATAAAAATAAATTCAGTGATTGCAGGCGACTTAGACGTAAGTCTAATTTACTTAAGTAATACACTTCAAACAGATAATTATACAATTATTGAATAGTTTTGGATTCGGATTTAACCGAACCAACTGAAATCACTGATTCATCACAAACCTGCATTGATAATGTATTTGTTAACAGCATAGACTTAATTAATTATTTACCTCGAATAAAAGTTGGTTTGAATAAAAAAACTTTACATCAATAACAAAAAACATAAAGGAAACTAATTTAGTGCTATTTAATATTAACACACTTATTGAAATAACGAATTCTACCAAATTTCTTGGAGTCCGTACTGATCAAGAACTCAGATCTACAGAACACATATTTCTGTTGCTTTCAAACGAATGTTGGAATGACTGAAGTTATATGAAGCATCTATTATTACCTAAACAATAAGACAATTAAATTATAAGTCTCACAATTCTTCAAAATCATAAATTTATTATCTGTTTCTGTTATTACGCATAATTTTCTGATACCGTTTTAGACATCATCAATCGTCTATTGATCGTAACATTTAAGGTCGCGTTACCCCTATAATTTGCGATAAATCATAGTTCCGCCCGTTAATAAGATATAATATATTTCACCCAAAGACACCCGTTAAATTACGAGAGAGTGGGTAGGCCCAACCCCCGCTGAGTTCGTCTTGAACAATTTAAATACACCTGCTCCAGTTTTCCGGAGCAATAAAGATATCAAACGCGGCCGTTATACACTGATTAAACCAATTTATTGGCGGGCACGCACAAACAAACCCCATTCCGCGGGCCGCACCCTCCTCCAGAAATATTTGCTAATGGAACGAACCCCAACGAGCGCATGAATAATTTATGGCACATTATTCAACCGCCGTGAGGCTATCGGATGAAAAATGTAGCGCATTTACTTTAATTCAGTATTCTTATTAATACCAATTGGAATCAACTTTTTTTTCTCCTTTTGATAAAAACATATATTTATTATTATATCAAGTCATCTCTTACAATTAGATAATTCATATAGGTAGATAAAATATTTTGAAAATTGTTGTGTTTATTACTTTCTTTGAAGAAGGATTTTACTTCTTGATTATAAAAATTTAAACACTTTTAACATATACATGATATTTGTTTCGCTACAGTCTTGAGGAAAACAGCGTTGAAGATAGGGAAACAAAGTTAACTCATTCAGTTTTAACTTTCCAGGTATCCATAAAGGAAGGCAATAGATGTCATCTTCATTTATTAAGAGTAGGTGTTATGATCCATATTTTGGTCTTTATTTACATTTGCCTGACATGTATTTCGATCCGTAATGATCATTTTCAAAGTTAAAGCTGAAAATTAATGAAAATGATCGTTAAGGATCGGAACACAAACAATTCTACCATAAATATAGATCAATCTATAAAAGTGTTTTTCTTCACCTACTTTTAAGAAATGAAGATGACATCTATTACCTCCCTTTATGGATATCTGAAAAGTTAAAACTGTATGAAAAAACTTTGGTTCCCCATCTTCAACGCTGATGATATCCAATATAGATCAAAATCGGTCTGTGACTGTTGTTGATAATGATTAAATAATTCAACAAAAAATAGTTTGATAATAGATATTTCTAGTATTATAATTAGAATTTTAAAGTGTTAAAATATTTTCTTTAGATTAAATTTATTGAAGCGAATCGTTAATTTCTGGCATCTGGATATCTCGAGAGTCTTTTTGAAAGCGCGAACGGAAACGAAATTATAATCTCAGGTGGCGGGAAGTCTCGAGACTTCGGCTGAAACAGGAAAGTTCGAGATTCCCTGGAAGGCCGCTGGCTGGCTGGCTTCTAGATCAATCGATCTGCTCAAGAGAGTTGCGGGACAAGTTTTAATATTAATAAGTCTGGCGCACCGGGGGGTGCTCCGGAATATATTATTGATGATAGATGCCGTTTTAATTTGCCAGTCGATTAATGATGAATTTACCCCATTACACTAGATTCGGCCCTATTAAAAGTAACTTTGCGTACCGGCGGTGGGTGGTGGATGGCGAAACACAATATTCCTCGGGGTGGATTAAGATCACATCTATCATAAAACATAATCACATAGCCTGCAGTCTTGACGCGCGACAACTTAAGTTGATTTCGGTGAATGCTGTTTCTCGTGGCTAGACGTCCAGTTTGTTTGTGTGTGTGGAGAGGGGGAGGGTAAAAAGCGTACACAAAATATATTTTACGATTAGCAAGGAAATAAAAATTCGCGGACCCAGTTCGCTAACCGCAGCATGTTTTGTGTTTATTTTGGGAAAATCCGTTAAATGTCAGCACCAAAGAGATTTTCAATCAGTTTCTATTTTACGTATATCAATTTTCATTTAGGAATATAAATTGGTGCCATTCATTCAATTAAAGCTACAATAGTTTAAATATTAATTAATATAAGAAAAATACATATCAATTTATTATGAAAATTTAAATTTATTTATTATTGTCATGTTGATAATATATAAAGGAACACTTTAACTGTAGGATTTTTAAAATAGTTCTAAAGGATAACGTTAAGAAAGATTGTACAAACAATTTTCCTTTCTCAAACAAAAAGTTACAGAATCTAAAAGAAAAAGTCATAATTTAATTTAGATCAAACATTTTATTATGAGTAAGTTGTTCTAATAATCCATTCTAAATTATTCATTTGGATACCAAAGTTCACCTTGTATTCTGAACGTGTTTTTTTTGGAACTCAACATTCTGATCATAACATTTTACCTGATTTTGTCATCCTTCTTCATATTCTTCTGGAATCCCATATGCCTTTAAGAGCAAATTAGCAAATAAGTATTTGATTGGCCTTCTATAAACTCATTATAGTTTTAGTGATGTAAGTGAGTTTTTAATCCATCTGGACATTATTTTTAATTTTGGGGGTATAGATCTATCAAAAATCTACACTTAATGTGTTAGCTTCAAACCTTCATCGCAGACCCAACATTACTGGCCATGAACAAAGTATTCTGAAGATTTAATGTATTAAAAGCTTTGAATTTTCTTCCTGTTACGATTTGCAGTTTTAAAAATTTCTATTACGAGTAGAAATAAATAAAAGATCTTCTAGGCATTGAATAAATTGATTTACTATGCGTCATTTCATGCTTTTATTATGGATTATCATGTAGGGATCATCATGATTTAAATACATTTTTTTAAATCTACTTAATCTTTAATTAATAAATGCGATTAAAATTGTAAATCATTTCAACCACACACTCTACAATATATGCTTACACATTACCGAGATTGTTTCGCAGTAATCGAATTACTTTAGATAAATGTATATTCGTCAATAGTATTACGTTAAACCAAACGTGCACTGGCATTAATGCAATACGCTAATTGGGGAAAATTACTAATAATAGAAATAATATATTAGTGCTGTTGGTATTTGCATATGATATTAACTAATCAATAAATTTAATATGATTTATATAAGCACAAACAAATATTACAGTACAGATTAATTTTTTGTGATATAATTAGGAAAAGTACTGTCCATTATTAGTTATTACTTTTTCCAACTGTAAAGGAATTTTTTAATTTTTCGAAAATATGTGTCGTCTTTTGAATATAAAATATGAGTATCATAACTAGCTGCAAAATGTAATGGCTTGAGTGGAAGAACACAAAAAATCGTAAACTTTGCCTTCAAGATCTATGTTCCAAATTTTAAAGTGATTTTTTTGTAGGTATTTTAATATGTTTTTTTTTTCTAACTAGATCCTGTAAACAAAATGAACCTCCAATAAAACCTAGAAACGACTTGTATGATACTGATGTACCTAATTTGGCCAAGGTTTTCTAGAAATGTGATGAAAATAGCCCCAATAATTTTGACTTGACTGTTGCCGCCTTAAAAATAGTAGATCAAATCATGTTTACACAGATATAAAATGAACCCTTAATAAAATTATTGTTTCAATATAAAATATTGACGGAAGATTATCTCATCAAAAAATGGTAAAAATTTTCTCTTCACTGTTATTTCCATTGAAATTATTAAACGTTTCCAGAGATATATGTTAGGTATTAGGTATTAAGGATTCGGTATTAGGAATTATGTATTTTATATATAAAAATATTCTAATATTATACATGATAATTTACTACACAAAAATTATTGAATGTTGTCGGCGTTAACTTGGTGGTACATTTTAATAAGATAATTAAAACACTTTAACTTTGTTTTACCACAAATATATTTTTGTGGTAAAACAAAGTTTAAGTGTTTTGATTATCTTACAAAAAAATTGATCACATGGAAGATGAAAATTATAATCAAGAATTTTAAAAGTTGTAAAAAATTAATAACTCATACAATTGTTGATAGTTATAGCAAATTACATCAACAATTAAAGTGGCTTCGAAATTCCATTAAATAATTTAACAATTAGTGGATGTAAACAAGATGGCGCCCATTCGAATTGAAGTGAAGATGAAAATTACAATCAAGAATTTTAAAAGTTGTAAAAAATTAACAACTCTTACAATTCTTTATTGTTATAGCCAATTACATCAACAATTAAAGTGGATTTGATATTCCATCAAATAATTAAACAATTAGTGGGTGTAAACAAAATGCCGCCCATTGGAATTGCAGCGAGGATGAAAATTACCATCAAGAGTTTTAAAAGTTGTAAAAAATTAACAACTTGTGCAATTGTTGACTGATATAGCAAATTCCATCAACAATTAAAGTGGCTTTGATTTTCTATTAATTAATTAAACAATTAGTAAGTGTAAACAAAATGGCGCCCATTGGGATTGAAGGGAGGATGAAAATTACAATCAAGAATTATAAAAATTGTAAAAAATTAAAAACACGTGCAATTGTTGATAGTTATAGCAATTATATCAACAATTAAAGTGGCTACGGCATTCCATCAAATCATTCAACAATTAGTGGGTGTAGACAAGATGGCGTCCATTGGAAATGAAGGGAGGGTAAAAATTACAATCAAGAATTATAATAATTGTAAAAAAATTAAAAACTCATGCAATTGCTGATTGTTATAGCAAATTACATCAACAATAAAAGTAACTTTGATTTTACATCAAATAATTAAACAATTAGTGGGTGTAAATAAAATGGCGTCCATTGGGTGAGAAAGAAAATTACAATCAAGAATTATAAAAATTGTAAAAAAAATTAAAAACTCATGCAATTGTTGATTGTTATAGCAAATTACATCAACAATTGAAGTGGCTTTGATACTCAATCAAATAATTAAACAATTAGTGGGTGTAAACAAAGTGGCGCCCATTGGAATTGAAGCGAGGATGAAAATTGCAATCAAGAATTTTAAAAATTGTAAAAAATTAACATCTCATGCAATTGCTGATTGTTATAGTAAAGTACATAAACAATTAAAGTGACGTTGATTTTCTATCAAATAATTAAACAATCAGAGGGTGTTAATAAAATGGCGTCCATTAGAATTGGGGTGAGATTGAAAACTATAATCAAGAATTATAAAAATTGTAAAAAAATTAATAACTCGTGCAATTGCTGATTGTTATAGCAAATTATATTAACAATTAAACTGGCTTTCATATTCCATCAAATAATTAAATAATTAGTGGGTGTAAATAAAATGGCGTCCATTGGAATTGAAGCGAAGATGAAAATTACACTCAAGAATTATAAACATTGTAAAAAAATAAGAAATCGTGCAATTGTTGATTGTTATAAATAATTACATCAGCAATTAAAGTGGCTTTGATATTTCATTAAATAATCAAACAATTATTGGGTGTACACAAAATGGCGCCCATTAGAATTGAAGCGAGGATGAAAATTACAATCGAGAATTATGAAAATTGTAAAAAAATAACAATTGTTAATGCAAATTACATCAACAATTAAAGTGGCTTTGATATTCCATCAAATAAAAGCTTGAACTTACAAAAAATGGATTTTGCCAATCTCACAATATATTCTTCTGACATTAAAATATCTAAACAAGCACAATAAAAAAAAAACTAATACATTAATAAAAAGAACCTCAATAATTCAACTTCATTCGACCATTTTCTGCAATCTTTTATTTGTAAGCATCAAACCCAAATGAGTATTATATTTTTACATAAAATCAATATATTTGTAAAAATAGGATATTGATTATCAATTCAAAGCACAAAAAAAACTGTATAACATTACACAATTTTAATACATAAAATCGATTGCAAGAAACAATAGTATGATAAGAACAATAAAAAACAAATGCAATATATCAATGTCCCGCCCATCATTACATAAATCCTTAGAAATAAATTTATCTCATTTTGTACAACTTCTATTTGAAAGATTCCAGTTTTATATAATAATTAGCGTAGGGTAGAATAGGGACCACTCATCGACCCTACAGATACATAATCACCATCACTATTTTGTTTGTTGAGATTTTCAAAAATAAAACCAAAGTTACTACTGATGATGTCCAATAAATTTAAAGCAATGATTCAGTTAAAGTTTAAATAAATATGTAGGGTGTGTGGGTGTCCACTATCCCACCCTCCAATTAATACGTTATAAAACCACGATTCCTCATATAAAAATTCTACAAGATGAAGTAAACTCCCCAGAATGTTTTACTGTACGAGAAGATTTATAATTTATTTATTATATCTTATTTCGTGCAATTTATATTTGAGAAACCCTAGTTTTATGTTATAATGATTGGAGGGTGGGATAGTGGCCACCCACCCACCCTACATATACATTTAAACTTACGTTCAAACAGAAATGTCTAGAAATTCCTGAACATCATCAACAACAACTGCTTTATTTTTGTTGAAAATAAAAATAGTTTAAGCGATCGTAATTACTATGTATTTGTAGAGTAGGTGGGTAGACTATAACTAACCCACCAATCCCTGGAATGTTAAAATATTAAACATTCTAGGTAAATTCTAAATTGTAATTAATAATTTAATTCACGAATTATTGATAAAATTATTAACATAGAAAAAATATAAAAGTAATAATATATAAGGCAGGTAGGCATATTTGAATGATTTAAAGGTGGGTTAGAGGCTATTCGCCCACCCTTCAAATACAAAATCACATTCAACACTCCTACTGCTGAGATTTTTTTAAATAAAAGCAAGGTTAGTGCTGATGTCGTTCAATACATTAAAAGCAATGTTTCAGTTAAAAGTTTAAAGAAATATGTAGGGTGGGTGGGTGCCCACTATCCCACCCTTCAATTGATAAGGCATATGCTTCATGAAGTCTTTGTTCATGATAATTCATCAAACTATTTGCCCAATAAGGCTTTTTTGCGATAAAACTTGAAGCATAGATTTTGAATCAATTAATCTTGATAGGTGGTGATGATAATTGTTGTACTTTTCAATATCTATGCCATTTCTGGTGTATTTTGGACACATTTTTGTAGATCTCTTTTAATGTAGATGTTCTAGAAATGTGACAAAAATAGCCCCAATCATTTCGACTTGACTGTTGCTGCCCTAAAAAGAGTAGATCAAATCATGTTTACACAGATATAAAATGAACCCTTAATAAAATCTATAGGCGATGTAGTGCTCTTACTGATAACTGTGAATAACCCCACCTTCTATGAATGTAATAAAATTTTTAGAGATATTTACATTATTTGTCACATTTTGAGATAGTATTTACAAAAATGTTCTTAGAATGTTTTAAGTATATAATTCTACAACAATTTTGCTCCCAATTCTTAAAATCACGTTTTCCAATTTTTCTTGATCTTAGAGAAATTTTCTAACTAATTCTCTTTTAAATTTCCGAACTTTCATTTATTTTAGTTTTTATGATAGATACTTTCTAAATATTTCTCTATTAAAATACAAACATTTTATTGTAGAGTTGGAGAATCAAAATTTTTGACAATTCCTCCTCAAATTTTTACTATTCTTACTTCAATTTATTAGAATTTCTTTTAAGTTTTAATACAAAATAGTTTTAGAAACTTTCTGCAATTGTTGTTTTATTTTATTGGAGTTACCCAGTAATTTATCATTAAAATTCTAGGACCTAGTAAATTGAAATGAAAAAAAAATGGGAAACACATATACTAAAAAAAAATTGAAGGTGGTAATACATTTTAGAAAACTAGAAATGTTCTGAAAAATACTTTTATTTTTTAGCTGAATAGTTTTTAAACACATCTAGTTTTCTAAAATATTTTTCCACCTCCCAAATGTTGTTAGTAAATGTATTTTCAATTTACTTTCTTAAACTTTTATTTTTTTTCTTTCATCTTTATTTTAAATTCAACATTTCTTGCTTCGTTTTAAAACGAATTCAGTTAATTCTCCATTTTTTAGAAATTTAGAAATTTTTTGATTTTAGGAATATTTTATCTTAACTTTCATTTAAATTGAATTCTACTTAATGAAAATTATACTTCTAATTTAAAAACTCATGACAAATATTCTGAACGAAGAATATTATTCAGAGTATGCATTTGTGCTTAAAATTAATGAATTTTTAACATTTATGCAATGCAATTAATGACAACTTAATCAGAATAAGTATATGTCATGAAATTTGTATTACGGAATGTAAAATTTTTTTAAATGTGTTCTAAACTTAGAATTTTGTTAAAAAAAATTTGATATATATGCTAAGAAGGAACGTATTTTTAACATACTGTAAAATGTTAAATGCAACTCAATCAGAAACAAAATGAGATTTTTTTAATTATAAACATAAAAATTAGTTCGAAATCAAAATATATTCAGAAATAATGTAGATTAGAAATACCATAACATATTTGATGCAACAAAATCAGAAACAAAATGTTTCCACATTTGAATTATAATTAGTTAAATTAGTATTTCGTAATTTAATATTAATATTTAATAATAAATATTCTAAACATGAAAAACTTCTTCAAAATCAGTAGAAGTATTTATAATCACTGCGTTTTAAGCATACTATGAAACTGACTCAAACAAATCAGTCAGAAATGAAATTGCGATACTCCAAAATTAAATTACATTTAATGAAATCTGTATTCCAAAATTTTAAATTAAAGAAAAAATAACGCAATGTATTGTTTAGACTCAGTAAATATTGGCATATTTATATTTATAAAATAACTATAAAGTGATCGACGCCGCTTAACCGCAAACTAAATGGTAACTCTCGAAAATTGAATTACAGTTAATGAAATTTGAATTTCGTAATTTGAAAATTTCTAAGAAATATTCTTAACTAGATGCTTATTCGTTGCCTACATTGGCGACCATCCTGGATATAATTACTTTACCTCATGAGAAAAATGTTCCTAAGTTTTTAAGCCATGGCATTCTTCTTCTTCCTGGTTCTCTTTTACTATAGACTTTTGTTAGGAGAACAGATTTTAAAAGGTGTGTTTTTTCTTGTTTCTCATTGTATCTATTTGTTTTCTTTTGATGGTTTTCATTACTTCCAAGTCATTCATTCGTTCCATCGCTGCATTGTTTACCCAAGAGATTCTGCACAGCCACAATTCGAAAGCCTCGATTTCTTCTTTGTCTTGTGTCAAAAAATGTCTTATCGAAAAATTCTAATTTTGATATCGATGCTGAGGCTGTGACTTTTAAACAGTTTAGCAATTTGGTTATAGTTAGCTCTAGCATTCTCCATGCTGCATCTAATCTCTTGTGAATAATCCCAATCCTTATTGATCACGATTACCAAGTAGGCAAACTTTGATACTCTCTCTATTAGTGTGTTGTTAATCATTACTTCTTACCCCTCATTTGCCTCCTTGGTAATTACCATGAAATTAGTTTTACTAATGTTAATATTTAAACCATAGCGAGTGCAGACGTCTTGTATTATGTTCATTAGTTCTTCTAAGCTGTTCATACTATCAATACATATCAGAGTATCATCTGAGTATCGAATGTTGTCTAATTGTTCTTCATTCAGCAGGTTTTCTATGTCGGTATTCTCAAGGGCTTCTCTGAATGTTTCTTATAAATAAAGATTAAATATGAGCGGCGAAAGAATGTAACCTTATCTAACGCTTTGAAGAATACTGACTGCATTGGTTTGCTCCTCCGTATTAATCCTGATATTGGCTGACTGACTCCAGTATAGACTTAGGATCCTAAGATCTTTATCGTCTATCCCTGTGATTTTCAAGACCTCCATCACTTTTTATGCTGAGCGCCTCCTAATAGTCGATAAAATAGGAGAAAATATGATACTTTATATCCCAGCAACGCTGGAACAATACCCACAGACATAACAAGGCACCTCTTGAACCTACAACCTTTATAAATCCCAACTGTGTCTGTTACTTTTTCTTCGCTTGTGGATCTTCCAATTAATTATTTTCAGAAATAGCTTTAGCATGTAACTCACGAGGTTAATCATTTTATAGCGGCCACATGCTTTGGATTTCTCTTTCTTTCGTAATATTATAAATTCGGAGATTTATTTTTTGGAACGTCACAGTATTGTAGAAGTTATTAAATACGCCTGTTAATAATTGATGGATTCATTGCCAAGAAGTCTGAAGAATTATTAATGTATCAGATCTGGTACTGGAACCTTTCCATCCTTTAGGGGGATAATGGAGACTTTGATTTCATCTGTTATGTTACTGGGTCCAGGCTCTTGAGGTGGGTCTTCTCTTCCGTCAAAAAATCACTGTTCTATGTATTTTCAAGGTTTCTTTAATGTTTTTAAACGTATAGTTAGTTCCTCTCATAATTACCATGAATTTATTTTTATTAATGTTAATTTCTATAGTTTTATTCATTTTTAGCAAATGTGTTTATATTTAATGTGTTTGTAATCAACCATACAAACCCAAACAAGATGACAGTACAATTGATGAAAATTGTATTTCATAATTCGAGTATTTTTTTAGAAATATTCTGTAGAGAGTAGAAATTTTTAGAATCATTTAGAACTAATGCAGTTTTTATTTATTTTAAAATATTCGATGCAATTCAATCAGAAACGAAATTGGGGCACTCCAAAATTGAATAACAGTTAGTGAAAGTTGACTTACACTTGATGAAAATTGTATTTCGTAATTAGAAAATTTCTGAAAAATATTCTGAGAGTAGAATTTCCTTCAGAATCAGTAGAAGACCTTGGAATTAGTGTAGTTTTGACATATTCTTAAATATCTGATGCAACTCAATCAGAAGCAATATTGGGGTACTCCGAAATTGAATTACAGTTAGTGAAAATTGAGTTTATTTTTCATAATTAAAAACTTTCTAAAATATATTCTGACTGTTAATTTTATTCAGAATTAGTAGGTGAAATTAGAATTAATATAGTTTTAATATATTTAAGAATATTCGATGCAACTTAATCACCAACAAAATTGGGGCACTCCAAAATTGAACTACATTTAGTTAAAGGTAAATTTGAATTAATGAATATTGTACTTTGTAATTATAAAATTTCTAGAAATATTCTGAACGTAGAATTTCATTCAGAATCAGTAGTCAGTAGATGGGCTTATAATTAATGTAGTTTTGACATATTCTAAAATATCTAATGCAACTCTATCAGAATCAAAATTGCAGCACTCAAAAATTTAACAAGAGTTCATCTAATGTTAATTATATTTCGTAATTAGAACACTTCTAAAAAAAATATTCTGAACGTAGAATTTTATTCAGAATCAGTAGATAAACTTAGAGTTAATGTAATTTTGAGTCTTTGATGATTCTTTAAAATAGTTCAGATATTCTAAAATCTATCTAATATAAATATAAATTCTGATCTTCATGATAATTTGTTTTTCTGACATCAATAACTGTCCCAATCATTAACTAAACTCCTTCGCATTTAATAAACGTCCATTAATATATCTGTAAGTTCAAAATACGCTAGGCACCTCTTTAAAAAATTCATTCTGTGCAAAGAATCCAGGCAGTCAGCTTTCGTCGGTATTGAGCTAAATTGTGTAATATTTATTTGGTCTGAAAGAAGACACCAATGGAAATTGTTGCGCGACAAATATTTCGTTCGAGGAGAAGCAACTTTTGGGCACTTCCAACCATAATGAGAAATGTACTGGATAGGTAGAAGGTGGACCACACCTTTTTTGATTGCATCATTAAAATTTTCTCAAATCTATTTGCCTTTGCTTGTTTGAACATCTTCAATCGTTCATGTTTACATAAGACACAAGTTGATTCATGGTTGTTCCATTACTATTTTCATAAATCATATGATGGTTTTTGAATAAGTCCGTTGATTTAAAGCTCATGATGTTAGCGAAGAAGATTGCGATGGTAGACTAAAGCCACTAAATTTCACTTCCAGACAGATTAACTTCTTTGAACAACTCGTATACTGGTCTTGTGCACAATGAGAATTGAATACATAAGGTATTGTTTCGTAGTTGGAGCATCGCAGCATTTAGGACGTCCTTTTTCGGACATTCGTGAGGTCCTCTAATACGACAAAAATATGCGTAGATGTGGAAAAGTCCGGAAAATCTAGGATCACAGCATCATCTTTCTTCCAAAGTCACATTTAGGACCAACAGCATCGACTTAGGTATTTCCTGTAGATATTTAGGCATGTAGAAGTTTGATGGAACCGGTGGTCTTCTACAGTTGAAATTTTTGTAAATATTACTGCATAATCGATCTATGAATAACTTAGTCCATTTTGAATGCTTCCAAAATTATTTCTGATTGAAAGATTTGTTCTTCAAAAATAAATCTTTCTTTTTTTTTAAATCACTCAAAAGACTTCCAAAATTGTTTGAATAATCGTTATTTATCTTAGAAATTATTTTTTTTTTGTTATATATTTTTGTAGACCTTTGCTTAAAAAAATGGAAAGGCTACTCCTAGTTAAATAAATTTCTTTCATTTAATTAAAATGTCTTCAATGAGGAGAATTAAATATTTTACTTGTTTACTACTTGTCATTGCTTTACTAGAAGAAAATTCAAAACATATGAACGCAATCTTTTTATTATAGAAACCAGGTCAATATTAGTTTGCGATATTCTCTGCTATTTGAGCGTAAACAATTTACAAAAATAAGAACCGAATGCACCGCGCCCTCAATACATAAAGACAATAGAGGCGGCCGCAGTAACACAACATGTTTACCATCACCGGTAAATATTTACGTTTGCAGTTTGATACAGTGTAGTATTCCTCTGATTGGGGAATATCGATTTATGATTGTGCTCATTAATTTGTCAAAGCAAACACGCGGCAGATGTTTGTTGTTATTTGGGCCGAGGCGGGGGGTATGCCATAGGGGGGTCGGACCGTATTGCGTTTCGCGAAATGCAATATTGTTAAGATGTACGGAATTGATTTTAATTAATTGAAGCTTCGAATATCCAATTTGCATTTAGATAATTGCCAGCTGGTATGTATTATGGTGATGCGAATCTGTATAATGGAAATTTATTGCGCGCTCTCTAGGATACAAATGCATACATAACTGTATGTGCTTATTTGTAGGATTTACTGTGAAATATATGCTACAAATTATTTAATAAATAAATAATACTAACAATTCAGGTTTATAAATTTCTTAAGGTTTTACCATAAATTGTATAAGCGATTATCAACTCAAACACGGATCTAGTCCCATGTTTAGGCAATAGATGGCACCTTTATGATGATTTTTTGATCGATAGTTAACCCAGAGAATTAAATACTATAGTAAAACTCTATTCGCTCTTTGCTGTTTCTTAGCGTTCTAATGCTTGAAATCCGACTAGAGAAGACCTTTAGGTCCTTGACTAGTAACAACAGCGATCGCGGAGTTCTTTTAGTCGGTGGGAGTCCGGAAATACCCTACTATAAGGGTGTCCATGCAAGATTTCCTCTCCTCTTATCAAAACAAGAAATCTTAGCGATCCATCGCTTGAGACTCGACTAGAAAATAGAAAACACTTTTTGGTCCTCGACTACTAGTCACAACAACTGCGATCACGGATGAGTGATTTTAGTAGGTAGCAATTCGATACTACCCTACTATAAGAGTATCCATACAGACTATCTTATAAAAGAAAAACGGTTTCCTGTCTTCAACTGCACTTAACTGATGAGATCCAAAATAGATCGAAACCATTTTGTGGTTGCTATTGACACAGAAAAATAATGTATAATTACTTCTTTGTCCATATTTTAAACATTTTAAAAAAGGAAATTTTCTAACAACTATTTACTATTTATTTAAAGAAACTTATGAGGATCCTATAGTTTTCTTTTGTTGCTAAGATAATTATTTAAATTTCCAGTAAAAAATATAGGCCAAAATAATTAGACCGTAGTAAATTGATTCAATTAATTAAATCACTCGTATGGCATCACTCTGCGTAATAAGGGGAAGATTTAATTGAAGCAAACATGAGCCCTAAGTAATTACACGTATAAATAGTAACGCCATCTTATACGTATCCATTACTTTGCAGATATTAAAGGACGCAAATTAATTAACATCTCATTAGAAACTCTCGTTGATTTTTTTTTATTTCATATAATAAATCGCTACGTACAGATGCGAGGGGAATTCGCTTCAAATAATATATTCATTAGTGTTCTCCCCGTACATTTACGTAAATTCACTGAGGCGATGGCTGAATGGAGTAATTGCGTTCTAAGTAAAATAATTAATTGCCGCATGAAAGAGCAAATGTTGATCTTTCGTGTAGTTTTACTGAGCAAACAAAGCGTATTTAAATAAGCTGTAAGATGTAATAATTCCGCACACGTTATTCCAAACCGCGGTAGAAGCAAGTGGATGCGACGGATGGAAGTTATATTGTGGTGTTAATGAGGATTTAATCACTGCCATAATCAATCAAATTTAATTGCAGTAATTTCTCAGTCGGCGGGGCGTGTTTATTTCAGATTACCAACTACGACCGAACAGGAGTAATATAATATGTAAATCTATACGATTTTAATACTTATAAATGCAGAAATTTGGGGAAAACATTTTCCACGTTATTTATAAAATAACAATGATGTTTTCCTTTTAAATCGAATTTCAAATATTCGATTAAGGGTAAGGTAAATATACATTAAAGCCATAATATTGTTTGTTGCTTTTGTAATTATATATTTAATGAAAATAAACATGGGTACTGAATGTAATTGATTTGAAAAAAACATCTTAAGCAACCATTTTTTAGTTAGTTTACTTAACATTATTTCTTTTCAGGCACATTGTTGACCTAAATAATCATTCTTTATTTACCAAAGAATGTATTTGTATTTTAAATGTATTTTTACATTTCATTACTTTTATTATTTAGAAATTCTGTTACTTCTTTGTGCTCTTTACTCACTCTCTATCAATATCCCAGTTTCATTTTTAAAATTCTTTGCCCTTTTGATATTTTCTTCAACTTTCTTCCCCAAGTATTTTCAATGTTCAATCGAGAATTAATTTTGAAGATTTTTAAATAATTAGTCGTCGTATCTTTATTTTTGAACATTTTGTTTTTGCTTTACATTGTTTTAAAATAGTTGACATCTCATTAGAAACCTATTAACTGATTTTTAACCAAGAAAAGATAGTGAAAACTTAAATTCTATCAATAGGAAATTGAAAATATTTTAAAATTAGTTAAAAATTTCTTGGAAGAATAAACCGTTTTAATTTTCTAAAACAAAATAATCAAAAAATAATTTTAAATCTAGTAAAAAACTTTCTATAAATGGAAATTAGCAATTTGCCGAAAATAGTTTTTCTGTTATACGAACACAATTAAAAAAATAGTGATATCTGTTAGAAACTTATTTGAAATTTACAAACAAACATTTGAAATTATAAAAAAAACAATCACAAAAATTGCCTTAAATAGGAAAGCCGTGGAGAGAAATAGCAATTTAAATTTGAAATTGAAAACTTTGTAAACACTGAGGAAAACTCATTGGAAAACTACTTTTTTTTACTTTTTACTACTTTTCCAATGAGTTTTGCTGTTTCTCTCCATGAAAATTTTGTTTCGTTGATTCAATTGCTGAATGTATTATTTACTTATTGAATAATTATATTCATCTCTTATTGTAAATATGACCTAGATTTTTATAATCTTTTAATTAATTTTACATTGACCAACATATTTTATTTTTATGTGTGTTGTTTCGTATTTTACTTGTCTAAAATTGTTTATATTTTAATTTTGTTTTATATAACAGTTACTGCAACAAAAAAGAAATTAAAACCCCTCATAATACTTTTCTAAAAGCACACCAATACTTTTGCAAATAGCTAAAAGAGACTTTAAACATTTATTTTCTAAAAAAAATTAGATACAAATAAAATAAATTAAATACTTGAAAAGAGAACATGATTTAAATTAGATCAAGTTATATGACAAAAAAATTTAATATTATTATAAAGATTGATTAACTAGTTTAATCAATCTAAATATCTTTCTGGAAGAAGACTCATATTTGCTCTAAAAAGGTTACTTAATTAAAAAAATAAAGAATTAAAAAATTAAAAGGAACTAATTTTAATAAAAACTTGCTTACACAAATTGCACAGATCACTCCCATCATCCAGCGTACACTAGCCATTGGTGAAAAATTTGCAGCAAAACCCTTTAATCTATCTCTTATCAGCAAATTTTGTATCCGTCGAAATCCCAATGTTCCTCAAAAATACAATCATGAAAAATTCAAGAATTAATTCTCAATTCCTCTAACTAGCTTCCAACCTTCAATTTTAATTTCTTTTATCAGACAGGACACAAATATCTATGGTCAATAGCCTAGACAATGATTTACTAACCAAACTAAGCCAGAACATAATGTAATAACAAAATTCAATAAAGTCAAATAATAGAAAAAGAACAATTTTATAAATATCTATAAAATTTCTAGAAGACCGTATGAAAACATTTCTTTAAATAATTTAATTATTTTACCAAAAACATGCTCACAATCGTCAAAGGATACAAAATTGCATATTTTTTTAGTTGTGGATTTAAGTTGTTTGAATAAAGCGAGTGATTTTTTTACTGAATTTGATAAAAACACTGTATTTTTTTAAGCAGTGAAAACAATATAACATTTATCAAAAGGGTGCAAAATATTCTAAAATGAAAGTGAAAATTAAGTTGATTCAACAGTTTCAATTTATTTTTGTCAATTTATTGTGTTAGAAAGAAACAATTTAAAACTTCCTAATAATTCATTCAAAACTGACATAATTAGGTATTTTGTTTTGAGTTACGTGAAGAAGAAAAATAATGACAATAATTGAATTAGTTTATAAAAAATCAAATTTTGGTAAAAATTGATGTAAAATTAAATTAATATTGTTATAAATACAAAAGGAGAATTAAAAAAAACAGTCGAATTTCTTTTAAGAAATAGTAGGAAAGTTTTTTTCTTAAACTTTACCAGACATAATTGAAATTTTAATTAATAAGAAAATCAGGTAGAAATAAAAGAAACTGGTTACGTTTTATTCAAAGAAGTTGCAATTATAAACAAACAATTCATAATATAAAGATTTATTTTCTTAAAACAAATGAAATTTTGACAAGAATAAGTAGTTGCACTGAACTGAAATAATTAATTTGATTATTTATTAGAACATGGTAAGTTTTTCAATTTCCAAAAGATTTATAAAACACTTAAAATATTAAAAAAATATGAGGAAAAACAGTTTACATTAATAGAAACCTTTTTCTTTAGTTGGATCTATTACAAAAAGTATAATATGATTAAAAAGCTAAAGAAAATTTGTCAAAACAGTTGAAAATTAACTTCTTAGAAAATTTTTAAATTTGATTCAAAACAATTCGAATTTTATCAATAAAGCCAATTAACAATTAATTAAAAATTTACTTAAAAAAATGTATTAATACAAAACAAATCAAATGAATATGTAGAATAAAAAAAATCACGAAAAAGAAATAGGTTTTTTTGAAAGGGTTAATATTTTCTGAAAAATTGTTTAAAAAAACAGTTGACCGACCAAATTAAACATTTGCTTCTAAAATTTATTTTCATTTATCAGAAACTATTGAAAGTTTAGTAAAAAAGTTTAAAACTTTAAAAAAAATATCGTTTTAAGATCGTTGAAAAATTATCTAATGATTACAATAAAAAAACCTATTTTAAATACGAATATAAAAGAAACATTGAAAATTTACTTGAATAAATTGAAGATTTAAAAACTTACTGAAAGGATGCTTATGTTTTTGTTTCATTAATAATTCATTACTTCATTTTAGTAAATTTAATTGTTTAAAAAATAAATTTCTTGTATAGTAAAAGAAAAAAGAATATCATTAAAAAGTTTACGACGTGCACTGCTCATAAAAGAATTGCAAACTTGTGGTCTATTTATCGACAAACAAGAAAATGTTCACCGCTATCAGAAGTTAACCTCAAACTCTGAAGAACCGTTAAAAAATCCCAAAATAAAATCCAGAAAGTTTTCTAACTAGCACTATTAAATGTAAGGATGAGATGATTATTATAAAATTTATCCACTTCTATTATTCTACAATATTGTTTGTCCGATAAATCGTATTAACAGTAATAATGCAATTAAAATAAAATCGTGGATAAATAACGAAATTAGAGTATTAAACGAAAATCTTAAAAGGCTCTACTTTCTTAAAATGTAAATTAATTGCCAAGCAGTATAAAAAAGGAGTAATTGAAACAATAACGATAGGGAAAAGAAGAAAATGTTGAATTAACTCACTAGCCCAATCCTCTAATAAACAACAAACAATCTGGAAAATGGTTTATTCGGAATTAGGACGCAAAGTAAATTTAAAAGATAAATAAAGGAGGTCCAAAAATTAACGGAGGATTTGAATTTACCACCATTTCTGCAGTAGATTGTTGCAGCCTTCAAAGTAAAGCAATTTGACAGCCAAAAGTTTAGGATTACTAAAAATGGAGCGTTACACGATACAGCAACGCGTTTTCATTAATCAACAATATTTTAAAAGTAATTAAAGTCTTTTGGCCACAGTTCGAAAATTTCATACAAAATATGGTCTAAATAGTGTTTTAAATTCGTCAACTGTGAAGAGATTAATTGAAAAATTTAGGGAGACTGGCTCAGTTGGAGACGGTAAAAATATTGGTCGTCCAAAACCAAGCCGTTCAAATGTTAATATCAAAGGAATGCGTAAGAGTGTTGGTGAAATTCCAGAACATCAGTTCAAGAAGTTCTCTACAGCGCATATTCACAAAGGATCTGTGTCTCCATGCTTACAAAATTCAGTTAACACAACAACTGAAGCCTAATGACCATGCCCAGCAAAGAGATTCGTTGAATGGATCATTGAACAGCAAAAAATTAATGCTAATTTTTCGAGCAAAATCATCCTAAACGATGAAGCACATTTGCACCTTGATGGTTTTGTTAATCGGCAAAATTGCCGTGTTTGGGGTTCAGAAAGCCAACATGTGATTGTCGAAAAACAAATGCATCCACAACAGGTTTCTGTTCGGATTTTGGGCCGGAGGCAGCATTGGACCATACTTTTTTGAAAATACGACTGGTCAAGCAGTGACTGTGACTGGTGCTCGATATCGCGACATGCTCACCCAGTTCTTTTGCCGAAATTGGATCATATTGATGTGGTTTCAACAAGACGGCGCTACGTGCCATACAGCCCGTGATATAATTCAATTACTTCATGAGACATTTTCTCGACTGTACTGTCGCGTTTCGGTGATCAGAATTGGTTCCCTAGATCATGTGATTAAACACCACTAAATTTTTTATGGGGTTATTTGAAGTCAAAGAATTATATCAATAAGCCCACAAACACTCAAGCATTTCTTCATTTCTACAAAAATATAATCATGGTGGCTTAAGTAAATGAATTAAGTTGAAATTTGAAATAAACTATGGAAAATTTGTTTAAAACAGTTGAATTTATTTGAAAAAAATACAGATCACAGACTAATTTGAAATTTACATATAACAGTTATTTTAATTTATCAGAAACGACTGAAATTTTGGTAAAACTAATTTAAAACCTAAAAACATCGTTTTAAGATTGTTGAAAATTTTGCAATATTTTTCTAATGATTACAATAAAGAAATTTGTTTTTTTCTTATTTAATACATTTGAATTTTAATTACATCAATGATAATTACTAATATAACTGTGTTCTGAACAACCCCGTATTATTACAATAATGAAAATTATTAATTTTGTTTTCCTGCAAAACTTCGTATTTTAAGAGCCCTTTAATTTTATTTTTCGAGAGTTAAAATAGAATAAAGCAGTTGCGGGGCACGGGATGGAATTTCCTGTCGTTGGTGGGCCGAATTATTATCCTAATGTCTTTCATGCTTTGAATGGGAATCCTGTCACTTTCGGTTAAAAATAGCAAAAACTTTTTCTTATCAGTTAAAGGCATGTTGTGTATAACCATCCAGAACCACTGAACGATTTGATCCGAACATTTCTAACCGTTTTTATATTCGGCTACTTTCTCAAAAGCATGCTAGTCGTAGTTCTCGTTATCGACCATCAATTTTTGGGAGTCGAATAACTTTAAGACACGTTTATAAATTCAGAACACACTTCATAATGGGTCTTGACTGATTTATTAAATATGTAATCTACATAGAGATTAACATGCTCCTGCTTATTTTCCTGAGTAAATTGGATTGTTTTCCCATTCGGCTTTAAATGTATCACGTTTTCTTCACCAAAAACATCCCTTGTGATTTCATATGAGAGTCTAAACATCAGGATCATCATAATGCAGTGAGTTTGTAATAACTGGTAACAAATCTTTGAGATCTTCTAAGCCTATCGGTTCCTTTAGGAGCTTTTTGTAGAGTGCAACAGAGAAATGATGAAGGGATGTATATTATTGTAAAGTTGTAAATCACTAGACAGCGTAATAATGCTGTAAGAAAATAACATGATCTGATCTTTAAATGAATCCTTTGAATATCAAATAGCGAATGTCTCCTCATGATTTATGAACATTCCATATTTTGCATACAGAATTTAATTGAGTAAAAACATAAAAAATTCAATTCTGATGCCTCTCACATCTTCTGCTTCTTCCCCGAAAAATTTAACTTTTAATGGTTTCTTCAAATCACAAGGGTTAACCATAATTAGTTCTCTCAAAGCATTATCGACGATATGATCCCAAGTAATGTTCAGTGCCAAAAATTAGTTGACATTACATAAACATAGCGAATTAGGTTTGTTGATTTATAGCCGATTGCATCTGAAAGGATTGATTGAAGTTGTGTTTTATACTTTAACAGAAGTACTGTTTTTATTGTTTATAACAACATTAGCAGTTAGAGTGATGTAATCTTCAGGATTTCTTAAAAAAAGATAATAGTTTCTTAGCTTCTTTTAAAAGATCATTCTTTTAAAGGAAACGACAAAACTATTATTTTGATGACAATCTAAAATTACTTAAGAAGAATTACAAGACTTTTTACTGGTGACCATCATCAGATGTGTTATATTATTTTGATATTTGTTTTAACGCTACAAATTAAAATTGCTGGGAATTATTAGTAATACTTTGTCTTCTTTAGTTTCTTTCCTAAGTAACTTTCCTGTTAACTGCATCAGATGATGGAGAAAAAAAAAACGACTCAAATAAAAAAAAGATGATGCTATTTATTTAGTGTGCTTTCAAAGGAATCGATTTTTAGCTTCTATTGAATTAATTCTGAAATTTATTTTATCACCAGATCTATAAAATGAATGATTTACTTAAAGAGTAAAGACCATAATTGATGAATTAAAAAGGTGTAGTTATCAAGGTAATAAGAGAACCCACAAGAGTTTAGTAACTTTTACACCATGGGATATACTTCAACACTTACCATATTTTCCAGATATTGTACTTTTTTTATTATTATCTACTTTGGTCTGAACAAAAATCACCTGGTTCAGTTTTTTGTCAGCAAAGAACATATGAGGATGGAATCATGCTGCTTTTAGAATTGTAACAAATTATTAAATTATTCACTGTAAGGAAATTCCTCCTCTCTCTATTCCTCTTATTTTGATATCAAAAACGAAATCATTTTCCGATTCTTACTTTTCGTTAATGAAACAACCAGAAGATATATTGAGTGGCACAATCTAATAGCGATTGAAATAGCTTACAAAATTATCTGGATAATTTGAATATTACCACTATTACTATTGTTATAAAAATAATATTAAATATTGCTTCAAAAAATTTATAATTCTGGTAGAAAAATGGTGAAATCTGGAAGGGCAACTATTGAAAAATTCAAACAAATTAAAAGAAGGAGTACTGGAAAATTAGAAATCTGGAAAATTATAGAATCCTCGGAGAAAGTTTTTGGAAAATTTTGAAAAACTTAAAAAGTGTTATCAGAAACATTATGGAATGTTCTAATAATAATAATAATAATTGCTAAAGACTTTTTGAACACACGATGTAATTTTCTAAATATGAAGAGCCTTCAACAAAACCGCTAAAAATTGCTTCAAAAATTTTATAATTGCAGAAGAAAAATGGTGAAATCTGAAAAAGCAACTACTGAAAAATTTAGACAAATTAAAAGGAATACTAAAAAATTAGAAATGCTGGAAAATTTTTGAAATCCTTATTTACAATTATGAAAATTAAAAAATGGAAAAGTATCTGATAACTTTAGAAATATCGAATAAACATTTTTGTATATTCTAAAATTCTTGAGATACTTCTAGGAAGCCGGGAAAATTAATTATTATATATATAATATACGTTTCATTCTGAATTATTTTACCATTTTTATAGTACAATCGTACAAAATGAAGTGTGTGGTTACATTTTTTTATATTTAAATAACATATTGACTGAAAAACCACAAGTAGACAGCAGTGTTTCAGTTTTGGTTTTTAAAAGTTTTTATTGCAAAATCCCAACTAAAAGAGACATAGTTTTTTCAGCTTCAAGAATTATTATTATTTCCCAGTCTGCATTGGATTAAGAAATCGCAAAAAAGAAATTATTATTAACGTTCAACTTTTTTTTTCATCGAGTCGAAAAGTTAATAATTCAGTAAATTTACAAACTTAAATCTAAATAATCTACATTATTCGGTTTGTATTTATAATCATTACTTTTCCACAAACGAAAAGAAAAAAGAAAACTTGTTCACCAGAATGTTCAATGTTCATTTCAATTCGACGATTGAAAAATATGCAAACAATTCCGAGGGCTAATTAATTTTTAATTAATATTTGCGTAACTCGAAGAGACCGATTTTATGTGCCCAATAAAATTAAAATAAATTTACTTTAAAAAGTCTCTCCCTCGTCTTCTTTTTTTTAATTAACAGCAAACACAATTTACAAACCTGCATCGAGCTTTCGTTTATCTCGTGATATATTACGTAATATTCCTTAAGAAAAGAAAATTTATACTTTATACGTTAATAAAAAAATAATAATTAACTTATTATTAATTAACGTTAATAAACGGATAATTAATTTTAAGGAAAACTTAAATGTGCTCAAACTTAACTGAATTAATTACAAGTTCTAAAATTAAAATTTGTGTAGGGTTGCCAACTAAATTAACAAACAAAAAATTATATTTTGGATTGATGAAGCTGTTACTTGTTGAAACTCTATATCACTTAATAAAAAACTGACACAGTATAAGGTTTCATCGTTTTTAAAACCATATTCTGTGTCAATAAGTTATTAAGTAAAGAGATACACTTGATTAAAATTATTTTTATTGATTAAAGTCTTGTTTCGTTCCATAATTACTTTATCAGTTTCCTGGCATATGTTTCGACAATTACTTGTCAAAAAGACTTTAATCAATAAAAATAATTGTGGAATTATGTTCCATAAAGAATGCAGCAACGATAGTATTAATTTTATTGATAAAAATTGTTGTATGATAGAATAATTGGCAAACAATATGTATTAAATGTGAAATCCTCATAACTGTGTTGTATTATTTCAATATAAAATTTAGATTTAATGGATAAAAAACACACTTGGTCCAACAAAGGATGGAAACTAAATTTATTGGAAAATTTAGAAATAATTAAAAATATTCAGTCAGGAAATTTGTTTAACGAGTTGAACTCTTCAACTCTCCCCTACCTAAGTTGAAAAAAAAACACACCCTCCACCCAAACTTATGACATCTGTATATAATGTAAATAAGTTTGTAAAAATTTTGTATTATATTTCTTCACCTGAAGAAGCTACAGTGTGGCGAAAAAATTATAGTGAGTAAAATAAAAAGTTGAAAATCAATCTATTTATGATTATAAATTATTTATTTATAATATTATTGTTATATTAAGGAAGAGGGTGTGATTCATATATGAAAATTAAAATAACTACAAGGAATAAATAATTGGAGGAGGAAAAGCTTATAATTGAAAATTCAAAATAGCAAATTTCATTAAAAAATAATATATTTAAAAAAATAGATACAAAAATCAGCGTTCATTATGTACTAACACAAAATTCTAAAATTATATTAAACACAGGATTTATTAGGAATACTAAATAAGGTATATTAACAGCATAAAACATTCAAAGTTGTATATACAGAAATTGTTTGAATAATAAAAAAAAAATAAACAATGCCATGAATTTAATAGAATGGCACCCGTTATTTTCCTCAAATTTCCAACTTCGACCCTCACAAAGTAAACTACATCACGCCCAAACATGAGTAATTAAAAAAAATAACTTTAACTAGTCTGAATAATTAATTTTTTTTTCAGTTTCATACTTCAAAGCCAGGAGGGGATAAACTGAAGATCTTTACGAACCGATGAATATAATAAACGAGGCGTGGTCGGTATTCGATAAAAGATTCCCGGGGTGAAGTTTCTCCAATACACATTTCTTAATTAAACGCGTTCGTCCGGATTTTTTTTTTCTCTCCAAAAATACAAAACAGTCGGCCTTTGCGAACTGGGTCCTTTATTTATCTTTTTTTCATCAACTTTTTTTTTTGTTTTTATATACTTACAGATAATTCTGAATATCACAGAATGTACACTACATCTAATGGCGCGTATAAAAGTCCTCAGATAGAAATATAATTTCATATTCTCTTTTTTTTTAATAATCTTAGTGTCACTTCACGTTTGCTTAAAATCAATAAAACTATTATCGGTTAGTACCTATATAAAATTTGTTTATATCATAAAATATATTATAAGTTTAGGTACTAGGTTAACATGCATGAATAATCTAACAGTTTCATTTTTTTGTAGTTTTTAATAAAAGTCTATGTTAATAAAGTTATAGTAGTTATCGGTGAATGTGCTTGATGATTCGTTGTGTATAAATATATATATATGTTATATCTCAATGATCGATTATTATTATTTTTTGCCCTTAACCGAAAACTTCGGAGAATCGCTTCGTCACTCCGGGGCATCATTAATTTTGCCCACAATAATGCTTAATGGTGCTGGATGTTACAGGATATAAGGGGGTATAATAATTTACTTTCCTTTTCAAACTTAATTTTATATACATCGGTAATTCGCAGCGAAAGGATTTTTCTATTCAATCGTTAGTTACAATTGAAAATTTGATATATTACTTACAGCATAGAATTTATAATTGAAATTAAAATATATTAACTGCATGTATTTATTAGCTATTAAATATTATAATAGGTCTAATAAATAAGAAGAAAAGAAGGCAGCATAAAAATTTTAATGCCATAATATTGAAATACTATCTTCAATAAAGATGAAAATAACACACAGTTTATTCCTTACTTCACTTGCTTATGAATAAACTGTGTGTTATTTTTATTTAGAAAACACTTTTCATAAACTCAAACCAACAATAGTGATTCAATAAAGATGTTTATCTCTTTATTATAATAATACAAGTTAGATTTCACATTTTTCACAGTAACTTGTATTACTTCTAATTAATATAACTTGTTTTATTTAATCTCTTTACTTAATATAAAAAATAAACCAATAGAAATATATTGTATCAAATTTAGTGAACGATGTGTGAATTAATATTGAAAATAAGAATTTAGTAATTTAAGATCAGATGTTAATAATCGAATAATAAAACAAATGTCATGCTTTGTTTTTACAGTTTTAAAAACACATTTTACTGTAGGCGCCTGAAATTCCTAGTTAAGTACGTTTGGTTACTAGATATCTATGCTATCAACATTTAACTTTAATAATTTATTTTTGTTCTTAAATTACTATAATAAAAACAATGAAAATATAAGTCATTCAGAGATGAAAATGTATGTTTACATAATGAAATTTTATTCTTGAATTTGTAATACTAAATTTTCAGTTATCTTTTAAATCTGTTTAAAATAAATGGTGGAGGCGCCAGGTATCTGAGAATGGGAAAAGTGCTGTAAATTCATTGCCGAAAGTCTTTGGTTGAAGATACTGCACAGCACCAACAGAGTATTTCTGCTCTCAGTTAGCTTCTCTCTATTTACCAGATATCCTTCTACTGTCAATTTTTGCTCTCATGTATCAAGGACCATGTTTGACTTTAAAAGCCCTACAAACAATATACAATGTATATGAGATACACTAAAAATTTTTGGCGCATTTAACTTCTCTTCAGGTTTATGTACTCTCGTGTTTAAATTGATGCGGAAGCAGCTGAAATTTGAAATTGAAAATATCATGTTGTCCTTTGAGATCATTTTATAAAATAAAATATGAGTAGATAAGTATTAATGATTAATTTTTTTACAACCACCTGAAGGATTTTAATATCTTTTATTACTAAGCCTTAAAGTGAACTCAGATTTATAATAAGGAACATTTCGCCAATATATAGCCTGATCATTAATCACAAATAAGGGTGTAAATATATCAGAAATTCATATCATGTAAAGAATTGATCAACACTTGGTTTGTGTTACTGATTTTTTATAATTACTCAGCTAGTTTTGCTTGTTATAGCATTATCAAGAGACCGACAGGTTTTTATATTCAGGTAATAAGTGATTTAAGTATAGAGGATGTCTAAGTCTCGTAATTGTTATTATCATCAGTAAAACAACCCAAGTGTTCATCAATTCTTTACCTAGTATTTCATAATGTTTCACCAAGAGATACGTGAGGAAGCTATTCAAGAAATACTGGAAGTTCATATTAGATTAAACACAGCTAACATTTTTTCAGTCAAATGCTCTGAGGTTAGTTTAAATAAATGTGGAGGCGGCAGAGATTTCTAAATTAAAAATCTTACGTTTTCCTTTAAGCTTACTGGTAAGAAAATTTTATTTTATGAGTTTTAATGACTTCGTAAAGTTTGAAACCGATGACGAATAAAGAAAACGTATGTATAAGCACAAACAAGTTAATCTACCTTATTTTCATTTATTAGTGAATAAGCTCTATAGAGCTGAAAACTAGCTCATAATCAAACAAAAACTTTAGACCATCTGAAGAACTTTGATACTTTTTATTACAACTGTAAGGTTATGAATTAACGATTTAATTCTAAGCTCATGCCATTAATAAATAAAGGCAAAGATACTGTCAGTTACGCTTAGAACCTTTTGCTATCAATAATACATGGCAAAGGATTAGCAATTTAAAATCAGAATAAGTGAAATCAGTGAAACAAATCAAGTGTTGACCAATTCTTTTCCTGTTATCTGGGTAACTAGAAACTAGAAAGTTTGTAGTTATTAATATGCACGTGATTCAACTTTTTAAGAACCAAAGATTGTTGGTTTTGGTTATACAACACCTTTGTATAAATTAGTTACTAATACGAATATCCTTTGGTCTATATAAAAATTATGTTAAATGATACAAAAATTACGTTTTGCCCTCAAATTATCAACAATTGTATACTTGTCATTATGGCGACTCATTCATAACATTTTCTACATACACATTCTTCAATTAACCATGACATTTCTTGAGTTGAAAAATCTAACTTCACATTACAAACACTAAATATAAACAGTCTAATCAATAGCAGCGATATTTTGTATATGAGAAATTCAACTGAATATGTTAGCAAACTCTATTCGCAAACGCTAATCTTGGTGCAAACGTATACTACTTGCCTACTATTCATCGTGTAGTAAATTGTCAGCAATATTTCTGAAGTCTTTGTACAAAATTAAAGTTAGGAGGCAGAACTAAATTACAGAAAGGAAAAACTCGTAAATAATACGTATTTTCAGACGATGTATTAAGTGGCATATGATTTTTGTAAAGATGATGGAATCTTAGAATCTGTTAGCACCAATAAAATATCTTATCTTATCCTATTTTATCTATCAACTGCCAAAATACTGGTCGGAAAATAATCCGCATTGAATGTAATCCTTTCACACCTAGCAGACAGAAAAGTAAATATGAGGTGTGGTTGTATTGTTAAATTTACCATTTTTTATAGAATGAAATCTGCAGAATATATCCAGTTACTTTAAGATAATATTCCGAGGATTAGGAAACCCTTCTCACCTATAAATTATTACAACCTTATCAATAAAAACATATGGGTTCAGCAGGATGGTAATCCTCCCCGCAGTGAACTTCTGATTCGCAACTACTTTGACTAAACTCTTCCGAGACGTTAGATCCGAAAAAAGGGCAATTGAATGGCCCGACCGATTCCCTGACTCAACACTGAATTTTCTTATAGAAACATCTCAAATTTCATGTATATGCCAATAAGCCTCATATTTTTGAAGATTTGAAACTTCGTATTTGTTTTGCGTATTTGTTTTGATGTAGCTGTCATTAAAGAAAACTAGATACAAAATTTCGTCAATACCTATTAATTATTGCCAAATAGTGACAGGAGAATATTTAGAATCCTACTGCCTATTTTGTCTCTCTCAGTTAATTGCTACTAATTAAAAAAAAATGGTAAGAGTGCCAGAAATTCATAGCAGAAAATTAGCAGTTAAATCTCATTTATATGCCTTTAGGATATTTTAAATCAATGCAGATATCACTTTGGTAAATTTTCGTAAATGAAATACAGTGTTATCGTATTCAAATATTTATTTTGCCATTCGCGACAATTGTTGCGAACGGCAAAATAAATATTTGAAAGTGTTATCGTATTTCATTTACGAAAATTTACCAAAGTGATAGAATATGAACTTCCAACAACTAACAGCTTCAACTATTCAGTTATCAATGCAGAAATGCCAAAAATTTTAAATTAAAAATCCGATGTTGTCACTTCAGGTTTATTACTAAACAAATATTTCTGAGAGGTCAATGATCTAAAAACTTAAATTTTTTATGAATATATGAACTTGAAGAAATTCTGGAATAGATGGAAACATTCTATCAGGGTTTGACTCGAAGAGCATTTTGAAGAATGAAGTGCTCAAAATGTTTAGTATATTTTTTCATGTATGTATTAATGTATTTTGTTAACAGGTAATCCAAAGCATCAATCATGATAAACAACAAAGATGTGGATTCTGGAATCAGATTAGTAATAAATAGAAGCAAAGAATCTGTAAATTTAAGGATGATAGTCGTTTGTTATTAATAATTCACGGCAGAAGATCAACAATTTATTTATGCTCTTAGTTAATTGCCCTCAAGTTATCAAAAAATCCTTAGTAGAAGATGTTTACTGTTTACTCTCAGTTAATAGTTATCAAGTAACTTTAAATATAATTCTGTTGGTGAGTAATTTTTAAGATGTCAGTAAGTGATGAATTAACTTCTAAATTTAAGGATCTAAAACCAATAGGTTAAGATTTATTGTCAATTTCTGACCATATTTAATCTTCTCCTTATACCCAAATTAATGGCAGATAAATTTTAAGATGTCCTACAACTAAAATCATTACTTTTCCAACTAATAAAAAACTACAAAGGCGCCATAAATGTATAGCTAGCAGCTTTTGGGTAACAATGACTAATAGCAAAGTATTAACAGTTCATTTCCACTAGCAGTAAATTTGATTTAAGTTAGTTTAAATAATGACGGAAGCGCCATAAATCCAGAATTATAACTCCAACCTTTTTCTATAAGATTATTTAATAAAATGTTCAAAAGTCAAAAATCGGTTCCTAAAAAGAGTTGATCAACACAAATTTATTCCAAAGAATCTATAGTTAACTACTTATCTTAGTTCGCATTATAATTGTTAGTTTAAACATTCGTACAAAAACAGAAATTCGGAATTTTAAAAAAGAATATATTAAAATATATTATAGTTAAATATTTATTAGAAATATATATATATATATATATATATATATATATATATATATATATATATATATATATATATATATATATATAATATAAAAATTTATTCATAAAAATATTCTACTGAATTTTAAGAGGTCAAATAATTAAAAACTTTACCATTGGAAATAAATTAGTACAGATTTTCAACTCAGATTACTAATAAATATAAGCAAAGAAGCTGCATATTTATAGTTCAGAACATTTTATCACTAATCACTTACTATAGAGGATCAACAATTTTTTTCTGATTCCAAATAATTCCCTCAAGTTACCGAAAAATCCTCAGTAAAAGATATACTGACAAAGTTTGATCTCAGTTAGTTGTTATCAAATAGCATTGAATAATAGCGAAGATACAATAGTTCCATAGCAGATAGCAGGTAAACTAGAATTGACTTCAGTTTTCGTTTAAATGGACTAAAGTTATCTTAATTGAATTGTTTTTCTTTAAGGCCAAATAATAGACAAATATTTTTCTAATACTGAACAAATTTTAGAATGCCTAGATGTTATGAATATATTTTTAACTTCTGAATTTGAGGATTAACGATCAATAGGTGAGGATCTAGAGTTAATTTCATAATTGTTCTTAAGTGACTTTAGCTAATAGCGAAGTTACTTTGACTAATGACGAAGTGACTTTGATTAATGGCGAAGTAACTTTGACTGATGACGAAGAAGTTCAAGACAGATGAATTTTAGGAGGTCAAAAAACTAAAAACATTTTGGTTGTAAATGCGTAAATAACGTTTTAGCTTTAATAACTAATAAAAACATAGCTAAGAGCTTTTGTCTACCGATAGTTCATAGCAAAGTATTAAGAGTTACATTTTCAGTCTCAGTAAAGTGCCTTTAAATTAGTTTAAATGATGGTGTAAGCGCCATAAATTCAAGATTGGAAATCTATCGTTCTTCTACAAGACAATTTAATAGAACTTCTCGATTTTATCATTAAAAACATTTCAAATCTTCAAAGCATTTTTGATTTTAAGTGCATGATGAGTTTTTGAAGTAGTTTTAATTTAAAAGCCAAAAATTCCGTTTCACATATATTTGATTATTACGAATTCATTGCAAAAACTCTGTAATTAACCACTTTACTCAATTCGTTTTAACATTGCTCAAAAACAGAAATGTAGATCTCTGAATTTTTATTATACTAGAAAAAACTATTAGTTATAATCTATTTTTAATTGAACTTGAAATCAGTGAAACCCTCGTAAATGATTTAGAAATTGGAGGGTGGGATAGAGGCCACCCACCCACCCTACATATACATAATTACTTCTAACACGTTCACTGATTTTGTTTGTTTGTTTTTGTTTACTGCATTATTTGTACATTTTATTCGGGAATATAAAACCTGTTTTTAGCTTAAGTTTACTTAATTATGTAGGGTGGGTGGGTGTTCACTAACCCATCCTCCAATTACAACAACATAGATGATGTTTCCTTAAAAAAATCACGTAAAATGAAATATTGTCGCAGTAATTAAAGTTATAAACTGTAGTTAATTGAATTTATTTGAAATTAGTTAAACCCTTATGAATCATTTAGAAATTAGAGGGTGGGATAGAGACCACCCACCCATCTTACATATACAAAATTACTTCTAACTCCATCACTGATTTTGTTTACCAAAAACAATACTGCATTGTTTGTAGATTTTATTCAGGAATATAAATATGTTTTTGCTTAAGGTTATTTATATATGTAGAATGGGTGGGTGGCCCCTATTCCACCCTCCAATTACAATAACATACACGAAGACTCTTTAAAAAATTTGTTAAAAATACAAAATATTAATGTAATTATTAAAGTCATAATCTATTTTTAATTGCATTTGAAATCAGTATCAATTCTGGCGTGAGTTTTAGAAATTCGAGGGTGGGATAGAGGCAACTATCTCACCCTCCAATTACAATAAAATAAAGGAAGGTTCCTTAAAAAAAACACGTAAAATGAAATATTGTAGTAAAAAAACTTATAAACTGTTTTAAATTGAATTTTAAATCAGTTAAACCCTCGTTTATGTTGTAGAAATTGGAAGGTGGGATAGAGGCCCCCCACCCACCCTACATATGCAAAATTACTTCTAACACCATCATTGATTTTGTTTACCAAAAATAAAACTGCATTGTTGGTATATTTTATTCAAGAATATAAAATCTGTTTTTAGATTAAGTTTATTTATATTTGTAGGGTGGGTAGGTGTCCACTATTCCTCTCTCTAAATACAATATAATAAACGAAGGTTCCTTAAAAAAATCACGTGAAATGAAATATTGACGTAGTAATTAAAGTTATAAACTGTTTTTAAATAAATTTGTTATCAGTTAAACCCTCGTGTATATTTTATAAATTGGGGGGGTGGATAGAGACCACCCACCCACCCTACATATACATAATTACTTCACTGACTTTGTTTACCAAAAATATCACTGTATTATTTGTAGACTTTATTCAGGAATATAAAATATGTTTTTGCTTAAGTTTATTTATATATGTAGGGTGGGTGGGTGACCACTATCCCACCCTCCAATTACAATAAAATAGTTGAAGGTTCCTTGAAAAAATCTCGTAAAAATACAAAATATTGACGTAATAATTAAAGTTATAATCTATTTTTATTTAAATTTGAAATCAGTTAAACCCTCGTGTAAATTTTAAAAATTAAAGGGTGGGATAGACTCTACCTAGATTGATTACACAGAAGAATTTTTACCAGAAATCCATTGCATATAACCTACCGTAACTCCTGCTCTTATTCCAATACCCTTTAGCTACTTTTAGTATTAAAGTAAAGAATGTAAAGTACTCTAAGATCTTAGATAACGTTATGTATTACAAACTGAAGATTTGTTACTGAGAAATTTTTTAATCAGAAATCCGTTGCAAATAATCTGTAGCTTCCTTCAGTTCTCAATTTAATGCCATTAAGTTACTTTTATTACTGAAAGTATCAGAAATCTTGAAGCTTATCAGTCGAATAAAGTTTAAGAAGTTAGGAAAGTGCAAAGTATATATTTTTTAATTTATGATTCTCACCTGAATTCAAATAATCGTTAACATAATTTTGAAATAATAACAAGGTGTTCAGAAATCTACGACTGAGAAGTTTTGATCGTTAAAGGAAGTATAAATTTGTTACGGAGAATATTTATTTATCTGAACTAACGTATAATCAACTTCTTCAACTTCTGCTCTCAATTAATTACTTTTACGTTATTATATTTTTAATACGGGAAATCGTATCAGAATGTCAGGTCTCAAAATCTTTATTATCTCATAGAAAATTAGAAGTTTTCAAGTTTTAGAAACTGAATATTACTTTACTTTTTTATACCACTTATGTTTTATTTTTCTGTTATTAATTTCTTTATTTAAAAAATCGAAAATGTACTACGAAGTGAACGCCTCCAAAATTCAAGAATGAATGGTTACTGTTAACAAAGCACAAAAGCAATAACTTTTGAACTCAAATAGATGATTATATTATAATTAAATAATATAGGGTAGCAGAAATCTGTAACTTACAGCCTTTTTGTCATTTGAAGCTTATGGTATCTCTAGGTTATACTATTACTAAACTAAGGGAGCCAAAAATTTGTTACTTCGAAGTGAACGCCTCCAAAATTCAAAACCAATAACTTTTGAACTCAAATGGTTGATTATATTATAATTAAATAATAATATGGTAGTAGAAATCTATAACTTGAAAGCCGTTTTGCCACTTGAAGCCTATGGTATCTGTAGGTTATACTATTACTAAACTAAGGGAGCCAAAAATTTATTACTTTGAAGTGCACGCCTCCAAAATTCAAAACCAATAACTTTTGAACTCAAATGGTTGATTACATTATAATTGAATAATAATAGGGTAGCAGAAATCTGTAACTTGGAAACCGTTTTGCCACTTGAAGCCTATGGTATCTGTAGGTTATACTATTACTAAACTAAGGGAGCCAAAAATTTGTTACTGCAAAAATTTGGTACCTAGAGTAAAGGATTTATAATTAAATTCTCTTCATATTTTAGGTAATATCCTCTAATTTAGTCACGGAATAAAACACTACGCTATTACCACGTAGTAATGGTTGCAACCATCATTATGATTTAGTATAATGATTTTTGAGTTACGTGAAAAGGCACTACACACTATTAAATGAAATATTAAATCTCTTTTCTTCACAAAATTCATTAAATGAAATATTAAATCTCTTTTCTTCACAAAATTAATTTTTAACGCTAAAATGTTTATTAATAAATTTTTTGAAGAAAAAGACTAAATATTTCATTTAATATCATTATGATCCCCTAACTTAAACTTAATATTAGTAAAGACACTGAAAAGTCAAAACTCGTTATCTATAAAATCGCAAAAATGTTTTCACCAACTGAATGATTTTAAAATGTCGATGAAAAGGAAAATAAGCATTTGTGAATTAACTAATTACTTATGAGCTCAAAAATTATCAACACAGTTTTAAAAATATTACGGAGGTGTCAGAAATCATCAACGGAGAGACTTTTCTTGTCAGAAATCTGCAGTGCCTACAGCCTAGATTATTAGAGAAAGTAGTTTTAAATTAATGTAAAGCAGTCAAAATTGTTCTACTAAGAAAACTTGGTTACCATGACAAGAAAATAAACCTACAGTTATATTCTGCTATGAGTTTATTGCTCTTTTCTCACTTTTAATATTAGCGAGAGCACCAGAATTCACGATTTGGAATCTGAATTTGTGAATGAATTAATTATTTCTGAGCTCGAAAATTATCAACACAGTTTTAAAAATATTACGGAGGTGTCAGAAATCATCAACGGAGAGACTTTTCTCGCCAGAAATCCATAGTACCTACAGTTTAGATTAATAGAAAAGTAATTTTAAAATGAATCTAAAGGAGTTATAATTGTGTTACTAAGAAAACTTGGTTACCATGAAAATGAAACCTACAGTTACCTTCTGCTATCAGTTCATTGCTCTTTTCTTACTTTTAATATCTTTCATATGAGTGAGAGCACCGGAATTCACGACTTGGATTCTTTAAAATCGTATAGAAAATTATGTTATATAAAATGTTTTAGTTAATCAATTTTAAGACGTTGAGACAAAGCTAAATGTTAAAGTGGTGAAACAAAACCAAGTGTTTAAATTAATCTTTTAATTGAGCTAAATGTGCTTTAGTGAATCGATGGTTAACTTCTGAAACCTGATAATTGATAACATAGTTTTGAAAATAATGACTTAGGATCTTAGAATAAGTAGCTAGGAGTCTGTGGATTACCATAAATACCAGAAATCTTTGATGAATTGTTAAATAAAGATAACGAAAGTATAAATTTTTAAATAAGGTATTTTTTTCGTAGAAATTCATGCTAAAGGATTTGCTTTCCTTTGCGCTTAAGTTACTTTTAATATTTCTAAATATTCAATTCAATTTAATGACTCTACAGCCCCGATTCAGACCCTGTCCTCCGTTAATTTATTCTTCAATTCCTCCAATATAATATTTCTGAAGGCAACAGAAAAATCAAAACGTTGAATATTAAATAAATTCTCTACTCAGATAATTGATAACCTAGAATATAGAGATTTAGTTATAATAAATTTATGTAAAAGGTTTCACAGTTAATTTTTGCTCTCAGCTAATTGCCATTAATTTATATTTAATCATGGTCAGAAAAATTCGGGACTAAAATCGATTTTTAAATTTTGTCTTACAAACCCATTTTACTAAATCAATTTTAGATGGTTGATAAAGTCCAAAAATTATATTCCTGAACCGACTATTATTATATAAACTGATATAATTAATAAAATAATTTCAAAGTAATAACAAACTTATTAGTAATCTGCAGCTAAGAACTTTTGGTTACCAAAAACCGCTAGTATCTACAATAATTTTTGCATTAAGTTAATTGCCCTCAAATGAATAAAAATTTTAATATAGGAAGAAGAAATCTGAAGAAAATAATTTATATTTGTCCTATAAAATTATATAAATTATATTTTTATATCTTGAAGCGCATAATTACTTTTGTACTTTAAAACTGAAGTAATTGATAAAACTACAAAGGATTTAAACTTGAAATTCTTTGCACAGTTAAAAGTTACAACGAATTGCAACCATAAAAATAGTTGAGGTGCTAAACATCCGAAGATAATTTTATATATTTCTTTTCTAAACATAATTGATAACTGTTCTATGTTTTCGTAACAAGTTAAAAAGTTGGTAATCCATTGCTGAGAATTTATGGCTGAATACTAAAAGCAATTAATTGATTAGTGGTGTTATGTTCTACAAGTTTTCTTAACTAATTAATTAGTTTTAAAATAATGGTGGAGGTGCCAAAAATTCTGGTCTCGAAATATATGAGTAACCTCAGAGCTCATTCAATTAAAGTAGGTTTTTATCCTTGGATCGGTTACTTGTAAAGGTTCACTGAAAAGGGTGAGGAATATGGAGAAGTTGATTAAGCCAAGGGCTTCTTCTAGAATGACGTCATCATTGGGTTCTTGCTCTTAGAAGCTCTCGTTACCACGAAAAATTTATTATTTGAATCGAATCATGAAGTTCCTTAGCTTCAATATAAATTATACACATGAAACGCTTGTATTTATGTTATAGAAAAGACAAATATTTATATCAAGAATCAGAAATACTTGATCTCAGTATTTCTGATTCTTGAAATATTTAAAAAATATATTAGTAACATATTTAAGTTAATTAGTCTTTCTTAAAGATACTTCTCTGTCTAGTATAGTCCTCAAATAATCTGAAGCACATAGAAAGTTTTATTAAAGTATGTTGATAGCGCACAAAATCTATTTTTTTTTTAATTTTATTGTTAGCTTCACATTAACTTTTTTTTTAAATTGTTAACTTTGATATTAGTGTTAAAATTTTATGCTGTAAGTAATAAATATATTTTTAATATTTCCAAAGCTTCAAGAAAAATATGTATGGTTTCTAGTTAACACTTGAAACCTAATATTGTCTTTATTTTTATTTCGAAAATAACCCATTTGGTAACGAATCATTAAACACATCCACCGACTTCAACTTGAATAATTTCTTAATAGTTTTATTGAGTTTAACGCGTTAAGACCTTACCTAAAGTACATTATTGATAAAATAAAATATATACAAAGAGGAAAATATTTTTTTTCTTGTATAAGGTTTAAAACTAGATTAGGTTATATGCTAAGACATACCGGACGAGGGGTCGTCGTTATCCGAGCCGACTCTCGACGTTTTCAGCCGCGTCTGGCTGAAATTGTTCCGCGTACTGCTCTCTTTCAGACTATACTCTAAGTTCGCGTTGTCCGCGAATGCGTAATCGATATTGTCGACGTTTTTCACGAACATCGGCTCGGTGTTGACCACGCGACTGCTGTACCGCTGCTCCTCGGAGTCGCCGGACACCACCGGCTCGGTCTTCCTCTCCGTCTCTTTGCTCTTGTTGGAGACCACCTTGCTCTGCTCGTCCTCCTTGATCTCCTCCTCCAGGTAGTACTTGTCGTTGGGGTTTAGTTTTAGTTTTGCGATGCGATTCTGCACTATCTGTAAGTGGCGCAGCACGTAGTCTTCGGCAGGGGCCAGCTTGTGTGCTGTCTCCAGGCAGGCCTGCGCCTGCAAGAGTTTTCCCCTTTCCACGTGCACCACGCAGAGGTTGTGTAGCCCTTGGATGTTCTCAGGATCTAGCTCTAGTATCCTTCTGTAACACTATAAATTTTGATTAATATACAATGATTACCTAAAGTGAATGTGTAGTAACACTAAGTGAAATACACTACATTTTTGGCCAAATTAATTTTATTAAAGTAAGCCAAACGTATACAAAGGCACATTAACCTTATAAATATCATTTTACAATATACGTGAAGGATTGAAAGCAATACGGACGATTTTAAAGCATGCAAAACACGATTATATGTAAACAGGGGAATACTATAACAATATTTCACGAAGCGTTCCTGGTTTAAAACCGGTAACACATTGTTCTTGGCGTATTTCTATAGCTCACCGTGCAGCCGGCTGGTTGCTTTTGTAACTATTGGAAATTGTTAGCGCGTTATTGATCCCCTTATTGTAATTCCAATTTTTTCGTAACCATACTACCCAATCAGTATCGATTACAATGAAATATTTATGACCTAATCTAATCATTGGAGTTACGAAATTAGTATTTCAATCATAATTTATTCTAATTATGCATTCTCTAATTGTGAATAAGTAGGCCAGTGTATTTGATATTCGACGTAATATCTCTAAAGCCACAAACTGACAACCGCTCTCAATTTCGATTTGGAATTGATGTACATTTGGTTGATTTGCACGTCACCCCCTGCACTCTTTCAGTGCGGTTCTATTCAACAGATTAAGGCCTTTTATTTCGTCCGAACTTCCATCATTTTGAAATATTTCGATTACGCAGATGCATATACTAAAATGGTGTCATTATCATTTGGTTTTACCCAACACGTTAATTAGCAAACGAATGCATCTATTTAAATTAACATACGTTTGGAATCATTGAAATATTGAAGAACACCAACGAATTAGATTTTTAGCAATTTATTAATAATATGATTAGGTGATGATCCATACTTTTGCTAATAATTAGAAAAAACGTTTTTTCTAATTATTGGTTAATTTTCTACAACGTAAAGGACTTTAATACATTTTTATCATACTGTTGCTACCTTTAGTATTATTTAATCTATAATTCTTTGTATTATAAATTATAAATCAAAGGGTTTGAGAGAAAAAACACACTTCTAATCGCATTTATCTTCATCCAAATTTAATATTCAATTTCTTGTATAAATTTTTTGACAAGATATTGATAAATAATTAAATAACCTTAAATTATTTACGGACTATTAACTTTGAAGCTTAATAACTTACTTATTAATTTTTCGTAAATTTAAATCGTGTAGTGTATTTTAATTAGTGATAAAACAAATCAATTAAATTACTTACATTTTCCGCAGCGTCGAGATCCTTAATATTATTAATGTATATATCCCCTAATAAAATCAAGCCCTTAATATGATCGGGATGGTATTTCACCAGCTGGTTGAGAAACGGCGCCGCCTCTAGGGGCCTGTGATCGTCGGCCATCAGCAGCGCCAGGTTGAAGAGCGCGCTCCGGAAGTCCGTCTTCAGGTGGACCGCCCTCCTGAACCAGTGCTCCGCTTCCTCGATGTTCTTGTCGTCCATCGCGAGCATCCCCAGATTAAAGTGCACCCTCTCGTTAGCGGCGTCCTTCGCCAGCAGTTTGAGCAGCCTCTCCCTGGCTATTTTCCTCAGTTCCGCCCGCCCCAGTTCCTGCAGTAATATGGCCGAGTTCAGCAGGGCCTGCTCGTGTTCCGGATCGAATTCCAGAGCTTTATCCAAGTACGCCAGGGCCTGCGACGCCTTGCCCTGCTCCAAAAACACGACGCCGAGCTGAAACAAGAAAACGATTTGATAATAGTGCGATAAATTCGGATCAATGATTTAATTCACAGAACTTGGAGTGGATTGCGCGGACAGTAACAAAAATAAACTGGCTGGGTGATGAATTTTTAAAACTCCAAAATACTTCACTCGATTAGGTTGTTTGGTTTTACAACTTACGGACGTCTTTTACGCGGGTTATTTTTGGTGGTACAAATAAATTGATTAAATATTGTATTTTTACGAGGGTCGCTGCTACCCGTCGCGTTAATCATTTATTCATTACTCGATGCGAGCTGTAAAATAAAAATAGATTGAACCCAGAGCTGTTTTAGTCCGTGGAAAACACAGGTCTGTATTTTCAGCTGATTATTTTTCACACGATTATAAATATATTCTCAATGATGTCGATTATCTATGATGGGAATAGACTAATAAATAGATCAAACTGTTAACGGTGGAAGCTTCTACTTCATTATTTGTAAGACTAGAAAATAGATTTACTGCATTGAAAATAAACAAGTGAATTAATGTTAGGAATTTCGGTATTGCCAATTTTATTAATTTACACTTAAATACCAAGAGCGGGCTTTTCATCAGTAGTGGCATAGTTTTTTTAAAGCCCTTTGAAAATCGAATATCAAAGTTATGACATAGCTGCAATAGATGATGAGCTGTAATATAGTGAAACACGTGTCTGCTGATAGTCATAACAATTCAGTGGCGTGGTTGGGAAACCACAGAAATTGTTACATAGTGCCGAATGTAATTTCAGATATGTAGCACCAACTAGCAGTATTCAGTGTTCAGTATTATTTATTCAGTTCAATAAGACCGTGTAATTTAGATTCATTGATTTTGAAAATTGTATTTGTCTTGCTTATTATGGAAATGGCATGATTTTTATGTTATCCGTCAAATTTAGCCTTCCTTATTTATTTTTTGTTAATTTCCATTATCTGTAAATTTATTATGGTATATAAATGATTTATTGATATTATTATTAATAAATGTCATGTGTCAAATATAAGTGCATCTGTCATCTATGATCTATTATTTGCTAAATGTTAGCTATAATCTATCAGATGTTATTTACCAAAAATCATCTGTCAAGTGTAATCTATCATCTATTATCTGCCTCATCTATGATCTTGTATTTCTAAAAAATCATCTTTAATCTATCAGATGGCATTCTTTTTTCATCGTGGGTCATAGTGTTATCTGTCACCAGTATTCTGGTAATCCTTGTGTTTCATATTTCATCAATCATCTGTCATCTGTTAGCTGCCGTATATGATTTTTAAAACTTAATATATCTTTTATGCAAGGAATACAAAATTAAAAATAAACAACTGATTTAGGTAACTTCTAAGAACTATTATATGTAATATTATATCTATTAAATATCATCTTATTTATAATTTGTGATATATGGTATAATCAGACAAAAGTCATCTGCCATCTATCATTTGGCACCTGTTATTTGTCATCTGTTCATCTGGCAGTTTTTATCTCTCATCTGCCTCGACTGTCTTCTGTCGTCTGTAATCTGTAATTTGTCATCTATCCTTTGTCGTCTGTAATTTATTATCTACCATTTGGCATTTATCATTTGTTATCTGTTGGTTGTCATTTGTTTTAATTTTATTTATCAATAATATAAAACTAAACCCACTCTGCTGCACCAATAGATAAGATGGATAAGCAGAAATCGTTACATAACCTAAAGCTGTAATGATTTTTCATATTTTATCTATTATTTAAATGTCATCTGTCAAATCTTTTAGCCGTCAACTGTCTTCTGTCAAGCTGTCAATAGTCATTAGTATTGGTTTTTATGTATTATTTATACATATTTCAACATCGATTGACTAAGAATAATGTACATTTATAAACAATGTATTAGGTTAGACATTATTTAGACTAATTATGAAAGCAGAAATTATTGTTAAGCTAATTTTTTACCTTTTTAAAAGAAGTTGAAATAGTTTTGTAACCTAGAATAAAATTAAATTCTCATATTTAATCTGTAAACGTGAATTTCTGATCACCCATCTATTAATTGTTAAACTTATTCTGTAAAATACCATATCTAATCTGTTATCTTATTTTTCATATTTTATCTGTTATTTACATTCTATTAAATGTCACTTGTCAAATATGATCTATGACGTCAATCGTCAGCCGTCATTTGTCTTCTGTCAAAAGTCGTTAGTATTGTTTTTTTTTATGTATTACTTATACAATTTTCAAAATAGATTGAATAAAAGGAATGTACAATCACAAAGAAACTGTTAAATTATAGCTAATTTTTGAGTGTTTTAAAAAACGTTGAAATAAATTTGTAACCTAGATTAAAATTAAATTATCATACTTTATCTATAATCGGGGATTTCTGATCAGTCTTCTATTAATTGTTAAATTTTATCTGTAAAATACCATCTCTCATCTGTTATCTTTTGAATGTCATATGTTAAATGATATCTACCGTCTGTTATCTATAAAATGTCATCTGTTATATATCATCTGTCACCAGTGATCTGTTATCAGGCATATCTGATCCGTCATCTATCATCTGGTATCGGCATCTGGCCGTTGGTCTCTGTCAACTGTCAACTGACTTCTGTCTTCTATCGTCTGTAATCTATCATGTATCATTTATTAACTGCTATTTGTCATCTGTAATTTATTATCTGTTTTCTGGAATTTCTCATTAATCATATGTTCCCTGTTGTTTATCGTCTGCTTTTTTATGTATTGGTAGTATAAGGCATACTAGGCAAATTCTTTTGCATTGATAGAGGCTTTAATGTATATTCAGGAATCATTACATAACCTAAATTTATTATAAGTTTTCATAACTCATCAGTTAATTATAATGTATCTCTTATATGGCGTCTGTTTTCTATAATATATCTATATGTTATTTGTCATATATTATGTGTAAAACGTAATCTGCCATTTTTCTGTCTTATCTATCATCTGTTATCTATCAAATTTCATTTGTTATTTGTCAAATATGATCTTACATCAGTCTTAGTCATCAGTCCATAGCCTTTCATCTATTATGTAAAATCAGTCGACTATGTACTGGTAACATCTGTCGTCTGTTATTTTTATAATAAAGTCACTTGTAATCACATTCTCCACAATTTATATTTATTCGCTAAATGTACATTTCGTTTACGACGTAAACTTTATCGAAACTGTGGAGAAACTATAAGTGTCTTTATTATTTCAGTTTATTTTCACGTAACTCAACAATTAATAATATAAATATGTTATTTTTAGATTTTATCTGTTATCTGTTAGCCTCTGTTTTTCTATTTATTAAGTATATATGATTTTTAAGTATCATTTCTTCTTGTTTAAGAAATGTACAATAACAAGTAAACAATTGAATAATACATTAACTTACAAATTAGCGAAGTTTTTGTAACCTTATTTTTGTTTGTTCATTCAGATTAAAAGTTGCTCGATTAGATCTTCTGCATAAATCTAGGCATTATTAAAAATAGTTAATGCATCATTTGTAATCTGTCATTTGAAATTCGTGATTTGTCAAATTTCATCTATAAAATACCATATTTCATCTGCTATATGTCATTTGACATAATCAAATGTCACCTATCTGTCATCTGTGAAATTTCATCTATAAAATCTTACATCTCATTAATGATTTGTATTCTTGTATTCAGGAATACGTCACCTGTCATCTATCATCTGTAATTTAGCATATTTAAAACTTATTCCTATTAATTCTTCTGATGCATTAATAGACGTTGATAGAAAAGTGGAAATATTTCTGTAACCTAGAATAAATTATATCTGGCATAACTAATCTGTCATCGATCATTTTATTCCTTGTTCTTTATTGGCTTTGCTTCTCCTGTTTACAAAATTACATCTTCCTTAGGCAGGTGATACAGTTTTACCATTTTCGGAGTTCTTTTTAAATATTTATAAGCAAATATGCTCCATTTTGGCCCATTTGTGGGATATTTTACCCGAGGCCTATCATTTCTGATCTGTCAACTATTATTTGCTAAATTTTACCTGTAAAATTCCATCTCGCATCTTATCTATTGTAGTATGATTAAGTGTGTGAGTCCTATTTAAGGTAAAAACGGAAGTATAAAAATGCAGAACTGGGAACTTTATTAGTGAATCTACCGTTTGTCATCTATTGATAGTTATCTGCCACCTAGCCTCTGTCATTAAATATCATATACTATTTGTGATCTATCATCTACAAATGTCTCATCTATTATCTAATATTTGTCATGTTAACTGCTAAATGACAGATATCAAATCTAAACTATCTAACTACTAACATTTGTCATTTTTTAAATTGTTTCCATTTATTTTTCTTCTGCATTTATATGTACGTTGATAAATAAGTAGAATTATAGAAAATTTCTATAACCTAAATTGAAATAATTTGTCATTTGTAATCTGTCATCTTGCATATATAGTCTGACATCAATTATTTAGCAAATTTCATCTGTCAAATGCCATGTTTCATAGGTTATCTGTCATTTGTTATATGTTATCTATTAAATGTAATATATTATTTGTCATCTATTTACAGTTATCTACCACCTATCATCTGTCATCTGTAAAATATCGTCTATTAAATATCATCTGCAAAATGTGATCTGCCATCAGACATATGTCATCTATCATCTACTCTATATAAAATGCCATCTCTAATCTATTATCTGACATTTATCATGTTATCTGCTAAATGTCATATGTCTAATTTCTTCTATCTAAAGTTTTCTGCAAAAATTTATTATTTGTTTCGATTTGATTTATATAGACGTCGATGAATAAGTAGAAATATTTCTATTTAATTTGTTATTTGTAATTTGTCATTCTGCATATGTCGTATGTCATCAATTATTTATCAAATTTCATCTGCAAAATGCCATCTGTCATTTATTATATGTTATCTGTTAAATGTAATATGTTAATGGTCATCTATTTACAGTTATCTACCTCATATCCTCTGTCATCTGTAAAATGTCTTCTGTTAAATATCATCTGTAAAATGTGATCTATCATCAGGCATTTGTCAATTGTCATCTATCATATGTAAAATACCATCTCTCATCTATTATCTGACATTTGTCATGTTGAATGTCCTATGTGAATTTCATCTAGTTATCTTTTGTTATCTGCTATCATTTGACATTTTTTAATATTTTATCGATTAGTTTTTCTTCTGTATTAAGCTAAATTAAATTCAATTGGTCATTTGTTATTTCTTATCTGTGACTTTTGGTTTATATTTATCTAATAATCTAACATCTGTTATTTGTCACTTGTCAACTGGTAGTTAGCATCTGTCGTCTCTTATTTGTCATATAACATTTCTCAACTTCCATTTGCCATCTGTAATTTATTATCTGTCATCTGGCATTGCTCGATTATCATATGTTACCTATTGTATATTATTGTTTTTTTAAATTTATCAATAACATAACAATCATTTCTAAATTTGGATGTTCTGTCTATGCATAAAAATAATATCAATCAAATTATTTAATAATGATCTGACTATTTGACGTCAGAAAAATTCTAATGAATTTAGACATTGATAAAAAAGTTGAAACTGTTTTGTAACGCAGATTAATTAATCATTTATGATCTGTTATTTGACATATTTTATTTATCAAATTTGATCTGCAAAATGCCACCTTGCATCTGCTATCTGTCTTTTGACATATGATATCTGTTAAATAGCATATGTCAAATGTCATATGTCTACTGTTTTCGGTCAAATGTGAAATGTTATATATTAAATTTTATCTTTTATTAATGATCTGTAATTAGGAATATGTCATTTACAATCTATCATCTAGCATCTGTAATTTGACATCTTCAAACTTATCCCTATTAATTCTTTTGTTGCATTAATATAGATTAAACAAATTAAACAATAACGTTTACTTTGTTGATATAACAATTTTAAAGTGTGATATCAACAAAGTAAACGTTTTTGTTTATACTGGTGAAAGAAAACAGGATCACTTTGTTTTACCACACAAAGTGATCCTGTTTTAATTAATATAGATGTTGAGAAATAAGTAGAATAACTATTGTAACCTAGTATAAATTAAATCTAGCATAACTAATCTGTCATCTGTGCAATGTTGTCTGTTACATATCATCTATCATCTATGATCTGTAAGAGGACATATGTTATTAGTCATCTGTTATCTGGCATCCGTCATTTATAATCTTTAAAAGTTGTTTCGATTAGGCTTTATTTGTTAAATGTAATATATCATCTATTTACAGTTATATGCCATCTATCCTCTGTCACTTGTAAAATTCCGTCTGTTAAATATCATCTACAATATGCAATCTATCATCAGGCATATGTTATCTATCATCTATCATCTGTAAAATGCCATATATACCATATTAGCTGACATTTGTCATGCTATCTATTATAAATCTGTCTGTCAAATATTATTTGTCATCTGTGACCTGTCATCTATACTCATCTATAATCTTCTTTTCCTTTTTCACATGTCATCTGGTAGTAAGCATCCGTCATATATCATTAGTCATGTATCATTTCGCAACTGACATTTGTGATCTGTAATGTATTATATGTCATTTGCCATTTCTTGATTATCATTTGTTACCCATGGTATAATATGTGTTCTTCTCAATTTATCAGTAATATAACAACCAATTTGAAAATCAGATATCTTCTATATGCATAAAAAATATCAAGCAACTTATTTAATAATGATCTGACAACTTTTCGTTTACCGTCTACCCACTGTTATCTGCCATCATCGTCTGTCATCTGTGAAAAGTCATCTATCACATATCATCAGTCATCTATGATTTGTATTCGGGCATGTGTCATCTGTCATCTATGATTTGACATATGTCATTTTTCATCTTTAAAAATTGTCCCATTTAGTTTTTCTTCTCCATTCACATAGACCTTGATGAATAAGTAGAAATAGTTTTGTGACCTAGATTAAACTTAATCTATCACTTGTAAATTACTATCTGGCATTTGTGATCCCTCATGTATTTTTTCTCATATTTAATCTGTAAAATTCCATTTCTCATCTCTTATCGGTAATTTTCCAACTTTAACTGTTAAATGCCATGTCAAATATCATCGATCTTCATATAATATAGGTGGACAAGAAAAACGTTATTAAAAAAAGTGTAAATTATTTGTTATCAGTAAACTGTCGTTTGTCGTTTGTAATCTGGCATTTGTCATATATTATTTATCAACTGCCATTTGTAATTTGTAATTGTTTGCCGCTGTTAAATATTAGCATCCATCGTACGTCAACTATCATCTGGCAGTTAGCATCTGTCATCTCACAATTGTCATTTGTCTTCTGTGGTCTATAATTGGCCATTTTATTTATTGTTATTTTAATTTATCAATAACTACGAATTTGAAATTTGTTTATTTTGTCTATGTCATCTGGCAGCTATCGTTTGTCATCTATCATCTGGCGGTTAGCATCAATCTGTTTGTTGTCTTTTTTCTGTTTTTCTATTTGTGTTCATCAATAATATGCAACTAATTTAAAATATCATATTACCATATTCAATTATATAATTTTAACAAGGAAAATATCTATCAAGCATGGATTTACTTTGAAAATAATTTAATTTACTGGACTTGACTAGACCTTTGTTTTCTATTGTATCATTTTGTTATTTGTTTAGAGCCATTTGAATATCAAACTTTTTGATAAAGGGTTTCAAATTATATTTAAAAACGTAAAATTATTAATTCATTTCTGTTTTAGAAAACGATGCAGAAGTTAAATTCATTATTAAGAACAAAAACCTTAAACAGCTTCTCACCATTAAAAAGAACATGCTATTGATCTAACAGCCAGCAAATTATCTTCCCATTCATCAAAATCAGAGCTGTAATATTACCAACGTTCCAAATTATTAATTCTCAATTATTTTCATATATTGAAGAGAATGGTTTCTACGTGGTAATCATTACTGAAAAAGGATTGAATATTTACCTATGTTAATATTGAAATTCCTTAATGTTTACTATTTTAGGTATTAAGTGTAAAACTGACTTACGTTATAGTAAATATCCGGATTACTGCTGTCGTACAACAGGGCCCTTTCGTAAACCTCCTGGGCTTCCTTGGTGCGATTGAGCTTTATCAAAATATCACCCCTGTTTATGTAGGCTTGCGTGTAGTCGGCCCTCATGCTGATTGCCTGCCTGTAGAGCATGTCGGCTTCCTCGAGCCGCGTCGAGTTCTTCGAAATGAGATTGGCCAAATTAAGAAAGACGTTGAGGTGATTCGGCGCGATGCGCGCCTGGTAGGACTCGCCGGGCTTCGCCTTCGGCAGCAGCGATTTCGCCTTCAAGTACGCCTCCTCGGCCTCCTTAAACATCTTCAAGTGGTTATACGTACGGCCGACGTTGATATGCGCGCCGATATCGTCTTGTTGCACACTGACCGCCGTTTGGAAATACTTCAGCGCTTCCGTATACTTCTCCTGGCCCTCGAGGGCATGGCCCACGTTATTGAATAACTTCGCGTTCCGCTGATTCACGTGGAGGCCAGACATGAAAATCGAATATTCCGTCTCCCAGTCCCAGTTTCTCAAGTACGTCTTTGTTCCATGTGAAATAAGTAGCACACTTAAGGCCATCCACGCCAGTTTCTTTCCCCTTTTCTCCGCTAATATGCTCCAGCCGTATCCTACCAATAAACAGAAGCCCATAGATGGCATGTACAGGACCCGCTCAGCCACTACAAATCCGACCGGGAAGAAGAGATTTGATGCGGGTAGAAAGGGCATTATTAATAATGCCAGACTCTGAAAAATAGATAAAAAGTGTATTAATAATAATATTTCATCACAAATAATATCCTAAATCACTATATAAATTATGCCAATATTAATTTATCATAGTAAATTTTGTTAATTCCTCTATAAAATAGAACAGAAAATACCAAGAACCGTGTAAGACTCATTACTTTTGAATTGTGAGGAGTAAAAGTTGACATACAGGAAAATATAAATGATATATAGGTGAAGGAGTAGCTGAGGGGGGAAATTATTATATCACTGCACGCAAACCTATTACTGTAATCGATAGCAAAGAGGAAGGAAATTGTTAATATTTACATTGCTATCATTAAATGCATCATATCATGTAACTTGAAATCTTTAAAAAACTGGTAAAGAAAATTTTTATGAAAGTCAGATTATTGTTTAAATATTAATGCAAGATTTAAAATATAATAATAATAAAATTCAAATGTTTTTAAAATCATTCCATTAATTCAATTAATCCAATTAATATTAAAAAAAAAACAATGATGATCTAACTTAGACATGAATAAATGATAGGAAAGAAAATAAATAGTATAGTATAACAAAACCTCGATTGAACGGCCCTTGAACTGTGTACTCAATAGGCAAATTTCGTCAAATATCATTAATAATTAAGATTCTAGAATCGAAGTATTTACAAAATTCGTAGATACTGAAAGATTTTATAATTATTGCTGACAGTTGCTTATGATTGTCTTTGATTATCCACCCAACTAGGGGATCATAGTGCAATTCTCAGACAATAGATGGCACCATTATGGTATTATCTCGCGTTACAGTAAACCTAGAGACTTTTAAAACCCAAGGCAGGACTGCTCTTTTACAGCTATTAACTAGAAGCATTCTACAATCGTCAACATCTCCCATTTTACAATATTAGTGGAATTAAGAAATAGCTGACGGACTGTCCATCCATTCATGTATTTACGTATGTCCTTTCCCTCATACATTAGGGAACGGATCACGGCTTGCGCCTCCAGTCTTCCTCAACGGATATAGGCCATGATCCTTCAAACCCTTAATAGGAACGACGCCATCCACGAAGGTAAATGCAAAAAATCTCTCCAAAATGACTTCCAGGTAACAAGTTCCCAAAATTCGGATGAGGACGTCAGAAAGGGCCACTCTAACGACTAACAAACCAGTACCAAACAATAAAACGCCTACTGATGAAGGTTTAAATTAAATTAGACTTGGCTTGTTTCAATACTTTTCTCTATTTACAGTTTATAATCAGGTAATAAGGGATTTTAAAATCGAGGAAACCCAAGTATATCCGATCTTAAAATCCCTTATTACCTGATTATATACGATATAAACTTGCCATATTCTTTTTAACTCACTCTGACTAATGCCTTAAAAAGCGAAACTAGTCGAGTAAATAAAGAAACATTGTAAAACAAACCAAGTGTAATTTAATTTAAACCTTCAACAGTAATACTTCAAAATGTTTCACCAAGTGATAAATGAAAAAACATTTAAGAAATAAAACTCCACTATCGACCACCGCCAACAGCAATAGCAGATGGAAAACCGCCCGTGTAAAAATTGAATCGCTCCAAATTGACTGGAATTAAGCCCTTCCTAGTAAGCCTCCAAGATTTATGGTACTTCTCCTTCGAATGCCCAAACCCAAAGAGGAATTCACTACCCTATATATCTATTACCGACAAACCAATCCGATTAACTCGACCAAAAACTGAGTAATTCTGCTCTCCTTCTTCCAAGTCAGTATAATTCGTAGTTGTAACTAGATATGTCTTAGATATCATGCTTAAATATGTGATGTGAAGACATCAAGTACGCTGGCCTTGAATGATTACGAGCTTGAAGAAGCAGCTTACCCGCCTCGTACGCATGTTTAGTTACATGCGATCGTATCCTGGGCGACCTTTCTGAATGTCTGTTGACACTTTGATTAGTGTTTCGAACGGAATCGAGAAATCCAACGTTATTAGTTTCACGTCAGTGCAAATCATGGGCAAACTTTCACGGCACTTAGGATGCCTATCCATTACCACCAAACAGCAAAACGTGTGCCGCCGAGACAAGAAAGTGGGGCACCTCTCATTCCACGGACTAGTCAGCCTTTTCATCAGAAGCAACCGTCGATCCCGGCCCGCACTACCATACCAGTGCACGAAAGCACAACAGAACTGTTTGAAACTGCTCTGCTAAACCTTTTTACCCAAAGATTACATCAAGGTGACTACACTTTTTCTACTGGTAATGAGTGAACTAAAGTTGGTTGGCTCAATTTTTGTGAATGTCAAAAGAAAACTGCAAATTAACCTTCTCCTCTACACCACCCATGTAGATATTCTAACAGTGTAGAAAGTAACCTTCATATCACAGTATTCTGTTCCAGATAACAGTATTCTCCGCCACGATTCTCTAACACAACGTGACAAAGGACTGGTATCCCGGACTACGTCAACGCCTATGCAATCATCTTTTCTTCACCAATAGACAAATCATTACATATTCAATATAAATTCACCCAAACTGAAAGCTTCTATCCCACTATATTCATATAAATGCAAACATCCCTCAAGTAGAGCAGTCAATTTAGACCTCAACGTCTTCCATCATAACTTGTAATGACTATCAAACAACAGACGTAGCCCGTGCCCAATAAATTTACTTACATCATCCCCATTGCACGCTCAAAGGATTTCCCAAACTTTATCATAGGATAAGCTGCCACCACTATTGATAACATTTATCTCCATCTCCCTCTTCCACTACCTTCGAAATCGCGCACATCACTGACAATGTTCCATTAATATTTTCTCGTTTTCTAGATGGCAGACAGCTTAAGTGTGTCAGATTGTAAACACTGTAAATTAGGCATTAATGAAAGTGTTGAAAGTCTAAAATGTTTCACATGTGACGGAAAAACTCATGTTTTGCATGGACTAAACATTACATAATACGTACTGGAATGTCAAAACCTCAAATGGATTTGTAATGACAGTCTCATCTCCGTAACAAAACGTAAGTCTACTTAAAAATCAAAAATACCAGTAGATGTGAACATAGATGCTAGAATACTATGACATAAAGAAGATGAACTCTACCAAATAGCAATAATGCAAACAGAATTTATAACTTTTAAGGGAATCTTTACTAATATTTCTAATAATAGTGGCGACATCTATAAAAAGAGTGCTAAACACATTTTCCAAAATGATACAAACTCTGCAAAGGATAAGTTTTCTTGGTAGTTGTTAATTCTATTAGTTTTCTTTGCAGAGTTTGTATCTTTTTGGATAAAATAAATGAAGAAAAAAACTGCAAATTAAAAACTACTGGACACAACGCCATCGGCGAAAAGAAGGACAAATATACCATCCCAAATTAACTAAAATGCTGGAACGTATAGGTTAAAAAACTGAAAGAAATCCAAAGAAATCAAAACCCATGAGGCAAATGAGAATGGGTACGGAGATGAGTGGTGCCGAAGTTGACTAATGTAATGTAACTTATTTTGTAACCTGTGGTGATAACTTTGTGATTTTGTTTCATTTTGTTAAACCTAGGGCTTAAGAAATGTTAAAACGGTTGTATTTACATATGCATTTTTATACATTTAAATAAACAATAACAATAACAATAACTAAGCCTTAAATAAGGAGGAGCGAGAGTGCACGGGGTAGACCTAGCCAGAAATAAGGATGCAGAGGAGTGTCCAGGTGTCACTCATACTTAAATGAGTATTCAGGGGTGAGCTACATGCCTAAGGGTACTTGGGCTTTGTGCCTACATAGGGTTGGACTCTGACGGACGGGGTTTCATGGCACCAATTAATTCTCGTGCATAGATAGCCGAAATTATATCAAAAGAAAGGGAGTACAAATATTATAAACAGCAGGCTGTCGACATAAACAACAGAATTGAATGACAAACAGGAAACTGCAATCAATAACGAAAAGGGATAAGTGGTAACTCATAAGGAGAGACAGGGAAAAGGTTGAACACCACTGTATATGGCACAGCGGATTCGTCTATACTAAAAGGAGCAGATAGTTAAGGACATATCCATGTGATTGGGCTGGAGCTACAAAGAACGAAAGAAAATATAATAAATTATCCGAATGGCAAGAATATTAATAAAGTACAATGCCTAAAATTGGAGATAAAGCGTTCAGAAGAATATTCTTTATTTAAGGTGAGTTGGAAAAAATTAAACATCTCAGTGTGTGGCCTCAAGAAGTAGAACATTATGTGTATCAACTAAATGTGCTGTTAATTAATTATAATATAGATATATTATAAGTGAACATCAACAGAAAAATAACAGGTTAAATTTGATACATCTAAGAAATTTTAAACTTGCTACCTATTTTTGTAGATCAAAAGGACAGAGAGAAATACCAACTCCTTGCAATATACTTCTATATTATAATCAATATTTTATAACAAGGATTTTAACATCGATTATCTTAGCAAGAAAAAATGTATTTAAAAATCTAGCGAATCTAACCAATATTTTTTTTAATAAAAGAAAAAACAATTACCTCGAGGAATAAATCTTGCATTGATAATATAATTACAAATTAACCGAAACTAGTAATAGAATGCCAAATAATAACGCTGGGATTTTCGGATCATTCAGCACCAACGGCAAGTTTAAAATATGCACAGGATATATGTGAGAATAATATAACAATACTTGTAGAAGGCATAAAGTCGATATCATAGAAATGTTTCAATAGTATAGTGAATGTTAACGAACAATATGATACAGTTTTATAAATAGTCACGCAATATTTAATCAAAGCTCTTCCTATTAAAATGTTTTCGGCACAAAATAATTCTAAACATTTTAAATTATCTCAAACTACTATAAAACCAAGCTGACCTCTACGTTACACTGAGTCCATACTTTAAAGAAGCAACACCACTTCTTAAATAAAGTAAAAAATAAATTCTACGATATATCATTAAGACAAGATAAATCAAGACATTACCCTAATAAGATGGAATCAGCGAAAATTAAGCGCAAACATGCATTGTCAGCGGTAAAAGAAAAAAGAAACGGGTAAGAAAGAAACTAAAAGCTTTGTGAATTCATGTCCGCAAATAGATGCAAATGAGTTTAATATAACATAGACGGAATAAACGAAAAAACTTGCAAACTCCCTCGAAGGAAATAGTAAAAATATGAATAATTGATCGATGAGGCTGATAAATGTTGAAAGTTAACTTTATAATAATAAAACTATATAAGTACTTTCAAAAATATATTGTAAGACGCTACAATTGTTTCGCCACACTGTGGCTTCTTCAGGCGACGAAAATTTTCTTTTATTATAAATTATTATTATTATAAAGTGAAAATATGAATAACTATAGAAATGAGTATTCATTTTTCTTATATTCAACTACTACAAAGGAGGTGAAGTTGGAAATGATAATAATGCAGAACAAAACCTAACAAACCTAATTTAAGTAAAATATGTTACATGTTACGAACTTTAAACGAAAGTTCTTCTCAAATAGATAGAGTCCTGATATGGCAGAAAAAGGCTACCAGGTGCATCCTAAGAAAGAAACTATAAAGTTCCTGCAGCGGACTATTTTACGCTAATAGAATCTTAAAAGTTATTGGTATATATGTAATGGAATGCCTATTATTTATTTGGAAGCAGAAACATTTATTTGAATTTAACACCTTCAGTCACTAGTATCACACGTGAAATAAACAAAACTTGGTATATTCAATACATAAACTTACAAGCACAGAAACGAGTGCAGAATACAGAGATCTAAAACAGTATAACGTACTACCAAATCAAATAAAACAAGAAACATCTTTTTAACTAGACAAAAGAACCGTTTTTGAAATGTTGTGAACTAAAGAAACTTTTAGTTTAGATAAATACATTACTTATTTCAGTCAAAAGTAGAATGAATTTCTCTTAATTGAATGAATATTTGTAATTTGACGATAGACCACCATTATTCTATTTATCTTATAAATATTAATGGAGGAATAAAGAGAATTATTATTATTATTATATTATTAGAGAAACCAAGAAGATATCGGTCCTTAAACAGGCCAAGAGAAACCTATTTCACCGAACTATCAACTACCATTTGGTGTAGTCCCGACGAAACATTACGAGAAGCCACCTTCAACAAAATTTATGCAATTGAGAAAGGTAGCTGCCAAAAATTATTTCGGCCGCTTATTACAAGTCGACAAGTCTGTAGGCTACTGTACACTTACGTGAAAAACGTACAATAACCAGAAGACGTCAACTCGTACCGTTACCTCTCTCTCCTCAACAAAAATGGTAAAGCGTTCGAGAGAATTATTATCAAATGGATAAACGTCCACTGCAGCAATTACATCATCCAACTAAGGAAATCCGCATGGATAAGTAATTCATCTGGTGCATTACAGCATCTTCGTGTATTTCCAAAAGGCGTTTGACACAGCATGACAGAATGGATTTTCTGCAACAACTCCAGTGCTCTTCGCAACTGCAATATATATCGTCGCCAGCTTCTTTCAGATCAGGAAATACACGGTTAGAATGCCAACTCCAGAGCCATCATGCCAGAATCCAATCTCACCCATGGCTCTGTCCTCTCCCTTACCCTATTTAATGCCTATGTTGCAGATTTCCCACACTACTCTCCAACTTAAGACAATCCAGATAATTTTGCAACAATACAAGTGTTGGTTAACTGTTTCGATATCCGAAGCAGCAGCCAAGCAAATCTATATTCATCATGCGGAAACCTGGATCAGCAAATGGAGAATTTCCATCAGCACATCCGAAAGCCAAGCAATCGTATTCTGCCATACCCGAAAAAGAAGAACAGTAAATATAAACCGTTCCCATCCATCGTCATTTAGGGATGTAATACAAAACCAGCGAGCGAAATCGCCTATCTTCTATCTTAGCAAAATTATTTCCATAATTCACAACAGACTAAATATTGCGCAAATGTCAGTTAACCCAAAACACTAATCCACACCTATAATATAATCATACGTCTTCTAATAGAATACTAAATTTCCTAGAGTCTCACTGTTTCGTTAAAAGTATTGCCAGCCTGGAAAGACGAATGATTATTAAATTATTCCGGATCTTTTATGAACATCCTAACAAAAGGTTTAAGTAACTTGCCAAAACAGTACCAATAGAAAAGCGCATCGTATATAGGATCAGTCGGATCATTTCCAGAACGTTCTAGAGTGTAAATCTCACAGATACATTACTAACATCCTCAGTGAAATGGCACAAAAATTTCAAATTCAAAAAGCTCGCTCAGCTACGAACAGAGAGAACATCTCCGATAAAAAGATGATTCTAGACGGGGCCTCTCAAATAGCGACTCCCTCTTGGTTGACTCCACATCCACAACCTTCTACCATCCCAGGTTAACGAAGCATATCCGCCTAAAACGGTCAGAAAAGAAGTTTTAGATGGTAGACGCAGCAAGAGATTTTGAATTAGACACTGCCCCAATGAAGATTTCCTCTCTTTTACAGAAAAATCCTTAACTGGGTTGTGTAGATAAGACTCACAATAGATCAAATTGTATGTAGGCAACAATAAATAATTTAATGTTTTCAAAATCAAATAAGCTTAAAAAATAACTACTAATACAATTAAAAATTAAAATAATAATTTAGAATAATTTATAAAATTATATTCTTATTAATGGTGATTATTATGAGGGTGAATCAAATATAAGCCAGAATTTATTAAAAGAAAGTATGCATATACTAATGTAAAAAAAATATTATATTTTCTTTTTTGTACATAGTCTGCCACTTGAAATTTTTCATGCCATTCGTTGATTTGAGTTTTTGAAAGCCAATTAACAGCAAACTGCGAATTCGCAGATAAGGTGCCACTGGCGGCAATAAGCATTAGTTAACAAAATCGGCGTCCTTCCTTCCCTTGACAATCACCTTCAACACATTCAGCGGTACCGCGAATATTACTTCAATTAGCGACCGATAAATAAACAATTATTTTATAATTACTCTCGATAATGTTGAAACAAGCGAAACTGTTCGAGTAAATATATAAAAAATTAGTGAAACAAACCAAGTGTTAATCAATTATTTACATATTATTTCATTATTTTTCGCCAAGAGATAAGTGGGAAAGTTATTCAAGATAAATAAAAAATTCGGTTTACATTTGATCCACCCTCGTATTTTTCTGTTTCTTTATTCTCCTAACTTTACTGTTATTATTGGATTTCATCAATAAAAATTAAATATATGTCTAATTTTATCATAAACTCAATAATTGTATTTTTTACATGTGTATACTTTTTTGGGCCGATTGTTGTTAATATTTTATAAAAGCATGTATGATAAAGACAAATATAAATATAATATAATAATATTAAACATAAGTAATTAAGTACTCCAATGTAACATTACGCATTTTTGTCACCAAGTTATTTTTCTGTAAAAATATTTGTTGTATCACTTTTTTTGTCTTTCTTCATATTTTGAAAGTTTGGATGGTAGAACAGCAGGGTTATTACCCAATACTGAATCCCACCTTATGATTATCAATAATTAATTTTGTATGTCCCATTGTATATACGTGTAACATGAGAGAGAATAAAGTCTGTTATTATTATTTAATATTTTAATAAATCTAAAGTAATTTATTTTTTTCTAATTATAATAAATAAATCTTTTATTTTATATTAATACACACTAAAGACCTATAGTTTGGTTTAACTAACAAAGACATAGGAATTTTAATTATAACATTATAAATTTCCCTTTTTTTAATAAAGATATCTTTAAATAGCTAAAATTCTATCGGCATTATTACAGGTGCGTAAAATATAAATTAATTAAAATATATATATTTATTGAGCAAGAAAATAACACTTGTTTACATCACACTTTTCCTGAATAAAACTTTTTAACGCCGTTTTCGTTATTAAAACAGTTAATTAACGAACATAATTAACCCCTCTGCCACCTCCATCTCCATCCCGATGAAGCTCTGATTTTTCCACATCTACCACGCCCGAGCTGGTAACAACGCATCGATTTTTGTTTTGGTGTCTACCTCCGACATAATGAATTGATTTATTTTAATTCGAAGTGCGTAACGCTGTAAAATGTCGAGGGTTATTCGGTTTAAACGCAGGATTTAATGTTGCGACCGGGGCGCCCGAATTTGAATTTAAATATGTTCGTGTATCGGATTTAGAGTAGGTCACGTGTTATTGGAATTTTGCAATACATCCCTATTAATGTTTTCCATGCGCGATTCATAAATAACGCCTAGAAAATATGCCCGCCACATTGTGCCGTTCGTGATTTATTACTTTTATTACTTAATGTATAACAGCGGAATATTGGCCATAATATTAAACTTTGCTTGTATTCATATACGTTTGTTATAAATTTATTTGTGATATTTACATTTTCTGAAAAGGTTTTAACAGCCAAGAATAATGGAAACGTTACCCTTTTCCATCACAATAAACATTTCCTTTATTAATCCCCCGATTGACATTTTCATAACTGCAGGTAAATCCGGCGTTTATTGCCGAAATGAAATGAAAGATGCAATTTTAAACGTCGTAAATGTCAGAGTACGCATTACATTCGATATTAGGACGAAATTATGTTTCGGGACAAAACGAAAAATCAATACGCCGGGGCGTAGAATTTCATCATATTAAAAGTTGTTGTAAAAATATCGTTTCGAAATTTAATTACTGCGCAAGGTTAGGTGGATACCGAATACCAGCACGGGTGTATTACATTAAACTTAATAAACATGATATTGAGCAAAATTGATATGTATGTGAAAGTTAATTCAGGTCATGTTTTATGGCAGATAAGCATTAATGTATCATTAATGTTTCATTCACAACATACTGTCTCTATGTTGAAACTTCATCAACTTTAGCAACGTTGTTGTATTTAATTTATGTTATTAAAATTAACATAAGTTATATAAATAAATATATATTAGCTGTATTTGTTATTTGTCAAAATACCACACTTCAAAATATGTGAAGATAATATGTCGATATTAATGGATTTAATTATTACTTAAACCATGAATTTTCTCTATTAAAACAGCATTAGTGTCTATAAAATAAAAAGAATAAAAATGGAAAACGTCGAAGTATACAATATGAGCCTTCTTTCATTGTGATAAAATATAATCTCAAATAAAAAATAAAGTAAACGTGTGTCCTTCTTTATTATATTCTAGATGTAACAAAATAAACGCCTCCACAATTAAACATTTCATTTTGTCCAGGTGAACAAATTTATTACATACACCGTAGCATTTAATTGTGAATTTTTGGTGAGTTGAAAATATTATAAATACTACATTGGTAAACGTTTCCTTTTATTTCCAATATCTTCTACATCTTATTTAACTCTTCAGAACTAAAAATTTACATTTAAATATTGTTTGGCAACAGTTACCATCCATAACCTAATGTAATCTGGTGCTACATCAATATATTGTATATTAATCTTGCGTATTCTTGACCTACCTCAATATAATAGAATAAAAGTACGCAAAGCCAATATTAATAACCGAATGAAGTTAATCGAAATAGCTGAGACTCTGAAGATATCAAAGGAACGTATTGGATATTGAAGAAATCAGTGGACGAGTTACTTTGTAAAATGAATTAGAACCAATCATGAATAAAAACGTTAAAAATGAGAAATATTCATTGTCTAGTGCTGGCATAATTGAAGAAATTGAGGATAGAACTAGAAGGTCAGGAAATGTTATTATTTACAATATGCCAGAGTCTACATCATCAGACGTTAAAAGGCATATGGTGCATGACCGATCAGCTACAATTAAATTGTTGTCAAATTTACCGGATGTTGTTGCTCCCAGTAAAATAATACGATTGGGGAAAAAGAGAAATAAACCTCGTCCAACGAAGCTAATATTTGATGACTCTTCAATGGCTTTGCACGTATTGAAGACATTTAATAAAGCGACAGATAGACATAAATGCGATCTCACCACAATGCAGCGCGATCATCTGAAATCATTGCATAGAGAGTTATCAGATAGAACTGAAAATGGTGAGCACAATTTAACCATTAAATATATTATGGGTAACCCAAAGATTATTTCTCAACCACATAAAAATAGAAGGACTTCAAGTAACAACGAGGAGAGATTAGCAAAAAACTGAGAATATATTTTCACAACGCTGGAGGAATTCGCACTAAAATTAGTGAGATAATGCATGCTGTCAATTTAAGTAATTTTGATGTAATTGTTATAGTTGAAACTTGGCTTACCTATAATTTTAGTAGTAGTGAATTGCAATTCAAGAATTTTATTTTGTTTCGCAAAGACCGTAATAACTTAATAAGTGAGAAATCTCGTGGGGGTGGTATCCTTATTGCGGTTTATAATTCTATTATATTACAGAAACTATTAAACTTGAATGTTCTATTGAACAATTATTAATTTTATTAAAAGTAGTTTATAATAAAATAGTTGTAGGTGGAGTTTACATACCCCCTAATTCCCCTTTAGGTAAATATATAAGACACACTGAATCAGTAAAACATTTAGCGCTTTCTCATTCGAATTGTGAACTTATCATTTTTGGTGATTATAATTTACCAAGAGTTACTTGGGAAGATGGCGTTTGTACATCTACAGGAAATAATTTATGTGTTAACACAATCATTGAATCATTAAATTAATTCAATACCCAATAGTAGGGGATCTTATTTAGACGTATGCTTCTCCACCTTACACAATATCTTCACTGGTTTGCCAAAGGATAACATCTGTGATAATTCCTTGCATCATTATGGTTATGAACTTTTATTTTCTGTTAATTATATCGAGTGGAATTTAAAGTTTACTGAAGTCATTTATAATTTTTCGAAGTGTAAATATGAGGAAATTAATAACTACCACGAATCAATTACTGATTAGTGATGACATCAATGTAATGTCAATAATTTTTTACAATGTACTAAATTTTGCAATTGCGATATGTTCCACTTAAGCAAATTAGATCCTCCAGTTATCCTAAATGATTTGACAAGAACTGAATTAAGTTAATAAAGCAGAAAAAAATTGCTCATCATAAATATAAAAATTCTGAAAACTACAATGATTATATTACCTTCTCTAATCTTCGGGAGCAATGTCCTGTACCAAGTAAACAACTTTATGTTCATTCGCACGTTTGGAAATTTCTAATGAAAGGAAAAATGAAACTGGTGTACCTTCTACAATGACTTAGAATGGTAATGTTTTATCAAATGGTACTGAGATAGTTAACTCCTTTGGTAATATCTTTTCCGAAGCCTATCGTGATATTACACCTAATAATGTTTTTAAATAGAATTTTACATTATCTAAGACCGTAATGCCTGCAAAATTAGTTATTTCTCTACAAGAGGTTTATGAAGAATTGGCATTACTTGGTAATAATTTGAATGTGGGTCCTGATGGAATTCCTGGTCATTTTTTAGCAAATTGCGTATGTGCATTGTCTAAGCCAATCCATAAATTGTTTCAGTCACCAGTTAATAACTCTTGCTTTCCTGATACGTGGAAGAATAGCTACATAAATCCTATTTTTAAAAGTGGCGATCGCAAAAACATAGTTCATTATCGCGGTGTTTCTTTGCAATCATGTATACCCAAAGTTTTAGATAAATTAGTAGCACGTCAGTTAACTTGGATGTCTAAACACGTAATAAGTAGTCAAAAACACGGGTTTTCGGAAGGCAAAGCTTTTGATATTGGACAACATTAAGTCTTAATTCGAAAACTTGAAGCTTTAGGGTTTACGGACCAAATTGTTAATTGGATCAATTGTTTTTTACCAAATCATGTTCAAGTTGTTAAGATTAATAATCATCTATCGGATATCATTAGTGTATCGTCTGTAGTACCACAAGGATCACATCTAGGTCCTGTACTATTTCTTTTATTTATTAATGATATTGTGGATTGTTGTAATTACTCAAAATGTTTATTATTTGCAGATGACTTGAAGCTATATCATATTGTGGATAATGTTTCCAATTAAAGTCAGATTTAGAAAATATATCCGCATGGTGCAGTAAAAATTACCTAAGTTTAAATATCAATAAATGCAAAGTAATAACCTATAGTAGACGTCATAACATTTTAATACTTAATTATAATATTAATAATGTTATCTTGGATAGACTGGAAGTTATAAAAGATTTACTTTGACACTAAATTAACATTTGCGGATCATATTGATATTATTACTAAAAAATCGTTAAAATTAATGAGGTTTTTGTTTAGGACCTGTTATAGGTTTAATTATGATACTATAAAAATATTATACTTTAGTCTAATTAGATCTGATGTTGAATATTTAGTCGCCTTATTATAAGATCTATAAGGAACAAGTAGAGCGGGTTCAAAAACGATTCATTTCTTTTGTTAAATTTAAGTATAATCATCAATTTAATTTCAATTCTTTTAATTATGATATTTTCTGTGGATTACTTAAGATTAATACTTTGGAAATTCGTCGAATCAAGTTTGATTTGTATACCTTATTCAAAATACTGAATCGTCTAAAAACATGTGATTTCATTCGGCTTTTTAATTTCCAAATTTCAAGCTACTTAAAACCTCTGAGAACTAGATTAAGTAATTCTTATAATAATTACACTTATAACAATCTATCATAATTCCGCACTCGTAGAATTTCCGGTTCTTTTCACAAAATAAACTGGGCCAATTAAGATTTAAGGTCTTTGTCACTTCAAAAAAAGCTGCAAACTGGGCAATAAATGAAAATCCGATGGTGCTAGATCCGGAATATATGGTAGATGTATCACTTCCCAACCAAGCTCCAGTAATTTCCCACGAGGGGCCAAAGATGTTGTCATGCGATTTATCAATTCTAGCTACTTCAGGTGAAGAGAAAAAAAAGAAGCAACAGTGTAGCGAAACATGTGTAGTGTTTAAAATAAATCAAATTTGAAAATCTGACAGTGTCGTTATCTTAATATTGAAATTGGATACTCGACTCCTAAGTGCCTCAACAATTAATAAATTTTCTATATTAGTTTCTAGTTTGCTTCTGTGCGTTTAAATAATTTCATTTTTTTCCATAGTGTACAATCTGCTACGATTGTTTTATTTAAGATTATTTTTTCACATACTATAATAGTTTAGATAAATAGATAGTTAGATAGTATTATTTTAACTATTGTATATAATAAAGTTCAAAATACCTATGTAAAAATAACAAAAATTTTGATTGCACATGGAAAAACTTGAATTTTAAAAAAATGTGATCTTCCACTCTTGTTTGCTGCTGCTTCAGTGAAACTGCTGCCACATAAGGTATTTTTGGTGGAGGTTATTCCACCATTATCTTGAGTTTGGGTTATTTTCTTCTGATGAGAGGACTTCGATTAGATTAATTATGTTGCATTTGACATTTTAAAGATGTCGCCATTCATTAAGAAATACCTCAAGTCAGCTGTGACAACGGGCACCCTCGTCCAGACGAAGGGCAAAGGCATCATACAAGCTAACTTTCTATTCATCGAAGGGCGCTAAGGCCGCCAGTTGAGCTGAGGCCAAGGATTAGACCGCCAAGAAGTCTACAACCACGAAGGTGGCAAAATCACTTAAGAGTGCAGCGAAAAGTAGTGGCCGAGCGGAGCCAAGAAGGCCGACATAGGAAAAAAGAAATCCTCAGCTGGAAAGGCCAAGAGGCCAAGATAACCTCAATTACCACCGCTGCATCCTAGAACAAAGTAGCAAAATCGAAGGCGAAGTCATCTACCCCGTCGAAGGCCAAAAAGTTGACCAAGAGCGATCGCAAAGAAACCGTCTTCAAAATCGAAACTCGTCCGTCGCTGTTTGACGAGAAACAATAATCCAATAATGTTTATGAATTTTCTGTGTAGGATTATATTTTAGGACGGGAAGGGGTTCAACATTAAAACAGTTGCACCTCGGGATGAACTGCATTGCTTTGCCATTTTTGAGTGACAAACCAAACTACCCTGAGATGGTTCTTCAGTTAACCACTGTGACGTTAGGGTGAAGTGACTGCTAACTGTGAAGTTAGGTAGTAGTGTATTAGGTACAGGAGAAACGAAGAAACACTAGTTGGTAAGTTAATTTTTGTAGAGTAAAATAAAAGTATTTATAGTGATATAAAAATGTCGAAAATACTTTTATTTTACTGTTTAAAATAAACTATCACATAATACCGTTCTTTTCATCAAATTTTTTCGTTATATTTTTTTGATTTTTGTAATGTTTGGATCTTTATTTTATGCTAAAAATTGATACAGAATGAGCTCTACTTAATATTATAGTTATACTGCCGTTCCTCAAACATTTTTACAGGCCATGTTTTCACTTGTTGCTATGTGTTGTACCTTGAAACTAATATACCGCTGTATCTTTGAGCCTCCCAAAGTACAATACAGATAGACAAATGAATATTTCAAAAAAATGAACTACTATCCAATATTTAGATCGGTGTTTACCAACGTGGGGCCTACGCCCCACAGGGGGGCAATTTGGTTGTTAAGGGGGGAAATCCACCAAAAATAAAGTCACTATTTGCTGTTCATACTTCAACTCAAAATCGTATTCTTGAGGTTAGTTATCAAAGTTCTTTATTCTTCGGTAAATCTGGAAAAAATCATACTATAGGAGAGAATTTATTAAAACCGACAATATCAGCATTTCTTAAAACGGTTCTCGAAAAAGATGACAAAGATGTAAGAGCTATGCTACTCAGTAACAAGACTATTAGCAGGAGAATCGATGAAATGAGTGAAGATATTGAAAAACAACTTGTTGAAAAGCTAAAATCGAGAAAAACCTTCAGAGAATTTGATAAAGGGTATTTTACTGAAGAAATGCTGTTCAATAAAAGATTAGAAAACCCCACTACCTAAATAGGTAGTAGATATATACAGGTTGTTACACCCGAAAATTCCACTTAGAAATTGTTAATAAAACAAACAACTTTTCATAGTTCCAATTTGTGATTTGGTACTAAGTACATATTTTATAATCGTTTTACTTTCAAAAATCGATGGAGTAGTTATCAAAATATTTTGTTTTCAAATTTTTGATCGGTCGCAATTTTGTTATTTGAAACAATAAAAAATAATTATAATTACAAATGTTTTAGAGAGCCGAAAGCTACTATAGAAACTTTGGATTTTTTTTAAATATTCCTTCAAGTAAGGGAGTTATAGCGATTTTTAGAAAAACAAAAGAAAATATAACAAAAGCGAATATATTTGGTTTAATGGTCCTTATTGAGTTATGCCCCAAAATATGAAGTAAATGATACCGCTATACTTGTGTTATTGTGGATTATCAAAAAATTATATTGGCTGATTAAAAAAAAAGATTTTCTGGTTTAAAAGAAGTTCATTTTCCGACATGAATGATGCAGCCAATATTAGTGAATTTGTCTGATACATCAAATATGCAGAAACAAGAAGAACTCGCAGAAATGCAAAATTATGAGTCAGTTAACAGAAATCAAATATCTAAATTCAACCAAATGTTTTTCAAATGAAAAACTGATTTCACCTATTGGCATTCATCGTCAGTTAATTGAAGTTTATGGGGAAAATTGCATATCTGTTCAACATGCTCGCAAATGGTACAGAGAATTCAGTGAAGGCCACACGAAAATTCACAATCAATACAGGAGAGGAAAGAGGAAAGAGAGTTACAGATGGAATTGTCGAAAAAGTTGAGAGAATATTAATTGACGATCCGAATGTCACCATTGACGAATTTGCTTTCGGTATTTCTGAGACTTCCAACACTACAATTCATAAGATTTACTCGATTCCTCAAAGGATTGGCGGCAGAATTGTATAACATGGGGATAGAAACTCTGGAGCATCGTCTGCAAAAGTGTTTGAATAGTAACGGCGATTATGTAGAAAAATAGCATAAGCTTTAAAATGGTGTATAACACTACGAACAAAAATATAGATGTCTATTATCAAAACTCATGGGAAACCATGTTTTGATACTTACTTACTGTGTTTCGTTAACAACTTCCTAGAGATTTCTTCTTAAAACCTCTCATTTAAGTTTCTTAAGCAAACAATGCATTTTTTTAATATTGAATATTATGTATTTATTACATAGGATTACATAGGGGGCCATAAGAGTTTTAGAAAGGCTTAGGTGGGGCATGGCACAAAAATGGTTGGGAAACACTGATTTAGATTGTTGAATTGTGAAACCCATTGAAGAAAAACAAGTGCTTCTTATCTTGGACAATTACGAAACACATCAGTTGAAGCTTTAATTTTGGCTAAAAAAACGGCATGGTAGTGTTAATCTCTCCGCCTCGTACCTCCCATAAGTTTCAACCATTAGACTGGACTATGTTTGGCCCATAGAAATCGTTTTACAAGAGTATTTAAATATTGTACCTAATCCAAAAAAACCTGCCCAGTTGTATGACGTCGTGTATAAGCGTACAGCAAAGCATTTTTAATAAAAAATTGAATAGGGATTTGCCAGAAATATTTCCATGTGAAAGACACATATTTACTGACAACGAGTTTCTTTCATCCTACATGACAGATCGTGCGCTGCTTCACATAAATACAAATATTATGGATAATGAGTAGAGGCAAGAACCAACAAATGTAGTTGTGATGAATTTACCAGTTACTACTAGTTATGGCAATGTCGTTATTAACTGTCCAGCTGTAACTTACAAATCACATCTGAAATCAAAACACCCGAAGTCATTCGCCTATTTTTTAAAGCTATAGTTAAAAAGAAGACTACCAATGGTAGGCATCCTGGAAGATGTCGAATAATTACCCATACGCGCGGAAAGAAAGATTGAATATCAGTAGAATAATACAAGAAAAGAGGTACTGTCCTTCTGAAACAACCCGATGTAAAGAAACAAAAATAATCCAAGAAAGAAAAGCAAAGATAATATTTTAGAAACCTCTTATTCTGGGAATAAACAAATGACTTTTCCATCTATCCATTAAAGAATTAACAGATTTGGAAGTTTAGGAAAAAATATCTACATTAGAGGAGAATATTCAATGTAAAGAAATTAAACAAAATGATCTCGTTTTAGTTTAACTTGTTGGTAAGGACACTCTTTATTTATCTAAATAATAAATGGTTGGTTTTCAAAAAAAAAAATTAAATCACTACAATTTTTTCGCAATACTGTGGCCTCTTCTGGTGAAGTATTTATTTTGTTGTAAATAATTTGTTATTTCTTTTCATTTAAAAAATTAATTTACAACAGTGAGTCTTATTAAGACTAACAAGCTTTTACAAAAGTCTAAAAGAACAACACATCTATAGATATATGTGAATTAAATGATGGGTGAAAATAGGCAGGAACAGTTATTTTTAGAAGAATCTGTAAACAGCCTTATAACTATTTACAAGCTTATTTAATTTCCTCATTTTTTCTTTTACTTTTTAAATTTTAAAATCTTTATACTCTCATTCCAAACATAGCTTCATCTGTATTCACATAATCCATAACTTAACCCAACACATAAATATAGAATATAATTTTTGAATACAAATTAATTCCGTACACATCTTACAACCTTCACCCCCTTTAAAATTACATCCACACTCTATATAAACCGACATCGAGGGTACTAATTTAACATCAATGCAATTAATTAACGCACCTCCGGCTATAAATAGAAACACAACCTTGTCCGATTAACCCCGCGCAAATATGATATTCAGCGCTGCAATGGCGTCATATTTATATTTAAATTTCGCCATGTATATTAAATATGCATGAACGGGAATACTAAAATCCCAGTATGCATGTAAAATTTATTTAAATGTTACTTCAAATAAATATTCCCACTCGCAAACTGGCGCACTCAGGAGTAAAGCTCACGTAGCGAGCTTTCGAAACTTAATCCCAACTTTTTCTTAGCACGTTTAGCCGGAGCGAATGTGTGCTTCTTTTTTAATAAAATTTTAGCGCGTAGAAGTTTTACGTACAACAACAAAGTGTGGAATTTGCGTGGTGCCGTATTTAATCGTTTAATAGTTTAATTTAATTTTATAAACGAGATTATATACAATCGAATTAAATTAAGATTAATTATAAATAACAGATTGATTTTTAAGATTTTTTAAAAATAAATTAGTTCCTGTTAATAGCAAAATGTATTTAATTTTGATTTATAAAATAATATGTTTAAAGCACATAATAAAATATAATATTTCATATCGAAAATGTAATATTGTGTATGAGTTTATGTAAATAATAACGCAGAATAATGAAATTAATAAAACATCCATGAACGCTGCATTAGTTTTACTTATTTAATTTTATGGATGTAAAATTATGTTGCAATCTGCTTTCAACATGTTTAAAATAAATGCTTTTAACCTTTTTTTTTTTTTTTTTAGAATAGAATATGATTTATTGTGATTAACATTATTGTTTACACTTGTCATGGATATAACTAAATAATAGTAGTAAAAAGTAATATTGGTGGCATATGTAAAATGTAAAATTATGTAAACTAAAACAAGTAATAACAAAATTTCCAATAAAATATAATATAAAAATAAAACGGGTACCAAAAAAAAAGCGAATTAAAATATAGAACACTAACAGTTTAAAAAGTAACAGGATAAAATATAATAACCTTAGTTAATTAACTTTTTTTAAAAATTTAAATGAACTAATTTACAAAATTAAGTAAATTAAGTAGGTAATACAGTATAATACTTGCACAATGCAACATTTTACACAAAATTAATAAAAGTACTTGGTTTAGCACTTACCATTAGTATGATTATGCTCTGCTGTTTATTTTCGGTTGTAAAAGCGGCGACGGCCAATAGGAGGAGGAACGTGTAGGCCGCCACGGTCGATAAATTCCTCGGATCGAAGAAGCTTTCCACTAGGGGAATGGTGCCCATCGTCCAGTCACAGCATAAATCACAGGGGAACAGTAATAACCACAAATTAACACTTATTAAATAATGGTAGGTCAGTTGTCGTGTCGGCGTCGGGGACACAGATGCCGGATTATCGAACCTGGTGAAGACGGGCAATTGGGATCCCATTATCTGTAATCTGGCCAGGAGAAGACATACAGTCGTCAGCGCCAGGACGCTTAAACGTTTCGTGGCTTCACTTGACCAGGGCAAATGGTAGGAGGACTTCGCGGTCATCGCCGACTTTATCATGTATTTTATTTCCGGGAGCCGCACCTGGAAAGAAACCGCGCGTTAGTTATGCAAAACCGGCATCAAAAAGTAAAATTTAATTTAGCCAGAGGCGGTTTTAGTGTTCGTAAAAGTATCTGCTCAAATATTTGTTTTAACATAGTAGCTGTACATGTAAATAAATAAATACAACTTTTAATAACATATATAGCATATATTGCAGGTACATTTTAAGTTTATAAAAAATATAACATAAAAACAATAGTTGAATGAAATATGTGATAAAACTATATTTACGTGTTATTTAGATATTGTTTTTATCGAAAATTATGGCCTTAACTAATAATACAAAACTACACAATAATATGGTTTTAAAACCTTTATACAGGGTGACTGACGAAAAACCTTTGATGCTTATTTTTTATCCGATTTTAATAAATAAAACATCAAATTAAACCATTTTTAAAAGACTTTAATAGGATCTGAACTGTTATTTTTTCTCGCACCCAGTTTTTGACAAAATACGATCAACATTTTTTTTTTAAATTGCACTGTATATATATTTTTATTGATTCGCAAGAATTTTTTTTTCTGAATATAAAATTGTAGACAAATTTATCCATACATCAAACTTAAGTCGAGAAATTGAGCATTAAAAAAATAAATAAAAAGTCAAGTATCCATAGTAAACAATATACAGACCCTATTTTAAATGTCAAAAGTGACAGTGACAGCCATTGATACAATACTGCAACAATTTTTAATTATTTCATAATTAAAATGTTGCAATATTTCAAACACTGTACTAGAATTTTATGCTTCTACAGAAATCGTTTTTCAGTTTTTGAAATCTTGCAACATTTTTATTATGAAATTATTAAAAATCATTGCAGTATTGTACCAATGACTGACACTGTCACTTTTGACATTTAGAATAGGCTCTGTATATTGTTTACTATGGGTATTTGATTTTTAATTTTCTTTTTTAATCCTCAATTTCTCGACTTTGGTTTGATGAATGGATAAAATCATTTACAAATTTAGATTCAGAAAAAAATCTCCTTGCAGATCAGTACAAAATATATATACAGTGCAATTTGAAAAAAAAGTTGATCGTCTTTTGTCAAAAACTGGATGCAAGAAAAAATATCAGTACAGTTCATATTAAAGTCTTTTAAAAATTATTTAATTTGATGTTTTATTTATTCAAATCGGATCAAAAATAAGCGAGATACAGCACCAAAGGTTTTTCGTCAGTCACCCTGGATATTGCATTCCTTTTAATTCTTAGAAGAGAGTAACTTCTTCTGTAAAATACCATATATAATTTGGCATCTGCTAATTGTCATTGGTTATTTGGTCAACAACCAGTTACTTTTTAATATCAATGAGGTTAATCAGAACCTATACGAGGATCAGTCAGCTACTATCAAGATGATTGTATAGAAGCAAACCAATGCAGTCAGTATTCTTCTGAGCTGTTAGGATAGGTTACATTCTTTTGCCGTTCATACTTAATCTTTATTTAGAAGAAATCTTCAGAAAAGCCCTTGAGAATACCGACATAAAAATTCTGCTGAAGGGAGAACGATTAAACAACATTCGATACGCAGATGATACTGTGATAGTATGAAGAGTTTACAAGAACTAAAGAACAGAATAAAAGAAGCCAATACTCTCTATTGTTTAGAAATTAACATTAGTTAAGCTAAATTAATGATAATTAGTAAAGAGTCAAAGAAAAGGTGAGAACTAATAATCGACAACACACTAATATACAGAGAATCACAGTTGCCCTCCTTGGGGACCATAATCAATGAGGATTGAGACCCTTCATAGGAGATTAGGTGTATAATCGATAAAGCAAGAGTTGCCTTTAACCAAATAGCTAAACTGTGCAAAAGACACGTCCTCGGCATCGATAATAAAATCAGATATCTTTGAAGCTATATTTTCACGATAATATTCTATGGTATGGAGTCATGGACAATAACCGAAGCAACACAAAGAAGACTCGAAGCTTTCAAAATGTGGATGTACAGGAGAATATTGAGAATATCTTGGGTAGATAGAGTGACCAAAAATGGAGTGATGAAACGAATGAAGAAGAATTTTGCAGTAATAGAAAGCACCAAGCCAAGGAAACTAGAGTATACCTTCCACATATTATCAGAAACGAGATCAAATACTGCGTTCTAAAATCTGTTCTGCAAAGTCTGCCGGCCCCGTTGGTACAGTGGTTACTGTACTAGAATTTTATGCTTCTACAGAAATCGTTTTTCAGTTTTTGAAATCTTGCAACATTTTTATTATGAAATTATTAAAAATCATTGCAGTATTGTACCAATGACTGACACTGTCACTTTTGACATTTAGAATAGGCTCTGTATATTGTTTACTATGGGTATTTGATTTTTAATTTTCTTTTTTAATCCTCAATTTCTCGACTTTGGTTTGATGAATGGATAAAATCATTTACAAATTTAGATTCAGAAAAAAATCTCCTTGCAGATCAGTACAAAATATATATACAGTGCAATTTGAAAAAAAAGTTGATCGTCTTTTGTCAAAAACTGGATGCAAGAAAAAATATCAGTACAGTTCATATTAAAGTCTTTTAAAAATTATTTAATTTGATGTTTTATTTATTCAAATCGGATCAAAAATAAGCGAGATACAGCACCAAAGGTTTTTCGTCAGTCATCCTGTATATTGCATTCCTTTTAATTCTTATAAGAGAGTAACTTCTTCTGTAAAATACCATATATAATTTGGCATCTGCTAATTGTCATTGGTTATTTGGTCAACAACCAGTTACTTTTTAATATCAATGAGGTTAATCAGAACCTATACGAGGATCAGTCAGCTACTATCAAGATGATTGTATAGAAGCAAACCAATGCAGTCAGTATTCTTCTGAGCTGTTAGTATAGGTTACATTCTTATGCCGTTCATACTTAATCTTTATTTAGAAGAAATCTTCAGAAAAGCTCATGAGAATACCGACATAAAAATTCTGCTGAAGTTCTCCCTTCAGCAGAATTAAACAACATTCGATACGCAGATGATACTGTGATAGTATGAAGAGTTTGCAAGAACTAATGAACAGAATAAAAGAAGCCAATACTCTCTATTGTTTAGAAATTAACATTAGTTAAGCTAAATTAATGATAATTAGTAGAGTCAAATAAAAGGTGCGAACTAATGATCAACAACACACTAATATACAGGGCATCACAGTTAGCCTACTTAGGAACCATAAAAAATGAGGATTGGGAACCTTCACAGGAGACTAGGTGCAGAATCGATAAAGCAAGAGTTGCTTTTAACCAAAAGGCTAAAGTGTGCAAAAGTCACGTCGTCGGCATCGATAATAAAATCAGATATCTTCCAAGCTATATTTTCACGATAATTTTCTATGGTATGGAGTCATGGACAATAACCGACACAAAGAACACACACAAAGAAGACTCGAAGCTTTCAAAATGTGAATGTGCAGGAGAATATTGAGAATATCTTGGGTAGATAGAGTGACCAAAAATGGAGTGATGAAACGAATGAAGAAGAATTTTGCAGTAATAAAAAGCACGAAGACAAGGAAACTAGAGGATACCTTGGACATATTATAAGAAACGAGAACAAATACTTCCTTCTAAAATCTGTTATCTTCAAGGGAAAGTCTATCATAAAAGAAAACAAGGAACAAGAAGATTATTATGGCTTAGAAACTTAAGAACATGGTTCTCAAAAACTATCCCCAAACAATTCAGAGCAGTCGTGAACAAAGTAATCATATCCATGAAGGTCGCCAATATTCGGTATTAATATGCACCCGAAGAAGAAGTAAATATATAATTTTTATCATACTATTTACACTGTATCATAAAATAGTAGCCTCAAGCATCAATTTAATTAAATATATCATCTATTAACTGTTCTCATAAATTCTAATAAATAATCTATCATTACAAAATTCTCGTTAGTTAACAATCTAATAACTGGCATATAGTAACCCTCATTTACAAGCACTCTTTATACTTTGAGTTGTCTAATAATTTTCGTCTGTTTTCAGCTTTCAACTGCTATCACATTACGTTGTATACTAAGAATTTCATATATTTATTTATATAGAAAATTAATTATAAAATTATTTTCCAATTTTATCGTAAAATTAATTTAAGATTTTATATTAAAATTGCTAAATGTCATTATTTAAGTACCAAATGAAACTATATATATTTAGTAAACAGACGTCCAAAGTATAATTAGTGAACTAAACAAAGTTAAAAAGTCAGATATAATTGACTTTCTCGTCAATAACACTAAAGAAAGTGCGGGGTATGCACTAGAAAAACTTTTTTCCTATATAACTGGAAAGATTTTGGAATAACTGGAAATTATAACCTCAATGAGCAAAGCATGGTATTCTCGGATAAGCCAGACTCCGAGATTAACCAAGTAACTGGATACTTAATTAAGGAAAACGCCATGTTACAGAAACTAGTGATGCAAATGGAAGGCAGAATAGCGGATCAGGCACTAATCATTGAACTATTACACACGGAATCACACACTGGCAAATATAAACAAAATAAACAAAGTGAACACATATAAATCGCCACCAACGATACTCACAAACAACACAGTAAGAAGCAAAGAAATACATCTACAATATCATATAGAAAAGACATCCGTAATGACGATAATTGCGAAAATCAAATGGTTAGATTAAGAAGAGAGAAAGTAAACAAAGCAGCAGTCATGTCAGACACCAATGACACCAACCCAACCAAACCACCAGAGCAGAACGACATGGTAACAAAACAAAAGGCACAAGGAATCCAAGGATAGAAAAAAATACAACATCACTGAGGGTAGCAACACAAAAAGCATGGCTGTAAGTAAGTAAGTAGAACAAAACGAGGAACCACTGAAAATAACGTCAAATCATATCTCGAGGATGCATTTCCGGGGAAGGAGTTCATCATTCAGAAGACATCGAATGAAAACATTAACCCTTCTTTTAAACTAGGTATAGATGGAACTTCTAGACACCGTAATGAATGAAGATTTCTGGCCGGAAAGAATTCGCATTAGTAGGTTAGAGTTTTTTCACCGAAGAAAGTAGAAACGTAAAAGTAAGCACAAAATCACAAAATAATGTAAAATTAAATCTATTTCATATTGACATACAATGTTTGCGTAATAAATGTTGTGAACTTGAAATGCACTTATTAGAGAATAGTGTTGATGTAGTCTGCCTTAGCGAACACTGGCTGGATCGAAACGAAACAGGCTGTATTAGAATCAATAATTACATAGTGGCATCATGTTTTACATGAGCAAATTTCAAACATGGTGGAGTAATAATTCCTATCAAACGAGAAATCAAATTTGTGAACAAAATCGATATTAAAAGTAAATCAGAAGAAAAGAACTGTGAAATTGCATCAATTGAACTTACACAGATTTACACTTAATTATAATCACAATATATAGAGCTCCAAATTCAGAATATAGTCAATTTATAGAAATAGTGAACAGCATCCTCTGTAAAATAAACATGTTACATTACAAAGTCATTATATTAGGAGATTTCAATATTTGTTTTAAAAATAGTGATCCTAAATTATCCAATTTTCTTGATCTGATAAATATGTATGGATTGTTCCCTACAATTATTGATAGTACTAGGGGAAATCGTTGTATCGATAATACATTGGTTAATTTTCAAACAGGCTATAAATCATATGTCTCAGAATCTAATCTTTCACATCACAAGGCTACTATATGTGAAATTGAAATTAAAAGGCAAGTTAGTGAACCTAGTAAACAATATATAAGGCCCATAACATTACTTGGACTAAATTATTTCTTTAATACAATTAATGATGCAAACTTTGACTTCACAAAACATGTAAATTTAAACATTAATTGTAAATTTGAAATGTTCTCTAACATCCTTGTCACAGGTATGATAAACTCATGTCCCAAAAAACGTTTCCAACTTAATAATAATGCATTGGAGGCAAAATGGTTTAATAAAGAATTGTGTAATTATAGAGAAACAGTGCATTTATTACGTGATGTATATAATCAGTCACCTACAGCAGAACATAAAGAATTGCTCGGCAAACATAATAGGATATAACGTACAAAAATAAACAATGCTAAAAAAGATGCAAATGAAAAATATATCAATAATAGCAGTAACCAAACGAAAGCAATATGGAATATTATAGGAAATAAACAAAATATAAAACAACAAATAAAAACAAACATTGATGCTGATGACCTTAACAACTATTTTACATATTTATAGCAGAGAAACTCGATAACGAACTAAGTGAATGAAACAAAAACTATGAATATTACTTAAAACAGGATATACAATCACATTTTATTTTTTCTGAGGTTACTTTTAATCAAGTTAGGGTAGCTGCAAAAAGGGCTCTTGCAAGCTAAGCCTGGTTACGGGTTTCCTTACAGTAGATTGCCCAGTTTACCACCTTCACAAAATAGGTAAAGTGGACAATGACAAAATGATTTTATTAAAAATCAAAGGTCTATGTCAACAATCCCACAACCACCGGTCTATGACAGAAGGAAATAAAAATTCAGCCATATTTATGCAGAATGGCCATGAAAAAAATTTCGACAAAAGAGTGCGTTTGTGCCAGCAAAGCCGTGGAGGCTATTTAATAGATGTGTTATTCCACAAATAACCGTATCCTATGTACTTTATGATTCAATAAAAATTGACAATCTAAAGACTACAAACTATGCTTTCTATTTACTTAAATCCTGCGTTAATTTTGGGACACCTTTTATTATTCAGCAGAATAACTTAAACAAAGCGCGGAGAGCTTCCGAAAAGGCCTTATTCAAAACGTTTTTAAATCGACATTATCTGTAAAATTGTTAATAATCTCGACAGTCTTATACTAAAGATGAAAGTCTCAAAGCTTCTATCACCTTAGCTTACATTATCATCAATAATATTAATAAAAATTCAACATAAGAACAACGCACAAACCTGTCCTCACTGCGCTCTTTCGATCAGCTGTTTATTATCGTTGGTACATTATTTGCAATGTCGCAAAAGGGAAAGGAAAGTCCGACACAGTGAACGTCAAAGATGTTGAACGTTTAGCATTTTTTAATAAAAGGAAAGAGCGTTTGTGGACGAAACTGCAAATATGTTATTTAAAATTGGTGCCAGTTAGATGGCTACAGTTCAGCAAGAGTTTAGTGGCCTTCTAGAAGAATTTTATGTCTTGGAAACTATCCACGATGATTTTGTTGTTGACACTGTAAAATTAAGTACGTCATTTGATGAATTATATTACGAAATATTGGCTTAACTTGGAAAATTAACCCCTACTAGTCGAACTAGTCTTACAGAAATTAAAATTCCGATGTTTGACGGCACTTATGAAAAGTTTTTGCCCTTTATTGCATTATAGGACAATTAAATTCACAAGAACGATTTAAAGGATATTGAAAAGTTCTCTTATTTATTAAGTTATGTCGAAGGTAATGTAGTTAGTAGAATTTTCTTTTCCAATATTTCTTTTTACTACCAGGTTCCTAGAATTATCTGTCTGAGTTCTAGAACTTTTTAGCAAACACTTTTTCGGGTTTCGAGAATTTATGAGCATTTTTCTTTCATTTCCTACAATTTCTTTCGAAAATTCTAAAATGTTTGCCGAAAACAATTTCTCTTCTTGAATTATTAAACTATTTCTCAGGATAACTAGGTTTATCTGATTTTTTTTTAGCAAATTCTTTCTCAGGTTTTTCAGAAGTTTGCAGTATTCTAAACTTAAAAAAAAAAACTGAAAAAGAAATTGCTGAAAAATCGGGTCAAATAAACCTGTAAATGCTGAAAAAATGTTCATAAATTTAGAATTTCGGAAGAGAACTGCTGATTTAAGCAAAGTTTCTACAACAAACATTTTGTTATAGATCGAGAAATCTAGCGTTTTCTAGCGTATTTTTCTAACAATTTCTAGAGTTATACACCTTTTTAAGAAATATATTTTCTATAGTCCATCCGTTGGATCTTCCGTCCTACGTCACAAAATATCGCTTCGAGAAACGGCACAAAAACATTCAGTCTGATAAGGTAAACGAAATGCGTTAGAAAAAGAACGCACTGTAGAACTTTCGTCGTCTTTTTAAGCGATAGTTTGTGACGTATCTTCCGTCCTACGTCACAAACTATCGCTTCAAAAAACGGATGGACTATAGTGTTTTTTATCGTTTTTTCTTTAATTTTTCTAATTTTGGTTTATTTACAGATTAATTTTTAGTTTCCTGAATTTTCATCTCATAAAAAATGACAAGTTTTGAAAGGGCAAAAATATATGACCAATTATTGATGATAAATGATAGTTTATAAATGTCTGATGGTAAATGACAAATGATATGGGATAAATAATAAATCTAATAGTTTTCTTGAATTTTCCTTGAGAATTCTAGCATTTCTTGTTTTTTTTTTATTTAATTTTATCAGTAATTTCCTTTTAAGGTCTTCCAGCAATTTTTTAACGTTTCTAGATTTTTTTTTCAGTAATTCCTTTACAGATTAGAAAAAAAAACATTGTTCGTAGGTCGTAAAATGTTTCAGCATTTTTTTTACGTTTTAAGAATTTTCAAACAAATCAACTTACAATTTCTTAAATTTTATTTCTAGAAATTCCGAATTTTCAAGCATTTTCTTTTCGAAACTTCCGTAATTTTCCAAAATTTCATCATTCAATATAGCCGAACTTTTTAAATCTTTTCTAGCAATTTCTAATGACAGAATTTCCAGCATTTTGTTTTTTTTTTTGGAATTTTCTTCAAGAGTTTTAGAATTCCTATTCCAGATCTCTAGAATTTTCTAGCATTCTTTTCTAATCTTTCTATAATTTTTAATAATTTCTTGGTATCTCATTTTTTTTTAAAGAGAGAGAGAGACATCTTTGTTGAAGGTAGTATATAATTTGAACAACAGTAATTTTTTAAGATTCTTTGTCTTGTTCTTCCTTGCTATCGACCATAGCTTGTTTCGAATTTTTTTTAGCATTTCTTTTTTTGAATTTTTTGGAATTTTCTTTACTTTTTCACTTTTTGCTTATAATGGTAATAAAAAACAATACACTTTTTTTCATTTGATTTTTTGTGTAACGAATTTTTTATTTTAAAGACTTTAGCTCATTTTACATCGACAACAACAAAGAAAAACAGAACACTTGTAAAGATGTGAGAGCTGTAGAAAAACGTTAAAAAATTCCGAAAATATTTTTCTTTTAGATGTTCAATTGTCTTCTTTTTTTTCAATTTTTGATACTTGAAACATCTACTCCGGTATAAATTTTGAAATGTAAAATTAAACACATTTGATTCTTTTCAATCGTTTTCTGGTGATGCTACAAGTTTTGACGAATTTGACTTCTTTTCTTAAAACGGCAATTAAAAAAAAACATCACAAATTTTTGCAATTATTTTTATGATAACTTTCCATTTTAAGTTTTGTCGAGATTCGACTTCTTGGAAAGAAAAAGAAAAAACTAATAATAATAAAAATGAGTAATATGCAAACTAATCACCTCGAAGGTCAAAAGTCAGTTATACTTTTCTTAGATATACAAAAAGCATTTGATTCAGTTTGGCATATTGGACTCCTATATAAATGTTTCCTAAAAATGAGAGAATTGGTAGAAACACAATTAAAAAATCATAAAGTTTTTATAGTCGATGTTCAATTGCTTACAAACAAATGACATCTAGTGTTAATATTTCTGCTAATTTAAGCATTACTTATATAATGGTTGCAAGTAACGGCATTTTAAAGCAGCATTGATGATGCAAAATTGGAATCGAGTGGAAGATCCGGCCGTCCTCCTTTCGGCCAAAATGTTGAGTGTATTTTCTTATTTTGTAAAATTTTGGGATATTTTGTTTGAAAAAAGTGCAAAGGTTTAATAAATAAATAAATACATCACAACTATTTTAATGGTGATGCTAACATTTATGGTTTTAATGAGTTTTACTTATTTTCTGACAACAAAAACCATTTTTTAAACTGATCTTTTGTTTAATTTAATATTTTCGTACAATGACAATAACAATTTCAAATGGTTATTATCGACGTTCAATTGGTTTCTTCTTTTCAACTGTTTTTCTGGTGATGCTAACGGTTCGAGTTTAGATGAATTTCAATTTTTTTTCTTAAAATGGCAACAAGAAAACAAAAACAGTTCTAAAAGAACATTGATTTTTTAATTGTTCGCTGGGGTGGGGATTACTTGGAAACTAAACAAACTCAAAAATGGTTACCTTTACAAATTTGATGAGTAAACAAAACCATTTCAGAAACGTTAAGAATTTTTTAATTGTGTAATTAAATATTAAATATTACAGGTGTAAAATAAAAGTAATATTACATTTAGTAATAGTGCATTACGTCTAATTCAAACCGTTGTTTTTTCACCAAAAAAATATGAAACCGCCTACCATTTTTTTAACTAAACGTTATAAAAATCCTCGACGCATTGCTAACCACTATCTGTCCGAGATGTTAAAATTAAATCCATTAAAATTAGATAGACCTCAAGGAGTTTAGAGGATTAGTTGATATCCTTCAATGCTTTGAAGATTGATAATCTGCTGATTATATTTTATTTAGAAATTTAGTTTCGTATCCTAGATGATCGTACTCGCAAGGTTTTCGAAACTTGATATATTGATAATAAGAAATTTCCTCTTTTTAAAAATTTGATTGATTTTATTCGTGAACAATGTAAGTTTTTGGATCTTGTTCTAAACAATCCTCATGTCACAAATAGACATAAACCTACAATTTCTGCTGGAACTGAACGTCAACGAGTGCGCATCGCTGTACAAGAAACTCAAAATACACAATTCGCTAGTGTTTGTCCACTTTGTAAAGGTCATCACAAATTAATTAATTGTTCGTCTTTCCTCGCTTGTTCACCCCGCCAACAGTCCATGTTTCGCTTGCCTAGGAACGCATTATCTTTCACAGTGTAAATCGAATCGTAGCTATCATAATTCTCTCTTGCATTTCAGTAATTCTTCTCAGCGGGATGAAGCAGATACTTCAATTGCAGTGGAACCCATTTTCTCGAATATACCTGATAACACTACTGTTTTATTTTCTTTTGTATATTCATCATGACTTTGTCGAAATTCTTTTGCCATTTTAGGTGCAGCTCAAGGTGAAATTCAAAGTACATCAGGAGAATGGAATCGTTATCGATTGGTTATTAATTCCGGTAGACAAGTTAACTTTATTAATACTCGCCTAGCGGATTGTTTACATTTGTCTCGGTACAAGTGCCTTTTTCCCTGAAAGGCATTGGACAATCCTCGTTATCTACCCCTCAAAGACTTATAACTTGTAAACTTGCTCCTTTATATTCGACTGAAGAAATTCAACAGTTTGCCGCCGTTACTTTACCTCGAATTACCAACGATCTACTCCTAGTACCTCTCCCATCGGATCTTAGAACTCGTTTTTCAATTTTAAGGTTAGATGATCCATACTTCGATGAACCTTCGAACCCTGCTCATATCAAGGGCACACCAAGAGCAATTCTCACCACTTTTAGATGGATCATCATAGATTTACCGAGTAATCATTCGTTTTCCTCCACATAAATGCCCCTCAAATCGATCATCATAATCATAAATCTTTAGACGATAATTTACGCTCCTTTTGGGAGTTTGAAGAAATCCTTTCGCTTGCTCATAATTTACCGGAAAATGAAATGTGTGAACACTAGTTCCGTAAAACTGTAACAAGGATTGAGTGTGGTTGTTATGAAACTCGTCAAAGATGGAATTCGCACTGTTTTTGGTTCTAATAGAGAACAAGCACTCAATAGATATCTCAAATTAGATAATCGATTCAAAAGGGATAAAGCAGCACATAACACAAAAATCAAAACAGTATGAAAAGATATTCCACATATATTTTTATTTGTTACAGTATTAATCTTTTCTTTTGGTGCTAATAGAGAACAAGCACTCAATAGATATCTCAAATTAGTTAATCGATTCAAAAGGGATACAGAATTTAAAAAATTGTATGTGATTACATCGATTAAGGTTAACTACTACTTGCCGCTAGCTCTTCTTCGTACATCCGACACATCACGGTATCAAGAAAGAAACTTCTTCTGGTACTTCAGTTAGAGTCGTCTTTAACTCTACCGAAAGTTATTAACCTTAATGACACCCTTTTAACTTCAAGCTGATATTGGGCAAGTCATCACTCGTTTACGAATCCCGCAAATTGTTCTTACTTGCGAAATCCATCAACTGTTTCGAGCAATTTCCTTGCATTCAGATGACTGCAAATATCAACACATTTTTTGGAGACTTTCACCAGAAGATTCGATACGAGAATTGGAACACACGCCAGTCATTTTTGGATCTACAAGCAGTCTCAATGTATTATCATACAATTACTTGAGGATCAAGGATCAAATTTTCCCTTAGCCGCTGTAGCCCTTCGGCACGGAACTTACATTTATGATATTTTATGGGGAGCCGACGATGAATCTAGTGCACTTGAACTTCGTAATCAGCTAATTAATCTTCTCTAATGTTAAATTTCAATTCAAAATCAGATGAAATCCACTAAAGTACTTGCCTGATGTGATTTTAGAAAGCTTTAGCAACAATAATAACTATAGCGACTCCTTTTTCTGTAATAACACTCCCTAAATATTGAGCTCCGCCGATCATATTTATTTCACCAGCGTTATAACGTTAGCAGCGGTGAAGTTCTTGAGTGAGCCTGTTTCCAGACGAGGTTTATCTTTATCACTCTACTAATATTATCACGTCCTCGATATTTCTATTAGTGCTCTTGTTTGCAAAGTAAATACTCTTAATACCGCGGGTACGTGAGCGGAAACGCACGATTTATATATATATATATATATACGCGTTGGTAGTGGGTGAGGGGGGGCAAATGAAATAATAAAACATTCGCCGGGGCGAGAACGCAATTAAACGTGGGAAATCCATCAGTGCCCTTTTCAATATTCCGCACCTCATCAATCTTGTCCCACGCCATGTAAATCCACCAGAACGGAACCTTGTTGCGTATGTAGTGCAGGTAGCGCGCATTAAAGGTATTAGTTCGTAATCAATGAGATTAGACCGTAGTTAATTTTATACGCGCCACTGAAGAATGTTTACTTTATTGGATTTATTGTAATTGCTTAATTATTCGGCTCTGTTGGTGTTGTGTTGATACGAATCGTAATCCCAGAATCAATAAATGGTGTAATACAATTGTAACAAAATTAGTGTAAGGATTAAAAATTTCTTATGAAATATATTTTTATTTTGAAATTATACAAAAAGTTAGCCATTGATAAAAAGTATAAATCACCAAATAGATTTATTTTTTAACTAGAGTAAGTACAATTGTTTAATTGAAAACCGATTTATTGATTTCATTCCGTTTTTAGTAGCGAACGGTTTTTACAAATGAAATATTATTTACTTTTAGTTGAATAATTTATTTTAATAAACAAATACCCGTCGATTGTTACTTTTTTATAATCAATAATATTTCATTAGTCGAACATGAATATTAACATCAAATTCGATTTAATTAAAATATATCTACAAATATTACACATTGGCAAATCATTTTCAGAAATACGGGTAATTATGTATGATATAGAATTACAAGGAGAATATAACATTATAAACAAAATATTAAATCATAAAAAAACTGCATCTTATAGTTTAACAATTAATATTTTACTATAGCAAATGACATTGTAAGTGTAATAGTCTATATTTTTGTTTCGTTTTGTTTTTTTTTTTATATAATAAAATACAAAGTATTTTAATAATTGAATTCTAAATTGATAAAAATTTACGATTCAAGTGTTTGTTTGTCGAGTTCGGCACAATCACGTGGAACATAATCGCGATTTAAGAGCCGTAAAAGCCAATTTAGAAGCGATTCATCGTGTTTTAAGATTTCGAAAATATCCGGCCACGGTCGTAAAGCTTAACGTATCGAGGAAAATCGATGCAGCTAAAGGTGTTGATTTATTTTAGAAACTATTAAATCGCTCGGGCTTAACAGGAAGCCCGTCCCAGTCAACTGGTGATAAGTTTCTCAATTATATTTGCGCGGCACGTTTATGATTTCCCATCGCAACTTTGTATTTAAGTGAACGTACACCGTTTGTCACAATGTTTGTATAAATATAAAATAATGGGGTTCGTGTTAATCATTAAGTATTAAATTTTATAATAGTATACATAAGTTTAATTTCCTAAATTTATAAAAAGTATTAAATTTTAGAAAAACGAATTCAAATTATTATAAAATATTGACAGTTGATACATGATAAAGTGCAGTCAACACTTGATAAAATACAATTACTGTAACTATTACATGATAAAATTCCTGAATTTAAATATTTTAACCCTTTGCACTCCAGCCATTTTGTTATAATAATTATAACGAAACAAAATAAAACACTTACCATTGTATAAACATAAAATGCAGATCATACACATTGTAACGCAAAAATAAACACTTTTGATTATCTAAAAATTATGAGCGCTGAGTGAAATAAACAAGCGTGTCGCAAATGCGGCGACAACGGATTTATTCCTAACATACGAAATGTCGCAAATACGGCGACAACGGAGTTCAAAGGGTTAAAGCTATTGAAACAACTTTGAAAAACTCAGTATATAAAGTGTGATAAATCACAGTGACAGATTTTAGTTAACCAAAGGTAGTTAAGTTGAAAATTTACAGTTATCTACTACCAGATGCTTTTTCAAAAAAAAATGTCACATGGTATGCAACAAATTAAAATTGATAATATTTAACAAATATACAACGACATTTCAAATAATTATAGAACTTTCAAAACAATTGGAAATTAGTATTCGGCGTATTGGAAGAGATAACACTTAACATGATAGTAGTTTTTTTTAATATCCGAAAGTTAATATAATAAATGACACATTAAGCATTATAAAAACACAACACAACACAGGATTGCAGCAAATACATTATACACGACCTAAATATATTTTTGTTAAATTTTAGAGATGACTAAAGATGACTAATATGTAGGAAATTTGTGAAATACGAAAATAAAAGAAATTTTTAGAAACTTTTAAAACGCTCGATTAAAAATTCTTGCAAATTTGAAGAGAAGTTATTAAAGCATTCCTATTGAAGTAAAGTTGTTAGAGAATTTAATAACCGTAAAGGAATATTTGGAAATTTTGAAAAGAAATTGCGAGATTTAAAAAATCCTAATAATAGAATTAGCGACATTGGAATACGAGCAGCACATAACACAAAAATCAAAACAGTATGAAAAGATTTTCCACATATATTTTTATTTGTTACAGTATTAATCTGTCAGAAAATTTTGTAACACTCTAAAGAAAAGATCTAGTAATATAAAAAAAATTGAAAAAATCTAAAATCATCAAATCAGAGGGATAAAGCTTAGTTACTCAAAATGGCATTGCTATAAGATTACTATAATTTTTATTTAATACACATCCAAAAAATATGTGTGGGGCAAAGCTTAATTCAAGAGTTAGGGTCTAAATATTTTTTGTTTAAACAATTATACAGACAATTCGGCGGAGATGCAGCTAGAAGATTCTAGAAATCTAAAATGAAAATGCCAGAGAAGTTTACAAATCTTAAAAAGAAGTTCTTGGCAAAGGAGATTTCAATTAAATTCAATTCAATGGCTCTATAGCACTGATTCGGGCCCTAGCCTCCCTTAATTTATTCCTCCATTCTGTACGGTCCATCGCTACTCTTCACCAGACCCCTTAGTTTTAGAACACATCCAGAAAATTTATGAAATCTTAAAGAAAAGTGCTAAAAAAATCTACAAATCTGAGAGAGAATTTGCTGAAGAAATCTATCTATATATTTTTTAATAGATTTTGTAAAGTGAATAAACTAAACTAAACTATATTCCTCTAATGCTACATCATTGACTCTGATAATTATATCCGCTATCGTAAGTTTTATACAATATCAATAGACAAAATTTACGAAATCTGAAAATAAATTCTAAAATTTGCAGGAGAAATCCATAAATCAAAATTTCTGGCGTGAGAGATTTTGATAAGAGCATCATGAATTAATACAACAATTGCAAAAATGTACTAGAAAACCACGATCCAAATTTATATTTTTCAAATTTCCTAGATGATTGATATGTTGGAAATTTGGGAAAAATAAAAATGATAGAAAAACTTAGAAGTCTTCAAGAGAAACCGCTGGAGACATCTAAAAGTCTCAAATATAAAGAGGAATTATTAAAAAGTTTTACAATTCTTAAAGAATTATTGCTGAAAGATTGAACGAAAATTTTGGACTTTTTAAAATAATTTGTTAGAAGATTATAGAAATGAAAAAAAAAATTGCCAGAAAAATCTAAAAATCTCAAACCAAAATTCTAAGCAAGAGAGCTTAGCGTAGTGAGGTTTGTATACCAACATAATGACACGTAGTGTCAAATGATAATCCCTTTTTGGGACAAAAAAGGCCATATTTGGCAAATTATTTGATAAATATTCATCAAGAAAGCCTTGGTGGAGCAAAACTTTGACCAGACGAGTAGAGGGTGAGAATGGAAGGACACATTTTTTGCGAATTCAAACCTTTTCAAGTGGATAAAATAAATAAATAATAATAATAACGACACCAAATTAAAAACTGAAAATAGCATTGAAAGAAATTATATATATATATATATATATATATATATATATATATATATATTATTTGTTAGAGTATCAATCTTTTGGGCAACTTAGAAATATTTAAACGAAAAGTATAAACAATTACTTAAAAAATTTAGAATCCTCAAATCAAAACTCTTTGCGGATATGAGTGAAACAAAGCTCAAGACTTCAGTTCTAAATGAAGTTTAATAACTGTTGAGAGAGCCCTACAAGAAGGTAAAAGACATTACCAAAGTTTGAAGTTTTTGAACAATTCTCGTACAGCTTCCAATGATTGCCTTACAGTGTGTGGCGTTGCTCCATCCTGTTGAAGACAATTTATACAAATGAAAGATATCAGTTTCTGAAAATATTTGGAAGATAATATAATATATGACACATGGCAATTTATACAATTGAAAGATATCAATTGAAGAATGACAAATGATGATTGACAATTTATGACAGTTTATAATAGAGATAGAAAAGACGACGGTTGACTATTAAAAGACTATAGTTAATTAATAACGTTTAACAATTGACCAATAACATTTTCATTCATGACATTATTCAAAACAAATGAAACTTACAAAACTAGGTATGCAAATAATTATGAGAGACGGCAATTTACACATTCTAGTTAATTAAAGACTAAAAGAACATAATTCATAGATGTTACTTTATCAAAAAAAATCATAAAAAATATGTTTTTCTTACTCTGGTGACTTCTGTGATTCTGATACTTTATCTGAAATTATGTCACTTCAACAACTAAAAGTTGGCAGGTGACTTATGATTATTAACAATTAGAAAATGGCAGATAAGTTACAGAAATGGTAAACGATAATAGCGATTTATTATATTATAATTGATTCAAGGCATTTAGCTATTTATTATTGATATTTCAAATCATGCCAAAAATAAAACCTGTATTTAAAGTATTGTGATAAACTTTACGTGTGATGCTCAACCAAAGACATGTGGCAAACGAGAGATAATATAAATCATAGGACAATTCATAGATGAAAATTAAAAAATGTCAAGTGAAAAATATAATTAAACGTTAGCAAATGTCTGATTACAGTTGACAAATGCTAAATGATTATAGATTATATAACACCAATAGAAGTTAACAGTTCAGATCTGTGGCATTTAGAATTATGACGTAAATATACAAAATATAGATCAAAATCCAAAAATATAGAGTGTTTATTTATTTATTTATTTATTATATCTTTGGTATTCTTTCTAAAAAAATACATACAAGAAGCAAATTACAAAAAACCTACATAAAATTTTGTACGAAAGAATCACGGGCGGAGTTCGCAATAAATTATAATCTTCCACTCAAACCCCATTTGCTCCACGATGTTGGAAGGTCAGCAAACTTCATCCACATCTGGAAGCTGTTATATTATCCATAATACCGTTGTTTATCCACTTTTTAAGAGAAACTTCTGGCAGTTATTGTCACTTATTATATAAACGATTAATAATTGTTTACAGTTGACCAACTAACAAACTATTCAAAAGCTTAAGTTGCAAATACAGTTGTAAAAACTTTACTTAACTACGCTAATGTCTTTTTCTTCAGGTTAAGAACTTTATCTAAAATCTGCCAACCCCTCATAAACCCTCCAACTAACTCCTACATGATTATATATTTGTTATTCATATCAATTAAGGTCTCTTCAAATTTCTATTTCATTCAAAAAGTTTTGTAATTAATTTTAGTCCAAACCGCGAGAGGATCAGTAATTGAAATTTATATGTATATGTAGGGTGGGCGGGTGGCCTCTATTAAATGAACCAATGAACCAATGATAATTGACAGATAAGAAATAAAATAGGACCGAAGCAGGCTCATTGAAAACAATCTAATACCGTCAGTTGAAAAATGGTGGTGAGCTATTGACATATAATACTTAACACCTGAAAAACATATGATAGTTAATGGACGATAGATGGCAATTGATATATAAGAGATTACAGTTGATTAGCGACTTTTTGCAATGATTAATGAATGAAATTTTACTTCATGACATGATGAATTCCCAAAATGTAGAATTTTGAAAATAATTTGTAATACATTAAATCTGACAGATAACAGTTAACTAGAGTCAGTTGGTAGATAGAAGATTATAAATGACAGAAAAATATTAATATATGACAACTCTATAGTATCTGTTGAAAATTACAGTTCGCAGTTGACGTGTAACACTTAGCAGTGAAAACACATGAAAGTTGATTGTTAATTAACGACAGATAATAGTTAATATTTCATAGATTACAGTATATTAATAATGTTTAGTCATTATCCAATAAAATATAGATATAGAATTATAAAATACAGAATTTTCAAATTAATTTAAAAAAAAAATCAGTTTATAAGGTATTGTGTTAGATTACATATTGCACATGGCAGTTGACTAGAGCCAGTGCATAAATGATAATATATGACAGAAAAATATTCATAAATAACAACTTATTAATAACTGTTAAAAAATAGTAGTAAATAACAGTTGGCGGCTGACATATATTAATTCAATTCAATTTTTTATTGATGAATTAGCAAAATATATTTATAACACGTAAAACATAATTATATATCTAGTTAACAATAAAGTTTAATGTTCACAGTGAAATTATCAGACATCAATAAATATAAATATAAGTCAATGAATTAAAATGCCTGCGAGTAAAATTACGGTGATAGATAACTGTTGATATTTAATGGATTATTGTTGACTAAATACTTGTATTCATTGACTAATAACATTTTAATTCATGAAATGACCAAAATCGAATAATATAGAATTAACGAAATAATTTAAAAAAAAATCAACCTAACCTAACTTAATATAACCTAACTTAACCTAATATAAGTAAGAGAGAATACGAGCGCCGGAGCTGCACTCCCGTCCAATTTAATTCATGAAATGGCAAAAAGCGAATAATAAAGAATTAACGAAATAATTTTTGAAAAAATCAACATAACTTAACCTAACCTAACCTTTTTTTTAGTGGCTGGGAGGTGGAAAATCTTTTATAGACACAGTGTTGGAGTCCCCAGAACTACTGATATACCCACTACAAACCACCTCCCCAAGTCGCCCTGACACCCGTCTGGCATTACTTCACGAGTGTAGGGTGTCGTCTGCGTCGGTGATGTGTGCGAGTGTATGATAAGTGTGTGTGTGTGTGTGACACCCCGCGAAACCGCCGTCAGGCATTACTTCACGAGGTGTCCGTGTCGTTGTGTGTGTGTGTGTGTGTGTGTGTGAGAGAGAGAGAGAGCGATGAGCGTGTGTATGTGTGTGTGTGTGTGCAATGAACGGCTCGGGTACGTAGGGTCGCTACTCCCAAATGGCTGTGCAAGTCAACCACCCCTGCAGGAACCTAACCTAACCTAATCTAAGGAAGCGAGAATACGAGCGCCGGAGCTTCACTCCCGTCCAAACTACTTGGAAACCAACACCAACAAGACGAAATCCTGTCAGCCGATAATTTAACCTAATATAACCTAATCTAACCTAATATAAGGAAGTGAAAATACGAGCGCCGAAGCTGTACTCCCGTCCAAACCACTTGGAAACCAACACCAACAAGACGAAATCCTGTCAGCCGATAATCTAACCTAATATAACCTAACCTAACCTAATATAAGGAAGTGATTTTATGACTGAAGATGGTTTCCAGAAGTCTAAAAGGAGGAGAAGATCAAACTCGAAGCACTACGGGAATGCGGAAAGTACTGTTTTTAATGCGTATATTCCAGATACCTAAATACACATCAGTAAAATTAATAAGGAAACAACAAAAACACAAATGACAGATTATGTAAGCAGTGAATTGCAAAACGTTAAGGTAATTTGTACAGAACTTGAAGTTAAATCAGGAAAATACAAGGCTTTTCAAATTACATTGCCAGTAAGTCTTGTGTAATGATTTCCGGTCAATTGGTGTCATGTTTAAGCCGTTTTATGATCACAATTTTCAGAGAGATCGGAAACGCGACCAAATAACATTTAAAAAAAAACGGAAGTGGAAGTGCAAAATTATATAGAAATGATACTCATATAATGTTTAATGTGTTGTATGTAAATATTCGGTCAATTAGAAATAAAATATCAGAAATTGAAACACTATGTATATATAAACAATTTAGCGCCATATGTGTTACTGAAAATTGGTTAACCCCCAATGAAACTCAACTGCTGAGTATTGAAGGATTTTCATTAGCATCACACTTTTCTCGAACTTGTCATACTTGCGGGGGTGTTCTTACCTTAGTTTAACTAAAAGGCTAAAAAAAATAGTTGATGTTAGTCTTTATTCACGCGAAATTGATTGTGAAATATGTTGTTCTTCATTTTCTAGTCTTAACTTGGTTTTATTTGTTATTTATAGGTCTACAAATGGAAATTTTAATAACTTCCTCAATCAATTAAATCCAGTTTTATATAAAAGTAATTATTTGTGGTGATTTTAATGTTAATTTTATTAAAAATAATAATGACACAGTAACAATATTTGCCTTTTTAGCTAGTTTTGGTTTTAGAAATAATTGAGTACTTTGTTGAGAATAACTTGTTATCTGAAAATCAGTACGATTTTCGTCAAGGATTATCAATAGTCGATGCAATTAGGCGATTTCGGATGATTTTACAGTAAACATATGGGTTCAGAGGTTAGTGTTCGATCCAAAATAAAATTATTGTTTGTTTTTAATGGTTTTTATAATTCAATTTCGGAATTTTTTAATTAATTCATAATTATATTGAAAATCCTAATGTATTTTTGAACATGGTTATAATTGGCGGTTAGTGTACGTGATAGTGTGTAAGAAGAATCAAGCAAGTTATTCACAGCAATTTAAGATTCCATATGTCAATACTCAACGAATTTAGCGATTAAAATTCAACTGACGGAAGTACTTAAACCAGCGGACCACCAGAAACGCCGTACATTTGTGAACTGGGTTTAACAAAACAAAGAAGTGTATGCTGATTTTCACAAGAAAATGAGGCCTGAGGCCCATTTTCATTTCAATGACCAAAATTGTCGCAACTGAGGTTTTAAATATTGGCATGCTATTCTAGAAAAACCATAGCACCCAGCATTGTTTGGTGTACAATGTGTAATGGAAATATAATTGGTCGATACATTTTTGAGCAAAAAACCGTACTGTTAGAGCCAAGGGAGATGCTAAACAACGTTTATTCTATAAAATCAATGATTTGAATTTAAATGACATGCCATTTGAACAAGATGGAGCCACATGTAATACATCATGTAAAACAGCTATTTTACTAATAATTAGAAAAAACTTTACTACCAACTAAATTTCCAAGTTATGTTATCTCTCAAAGGGGAGACATTAATTGGCCAACGAGGCCTTGCAATCTTCTTTACAAAAAAGTAGTGTAAGTATTGCTAGTGAAGGTACACAATATTGCAGAGTAAATTAAAATGCATATTTTTGAAGGTCGACAATTATTATACCACCATTAATTATAATAAAAAGTACCGTTTTTATTATTTTATAACTTTAAACTTCTAGTTAAATTTGCAGAATATTAATGGCACTAACTGAAATTGCGCATCCTTCATTTTTTATGATTCTTTCAGCTCCCAAAACCCTCATTTTTTTGCGGCCAAATAAATTGCCTCCTGTGATAACCCCGGCCGATTTACAAAATGCGCACAATCCCATCATTCATCAGAGGGCACATATTAAAAATCCCGCGAGCTAGTAAAACAAATTTCGGCAATAAATCTCGCCAATAATAATAATAATAATAATAATAAAGGGAGAAACGGGCAAAATTCCCTTTAATCATGTTCGAACTGGCCGGGAGGGGGGTGGAGGTAGGAGTAGCAATCCGGTATTTAATCGGGAGTGTACTAAAACTGAATATAAACAGGGCCCTTTACGTTTTGGCAATCTACCAACGGCCCGAGTGCATTTCGCCCCCTGGAGAATATTAAAAACGTATTAAGCGCTTTACGGGGGTGTGTAATTCGGAAGTGTTACCTTCTGCGAGACGAAAATTTCGTAGGCGGCGCAAACCCCGGCGACGGTTATCCCTTGTTCCTTGCACAGCATCGCCGTCGCTATGGACGTCATCGAGAAGCAGAGGTACTTCCATCCTGAAACAATGGGGACGGTTTATTAATACTTCATTTTAATTAAGGTCATAATTTTTATTTAAATAATTATAAAGTTATGCGTTTTATATCAGGAATATTAACATTTAAATCATTAAAAATGAATATTTCTTTATAGACTTTAACAATGGCTGCGCTTTAAAGATTACAGATTTTGAATTAATTGAAAATTTTGACATTACAATTTTTAATAGAGCTATATTAATTAATAAAATATCACACTGAAAATTTAAATGTTAAATTTAATTTGTTTGCAAATTCATTATTAATACGTTCATAATATGATAAGTAAACTTGTGAAGTATTTCAATTATAGCTTATTACTTGATGTAAGTAAATAATAACTGAAATTTAATAAAAATACAAATGCATAATCCGTAAGTGTCGTGCATATTTTTTTTTGCAAATCGTCTGCTTGGAAATAACAACCTTTCAGTATATTATTCGAATTAATAATGCATGCACAGTTTGCAGCACCTGGCATTATTAACACAATGCTATTTGCAGCAAATTGCTCTAATTGCATCAGCAATAAATACATAATAGGTCCACTTAGAGCGGACGGTATTTTGCTCCAACGGGATGCATATTTTGTATTCAATAAATTAAGCTGGTGGTGGTATATTTATGCATTTTCAAATGAAATATGATGCCAATCCTCAAATGAATACACCCAACATGAACACACTGTTTACAGCTGGATGTTACAACTACGGTTATAACGTTAAGCAGAAATTAAATTGCCCACTATAATTTACCTATTTGTAAATGAATCAATTTATTATACAGTATGTATTTAACGTTATTAAAGAGTTAATAATTATTCATACACTTTTCACTTAAAAATAATCGTATTGTTATATTAATTTAAAAAGAATTTAGATTTGTGTGGTTGTGCAGATCGTCGTTCTATTAAAGTGACAAAAAGTGATTTAATTAAACCAAATACCGAATTTCTCTATTTTTATATTTCTCCTACTAATTTCGACCATTGGTCATTCTCAATGAGAATGAAATATAAAAATAAAACACTTGGTTTTGTTTCACTATTTTTATATTTCATTCACATTGAGAATGATCAATGGTCGAAATTAGTATTTTAATTACTTCTAATAAAAATAAAAATGTATCACCACGGTTTAAGAGAGAATTTAGTTGATTGTATTAAATTATTTACTTAAAATCTAATATAAAAATTAGTTTATTTCATAATAATAAATGATAGATATAATAGTTTGGGTAATCCTAAATAATATATCAAAATTTCTATATTATCTAGGCAACCGGTCGTCGGATGCGACACGTCAGTCTCTCATTATATGAGAGATGACCGAGGAATGATAGCCGCAATCGCAGGTCGTGAAATCTCGTCCTCCATCTGTGCAACATCCCCCACAACAAGCGTGTTCGGGGTGTATTAAATTTTGTGTGACCCAATTTCGCCTCCCGAGCTGGACTCTCTCACACACCCACACAAAAACAACACGACAAGTCAATTTCACAGTGGATTAGCCAAGATACGAATTCTGACAAACATAATCAGGACCTGAAAAAAATATGCGAAAAAAAATGCTTAATTAAGAGAAATTGCCGGGATGGAATGGTGAAATGAATGTAAAAGCTGTATAATATTGTTCTGGGATAGTTCATCCGGTGCAATTCTCCGAATTGTAATTGACCGACTGGAAAATTTGTCGAATGGAAAATTCACTGACTCGTAATTTGTCGAACGGATAGTTCAATGATTTTGGAATTAATCGTCGTTTCATTTACGGGACAAAAAAAGGTAGAGGTTAACCATGTAATGTTCAAAACGTTATATTCATTAAAGACAATACATGACTCATTAGAATACTAATTGCAATTAATTGAAACTTTGATCATTGATTGCCTCTTTTAAGCATTTCTCTATTTATGTTTATTGTGGTATTTTTTCATAAATCTAAGTCTGTATGTAAACTGGTTATGGAAATAAAAGCCTATTTTTATTTCTTTTTAAACTTACAGACGAAGTGACTATACATGGTCTATTATGAAAGTAAAGCGTATGATTTTATAAGATCAGAATCCCCTCCTGAGAATATCTATTTAAATTATACCGTACCATTTTGATTCCTTGTCTAGCATCTACAATTTATTAATTACTGATGCATTTCTAGAAGCTAAGGATATTACAGGTTGGCTTTGTGATTGCAATAAAAGTAGTTCAAACAAATGTCAGTAAAGGAATAAATTACTGGTATAGAAAATCTTGCCAAAGACTTCTTGATGCATCGTCTCTACCAACAGATGTGTGCGGGACTTCTTCTATTTAACGGGCTCTCTTTCTTCTAGGGGTACCTGTGATATGCATAGTTTTCTTCCTCCAGTATCTCCCACTACCATAATGTTCTCAAATTTTTTTCATAATCAAGTTTTATTAAATCTGTAATATATTGTTTAAATATATAGTACGTAATCCAGTGTTATAATTATTTACTGTAATATCACTTGTTTCGATGTCGAATACCTTATTTTTTCCTCATTCCTTAGGATATTAAATTCACATTGCTTATATCCTCTTTTTTTTAAAGATTCCTCTAAATCTGGCAGCTGGTTTACCAAGGGTTGATTTGATTCCCAGTTTGCTCTTCTTTGAACATTTATTTCTGGCATGTACTGATTTTTCATATTTATCCAAGAATCCAGATCAGAATTCAATGCATCAACTTCCTCATGTAAGTAACTCATTAATATTTCTAAAGGATTTGCAGTTCGTTGCTCTCAGTTGATTAATCTCTTTTGTAGTTAAATCTTTACTAAGAATATTATTATGTTCCCATATATTATTTTCCTGTGCCTCCTCCACTTGATCAAGTTCTTTTATCTCCTTCAAAATTTGTTCCACCAAGTGATTCTTATAGACCGGAATATCTATACTCTTAATTTTGAATTACTACAGTTAACTCCTCGTCGTCTTCTTTGTTGTCGACATCTCCGAAATTAAGAAACAGGATTGTGGTGAAATTTTCTACTATTACGTTTATCTTGTCCAATGGAATCATTTTTTTCAAGGGTAGAGCAGAATCTGAACGTAGCCGAGGTGCTTCTGGCCTGGCACTAGATGGACGTACGCTATGTGGTCGAAATGAACTTTTTGGACGCATGGTGGGGTATTTTCTTCGCAGGCTTTGATACTTCTATAGGTACATGGGTACATGAGTAAGGTTGTAAAAATAACTAAATATTTAAATTCCAAACTTTTAGGTTAGATTATGTTAGTTAAAAGAAAATATATTAACTGTCAAATATTATTTTTAGGTTAGGTTAGTGTTGCGACTTTAGCAGCCCCAGGCCCTTATTTACATTTTAAGACCTCCAAACAAGCATCCCCGAAAATACGAACATCTAACACCCAGGCCGCCGGTGATCAAAACAAGGAGGCTGTAATTAGCACAACCTTGTCACCTATAATTATAAAAAGGCTTCTCCTACAAACAAGACAAGAAGATCAAGCGTGCCAGGAGAAAACACGTTACGTAAAAACAATAAACAAGAAAACAATTACGCGACGACATATTCATGTGTGAAATTTGTAAATATTTGTGCATCTTAACTGCAATATCTACAATTTAAACGTTTTCTTCAATTTAATCAACGATCCTTCGATAAATTAATATACAATAACAGTTAGGTTAATTCAAAAATCGAAATAAAATTTTGGAATATCAACTGTCAAGCACTAATTTTTTTAGTATAGGTTATGTTAGTGTGAAATGAATCTAACACAAAATATTGACTCTTAAACACAATTTGTACATTAATTTAGGTAAGTATCAAAAAATTAAAATGTTTTGAATGTCAAATATAAAATTAGGTTAATTTAGGTTAGTGTGAAAAAAAATTTAAAATTGAATGTAAACTGTCAAATATTATTTCTAGGTTAGATTAGTAAAAATATTCAATTTTTAGGTTAACAATGCTAACTGACAAATTAGTTAGTGTAAAAAATAACATTAAGTTAGGTAAAGTTTAAGAAATAAAAATATTTAAATGTCGACTATCAAATTATTTTTTTTTTCATTTTTGTTTTGATTAATAATATGAATATGAATATGAATTAAAATTTTCAGGTTAGTTTATATTTTTAAGGGAAACAAAATATTGACATGTCAACTGTCGAACACTATTTTTAAATTAAGTTAGGTAAGTATTAAAAAAAAATAAAAGTTTTGAATCTCAAATATAAAATTAGGTTAATTTAGGTTAGTGTAGAAAATTTTGTAAAAAATGAATGGAAACTGTTGAATATATTTTTTGGTTAGATTAGTAATAATTTAGAATTTTTTTGTTAACAATGTTAACTGCCAAATTAGTTTGTATAAAAAAGGAAACATTTAAACTTAACTGCCAAATTCTATTTTAAGTTAGGTAAAATTAGTCTAAAAAAATTAAAATATTTAAATGTCGACTATCCAATTTAAATTTTTAGGTGTGTTTGCTATACAATATGTAATAAAATTTTCAGGCTAGGTCAAGTTAAAAGAAACAAAACTTTGACACGTCAAACACTATTTTTAAATTAATTTAGGTAATTATAAAAAAATTAAAGTTTTGAATGTCAAAAATAAACTTAGGTTAATTTAGGTTAGTGTGAAAAAAATTAAAAAAAAATTGAATGTAAACTGTCAAATATTATTTTTAGCTTAGATAAATAAAAATAAACAATTTTTAGGTTAATAATGTTAACTGTCAAATTCGTTAGTGTAAAAAAGAACACATTTAAACATTATCTGTCAAATTCTATTTTTAAGTTAGATAAAGTTAGTCTAAAAAACTGAAAATATTGAAATGTCGACTGTCAAATTTAATTTTTTGGGTTTGATTGATAAGCAACATGAAATAAAATTTTCATGCTAAGTTAAATTAAAAGAAACAAAATTTTGATACGTCAAACATTATTAAAAAAAATAAAAAAATTGAATATCCAATATTAAATTAGGTGAAAAAAGAAAAAAGAAATAATAATCTAAACTCTGAAATATTATATTTACGTTAGTAGAAAATCAATATTCTAATTTAGGTATAAATAAATTAAATTGTCAAGGGTCAATTTAGGTTAATTTAGGTTAAGTTGAATGAGAAAATATTTGAAAACCAATTGTAAAATACTAGTTTTTATTTAGTTTAGTTAAGTGTGATAACAAATTAATATCAATTAGCAATTAGATTATGTTACAGTAAAAGGAGAAAATATTTAAATGTCAATAAACTGTCAAATTCTTTTATATGTTAGGTTATGTCAGTCTAAAAAATATTTGTATGTCAACTGTCAATTATTATTTTTGTTAATGAGAAAGAAAAACAAATTAATTTAGGTTAGGTTGAAAAGAGAAAATATTTGAATACCAATTTTAAAATACTAGTTTTCAGTTAAGTTAAGTCTGACACCAAATTAAAATCAATTGTCAATTAAATTAAGTTATTGTAAAAAAAAGAACATTTAATAGGTTATACCAGTCTAAAAAATATTTGAATGTCAACTCTCAATTATTATTTATGTTAATGACAAAGAAAGACAAAATATTAATTTAAGTTAGGTTGAAGAGTTATAATATTCGAATACCAATTATAAAATTCTAGTGTTCATTTAGTTTAGTTAAGTGTGGCAACATTTTAGTTTGTAAGATACTTTAGGTTAACTTTTATATAATTTTATTATGTTATTATTCTTTATGGAACTCAATGGCCCTATCCGTAAATAAATAAATATTAATTGTCATTAAATGTCAACTGTCTTTTTTAGGTTACGTTATGTCAGTCTAAAAAAATATTTAAATATCATCTGTCAATTATTATTTATGATTGAATAAACAGTGAGTTATTTTTATTTACAAAACACATCAGGTAAACTCAAACTAACAATAGTGATTATTTATATTAATAATAAAGAGAAACAAATATTAAACTTATATTTTCTGGTTATATTAAGTTACTATGAAAAAAAAAACAAAATATATGAATATCAACTGTCAAATACAATTTGTAGGTTTCGGTGAGATTAATGTGAAACATTTAAACATTCATTCATTCTATTTTTAAGATAGGTAAAGTTAGCCTAAAAAATATTTAATTTTCGACTGTCAAATTTAATTTTTTTAGTATAAACATTTACTGTAAACTGTAACTATATTTAGGTTAGTAAAAAACAAAATATTACTTCTAGTTTAGGTATAAATAAATTTCAATTGTTAACGGTCAAGATAGGTTAATTTAGGTTAGGTTGACACTAGAAAATATTTGAATACCAATTGTATGCTACTAGCTTTTAGTTAGTTTAGTTAAGTGTGACAACAAGTAATTATCTAATTGCCAATTAGATTAGGTTAGTGTAAAAACAGAAAACATTTGAATGTCAACTGTCAAATTCTTATTTTAGGTTAGATTATGTCAGTTTAAAAAATATTTGAACGTCGACTGTCAATTTTCTAATTGCCAATTAGATTAGGTTAGTGTAAATGTATTAACTGTCAAATTCTTTTTTTAGGTTAGGTAATGTCAGTCTAAAAAAATGAATGTCAACTGCCAATTATTCTTAATTTTAATAGGAAAGAAAAAAAAATATTAAACTTACATTTTCTGGTTATATTAGGTTACTATGATTTGAAATAACAAATTATCTGAATGTCAACTTTCCAATACAATTTTAAAGTTGCTGTTAAGTCAATATGAAACATTCAAATATAAACTGTCAAATTCTATTTTTAAGTTAAAAGGTAAAGTTAGTCTAAAAAAAGAATATATTTAATTTTTTAGGTTTGATTGATATGAAATGTGAAATAAAATTTTCAGGCTAAGTTAATTGTGACAACAAATTAATAGCAATTGTCTATTAGATTAGGTTAGTGTAAAAACATAAAATATTTAAATTTCGACTGTGAAATTAAATTTTTAGGTTTAATTGATATGAGATATGAAACAAAAATTTTAGGCTAGGTTATGTCAAAAGAAACAAACATTGACACAACAACTGTCAAACACAATTTTTAAACTAATTTAGGTTAATATTAAAATTTTTGAATGTGAAATATCATATTGGGTAAAAAAGAAAAAAAATATATAAACTGTCATATATTAGGTTAGTATAAAAAAAACAAATTACTAGTTTTAGTAAAGGTGTAAATGAATTCAATTGTTAACGGTCAAGTTAGGTTAATATAGGTTAGGTATAAAAGAGAAAATATTTGAATACCAATTGTAAAGCACTAGTTTTCAGTTAGTAAACTGTCAAATATTATTTTTAGATTAGATTACAAAAAATATACAATTTTTAGGTTAGGTGTAAAATAATCAATTGTTAACTGTTAAAATAGTTATTTTAAAAAAGAAAACATTTAAATGTCAACTGTTAAATTCTTCTTTGGATTAGGTTATTTCGGTTTAAAAAAATATTTGAATGTCAACTGTCAATTATTATTTATGTTGACATATATAGCGAACGAATAGTTCTAAAATGAAAGTTATTATAATATTAAAAATAAGCTTCTAGCTACACAGAAGGTGTAATGGGATATCCTATTACTAGAAGAAAATCAGGGTTTGAGTGGAAGACCGTTTTGAAAAAGAGTGAACTCCGCCCAGGATTCGTATAACCTAAATTATTTGTATGTTTTTTTTTATATATTTTGTAATTAACTTTGCTAAATATAATGTATATACGAATACTAAAGTATTAATGAACAAATAGTCATGGTATATAAGTGCCAACTGTCAAATACAATTTTTAGGTTTCGGTTAGGATAATGTGAAAAAAATATTTATTTGAATGTCACATGTTAATTCTATGTTAGGTTAAGTTAGTGTAAAAAAACACAAATATTTAAATGTTAAGTTTTAAGTTAAATTAGGTGAAAAACAATTGACACATCGACTGTCAAACATTATTTAAATGTCAACTATCAAATTAGGTGAAAAAAGAAAAATAACAACTGTCACATTATATTTAGGTTAGTAAACAAACAAAATACTAGTTTTTGTTTAGGTATAAATAAATTTCAATGGTCAATGGTCAAGATAGGTTCATTTGGGTTATGTTGAAAATAAAAAAATATTTGAATACCAATTGCAGGCTACTAGTTTTCAGTTAGTTTAGTTAAGTGAGGCAACAAGTAATTATCTAATTGCCAATTAGATTAGGTTAGTGTGAAAACATAAAATATTTGAGTCTGAACTGTTAAATTCTTTTTTTTAGGTTAGGTAATGTCAGTCTAAAAAAAATTGAATGTCAACTGTCAATTATTGTTAATGTTAATGAGAAAGATATGAAATATTAAACCTATATTATTTTAAATTAATTTAAATGTTAAATACCAAATTATGTGAAAATTAATAACCATCACATTATATTTAGGTTAGTAAACAAACAAAATACTAGTTTTTGTTTAGTATTAAATAAATTTAATTGTTAACGGTCAAGTTAGGTTAATTTAGGATAGGTTAAAAAGGGAAAATATTTGAATACCAATTGCAAAATACTAGTTTTCAGTTCGATTAGTTAAGTTTGATAATACATTAATATTAATTGCCGATTAAATTCGGTTAGTGTAAAAAAAGAAAACATTTAAATGTTAACTGTCAAATTATTTTTTAGGTTAGGTTATGTCAGTCTAAAAAAATGTTTGAATGTCAACTGGCAACTATTATCTGAGTTAATGAGAAAGTAAAACAAAATATTAAACTTATATTTTTTGGTTATCTTAGGTTACTATGGAAAAAATAACATTTGACACTGTGAATACTTATTATTTGTAAAAAACTGAACCACGTGTCTGGAAACTGAATATATTAATATCTAAAATAACAAGTGTTTAATTCAAGGGTCTCTATTATATTTTGCCATCAAGTGTGTAGCAGAGAAAAAGTGAGCTTTACAATATATGAATGTCAACTGTCAAATACAGTTTCTAGGTTTTGGTTAAGTTAAGTTAAATGTATATTTGATTGACACATATTAATTCTAGCTTAGGTTAGTGTAAAACAAATTATTTAAATATAAAGTTTTGAGTTAAATTAGGTAACAAAAGTAATCAGATGTGGAATTTCAAGTGTCAAATGCTATTATTAGGTTAGGCTAGGTTATGCTGGATTAGGTTACTAAAAAAAATCGTAATATTTAAATGCCCACTTACGAATTCTATTTTAGTTTAGACTTTTAAATTTTATAATATGTTAATGAAAAAAATAATAATAATAACAGTTGTATTATTATTAGGTTAGATTAGGTTAGTTTGAGGAGAGAAGAGACAAAATATTTAAAATGTACATATCAAATCCTATGTTTTTGGTTAAATTAGTCTAAAAAATAATAAACAGCTGTCTTATTATTAGGTTAGATTAGGTTGGTTTGAGAAGAGAAGAAACAAAAGATTTGAAATATACGTATCAAATACTATTTTAAGATTAGATTAGTCAACTGTCAAATATTCATTTATGTTACTGAGGATCAAACAAAATATGTTGATTGTTAACTTCAATTTTCAACCAGATCGCCGATTTTCTCTCCTGACCCAACAATTGAGACAGTAATCAATCTAATCGCAGTGAACCTCTCATCGAAGGATCATGTTCCTGTTCGCCAAGAACAGCCTGAGGATGAGGAATTACGAAAAATAATCGAAACGTTTAAGCGTTTAAAGAAATTAGTCAATGAACAGGAAAAGGCTACATTCTGAACCAGAGAATTCTCTAGAAATACTCGCATGGTATTGATACGAAATAATAATATTATTTATTATAATATATTTGGGCTCCTCCAAAAAGGGGTTAGGGCGTGGGGTCAACTACCCCACTCCGTATAAACAAATAAGTTACGAAACCAAAAACGATCGATCAATACAAGTAAATTCCTTTTAGTGTAAATATTTGTAGATTCGAACCTAATGCTTACTCGTTTCATCTAGGCGGAATCGTAAAACGTCGGATGGAATTATTTAATTCGACCTGGTTAATTCGCATTCCGCCCCGCGCCGCCCGAGGGCGAAGAATAATGGCGCTGTCATCGGAATTTCCATTCGCACCCCGGACGCGCCGTCAGTGCGTATCAAAAACTGACCCTCTGACCCGGAACCGTAAATAAAACGGACCTCGTTTTATATAATAATTACACCGGGCATTTCCACTGTTTTCCGTGTTTGCCTTCGGCTGCTTTCGCATCGTTTGATTAATTAAGGCCGTGTACCCTGTAAAATTCACGGAAAACAAACGCCGGTACATTTTTGCAATAACGACGAGGGGGCGTAGAATTTTTTTGTTTTATTCCTCTAGGTCTTATGTAATGAAATTTAAATCAACCCCCGCGTATATTCGGCAACTAATTAACAGGTGTCGGTGAATGAAGATTTATTGTTACCGCCGAGATTGTAAAAAAACAATGTAAAATATGATTTCATTAATTTTATTAACAAGTCTATAATGTTGTACTTATTTATGTACGGTATTGCAAGTCCTCTTCTCAATCTCTTAACGTAATTAACACTAATAATTTAAAACATTAGAGTAAAAATGTTTAGGATAAACTTTCGAATATTTTTTCCTCCTTGTTGCATGAAATTTTGGGAGTGGGTTAATAAAACCATAGCATAAGAATTGTTTATTAATTTAATTATTTTTCTACGAAAATGTGTAGGGAAGTTATCTGGTGTGATGTTTCCGTTTCCACCCCCTCCGAGCAAGTGGCGGTATTGATTTACAATTCGTACAACATGGTCAGGGATTTAGTTTTCTGGCTAGCGGAACGTATTTCGAATTATCGAATATAGCGAACGAGGATTTGTCTCCGTTAGCATTTCATTTCGCTCTAGCCGAGGATAAGAATATAAGCTCGAACAATTTTCCATCGACCCTAATGGAAAATAGCTATAAATCGGGTAAGGGAATTTCTAAGGTTTCAGATAGCGGTATTACGGATTACAGGCTGTTTTAAAAATGTGTAAATAAGATGCATATAAATAATTAAACTCAACGGTACAAAATGAGATGAGTTATTATGTTTTAATTAAAATCATTGAGATAGGTCAAAAATACGCTACTTCAATGTATAGCTGACTCCTACAGTCTCCGTTTTTTATGTCTAGAAATAATTATATTTTATAAATTAATATAGTATTAGGTTGATATTTCTTTTTAATCTCACATCGTGTGCCATCCGTCATAACTAATAATTACTAGTAATTAACGTCTTCGACGATCGGGCACAGTTTTAATGAAATAGCTAATAAAACGGCAGTGTCTCGCCGCTTTATTGCCACGCCATTAAATTTATTGTACACCGTATATTTCGCAAAGTTTACGCCGGCGTGTATTCTAAATGTATAATATTTTCATTTTGACGGCGCTACTCCAAATTCGCCTGCAACTCAACTACTAAATTATATGGCAACCCGCCGGTCCGACTAAATCGGTTCAGGTGATGCATTCCTAATTTTAATTTTTGTCATCCATCTTGTTTATAACTAAGTTGCGCCGGTAAATCGCTGCTGGGAATTATGCACGGTGCGCCGGAGGTATATTTAAATTTTCCTATGAGGCCCCAAGATTTACGACAGTTGCCTGCTGTACATTGCAGTAATTGATTATTTAAAATATTCCTAACGAAATTATTCACTGCTGTATAAATTATTGTAATTTATACAGTTGAAGTATGGTTTATTGCAGCAGTCGTTCACCCTTAAATAAATTGCACAACTTCAAAAAATTTGTCTAAAATATGATAGCATTATATACAATGCTAAGATAATAGAAAGATCTTAAGCTGAAAGACCTACGGTTGGTAGCAGTGAAAGATTATAAGAAAGTGGTAGACTTAGAATTTCTTCTAATCAATGGCAATCGACCCGCGTTCTTTCAACCTACCGTGAAAAAGATGAAGAATCAAAATCATTATTGTTACAATTATATAATGTAAATATTAGTTTCAATAAAGATGTTTTTTCTATCTCTCTAGAAAAATCACATTAAATTTCAGAGCTTATAATGTAATCTTTCCAGAGAGAGTTTTTTCTTAATACTAAATTTGAATGCTTTGATAGTTGTGGAAGGTTGTAGAAAGGTAGTGGAACAGATGAGAGAAGATGGACTCAGGTAAGGATTCTAAGAAGGTTGGGGTGGGAAAGGAAGAAGCGAAGAGAGGAGGTATGAAAAGAAAAGATGAGGGGGAAGAAATGTTATTATGTTTATAGTTTTATGTCAATAAAAGTACTTTTTTGCTTTGATAGTTTATTTATTAGTTTTTTTTTTTATCGAAAACTAATTTGATCATTTAAGAAAATCATGACAATCCATTAAAACAGTCGCAGCAAAATAACCACTTAGCATATCTCATCACCTCATAAAACCATAAAATATTCCGGCCGCAAATCAAAGAAAGGAACGGCCCGAACTCACCGCCCAAGACAGTCCACGTCCTGTGGGGGGCGAAACGAGGGTGGGTGGTGGCGCCCCCGGAAAAATCGCATGCAGCGTCCGTGTTTCGAATAAATTACCCGAGGCCGTACACGTGACCGCGCAATTAGGCGTTTCCCACCGAAAAGGAAAAACCCCTTTTCTTTGAATTCCAGCCAAGTGCGGGGGGGTGGCGAACGCGCGCGCGTTTGTTTTCATTACGCTGCCCCGGCGGTAATTAACTGGAAAACTTTTTACGTCACTTGTTTAGATAAAAATCCCGGCGCACAGGCCTTATTTCGGAATTCATAAGTTCCCTCGCCGCTCAACTTCCGCGATAAATAAACGCGGACGTGAACTTATTAGGGCGCATTTAATTTTTATTAAGAAAGTGTTTTAAACGGTCGTACGGGTTTTTCGAGATTTTTTAATAAGTTTTTATATATTCGCGCTCCCGGGGGCTTAGACGCGACTAAATATTAATTAAAACTACAAAGAGCGCACCTTCCATTTCATATTACATTCTTAATGAAGCAATGTAAGTTGATAGTTAAAAGTTTCTAATTATAACATCGCCAATTAAGTCGCTGCTCTCCTGTAATACATGCAATGGTTCTTTGATTTAGATGAGTAATTCATAGAGGTAAAAATAATTACTGTGATTTTTTTACGTTTATATCGAATGCATTAATTTGGAATCACCCTATTAATGTGTAGGTGATTAAAAAGGGTAAGAGTAAGAGGCACAGTCATCATCCAGACCTAGTTACAAGGAGTCTGCTAACAGGTATCAATAACCAAAACCTACTGCGGAAACTCACAGAGGACCAGGTTAAGATCTTAGATAGTGCTCTCATTTCCAAATTAGTCAAAACCATATCAGACGGTGTCAGCCCCATCTTAGATCGATAGCTGTATTCCGGAGAGATCCTGAGGATAATCTGTGCGAATCTGTTGGTTGTGATGCGAGTTCCAAACAAATAAATCACGCTCTAACAGCAAGGAAGGTAAGTTTCATCTTGAATACAAATTCCAACTTATCACGTTTAATCTTAAGACGGAAACTCCTAGTAAGACCATCCACACCACCCCAAGGGAATCTGAGGACAGCAGAGAGTAACCTCGCCATGAGATCACTCCAAAAAACAGCTCCCAAGCTTAAATGGTATTAAATATTAAGTATATTCTAACAGATTATCAACCCTAAAATAAACTAAATATTTACACATCTTTTGAATTTAAATAATACAAGTAAAAGAAGTAAATATATTTCAGATAAACTTACAACATTGCAAAGAGACGATTCAAACACTAAACCACTACCATAGCAATGATAGTACCGTGGTACCGTGGTCCTAATCCAAGAACCTTATGTAGTGGCAATCAAAATATGCGGACTGGGTAATTTAAAAGGCACCATCTTCTATGGTGCACAAAATCAAATTTTTCACAGAGAATCTCAGAGTGCTCTTTTCGAAGGAGAACGTTTTGGTATAATCTTATATCTATCCTACGATGAACCTCCTTCACATGAACTGGAGGTTGTGATCAGAACATTTAGTGCTACAAGAAGACAAGAGGTGATTGATATCACCCTTGCTAGTGAAAGTATAAGCAATAACAAACATAACTCTCTTATGTCGACGGATCAGATTAATAATAATAATAATAATAATAAACATTTATTAATCCAAGCTATACACAGTATGTACATAGGATAAGTCACAATACAAATATATTCCTATTAGTTTAAAAATAATAATAATAATAAAGTCTATATTATGCTAAATATTCATTTACAGAATAGTATGATTTCTGCATTAAATGATATTTTAGTTTACTTTTGAACATATGTTTATTTTTACTATCTTTGATATTTGCCGGAAGTTTGTTAAAAATTTTGATTCCGTAAATATTAGGTGAGTACTAAAATAAATCAAGACGACTATTATGTCTATATAAAGTAAATAAAAATAACACACAGTTTATTCCTTACTTCACTTGTTTATATAAAGTATTACGATTTCTTGTTTTGTAATCATGAATATCGCTTGTAGTACTAAAATGATTTTTATTACTAAATATATGCAAACTAATTTCATAAATATACAGACAAGGCAGAGTCATAATATTTAATGTACGAAACGAATTACGTAATGAGGTCCTACTGCAGACACCTAGAATACAGCGAATCACTCTTTTTTGCAGAATAAATAATTCACTCATCAAATTTAATGGTCCCCACTGACATATACTATATCTTAGTCGAGATTCGATAATAGACTTATATATTATAATTATCTGTTGTATATCAAGAGTATCTTTTAAACACCTAATCGCATAGCAGTATTTATTTATCATATTTTTAATATCTTCGCACTGATTACGCCAACTAAGATTATGATCAAATTTTATTCCGAGAAAAGTTGTGCTATCTGTATACTGAATATTATTACCTTGAATCTTTATTTCAATATCAAGATTACTTTTACACTGTCTCGTATGAAATCGAGAAAATACTGTTTTATTTTTATTTAGAAATAATTGATTTTGATTCAGCCAATTTAAAGTTAATTTTAGGGCTTCATTGCAGTGATAGTCAATATTTACTTGATTAGAAATTATTATGGATGTATCATCAGCATAAGTTATGAGGTGATATGGAATTATGTATAATATGAATAGAAAAGGACCTAAAATAGATCCTTGTGGGACACCAATATCTAATGTTACTTCATTAGATATATAAACACATTCTTGAAATTTCCCAGTAATTAGTTTTACTCTTTGCTTGCGTCCTTTGAGATAAGTTAAGAACCAATTATGCGCCACGCCGCGGATTCCATAGTTATATAATTTATCCAATAAATAATTAATATTGACACAATCGAAAGCACGGCTCAAATCAAGAAATATTGCTACTGGATACTCTCATCCATCCAGATATTCTGTAATCAATTTATAGAACTCGTTTATAGCAGTTTTTGTTGATTTGCCTTCCCGAAAACCATGTTGATTATCTGTTAAAAAATTATGTTTATCAATGAATGTAACAATTCTTTTAAGCATACTATATTCAAATATTTTTGCAATTGCCATAATTTGCGTTACAGGCCTATAATTCATTGCGTCCTCTTCTTGGACTTTCTTAAATATTGGAGTGACAATATATTGCTTTAAATTGCGAGGAAAATATCCTAGTTCAAACGATAAATTGATTAAATATGATAATGGGGCTGTAATAAAGTTTGATATCAGTTTTATAATTAAGTCCGGTATATCATCTGAACCCGCAGAGAACTTATTTTTCAATTTTTTGATATAACTACTGATTTCACTTTCTGTTGTTGGTGCTAAAAATATAGAAGAAATATTGAATGGTACGTCAGTTTTGAAAGGTGTATATGGGATTTTGTTAACAATATCTAAAGGAATTTGTTTGAAAATTTGTTTGTTTGTTTGTTTGGGATTATCGATTAATTCCCCATCAATATTTAGTTTAATATTCTTAGAACATTTATTACCAATGTTACATACATCTTTTACTATTTTCCATGTAGTTTTGCAAAGATTACTTGATGTTAATATTTTATTTTGGTAGTATTCTTTCTTTGTTAGTTTAACTAGAGATTTATGTTTTACTTTAGCGTCTGCATAGATGTTATTTAAGGCAGGAAATTCCTTTTTCAAAATATAGAAATCTCGTAAGCTGCTACTCGATACCCGAATATTTTCATTTACCCATGACTTTCTAGTTTGTTCTTTTGTTTTCAATTTTAGTGGAAAGTGCTTATGAAAGTAAGTGACTAGTATTGTATGGAAACGTTCAAACTTGGCATCTAAAGAAATTACAGAATATATTTCCTCCCTTTCGGATGCTATATCATTACAAAATTTAATACAGTTACTTTCACAAAAATTTCTTGGCAGAGATTTAAATGGTATATTATAGTTTATGGTTTCAAAGGAAAATTTCGCCAAAATTGTTTTATGATCTGAAAAAACATTGTCTAAAGTAGTACAAATGCCTGTGAAATTATTTATGTAGATATGATCAATACATGTTGCATAGGTTGACGTTACCCGGGTAGGTTGTGTGTTTATTTGTTTTAAGTTAAATGTTTGTAGAATGTCACATAGTATATTATGTTCAGTATGTTCAGGTGTATTAATTAATGAATTTATGTTAAAATCCTCTGTTAAAATAATTGGGATATTAGGTTTAAAAATATGTACCAACAAACTATAAAGATTCGATATAAATTGATCACAGTTCGTAGATGGTGGTTTATAGCAATTGATAATTATTACCGTATTATTATCGCTGATAATCTATTCTACTGCACACGCCTCTAATATCGAATCTCGACAATAACTTGATATATCCAGAGTTTTAAAATTAAGGCTATTTTTTATCCAAATCCCTACACCGCCTCCTCTACCTTGTCTGCTGTAACTTGCCCCTAGAACATAGGAAGAAATGTATAATGCAGCTAAATGATCTTTTTTAACCCACGTTTCAGTTAAACACATTATTTTTAAATCAAGTTTGGAGTAATCAATAAACATTTGATCAATTTTATTTTCACTTAATGATCTAACATTTACTAATAGCAAATCATGAGTTACATGTTGGTTACAATATGCGCTGTTTATATCAGTATGCTTTTTTAATTTATTGAATTTTGTTTGTTTAAATTATTGCCGGTTCTTTTGTTCAGGTAAAATAAAAACGATTTATTTTAACACCAACTGGCCAGGATTCAGGATTAGTTACTACGTCTGCATAATTTTCTGGAACTGATAGCTTCATTGATGTATATTCGTCAGGTCTATTGGAAGTCATACGTTCTAATTTAGCTCCTTGAATATTAATGTATTCAAGATATGAATGTACATATTCTATATTTACATCAACATCTAATCCACTTAAGTAAAAATGTTTGTATATTTTCGCTCCTTTAAAACCGATCACCTTTGTTGAACTGCCATTGATTATATTCGGTCGACGATGAGGTGAAACTGATTCTGCGACATTATTTTCCGTGTCGAAATGCCGTTGACTTGCACTCTCCGGAATATTTTCGGTGGGTAATTTTTCTACATTTAATTCATTGGTACTATGCGAGATTGATTGCCTATCCTCAAACGAAGTCTGGGGAATCTTCCGTTGGTTTGTTGCGGTGTTGTTCGATTTGTTTACATTTTTTTTGTGTTTATCCATACTCACATTTTGATTTTGTTCCAACAACATAATTATCTTTTCTTGATCCTTTATATTGTTTTTCATTTGATCCACTAATGTATTTGTTAACTCCAATTCCTTTTTTAAATATTTAATTTCAGTTATGTATGGACTTACATTCTCACATAGGTTAGAGTTATCCTCTTGCAACTTTTCACATAAATTACCACCAATCAGCTTGATTAAAGTTTCACTCACTTGCGAATCACCAGATAGTACAGGTAATTCTTTATTAATAATTATATTAATTAATTCTTGCTTCTTGAACTTGTTTAGTTCGCTAAATAAAGATTCTCGAACGTCTTTACTGTGCGCCATCTTCAATCTATAAGGAAATCAATATGATTACAAATAGATATGTTAGAAATTAGGTACTAAACTTTCCGAAGAGAAAGCATTTAGAAATCCAAAGAAAACCAAAACGGAACTATGCCAAGAACGCTGGCTGTTAATGACTTGCTGTTTCTGGAATAGGCTCTCATCTCTTCAAATGAAAAGTCATGCTATCATATCCTCAAATGAAAAGTCATGCCCACTCAACTCAGGTAGAGGGAAATCCACTAACCCATGGCAATGAAAAACTAATGTATTCAGTTTTCTAAACATAGAAAGTCTTCCAAAAATTTAAAGTTTAAGATAATATTGTACGACTGTACTATTAATTTAAAAAAATATATATATTTCTCTTCATATTAGTTGAAAAGATATCAAAATAAGAGTTTGTATAACAAATAGTTACAAATAATAATAAAATACGTACCGTGATGGTCAAATTTATAGGAATTATTTCCCTGATGATTTATATACAATTTACCTTAAGTATGACAGAGTAAGATTAACCTTATAACGCCTGAAGTAAAGTAAGCAACGAAACCCCTTCATTTTAGTAGTATATTTTATTATGAAATGCACTCACATTTATACAGGTTTGTATATTAAAAGTTTGAAGAAGTATCTGTTAAGCTTTTAGTAACATGTTATTCATTTAAAGTGTGTATTTCCTCGAGTCCTTTTTGGGTTATATAATAATTGCCATATTTTTCAATAAATCCTTATCAATATATTAAATAACTTCAAGTGACTATTACCAATTTTTGTTCAGTTTTCCATTGATTCACAAACATTTTTTTTCAATTCTGTAAGGTGTACCACAAGGATCCTCTATCTTTTCTTTACTTTATAATTTATATTGCCATAATATATTTCACCCCAATCCAACGAAATTCGATCTTATCATATATGTTTGTATTTTTAATGCGTAAAACAAGTTTTTAATTAAAACTTTAAATCTCCGCTCTTTTTAATCCGTTAATATGTTACGAAATGTGGAATTTTATCAAGTATTTTGTAAAATTTTAATAACAGATCAATTTAGACTAATAAAATAAACAGTACAGAAATGGAAATAAAACTTTCAAAACTTTCGTTTTTGAACTATTCTGGTTTCTTTACAAAAATATAAATAACTTTACAATCAGTAATTAGCGAAATTCACGCAGATTATAGCCAATTTTTCATTTGATAAATAAACAGTTTTTTTTTGTTAGAAAGGTATACGGATGAAGCAACTTAAGCAATGAAGACTTCTTGGTTTATGATGAGCACAATTCCACTTCTTTATCGATCGCTAAGATGAGATTGGTTTTTTTGCTCGAGTCTCCATCTCACTAAAATGGTGTATCCTGATTTATCTTAATATTGACATTTTTTTAAACGTATTGATCCAAATCTGAGGTCAAAAATAGATTATAAATTCACAGAGAAATAATGTAAAATATTTTAGCAAAGCAGTCGAAACGCATTAAAAAACTTTTCCTAACTTTTTCATTAAACAGTAGAAACCCATTAAAAAAACATTTCATAACTTTTTCATTATTTTATTTAAGATACTAATTAAATTTAATGTCGTTGAAAAATGGGAAAAGGAAAATAGTTAAGGAGCAACACACCCACCCAAAATATAATATATCTATAGCATTTTAACTAAAACATTGTAAACTGGTTTCAAAATTATCTCCATATTTTTGATGATTGAATTTTTAACCACTAGTGTTTCTTGCTTAAATATAAAAAAAAATATGTAGGACGGGTAGATATATAACCTACCCTCTAACATGTGCTACGAAACTAACAGATTTTACTAAATATTTAAAGTAACATTCATTTGGGCGCATGAACTTTTCAACTGAATTATCAAGATGATATAATTATCTTGTATAATATATTTCTCTTGAAAAAGAATATCTTAATTTAATAGTTTAATAAAACACACCAACAAAGGAATGAATCAATATCTTAAACAAAATTATTATTCATTAAATTAAATGCCTTTGAAAAAGAAGAAGTATAGACGTAAATATATCAAAATAATTACATATTTTTTGTAATTATTGTGGTGTTTTAAAGTTATTTCTCTATTTTATTGTTATATTTGAAAATCTTTGAACAGTATTTGACCAGTTATTGGATATTGAGGCTTTTATGGAAAACATCGTCGAAATAAATCTTTTCGTCTGTCTTTAACAAAGCGGAAAATATCTAAAGGAACGTATTCACTAAATTAAATAAATAAAAAACTTAAGAAAAGATGTCTGTTTGAATATTTGAGTACGTGAAGAGTTCAATAATAATTATTAGTAGCTAAAAATATCTTTTTTTATTATACACTATATGTACTTTTCGCAGAAAAGTGTTCATTATCAATACATAAAATATAATAAATATAAAAGTTAAAAAAGTTGGGCGACTTAATTATTATGTTTAATTAAATAAAAATAATTGAAAAATTCGCGGTGGTTATTTTTAATTGCTAGTAATTCTTAAGAAAAGATGTTAACAGAAGAGCAAGAAAACTTAGATTCACTTATATTATTGTATTTTAAATATATTGTTACCTATTGGCGTTTAAATCTAAGAAGGAAATTCAGTAATTAGGTCACAAATAGCGGTTAGTTATTTCCCTATGTATCAATAGGTGGCAGCATAATCCATCTTTATGATACTCAAGCGACAGTTGCCGTACGCATGTCTTGCCGGTGTTAAAATGGCGAATGTGCTCTAAGAGTGTACTGTAGAAGAGCTGCGTGCTGTTGTGCGTTTTTTCGAGGCAAAAGGACTTCCTGCAAATCATACTTATAAGGAAATGTCTCCTGTTACGGTGAACAGTGTTTGTTGGGTAAAGTAGTGTACAACTGGGTCGAGAAATTCTCTCAAGGGGGCTCAATATTTGTTGACGAACATCGAACTGGTTCAGATTGCAACAGATGCAGCAATTCGACGGTTGGACGAGATTGTTCTGATTGACAGGCGAGTAACAATATGCAGAATAGCAACTGCAATAGGGTATTTTCGTGGTTTGGTCTATAAAATTTTGCACGATCGCTTAAATTTCCGGAGAGTTTTCGCACGATGGGTACTTAGACAACTGACTCAGGGACACAAAAGGAATTTAATCAAGCGAGAATTGAAGAATTAGGGTGGCACCTTCTTAAACATCCGGCCTACAGTCTCGACCTAGCCCTAAGCGACTATCATCTTTTTAGTCCACTCAAAAGGCACAATAAAGGCAAAAGTTTCGAAGGAGATCACGATCTTCAACAAGAGGTAAGCATTCAGAAACGTACCCTTGTGGAACAAGGATTTAGGTCGCCTCAAGATGTAAGCCAGAAAAACTTTCAATAGTGCAAAGCACTGTCCGCATATTTCCTGAACTCCTTGTTTAAGGAAATCGAAAAGGAAAACATTGAGAACGTTATGTAAGAAAAATTACTGATATAACCCCAACAATTCGTTTCAATTCATGTAATGACTGCTCAAAAGTGTATATCGGACAAATAGGAAATTTGAAGAAAAATTGCAGAGCACAAAAGTGCATGGTAAATAAAAAAAGAACACCTCCATCTTTACAAATAACATGATGTCTGAAAACTTCAGCATTAACCAACTAATCAAGATCCTCCCAATAGAGAAGAAAGGAAGGAAATTAAATCTACTGGAGATCAACAACTGTGAAAAAATGGGTCTTGTAATCAATGAACAAATCATCAAACTCCTCACTACTTAAAATACTCACCCGATCATACTGCCAATAGGTTATATATACATTATTCCTAGATTTCTAATTTCATTGTAAACTTTCCTTCACCGGAAGAAGCAATAAATTTGCGAAACAATTGTGAAAATAAACACTCTTTTTTTAAAATCACAAAGTTATTCATAATCTTATTAAACGAAATAAACACAATATGTTCTGTCCAAAGACCACTCCAACAGCATCAGATTAATAAAAAAAAACCTGTTCGGAGTTATGCAAAGGGGCGCAAGTAAAGTAACACTGTGTTGTTAAAGACACACTTTCCAGGCTTAACATTTGTAAACTCCCAATAAAACACTGCTCAATCTAATGAAGGGAGCATATTCCTACCTACTAGAGAAAGCAAAACAAGGCTGGTAAACTTATTACCAAAGGAAAAATTGATTGGGCAGTTCATAGCTTTAAACCCTTCAGAGCATCAGGCTCAGATGGCTAGATGCATTTTTTGCATATTTAAAATTATCGGGATACAGTTAATGTAACATGTATGGTCTAAAAGAGACGGTCTAGTTGGCGATAAATGAAAGTACTTACCAATTTCCGCTTTTGACCACCAGATGTCGTCAAGTGTCACGGTCGTATTAATACACACAATAATAATTGTAGTAAACCTGCGAATTTAACAAACGTATGCATGCTTAGAACGCGTATTGGGCGTCTAGTCTAGAAATTATAGATATTGCCAGAAAAATGGTTTTGGCCCTGAAGTACCAAGTATGATAAAATATCACCAGATTTGCAACAAACTATCGATAACGTCAAGTAAAATAATAATGATATGAAAACATTAAATAATGGTTTCTCTATTAATAACTGTCATGGAACGGTTTTGATATATTTTGGATCTCATCAGCGTAGACCAGTTGAAGAACTTTTATTATGATGATCTATAACCCCAGATACCCGTAGATGTCGTCTTAATACATTTATTATTTTTAAACAGTTTCCTGCAATTGTTGGTGGTTATCAACACCATTAATGGAAATAAACGTCTTAGATAATAGATGTAACCGCAATGGTTTTTTTTTTAATATACGATGTCACTTCCGACGACAAACATCGAAGTCCTTGTATTATTCTAATTTGCAGACAACTGGCCCACAAAAGTCTAGCGCCACAGTAACCGTTGGGTGACGATGCTCCTTCGAGGAGAGCGCCACAGGATGACCAGATCCTCCAAATCTTAGCTATGTTTTTGCTTGAGACCCCGACTAGAAGAAGACCTATTGGTCTTGGACTAGTCACACCAGCAATCGCGTAGTGATGGTTTTAGTCCATAGGATTCGATATTACCCTATTAATATTACTTCTCTCGTTTCCCAGCCATCAACTGCACAACGCTGCTAGGATCCGAAAATGATCAAAACCGGTTCATGACTCAATGATTTTGCAATATAAAAGTTTCCGGATGTGGACGAGGATTGCTGCCTTCCAAACATCATAATGCAAGAATGGTTTGAGTAGAAAATTGTATGTATACTTGTGTGGTTAATTTGCTTTAAATCTATTAGTAATGAGTATCGCAGAACACCTTTGTAATGAAATGGATGGCATTTTTTTTTTTTTGAATTTATTAAAAATCTTTTAAGTTTGGATTTTAGCTTTCTATATATTGCTTTAACTAAAAAAATTTGGATATTGAAAATTTCATGTATAATTATGAGATGATAAAATTTAGCCTAAAACAAAGAATATAATCATGGAAATGGAACACCATCTAAGATTTACTCTTCATTATTTTTGAATAAAATGTGTCTTTAAAAAGAGAGGAATATGAAGATACGAGTATACGAAGAGAGAAGAAGTAAAGAACGGCAATTTAGAATTATTGTGGTTTCATAAGCATATAATTTTCCTCTCTATTGTTATTTATATCTTGACTTTCATGGTTATATCTTAACCTCTCCACATATCTAAGGGATAGACTCTAAGAAATATAGAGCGGTAGAAAGAGAGAAGTTACAGTGAATAAACTTATTCTTTAAGAGGCCGAAAAATTATAATTTTAGTATTGAAAAAAAATTCAACTTACGAAGATTTGTACTATAACACAATAATAAAAGAGAAAAGAAAGGAGGAAAAGTAAAGATGAAGATCACTGAGCGAGGAAGAAAGAAATAGGGGCAAAGTGAATGAAATATTGGTGGAAAGGAAAAAAATCTATATTTTCCCTGGAAGAGGATCAATGGCTTATTTTCTTAAATATTATAAAAAAGAATAATAGAGATATATAGAGGGAGTGAGAGAACAAGATAAAAGGAAATTATAATGTGGGCATTACAATACTTTCCTTGTATTGATAACACTGTACAACACGTTTTTTTGCTAGAATGAAATATTGACTGATTGTCTGTTACACTGCCCTTATCTTGAAAACATATTTGAAATTTGCTCATCACCTAATGTTTTCAAATAATTACATATATGTCAAGATGTCTTCGAAATTATCTGATTTTTAGGTACATTATCAAAGAAATAATGTTATTATGAAAAAGTAATTTAATATTAAGGAACAACATTGCTGTCCTTCTCTTATGAAATGTACAAATTAACTGTAGGCAAATTTCCACGACAAAATGTATTTAAAAAATATATTATAATTCTTTTTATAACGCAATGCATTTGAATATTCATGATTAATTTTTCGTAATATTTTGACAACACTTAACTCATACATTACTTAAGAAAAGTACACTAATTTTCTTAATACGTATTTATTTACAATAAAATAATTTCCTCATGATTCTGGCTTATGAGTATCAAGTAATTACATGTCCAAAAATTTGCCAGACTAAGTGAGGAAAAACGCAAGGAAGGAATATTTATAGGCCCCCAAAAAAGACATATAATGCAAAATGCAATATTCGTTGAGAAACTCAATTAAAAGAAAAATATGTTTTAAAGAAGTGGTGCAACATTTTTTGGGGAATTTTAATTCTGCAAACTATATGTCCATTGAAGAAAATATGTTAGAAGCATATAAAAACTTGGGGTGTAAGATGTCTCTCAAAATTTACTATTTACATTTCCATTTAGATTTATTTTTCATTTTATCTGGGTGAAGTTAGCGTTAAACACAGATACAGAATCCATCAGGATATTTTAAGATGAAAAGGTAATATCAAGGATGATGTAATCCTAGTATGCTAGAAGATAATTGCTGGTCTTTAATACATGAGACTTCTAAGATAATTTATAAGCGCAAACGATCAAAATATTGTAAAACAGATACATTATATCAACTTTTCTTCAAATTGTTTTCCTGAGAAATTGGAGGGCAAAAAGTAAGTACATTTGAAATCATCATATTTCAATTTATGGAAATCAGCTTTTTTTAAGCTGATGCAAATTAAAAATTTGTTGTACTGTGTAAATTTATTACTCTTCAAATGGTTTTAAATCTAACATAAATCTACTTGTAATCAAATTGTTATTCAGCAAATCACTTATATATGATCCATAGATTAGAGGCCACCCATTCAATCTATATCTAGAATGTTATTTTCACCAATGAAATTTCAGTTCTAAATTATAAGCGACGGTTTATTTAATAGAAAATAGAAAAAAATTATGCTAAATATGTTACAATCAAATCGATATTCAAGAAATCCCAGAGTGAAATAGAAGCCTTCAGTTTTTATTTTTTATTATTATAACCGTTTTAATAGCTTTAAAACAAAAACAAAAATTGTGTATATGTTGCTAATAATTCATGAGCATGTTGCTTAAGTTTATTTGGATATATTAGAATGGTTGGTGACTACTACTATCGTTTTCTTAAATATACAGGTGACCGTCTCTTTGTAAATAAAAGAGATGTTTACATGCTACACATAAGTAGGGTAGGATAAAGGCCATCCGCTCACCCTAAAAAATTTTGGTAATTCAACTGCAATAACTGCATTAGTTCCTTAAAAACCAAAATGTTGTTAATGATTTTATAAGCACAACTGTATCCTAAATCTTATTACAGGTATATTCAGCGTAGATGGCTGACCACAATTCCACTCTTACTTTAGTTTAAAATTATATAAATATATGGCTTCTTTATAAAAATTTTACAAATACATAATATTATATAATTCTGCTTTTATTTAATTTGGCTTTCAGAATAACAATCGTTTTTAATCTAAAGTTTGGTGAGTGGGATTGAGGTCATTTATCCACCATGCATGCACAGTGTTATTTTCTGTATATTAACTGTTTTTGTTTCCTCAAACAAAATTAAAAAAACAAGTTAATATTTGTTTTATAATGAATTGTGTTAAAGTCGTTGTAGGAATATAAAAAATAGCAAGTTCATCACTAATAAAGTAAATTTATTACTGATGGAGGATTACATTAAATTATACTTAGTTTGTTTCACACTTTTTCTCTACTTACTTGACTAATTTCGCTTTTTAAGGCATTATCAAGAGAAAGTTACGAAATAAACTGACAAGTTTTTTATATAATCATGTAGTAAGGGATTTTAAGATCGGAGAATCCCAAATCTCCTCGCTATTGTTGGCAAGGTGTTTCAAAAAAAGGAATTTTTTTAAGGCATTAAGGAAACCAATATAATTGAATAAAACCAATGTAATAATCGTTTTTAACATCCGCAATAAAATCTAGGACGAAGAGAATAAGAACTTAATTCGACGAAAACCCCCATTTACTCCCGCGTAAGTGGACCGGTCCACTTTCAGTAACAACGTTAAAATTTCAAAGCATCTCTGATTACAAATTTTTCGGCCACCCCCATTCTGGTCCGCAATTTCGAATGTTTTGTGGTGCAGACGAATCGTTAAATGACTTAAATGTGTACTCGTGTGAACATAAGGATGTGGACCGGTTTTCCCCCCTTTTCTCCCTTATATATATTTTTTTTTCTCCTTGCCCGATCCCGTCCTTTGTGCCCTTTGTCGGAAAGTTTGTTTTCAGGCTTTAATTTTCTTTTATTTTATTTTTATCCCCGCCGCTAATGCCGGCCCATTCTTTAAATAACGTTACGACCCGAATATACGGATAACGAGGACGTTTTCTGCGGAAGTGTAGTAAATTGATACTTTTTTTTTCTCCGTTGCTGGATTTCAATTTAAAGGAAAATTCTTTTGAGGTAAACTAGTTTTTTTAGGTAAATATTTACCTATATATATGAGGGATAAAAAAAAAATGATTAAGTGCAATTTGGTGAGGAGTTTTATGAGGGTTGGCTTTTATATTTTGGAAATAGACGAATCAGGTTACTAAGAACCAACGTTTCTAACGTAAATTTAGACTTTTTAACAGTAGATGTACAATGACCTTAAAAATTGATATCGACTAAGAACTGAAATTATTTTTTGCAACTTTCGACGTGAATTGTCATGGATATAGAGGAAAATAATTGCGCTAATTAATCAAATGTTTTTGTGGTTAAATTAGGTATGTCATTCTTTAAATTCGGGCGAATATGTCACTGAATAATTTCGTTCGTTCCAAGATGATGGATTGGAGTGAAAAAGATTTAATGCAGTTATCTAATCTATTTCTTTCTGCGTGTTTTATACGGGCGGCATTCGGGCAATTTTCGGACGCCCTAATAGAATTTCACGCTTGAGGGAGTTTGCCGCGGGGATGATTTACAAAATCGCCAGGACATGAAGCGAGACTGAAAATGTATATAGATATATATAAAAGGAAAAAAAAAACAAGGAGACATTGTGTGCCGTGAATAAAGATTCCGGCGAAGAAGTTGTGCGGAATGTATAAGTAATGCTATTTTGATGTCCCGCATTGTCACGTAAGTTTATCTGAAGCATTGTTTTCACAGTGGTAACTAAATATACTGTGGGGTGATAAATAACGTTTATTAGTTGTGAAGGGAAAGCAATTTTTATATATTCACTTTAAATGTTTGCAGCCTCGTCAACGATTTTATATAAGGTAACAATTTTGCAAGAATAAATAAAGAGTGAGGGGGAAAATATTTTATCTGCAGTAACCTTAAAATATTAATGGAATTTATCTGTACGAAGGCATTTTGGAAAACGTCATCTAATCATCTATTTTAACATGCTAAATAAACAAGTAACTAATATTATCACAAGAATCCAAACCTAACAACGACCTTTTTTTACTTAAACTTACCTTTGAAGTGATTCAGATATATATAAACAGTGAGTGGAGACAAGTGGAATTCGTTATTAGGCGCTTTTCGGTCACCGGGGAGGGCCACCGAGGCAACAACCCGCCGACACAATTTAAATAATTAAACTTGCCGAAAGTGGAATAAAGTAACTGAAGAAGAATTATTCTTCGCACTTTGTGGATACATTTAGGGCGGCAGGGCGCGAGGACCGCCCGAAACGCGATTAAAACTAAAACTCGATTTACATATCGGACGCGCGCCATTTAAATAATTAATGAATGCACAAAATTGAAACGCGAGCGCGAAATTATTTATATACTGATATTCCTTTTGATGATGTCGAAAGGGGATCTAAAAATTAAATCGAGTTAAAATTACATAATCATTTTATATAATTGGGTAATTATATTAAAAGTTGACGTTTTTGTTTCATTATTAGGAATTTGAGTTAAAAAAATGTTTATTATATAAGAATTAAATAATTTTCAAAGTAAAATTTATGCATGTTAGATAAAGGTTAAATACAATGTAATACAATACAACACATAATTATAAATACTTTTTGGACATGTAAATGTTTGTCGTAGGACAACTAGGCATCCCAAAGAAATTTGTAAACGAAGAAATAAGCATGGATTTGTGCATCGCAATTTTTAGGGCATGTAATGACCAATTTAATACATAACCCAATTTTAATTCGAGTATTTCTAGAGATTTAGGCAAAATCGATGTTTCTATTTAGAAGGAAATGGAATCCTAATGGTGTTTTCTTAAAAAAAAATGAAGAAACCTCTACAATATATTTTTGTACTTTCTTTCTTGTCAGGTATATTTTCAGTACGCTTTTCAAAGAACCCAAATTATTTTATTCTTGAATAGTTTAAGTACGTGAAAAGTGTAATACTGGTAAAACTAACATTTGACTGTACATTTCTTCAAAAATTTTTGCCATAAATACTCTCTATCTAGCATCTATCTACCTCATTTGCTAAGTGTATTCTAAAGCTATTGAAATTTACACTTACAATGATACGTAAAGCTTGCGAAGCAGATAATTCCTATCATACAGATTTTATATTTTTCTTAAAACACAATACCAGGTGTTTCTGAATGAATATCGGAGTTCTAGCGCTTTGTAATACTTATAACGTAAAACTTAAAATCATAATTTATAGATGAAATGATAGAGTAACACAAATAGTTCTGTTTGTTGATAATCCTATGCGCTAGAGGGCGTTAGTAGCAAAAATGATGACTAGTTAACAGAAAGCTTTTTGGGTTCTTCAGTTTGCAAAAACCGAATCTGTAGTTACTGTGCAACGTACGATCAGGATTAAGTTCAGATGTGATCTTGAAGTGATTATAAGATCCGTAGATGGTAACATCAGTTTGAATATTCCTTACTTTGCAAAGGGAAGAGTATAGGACGGCCATCTGTTACTGAAGAGAGTATTAAGCGAATGAGAGAGTCTATTACGCGCAGTCCCACGAAATCAGTTCAGTTAGGCTAGTCGTGGATTAGCAATTCCTGTGACGACTGTTTGGAAAGTTTTACGGAAATGGAACAACTTGCTGTTGCAACCATTACACTACAAATACTAAACAAAGTTTGGGAAGAACTGTCCTATCGATTTGATATGTGCTGTATGACGAAATATGCTTACATTGAACACTTGTAAGCTTATACGTATAACTGTTTCAGTTGCTCTTTCATTTCATGTAATAATTGTGATTTTAAGTTTTACGTAATGAATATTACAAAGTGTTATAACACCGATATTCATTTAGAAACACCCTTAACTTTAAAAGAAATTGATAAACACTTGGTGGTTTATTTCACTGATACTTGATTTCAATGCTCTTAAAATTTGCGATTATTTTGATTAAATATAAATCAGTTTAGTAGGAGAATATTAGAAATTTTAGCTTTTTTCTAAAATTGTACCGTGTTTGAGAGTAATTTTTTTAAATGTTCTATCACTAAATCTTTATATTTACTAAAGAAATCCAAAGTCTCTAAATCTTAAACTTCATTATATTTTCATAAACTCATTCTTTATTATTTAAAACAATTCGTAGAATATTACAAAATTTCTAGTTCTAAACACAGTCTTAGGTTTTCTAAACACAGTCTTAGTATAAAGATGTTTTATAAAATTTTAATTCTGTTTGGTACTATTCTTTCGCAAATTTTTGAAGCTAGCTAAAAAAAATTGAAATATTCTAAAGTTTACACTTAATAATTTCAGGATACGTTCAAGTTTTTACATGTGAATCAACTGTATATAAAAATTTTCAGAGATTCTCGAAGACATTTAAACCACTTTTTCAAGAAAACTGTCAAAACAAATTTGGATCTACATTTCCTAATTTTGTAAGACTTCTAAGAAAATTTACAGAATTTATAGTACTTTCATGTATTATTAACGTCAAAATATTCTACAATCACTTCGGAAACATCCGGAAATCACGAAGAGAACATTTTTGGCAAAAGAACCATTAAGGACATTCTGGAACAAAATTTCTAAATTATTGAATTGGAAAGTTGAAATATATTAAAAATATGTAGGATAAAAATTTACCAAATTCTAGAATGTTTGAAGCTATAGTTTTGAAAATTTCTAAATTTCCATTTACATGAGGAATTTCTGAAGATATTTTTAGGAAATTAGAAAAGAAATTGCTTGAAGTTTATAGAAATCGGGAAAGAAAATAGCTGCCAAATTATAGAACCTTTAAAGAAAATTTTTACAAATTGATTCAGATTTTTTTTAAGGTTCTGAAAATATCGATAAGCTAAAGCAGAAAATTGTAAACAATTCTGGGAAAATGAAATCAAAATACTAGAATTTTACAAGAATTTTATTACTAGTTTCTTAGAATTTAGAAAATTTTAAGAAACTGGGAAAGAATATTTAAAAATCTGCAAGAAAAACTCTAGAAACCATTAATAAAATTTTAATAATCCCGAAATAGTATTAAATCATTGAAGAAAAGTTTTGATAAAGTAAAACAAGAAATGCTGAAATATTCTGTAATAATTGAGGAAAAAATGTTAAGAAATTCTAAAAAGCTTAATAAAACATTTTGGAATATTCCAAATTACCACAAATTTAAAAATTATTCGAAAATTGTTTACAGCTTTTGAAAGGTGAAATAATCTTACACACATAACTCCTTAAGAATGACCAACGGTCGAAACTAGTCACCGAAATATAAAAACAGTAAAATATAACCAAGTGCTTAACTAATCCTTTTATTGAAATAATCTTGCTGAAAATTTCTACAATTATTAAAAAAAATGTTTCTGGGAAATTCTAAAATTATTTAAAATAATTCTTGGAAAATGAGAAAAAAATATTACTTAATTAAATATTTGCTGAAAAGTTCTGATAAAGTAAAACGAAAAATGGTCGATTATTTTTAAATTATAGAGAAGAAACAGCTAAAAAATTCTAAAAATTTGTTTAAATTATTTATTAAGCAATTCCAGGATCTGAATTTGTTTCTTAATGAAAAAAATTTGAGTTTTTTTTAGAAAAAAGTGTAGAATTCTCGAAAAATAGCAGGGAAATTCTACAATATTTAAGAAAAAATTTTAAAATCTAGGATTATAATTGTCTGGATTTTTCAGGCAAAAAAGTGAACAAATTTTTGGTGGAGAAAATATATATATAAATTCTAAAAAAATTAAATGTTGGGTAAACCTAAAAGAATTAAAGCAAATTCTTGGAATTTGGAAAACTTGAAATTTGTAACAACTGCTGAAAATATCTAACACCATTTGGTATAATTTTAGCAAATAAAAAAATACTAAAATAACCTTAAAAAATTGAAGAAAACTTGTACGAAAAGTTTAATAAAATAAAATTAGAAATTCCGAAATATTTCAGAAATATAGAGGAGAACACGTAATAATCTAGAAATAATAGAGTAAAATATCTTAAAATTTCTGAATCTTTATAATATGGGTGAGAAATTATTAGGAAGTTTCGAAATATTGAGAAAACTCGCTGAGAAATTTTACAGCATTTTAGGAATTTAGGATATTTCTGGATACACATAGAAATCTGTCAGAAAAATTATTGGTTTAATAATATTTTACTATTTTCAAAAATTTATATAAATCTGGAAGAAAAATTGTTACAAAAATCTAAAAATACTCTGAAAATCTAAATAAAAAATTGTTGCAAAAATTATTAGATTTCAATGTGTATTTTAATTGTAAAATTAATTGCCATGCTTTATTTGTAATTTATATTCTATATACTTGACTTTGTGTCTTCTTGTAAATGGCCTACCGTTAATAGAGATAAATAAATAAATAAAATTCTCAAAACCAAAGATCATAATAATTTCTATAAAATAAAACAAGATCTACTCAAAAATTTCGATAAGATAAAACAAAATGAAGTGAAAAAATCGTATAAAATCTTCAAAAATTTAACAAGATTATCATTGATCAACCTGGTAGAGGAGATGGATTACGGTTAAAAGATGGGACCCATTATAAATACAATAGAGTCAATATCTGGTAGATTTTGGTCTTTCCTTGGACGAACTCTTCAGCCAAATTTGGCCTTATTCGTCCCCCAAGTTTATAAGTTTTGCAAAATAGGGGGCCACAAACCTGTTCTTTTCCTACCACTACCCAGCTTTAATATCGTGGCTTAGGGCTTAATAACCATCTGGCCTGAGATATCGGAGTTGTTGCTGTCAGTGGTCATGTCTATCGGGTAACAAGTCCAGAGGATTTTGGTTTCACCGTCTAGATCCATGTTTATTTATTCATCCTTGGACTCCTTACTTAAAAAAATATATATACAACAAATCAATTTAAAAAAAATGTACTTCAAGCACGGGCGGAGTTCACAATCACAAAGTGTTCAGAAAGAAAAAGTACCTTATTCCAAGGTGGAAAAACATAAGGCCAATGGATTCATGGCTAAGGGGTACTTAGTCTGATCTATGCAGATTATGCGTACCAAGCGATCCCCAGTTTCAATAGCCTTTCAATGGAGGCCTTTTCTATGATGGACCTTTTTATTTCCCTAGCTACTTGTAGGATGTACATGTACCAAAACCTTAAATATGGAGTGGATCGTTCAAAGATGCTGAAAAGAAGCCAAAACGCAATGTTCCAATGGAAACTTGCAGCAAAACAGCTGACGATGAGCTGCTAATAAGTTTGTCATCGGTGGCCCTAAAAATCTAACTACCAAAGATCACAGGTTTAGAATGAATGATGCCGCCCTTAAGAGTAATTTGACAAGTAATAAAGCTAATAGTTTTGATTTACATTAAACTAAACATTTTCTTTTGCTATTAAATGAAATATTGGGTCTCATTTCTTCACAAAATTCATTAATAGCAAATGTCTTAAGACTCAATATTTCAATTACTAGTGTAACTCGATAATCATCAGACTATATTTTCTTCTGGAATAGATATAATTCGTTTTACTGAGATTTTACTTTTTTTCAATAATTTTCCAAAAATTTCGCTGAATGATCCTACAAATAAATAAGTTAGAATCTTGGAAGTTTTACCTTTCTTCCTAGAATTTCATTCTGTGTGACAGCGTTTTTAACACATAATTTTAACACATAACCTAACATATTTTCTAAAGAAATCTAAAATCTTATTTCTAAAATTTTAGACTTGATAATAAGTGTATAAACTCATGATTAGATTGGATATTTTAAATATTCAACCAATTCGTCGTAAAATATTACAAATTTTGTTTCTTATATACTAATTTCTTTTGATTAGAAAAACACAAAAAAAAAATTCGTAAATCTACAATCAAATAAGTCTTATATATAAAGCCTGTTCCCTTTTTTTCTAATTATCAGTTAATTTTCTACAACGTAAAGAAAGGACTTTTAATTATTTTCTTTGAAATCAGACATAATTCTTAGTATACAATTTATTAATAAAATTTTGCTTCTGTTTGATATTTCTTTTTTTAAATTTTTTGGCATCTCAGCCAACCGAAGAAATAGAAATATTTTAAAATTTACACATGTGGATAATTTCATGCATTATAAAACCCTTTTCTAAAGAATGTTATCACAAACACTTTGCTTAAACGAAAGAACTCAAATATGAATCCTATTGAGTTCAAAAATGTTCTATTTAAGAAGTATCCAAAATATTATAGTTTTCTACAAAAAAAAAACAAAGAAACTTTTAAAAATAAGCAAAAGAAAGGCCAAACATTTTTCAGAATGATAAATATATGCAAAAATGGTGTCAATTAAAAATCATTCGTCATAAACAGCCTAACATGTTTAAAACTACAACAAAAGAGAAACAGGATGTAAGAAATCAAATGTTTATATCCACTGGTATATTAGAAAAATAAAACAAAAAAGTGGTGAAATAGACGCAATATTTTAGGAAGTCGACATAAATGTGTCTTAAAATAGTTGAAATTATTAAATCATGAGTCTAGAGACTCTATTACGTAGACTACTAAAGTTGAAGGATTTTCAAAAATATTGGAAAACGTAAGAAAAAATTTTTAAAAAAACTCGAAGAAGCAAAAGAAATAAATCTTCAAGAGTTCATACCTTTTAAGTATACTGAAACCTAAAAATTCTTGCAAAACTTTAGAAAGAGAAAAACAGTAATCTACAAAAGTTGAAGGATTTTTCAAAAATATTGGAAAACGTAACAAAAGTTAAAAAAAAACTCGAAGGAGAAAAAGAGATAAATCTTCAAGAGTTCAAACCTTTTAAGTATATTGAAACCTAAAAATTCTTGCAAAACTTTAGAAAGAAAAAAACAGGAGGAAGATGTAAAGGATTTTACATTTCAAAAATTATGGAAAATGTAATGAAAAAGAAACTCTTTGGAAGAAAATAAAATAAGAAGGATTAAATACATTTCAAGAATATTGGAAATTCTTGATAAATTTTAGAAATAAAAAAAGAAAAATATCTTCATAATTTTGCTCTTTTCAAAAATATTAAAATATGTAAAAAACGGAAAATAAAAATAATTAATAGGCAAAGAATTGATTCAAGAAATAATAGTAATTAATTAGTAGCCAAAAACCGTCAAGTAGGTCAGTTTTTTTGCAAGATTTTTTGCATGTGATGTTAGGGAAAAGGCGTTACAATTATTCAAATTATTATTATTCATATTAGTAATTAATAAACAAAATGCATAATTTTTATAGAAGATTATTTGATTTTACTATTCTAGAAATTTCTTGCATCAAAATATGTATTTCCAAACGCTGCACTTTTATCAAGCACAAATAAATTTTATAATTTTAGCCCTTATGAATGACTCGGAAGATAACGAAAAGGATTAAACTTGAAGAAATTGTTCATTATTTACACCATCAAACCTCTCTTTGATTACATCCCCGCATTTTAGTAATATTACGTTCTTCGCTGAAAAAATAAAACAATTTCGTTTTTGCCGAAATACATTTTTACTTATTATTATTATTTCACATTCCCTTTAATAACGAAACAAAAGCGTTTGACTTATGGCCGTTTCAGCCGTTGCCTTGATTAAATTTAATTCAACACAAAATTACATTTGGCAGAAAGCAATTCGAATAAAACGGATAAAATTTTTCAATTATGGGCTGCAACGTAATAACGGCAGCAATTATACTCGTGATTGGAAAATTTTACTGGGACCAAACAGTTTTAATCCGGTTTCATGTGATGAGCCATCCGCACAGATTGGAATGCGCCACGGGTTTAGATAAGCACGCATTTTGTCTATTTCCATTTACCAAATTGTTTATATTGAACAACAATATGCTCACAATCAATCAGACCGCAACGATAACAACGGAATTATTAATAAATTAATAATCGGTTATAGATAGAGGGAACTTAATTAAACATTCTACCATTGCAAACATGTTTTAATGTTAATTATTATTGTTTAATAATTATTGTATTAAATGTGATTTTAAATTAATTACTCTATTAATGTTACTGTATATAAATTCGTGTTTTATTTTTCTCTTGAAATTCTGAAATTAATTATTATTAAATGTTTAATTGCGGAGGCGTTAACTTTGTGGTACATCTTGAATAAATAAATAAAGTAATCGTGTCTCCTTATTTAAATAATTATTATATATAAATAATAACGTATAATTAGATAAGGAAATTGATTTGTTAAGTTTTCTGCAAAAATATAAAGCAGTTCTTCCTACTCCTAAGAAGGAAATAAGCATGATGATGATCTGTATCAAAAATCAGAAAAATAATTAAGAAACTTTTTAAAAATTTTCTTCACGCGAAATAGTTTTACATATACAAATATAAAATAAATTTAATTTGGTGGAAACGAATATTCACATTATTTAATTACGATATTATCTTTTAAAATTTATATATATGTGTGATAATCGATGCGGAATTTAGCGAACGTTTCAATAATTTAAATTTTGAGCGAGATTATTTGTAGTTCTATATTTTAATTATTTACACAATGCAGCGCGTTGAAATATTCGCTATAAAATCAATTTGCGGCATTAAAATAGTCATCAAATAATGAATGTTTAACAAAAGAGGTATGCTAACTAAAGTAAATTAATATTCCGAAAATTAAATAATTCAATAATTAATAAATATGTTTAGAAATATATTATAAAATTATAACAGCTAGATAAAAGAAATTCGATATATTTACCTGTAACTTTTCTGCTCCTCGCTGCTTTGCTGTAGAGAATAAAGGCGGCCAAGAAAAATACCGAAGACAATGTTTCAGCTCTGCCGACCACTCCTGTTACCTGAAACCAAACAATAACTCTATAATATAACAGTAGATATTTATAGAAATATTCAATTAATGTATTTTTTTATAAGCTAAACTATTTGTTTATCGAAAGAATTAGTTTTAATATCCAGACCAATTGGAATAATCATTCGAGCGCGTTTTTTTTAGTTGAATTTGATTTTTTTCTCCACGTGCGCGGCCCAAAATCGTTTTTGCGGCAAATGTGCAGATTTCGCTTTGATGTTTTTTCCCCCCTAATAATATTCGTCCAATCCCTAGTGAAACGGTCGGCTCATGTTTTACATGTTTCGCATTTCGCAAGGTAACGTCACGTCGAATTACATCTGTTTGTACCGGTTTAATGAGACACCTGAATTCAATTGAAAAATATAATACCCAATTAGTACATTCATAATTATATTTCAGTAGTACTCAAAATTCCCTTTAAGCCGTATACAATAATTCAGTCTGTATATAGAGCAGAGTAATTATAAAGGATTTCACTGTATAATACATTATTAGAATTCAAATTAAAGAAAATTAATTTAATAATAGTTTTATATTTGTTTAGACAATTTAAACATACAATTATTATATAATAATAATTTTAGTCGAAGCCTTTTGACGAACTAACTCACTAACACATCATCCATTATTTATTATTTAAATCTAAATATGTATAGTTTGCCAATAAAAATGTGTATTATTATTAATAATTAATAGTAATAATAATAATACATTTTTTACTTATGTTATTAGAGTTAATATACAAATTGTATACACGAATTTATATAATTTCTAGAGTGTAACGATACATAACTACATAATAATATATTATATATGTATATTTATTTATTATTTAATGTAAACATGTGAAACGAAGAGAGTATTTATAGTTTAAAACGTGTCGATCCCGGCGCATCCACCATAATGGAACGGCCGTGTCCCCGGAAAGAATTTCATAAAATAAATTGTTCCGGTGGAGTCGTCCCGCCGAAATACTAACTCCTGGCGAATATTTGCGAAATGTGCATACGTACAGAACTGGAATATTCCGAATTATGCGCGAGCAAAAAGAATCCCCCATGTCTGTTACGAATTAACGATCGGGGTGGGCTTCCTAGGCGTTTCCACGCCCGCAGAACGAAACGCGGGCTCGCTCCTGCAGCGTGCAGCGCGGATCTCCTGCTAGTGGAACAACTAAAGCGTACGCGACTATTTAATTACGTTTACCTTACTTTACCTGCTGGTTTGTATGAGCAGGAAGCGGGGTTCGTAACAAACAACAAAAAATGTGTTTCGTAAACTTGACATGTTATTATTAGACGGGTGAAATTGTACGTTTGATCCTTGTGCTATGCTATAGGGGAAGATTCATTTATAAGAATATGGGAATAACAGACAGATAAATATAGGAGGCCATTAAAATTGAACGATTAAAATATAAATCCTACACAACTTAAAGATACTGGTCGATGACCTATATTTATAAATATACATTATAAATATCGTCTATATGTATTAAGCGTAAATTTGTACCAGTAATAAAAAGTGGACTAGACCTTTCTTAAATCAAATCACAATCAAAGTGGAGTAGTTCTTTCCTAAATAAAATTACAATCAAAGGCAAGTAGTAACGAACATAATCCCAACTCTGACTAATGAGATATCATCTGTAGACACTGAAAAGATAACTATACCTTAGTCAACATCTTCTTCTTAGAAATATTAGTCTTGCAGTACAAAAACAATGCAGTAGAAATACATTGTACAATTTTTTGTTGAGCCTGAAAAGTTTGACTGACATCGTAACGCCATGGCTTTGACAGGTTCTAGAAATAGGAAGATAATACTGGGAACATCATGGCCTAAATGTAATAGTAAGGCTGGCCCTCGGCAAAGGCCTAGAGTGGCTAAAGAACTGATTTTTCAAATTTTTAGAGAAGTATAATGAGCCTAAATGGAGTCCTAAATACGATTATTTTTTCACACTATTGTAACTCTTTGGACTAGGTGGGTTAACAATTGTCCAACCTTTTGCTTACATTTTTATGCACGGTGGGATATATTTTAACCCTCCTCGAATATTTGAAGTTACTCATAGTCAAACAGTTGGCAGTGATATGCACCAAAGGCAAATGCATAAATAAGTTAAAAAAATACAATCCTTAACTTCTCACGCGAACAAAACACAAATACAATATATGCCATTTATTGTTAAACATCGAGCATATGAGAGGTCCTAAATGAGAACCCTGAGGAACCCATAATGTTGCCCGTATTTGTTTTAGAAATGAACCCATTTATCTTAATAAATTATACTCTCTCATTTAAATAAGACCTCGCCATTTAAGTTAAGGATCACCTATATAAGCATGGAGCATGTGCAGCAATATAGAATGATTGATATAGTTAAAACCTTTTTTCTGAAGTCAGTTATATTAAGCTCCAGTTTTAAAAGCTGGACTATAATAAATATAAAATCCGAGCTGATTTTTGCTAATAACATCTTTAAAATTAATGTATCTTGTAAAACGAACAAAAATAGCGTTTTAGCGACCTTTAGTATTAGTATTCCAAACTGGACCTCCTACAACGAAACAATGAGGGTTCAAGTGGAAGATCATCCGTAAGAGTTAACTCAGCTCTTTTGCATGCAGGCAAAATTATTCGTACATATTTTTTTCACGTTCATAATACATTTATATATATTTATAAAATGCGTCTTAGATAAAGACTAAATATAATACAATACAATAAACGTACTGAATAACTGACTATATAATTGCTTTTCAAAGATTTTGTATATAAATGATAATATGAATATTTTACTGTAATTTTTAACGTTAGATTTTTTAGTGCCTGAATTATGAAAGCAGATTTCCATTTTTCAGGGAATATACCAGAACTTCATGGTACTGAAAATAATTGGTGTTGTGCAATTGCCAAGAAATATGGAGGGTATATAATCGTTACTTGGACCACTCTTGATTTTTAACCGAGATAGTTCATGAACTACTTAATCTTCAGTTATAGTTATGTTGTTAAAATTAGACGATTTATTAGATTTAAAATCTGACTTCACTGTGGTATTTACTTTATATACTGAAGAAAAGTAGGTTGCGAATAGATTTGCAATTTCTTGGCCAATAGAAGAACCATCTACATCGTGAGATATAATTGGAGATATCCCTGATGATTTATTTTTTTGAAGAAGGCTCAAAAAGCCTTTATATTATATAAAACCGATTATTCTATATTATTCAAGTATTTTCTATTGCATATTTTCTTAAATTTGTCAATGAGTTGTAATCAGAAATATTGCATAAAGGTTTTCACTTTTTGTGGGTTTTCTTTTTAGTTTCTATCCTATTGATTATTTTTTTTTAAACCAATTAAGATGACATGCATCTTTTGCACGTCTTCTTGCGCCATGAAGATTTTATGAGATATTTTGAAAACGAATTAGAATAAGATTCGTCTTTTGCACTTTTTCTTGGGACATAAAAGTCAACTACAAAGTAGATTATGTCATAATCATATTTGTGTTACCTTGCCGATATCGGTACAGTCATATATATGTGACCGAAGCACAAATGATAAAAAGTTGTTGATACAATTAATATTCGCTCTACTGAAATCATGCTTAAATTTGTAATTATCTTCAAGCATCTCTCATTCATTTTCAGGTACATCAACAATTAGCGACGGATGAAGAAGATATGGTGAAATAATGGGGATAAATTAAGTAATCATAATTAGAAATACAAAAATCTAGCATGACATCATTAGACTTTCTAAAAATATTGAATTGATTAATACTTAAGAGCTTACACTATCAGAAAAAAGAAGCTATGTTCTTATTTGTTTTCCCAAACATCCCTCAATCTTTGCATACTCTATTTACATACGCCCTGCGTCCCGCTTTCTCTCTAGACTACTCAACTTTCTCTCTTCTCAACCCCGCATCATTATCTTAGGCGAATTCAATGTCAGATCTTCTTCTTTTGGGGACACCACTACTAACACTCATTTCCGGGAATTGGAATATCTCCTCCTCATCTCCCACCTATTCCGCATCCCAAACAACCTTCCTACATTCATAGGCCAATCCTCGACCACATCCTGATTACTGATAACATCGCCAACTATTTTGGCCAACACCAGGGGTCTCTAAACTACGGCCCGCGGGCGAAATCCGGCACGCCATTGTCATCAATTCGGCCCACGACATCGAATAGCTCTAAGCGTATGCTCACTTAGAACGCGTACTGGGCGACTAGTCCACAAGAGTAATTAAAACGGTTTTAGTCCTTGGAACTTACTGGAGTAAACACTATGGCCCTAAGGCTGAAAAGTTTGGAGACCCCTAACCTACACAGGCAACCCCATCAATAGCGATTATATCCCCTGCACTCTCTTCAATACTCAACCTCCCAAAATACCTCTCATCGACGGATGACGTTGACTCAGCCCTGCTTAACATCAACTCCACGATACTATAGGCCATCGACAAACACACACCCATCTCTAGCACTTCCTCCCACTCCCCCGCCCCACATAATCTTTCTCATCCAAAAGAAAAGAAATCTTTATAGACAAATCAGATGCTTTAACTAAAAAATCAATGAACACCAAAAAAAAATGCCTAACATCACCTCCACGATACTATAGGCCATCGACAAACAAATACCTATCTCCAGCTCTTCCTTCCAAACTATAATGTTTCTCATCCCCAAAAAATTTGCTACATACCATTAATAGTCTTGACTAAAGATTTTCCGGAAAAAAGAGGATTAGTATGGTCCTCCTCTTTTTTCCGGAAAACCTTTAGTAACGTCTCCTCCCGCCCCACCTCTAACAGATCATCCTACTCTAATATTCCCTTCCGGTTCCCTCACTACCGAGTCCTTTGACATCGCCGTGCTTTGCATCTCACCTAACGAAAATCCACTCCTCTTCCCTCAAGGGCAAACCTCACATCGACAATGAGGCCAACTGCCACTTCAATCTCCCTCAACTCCTTCCCCCAACTGAATAATCTCTCAAGCATAACGATAAACACTTCCCTTCAAAAAATTCCTCACGATCCCCTACTGAATCCTAAATCCTAATCTTTCGCTCCTGTAGTGCTGCAGGATACTTCCCCTCCTGTTGGAAAGCTGCCAAGGTCATAATGCTTCGCAGAAAATCTAATGACCGCTCTAATCTCATCTCTTACCGACCCATCTCCCAGCTTAACACACCCGACTCTATTTTTGCTCTTTCATCCTCTTCTGTCAATTCTGCCAATAGCGACAAATTTACTTCAGTGGTATTCTTTGACATCCAAAAGACGCGAAGCCCTCATACTCAAACTTCACCATATGAACATCCCTCTCCCACAAATTCGCATACTCTCTACTCTCTCTACTCATTCTTCACTTACGGTATCCCTCACCCGAACCGCTCGCTAATCCAAACCTGCACAGATAACACAGCCATCTGGGCCTCCCATAGTAACCCTCACACAACCGTTTCTTACCTCCAAAAATACGTTAATGCTTTGTTTCCCAACGTGGGGCCTACGTTCTACAAGGTGGTAATTTGATAATTAAGGGGGGCAATTTGAAAATGGACCCTTTTAAATCCTATTTTCCATCGGAATTGAATTAGGATGGGTAAAACCTAACATCAAATGCACAATTGTCAACACATGGTAGTGAGCTTGTGGGCCATATCAGGGACGTCTGAGGTAAGGGGGAAAAAGTGCGATGCCTAATGTTGAAACGCGCATTGCTAACAAATCATAACAAATCATATTGTATCGGAATTTTCTGCTTAATGCATCCTATGTTAAAATTAAATTAATTTTAACACATACTTTAGTTTTAGTAAAATAAGTGGTGAAAGCAAGAAAACATTTCGTGAATATTCGGAGGAATATTTAAAATTTAGATTCATACTCGCTGTCCACAATGAGCGGTTTCCTTTTTGTCTTTTATGTCAGCAATGCCTGGCCAACAAATCAATGAAACGAGGTCTTCTTGAGGTGCATTTGAAGGCGAAAAATAGTGCTCATATTAATTCAGATTTGAATTACTTCTAAACAAAGAAAAATTTTGCAAAGAGAACAAGGATAAAGTCTTTACTTACTGCTCATTCTTCAAATCATAATCGTATTCTTGAGACTAGTTATTAAATAATCATACTATTGGAGATAATTTAATAAAACCGTCAATATCAGCAAACGACTTTTAAAAAAATGACAAAGATGTAAAAGCTATGCCATTTAGTATCAATACTGTTAGCTGAAGCATAGACGAAATGTGTGAAGGTATTGAAAAACAACTTCTTGAAAAGCTAGAGCAAATGGATGAATCAACTTTGACTGTGAAGCAGTATTGATAATTTACATAAGATATATTGATAAAGGGCATTTTGCTGACGAATTTTTTTTCTGTAAACGATTAAAAAGCATCATTACCTCCAAAGAATCTAAGTAGGTTTTTAGCTTATTGTATATATATATATGGTATATATATATATATATATATATATATATAAGAATCTAAGTAGGTTTTTAGCTTATTGTATATATATATATATATGGTATATATATATATATATATATATATATATATATATATATATATATATATATATATATATATATATACAATAAGCTAAAAACCTACTTAGATTCTTTGATGTCAATAATATACCAATGTAAAATAAAAAATCTTGCTACAGATGGTGCTCCTAATATGATGGGCAAGAAAAACGGCTGCTTAAAATTGATGAAATATGAGAATCCAGAAATGATTCTTTTGCATTGTATTATTCATAGGGAAAACTTGATAGCTAAAAACATCTTGCCTGTTCTAAATGAAGCATTACGTTCAATAATAAATGCTATTAAAGTTAATGCAAAATGTGAACGTTTTTTCAAGCTATTTTGTAATGAACAAAATGCAGACTATGTAAGACTTTTACTTAACACTGTGAGACTTTTACTACTCACATTTTGAAAAAATGTTTGATTTTTTAAGCGACAAACCTGAAACTAAGTACCTGTTAAAAGTCGATTATAAAGCATTTGTGAGTTATTTATCCGATATCTTTGAAATCCTAAGTATATTAAATAAGCAACCTCAAGGACCAAATAAAACTCTTTTCGATGCAAACGCGAAGATATTTTGTTCAATTACCCTTACTGAGTTGGGTCGGAAATATATTAACAACCAAAACTTAAAACAGTTTCATTGGCTCTAAAAATGTGAAGTAAATGATATGCTTGTTATGGTCGTTCATCTGAAAATTCTATCAGTTGATTAAAAAGAAAGATTTTTTGATTTAAAACAAATTGATTTTCCAACATAGATGATGCAGCCAATGTTACTGAATTTGTCTGATCAAATATGCAGTATCAAGAAGAACTTGCAGAAATGCAAAATGATGAGTCAGTTAAAACATTATTTAATACAAAAGGAGTGATGGCATGGCTTTGTGAGGAAACAGAAATCAAATACGCAAGAAAAATATAGTTACCGTTTTCTTCTTCATATTTAGCTAAATGTGGATTTAGTGCTGTAAATGAGTTACTGATAAAAAAAGAAATCGTTTGTGTTACGTCGTTATGTAAAAAACTCTCATTTAAATTAATACATATATTGATAAAAAAACTTTACAAAATGTACAATTAAAATTCGAGCAAGAGCCGGCGGTGTTTGTTCGTTCATGTATCAAACTCAACTGCTTCTTCTGGAGCGATGGTTTCGGCACACCACTTAAAGGGGTGGAGTTTGTTAGCCCAAGGGTAGCTTGTGGTCCGCAAACGAAGATTATTGACTGCATAAAATCTTATCTGCACGGCGTTGCCAAAACATCCATTGCACGTCTTCGGTTGGCTTGCAGATGGTGAAATTACCCGCTAAGCCCTTTATGGTCCCGCACTTTTCGTGGAAACACACAATAGACGAAATTCTTCCCCGACGTCTTAATTGCTCTCGACAGAGTCGGACATAAATTGTGGCAATGAGGGTTGGAATGTCACATATCAGGTACAAGTCGAAACACAGAGACTTGGGACTAAAGCTAACCAAATTGGAACCTAGCATAAAATCTCTATGCAGCAAGCATCAATCGCAAGGATCGTCGTTTATGTATTTGAATCTTTTGCTTTCGATTGCATAGATATGAATTAGACAAGTTAAGAAATATCCCTAGTGTTATTTCTTTATTGTCCAAAGCAGTTGGAATGAAACTAATTACTTCCATAATAGCTGTGACAGTTGATTTTTCCGTAAATAGCCATGTTGTGATATATGAAATAAATTATATTTATTAAAGAATCGAATTAACCGAAACTTGATGATATGCTCGATTATTTAAGAAAAATAAATTTGCAAACTAATATGCCTATAGTTTTTATAGTCATTAGGATCACCTTTTTTGAATATATTTATAACTACAGACAGTGGCGTACCTACAACTTTTGCCGCCCTGGGCGGTCTCCACATAGCCGCCCTTTCTAAGTAAACATAAATGAATATATTAAATGAATTTCTCCCGTGGTGAAACATTTTAATCTATAAACTATGAATTAAAACCCTTGGTATTGTTTCACTGATTTTTTTTTTAATCAGTGAAAGAATGCCAAGTTTTAATTAAAAGTTTATAGTTCATAAATAAATAATTGTAATTGAGACAAACTATAAGTGGGGATCTTTTTTTACGATTGGATGCCATATTAAAATTAGGCAGTAACAAAGGAGGCCGTATAAGTTAATATACCTATAAATGCAACTTTTATAAAAATACAAGATAACATATCTTTTAAAGGCCACAAGAAACTTAAGGAGGTCGCAGGTAAAAAAAATACCATTAAATAATTTTATATTTATAAATGAATAGGATAAACAAACAAATTCTGCACAAACGCGTATGTAAACATATTTATATTTTTACTTTTCTAACTTCCATAGTAGAAAAATCGTGTATAATCCTCTCAAAATATATGTTATTTGTAATTTCTTGTTCTATGGACAATATTGCAAGATGTTGCAGTCTCAAGAGAGCCTTCGTCTTCGTCTCTCTAACGTTTTGCCTGTTCTTGTAGTGCAGATACAGCAATAAAAACCTGGATCATTTTCCTTTCAATATGGAACTGTTCTTTATCAATATCAATAAACTCATTTATTTGACATTCAAATTCTTCATTTAGTAGGTTACATGGTATTATACACGAATATTTTCTTGCAAGGACATGCAACTGATCAAAGTGTTCCAAAGTGTCCTTTTATTTCCTTTATAATCCTATCCATAGATAAAAACATGTCTTCGTACTTCTTGTTCTAAGGATAGCCCCACGTCTAGTGAATTTTCCCCAATCATATTTTTTCTCCTTATAACTTGATTCGTTATCTCCAACTCTTCACAAATTGTTTTGGCTGCTATAACAGCGTCTTGTATTAGCGCATCTCTTTGTTCCATGAAATGGATTTGCAAAGAATTTAGTTTTATATGGCATTGACATGACATTTAATCCTTTTATTTTCAATTATTTTTGCGCATCATCCCATCGACGAGTAGAAGAAGAAAATAGTGAAAACAACTGCTCGATAATTCAAAAAAAATGTTATGGAATCGATAGCAGAGGAATAATTTGTACATGGTACAAATTCTGCACTAGGATTTATTAATTTAATGCAAGTTTGAACACCGCTGTGCTTTACTTCTATGACGGCAGCATTATCTTAAGTCTGTCCTCTGCAATTTTTTATATCTAATCCGTCATTTTCTAATTTTGTTAAAATCATATTTTTGATTTCCTCAGCAGATTTTCCTTTAGTTTCTACAAAGTCAATAAACGATTCTACAACTTGAACATCACTGCCATCAATAACTACTAATAATTTGACTGATTTGATCTTTGTGGGAAATGGAGTGCTGTCAAATATCATACAAAAGCATTTAGCTTGCTTTATTTGATCCATAATTGTTTTTCTCATTGCACCTTCCAATAGCACTATGAATTCATTCTGAATTTTCAGCGACAATTAGGAGATAGTATATTTATTACCGATCTTAATTTTAACAAGATGTTCACATAATTCTGGGTCGTACTTAGCCAACAATTCAACAAGTTCTAGAAAATTTCCTCTATTTTCCATTGAATTGATTTCTTCACGATGACCTGGAAACGCAAAATTTTGTTTTGCTAAGAATCTAATTATATCAGGTATTCTTGTAAGAATTTCCTTTCATTTTTTGATTTCCTTATCAGTATTCTGTTCTTGTAGTTTATCAAAAGTTGTGCCATGTCCAAGTCTAATTTCCATTAGGAAAATGATCGAATGTGCAATGGGCTCAACTCAACCATTTTCCGTGTTAAAACTTTATTAACAATGAAAATCAAACAGTTTGCAGCAAAAATAATATATACTTTTCTTCGATGGTGAATACACCATCCATGATCTTAATAGATTTTCACTATTAGGCAATATATGAAAAAAAACAGTCGCGATTAAGCTTTCTTGTTTTACCTTAGGCTTTGATTGTATTACCAGGACGTTTTACTCCTTCACTTAAATCTGCTTCTAAATTTTGAATTAAAAACGAACCTTGACAAACCAGGAATACTCTTGTATTGTCGTCAATCTTGTTAGGCCATAATCCAACATCTATCATAGAAATAGATGGACTAATTAGAGTAGTAAACTCTTCATTAGAACTTGAACTTTCTACTTCTTCGCCAGTATGTGAGGCAGGTCTTTCCCCTTCAACACCAGTGGAAGAAGTCTTCGCCAGTGGTTGACACAACAAAATTAAAAGAACAAGAAGTTAATTCACGGGAGAGAAGTTTTGTCTTTACTATTACTGCAAAACTCTATATTAAAGTCACTTGCGATTAAATAATAGGCTCCGTTATTAGTTAACATGTTTAAAATGCAATCAAGCTAAAGAAAAAAAAAACATGTTATCAGGAGGGGGATGATAAACTGAGGTAATCGTTCTTATATTATTAATTACTACATTCGCTGCTGTACATTCAAAAATGTAGGCTTTAGACAAAGCATTTAAGTCGTAATGGATAGTTGTATGTAAATCCTCCAGAGAATAAATATCCACTCTTCCGTGCGAGTTTTTACTCCTTCAAAAAAAAGTTGACCAACTTATAATTATAATTTAAATTTTTCTAGCCTTTTCTAGCATTCCTTTAATGTTTATATTTGGCAATCTTTATTTTCCGACATTAATTTATTTAATAAATTAATTAGTTAATGGATTGTAGGTTTTGATTAATTATAAAGAAGTTGTTTAAATTTTTTATAGGTTGCGTTCTTCTTGTTGTGAGGGGTGAATCCAGAATCTCTTCTTGATGCTGAAAACCCCGATTGCAAATTACACCTCTTGACCACAAGTCTGGGTTTTAGTATTTCCATCAGTTTGTTATTTTAAATGAGCTGTATTCATCGTGATGCTTTGCTTGCAATTGCTTACTTGTAAAATCATTTATGTTATTTAGATCTAAATAATCCGATAGAGATTTAGAGATTTTTGTGTAATATCGGGATATTGCCAATAAACGTGGACATGTTCTCTACGTTCAAATCCGCTAATAGCTTCGTCGCGATTATTTTCTTCACACCTACGCATTATATTCCTAGAGGAAACCGCTTCTTCTTTGGACAGATTTCCATTTTTTCTGTTTTATGTTTACCGTTTGTTAGACCAGTATATAATCATAATATTTCCAATCTTCATTGTGGTTATTAGGTTGCATATCACTTGATATTAATACTCACATTAGAGTTCGATTTGGCTACAGATTTCTGTAAATTGACTGAAGATTTAATAGAGTCGTTTATTTTTGTTATTATTATATTCCGATTTTATTTTTCTAACTTCACCAACATATAAGCATTTGTCTTGAAGTTTTGTATAAGAATCCTATCACTTTCTTCTAGCAATTTAATTATTCTTCTAAAGTAAGCTACTTAAGTTTCCACTTCTGGTTACACTACTTTTGCATCTTCATCACTAAGTGCACAGGTGTATTCTAGATGTCCGAGTTGTTTTCCCTTGGAAACACACCCGGGGTGAAAAGTGGCTGTGCACATTACACACACATCTCTATTACATGGTACATACTTGCAAATTATTTGCTTATTTTTATCCATTCTGGCGATAACATCATTTAAAACTAACGTTACATAAAGCTTACTGATTAAATATCTACAAAGGCACTGTATAAGAAAAATGTAAAAAGGTTTCTTTTCATTCGAATAGATCAGGATTGAGATGTTTCGTTTTATGCCGGAGATTAAAAAACATTCCGAACGCAACCCTTTTTAAACTCTCACACCATATTGCATTCAACATCAAATTAAGCTTGTAGTCGTATCACAATTCGGATCCTCCCTCGAGTGTCCTTTAATTAAATTCCCATCCATCACATAGACGCGCGTATATTTTACAAATACCAAATATGAGATAACTATAATAATCAAATTAAAATAAATCAACGTTTTTCATTTATTATTTACAGAGTAAACAGGGGGTCGATAAATGAAAAGGTAGAAATTATGAATAATTACAAAACACGCCAGCTCCTGACCATTTAATTAATGACGCATTCATTCTTGTAAGAGGTTGATTAATTAACGCGGAGGGCCTATGGGGGCGGTTCGCAAGTCGCGGATGAATTTTTAAATTGAAACGTTTCCGGGCCGGCCGTAATTGATCAAAATAATTTACACAAAAGCGATTCAATCCGTCGTGTCGTGACGTTTCCGCGGATGTGGCATTATTCACAATACGAAATGATGCCGCAACGTGAAAAACTACTGGTAGCTAGTGGAATGTGAAATCTCTTTTATAAATCACGGTCCTGATAAATGCGATCCTCGAGTTTGTGTGTCACTTTTCTGTATTCAATTTTATAATGCTTGACGGGTAAAAAAATAACGGGCCGCGGAGGGTGCATATTTATGCGGTCTCGGGATTATTCCAAAAATGACTGACGCTATGTTTTTATATTGTACGGAAATGTTTTGAGTTTTGATTTAATTTACCCCGAGAATAAAATCACAATATACATACAATTATAATGCTGTATATAAAAAAGTATTTTATTTAAAGATAATAACATTACATCACGAGAACCGCCGTGCTATAAAACTGCGATTGGATAAGCTCTATTCAATTTAAAACTACTGTGTGTGTATCGTGACAAATCAAGTTTACACTTGGCAATTTATGAGAGGCGACCGGAACTAAGTCCAATAAAAAGTGGATCTCCGATGCTGAAATACAGAAATCTCGCACAGCATTATAGCACCAATTCCCGAAAGGGTCAAAGTCAATGATAAGAAGATTAAACTTACTGCTTCCGTGTGAATGGGGTGGACTGCGAACAGCATGGCGGCGACGAAACTTGATAACTCGGGCAGGAACATCGAGCACATTCTGAAATTTCAGACCAAACGAGATATTATGCCACAGTTCGCCGAAACAGCCGTGAAAGTTTCCGAACTTAGCGGTCCTAATTAACTACCGGCCGTGCGATGGTAATTTAAATTAGCCATATGCAAATATAGGTGACACCAGACAGTTTACTTTACTTTTTGCTAGGATTTTGTTTTATTTAACAAATAACACTAAAAAATTCTATTAAAATACATCAATATTAACATAAAAGAATGATAATTATAAAAAAAATTTCTATAATGCAATCAATTAATAAATAATACACTAAATATCTTTTTGATCATACAATCAATTTTGTTTATCCTCTAGTTCAATACAAGTAGGGTTTCTAACATGTAAAAAGGAATACTTACTAATTTTGTAATTATTAACATTGACATTTATTTTATTTATTAATTACTTTACAAGATCTATTTAAAAATACATAACATACATACATTAATAATTAAAAAATTTGGAGCATATACCATTGTTAGAATATTAAGACTTGAATCACAATACAAACAATTATTAAATAATCTATTTCGATACGATAAAACCATAAAACTGCCATCTATTGGCTAAACGTTGCACTAGATCCCAAATGGGTGGATAACCACCGACATTGAAGGAATCTGTCAACAGCGACAATAATAACAATAATAATAATTAACATATTAAATATTGTTCCCCATCAACAACAGCCACGGATCGATATTTTTGGATCTCATCAGCTTAGCGCAGTTGGAGACAGAGAATCGAGATTCACTTAGGAATGCCTCGTCAATCAGTTTAATAAATAATATCCCAAAAATCTTTTTACTATAATTAATAAAATATTATTCTTCCTCTAGTTTAATACAATTCTGTTTTATAGCATGCGAAGAGTTAAATATAAGAATGTTGAGGGGGTCGGTTTACATGTTATAACGTAAAACTTTAATCTTAATCTGAACCCTTTGAAAACGCCAGAGTTTTCGGTGCATTTTCCGCTTAAAGCTTCTCGCGGATGTAAATTTTAAATAAGATTCGGGGAACTATTAAGTTCCTCAGACGTTATTAATCATTTGGATGTTGATTCTCTCAAAGTTTAGCTTTTTTTTAGTTCTTGGGGGTCGTAAATTATTCCGCAACTAATGCCGGTATTTCATGAATCCCTGAGTGGAAAATTCCTTCCAGTATTTACCATCGCCCGTCCTGATTAATTAAACCCAGTTTCTTGCCTACGTAATGTTAAACAACAATAAAAATAAATATACTAGTATATACGTGCATACTATATTTTAATAGGTTAAATAATAACCTAAATAATTAAATACAGCATTTAGAGTTTAAATACTTATTCTGAATAAAAACTACGATTATTAAAGTGATATATAATTTTTATAATTATTTAGAAGTTTATGAACTAAACCTTTAGATAATTTTGAATGTTTTTAGCTTGTTTATATATTTTATAGTAAAGCTTTTAAATTGTATTGTTAAATCATTAAGCCTGTAGAAGTTAACAAAGACAGTTGTTTTTTGAAAATGCATTTAATTCTTCTCCTATAAGTATTTTTTCTTTAACTGGCAAAAATGATGGCCTATACTTCTTTATTGTGGGGTTTCTTAGTAGAGAATATAAAATCTACAGTTTTTAAAGGCTTTTCTCAAATCCTTAAGGCCTTAGAACTTTGCATAGCCAGTTATTTTTAGAAAATACTTTAAAATTATTTTTCTATATATGTCTTTCCTTAAGACCGTCCACAATTCTGGCAATCTCGTTTCTATTTTGGTTTTCTTACTTCCCCATCCAATTTCTGACGTTCTCTAGACAAAAGCATTATCTAGTTCTATATATATTTTTTTAATTAGTTACTGATACTTAACTGTAATAATTTATGCAAACATTAATTATTGTTCCCTGTTAAAGGGTTTCGATCTATTTTGGATCTCATCAGGGTGGCAAAGTTGGAGACAGAGAATCGAGAATTACTATGGAGTATTTAATTCTCCGGGTTCATCATCGATTACAATATTACCATAAATGTGCTATATGTTGTAATAATTTATATTTGTTCTGACTTGTAACGTGCCCGAAATAGGCTGTTACCCATTTTTTATGGACGTAAGAATTCCGAAGTTAATTTATTTAACTCATTATAAATCACATTCATATTGGCTGAACTAAGACAAGTTTTTACTAATATCAACAATCAAACATCTATTTCCTCTCTTGACTACATGGTAACGGATTTTCCATTCGATTTGTATAGAGTGAAGTTAGTTAATCCCCTCATTACTGACGATTTTGCTCACATAATAGAACTCAAGAAAAAACCCGAATTCTCCATCAAAAGAACAAATCTATAAAAAAAGATGCTTATATTGGCTTTAAGTGCCAATTTTTGAGTTCTTCTTTACTTCTTTTCAGAAATTGTTTAAGTTAGATATGTAAAAAACGTACGAATCATAATATAAATAGTGAAAAATGGATATCTCAAGAAATCATTAATAATAGTAATGAAATTAAAAACGTATTTCGATTATCTTTTGTTTTATAGACATAACTATGGAACCAAACGTTGAAATTTAAAATTTCTTCGAGTTTCTTACTTTGCACATCAATATTTATTCAAATATATAAAAATTGAAATATTTATTTTCATTCATATAACTATAGAACCAAGTGTTAGATTTAAAAATTTCTTCCAGTTTCTCACTGGGCATGTTAAATTCTATTCGAATTTATATAAATTGGTAAACCGATTTGTTTTTGTTTTTCGTTTTTATCCACATAAATATTGAACTGAACGTTGAATTTTAAAATTTCTTCTTGTTTCTTATTTTGCACATCGAAATTTATTCAAATACATAAAAATTGGAAAATCGATTTTATTTTGTTTTTTTGTTTTCATCGAAATAACTATAGAAACAAACGTTGGATTTGAAAAATTATTGAACTTTCTCACATATATAAAAATTGAACTATTGATTTTCTTTTGTTTTCCATTTTTATTCATATAACTGTAGAACCAAGCGTTAGATTTCAAAATTTCTTCGAGTTTTCGAGTTTCATCCTCTCCATATCAAAATCTATTTAAAAATCTATAAAAATTGTACAATCGATTTTCTGTTGTTTTGCGTTTTTATCGATATAATTATCGAACCAAATGTTGGATTTAAAAATTTCTCCAACTTTCTCACTGGGCATATAGAAATCAAATATATAAAAATTGGAAAATTGATTTTCTTATGTTTTTCGATTATATTGACATAACTACCGCACCAAATGTTGGATAAAAATTGGACAATTGATTTAGTTTAGTTTTTTTTTGATAAACAGTTTTGATAAATTTTAATTATTTTTTTAGTATTTTTATTATTTATTCTAGAATATTATTTATCAATATTATATTATTTTTTAGAAAGTTTCAATTGTTTTTTATAAATGTTATTTGTTTTGACAAATTTATATTGGTTTTCTTTGCAAATTTCAATTGTTTTATTTAAAAAATTACAATTTTTTTAGAAATTTCAATTTCGTTAGTGTTTTATGTTTAATATTTTATTTAGAAATTTTCATTTGATTTTTGAGACATGTTCGTTTTTTATATAATCCTAAATTATCATTTTTGGGGAAATATTGTTGTTTTGACAAATTTCAATTGTATTTTTTTTAAACTATAAATAATTTTAATAAAAATTCTTATTACTTTGTATTATTTTATTTATAAATATTGTTTTCCATTGCTTATTTTTGTTTTATAATTTTCAGTAATGCTTTTTAGATTTCTTTTTGCAATTTTCATTTAAATGTTCAGTTTTTTTAAATAAACTTTAATTTTTTTTGTTAATATTGTTGTTCTCATAAATTTCTATTGTTTTTTTTTTGGGGAAATACTAATGTTTTTCAATTGTCATTTTGTTTTTTATAAATATTGTTGGCAAATGTCATTTATTTCTTAGGTATTTTGATTATTTTGAAATTTACATTTGATTTTTCACTAATTAGTTTGATAATGACCAGCTAAATTGTGTCGAAACTAGTCACTAAAAATAATAAAATGTGTCATATAAACAAAGTTTATTTTATTTTATTTAAAGTTATAAAATATGTATCACAAAGTGAAAGCCTCTATAATCAAATATTTTGTCATTCCTCTTATCGACCATATTTTGTAAAGCACAACTTGCTAACGATATTTACTCTTAATGCAGTTGGTAAAAGACAATTTCCATAATTTTGCTACAAATTCAATTAATCATTCATACAGCACTAGACACAAATCATAACATCAAACATCAAACTCGATTACTTGAAAATCACCAAAAGAACATGTATTTCCTAATTCAAAATTGTATTATTACTACTAAACATCTTTATTCACAGAAAGAAAAGAAAATATAATACATGTAATGTATAAAATAAAATAAATTCTGAAATAGTTGGTCTTCTGTTTTGTATTATTATTTTATTATTTACGTTATTACTCAAATTTTGTGAACCTAGTTTTATACAAATCTGTATCTTTTTAAATTTTCTCATCCATTTCTATTGAAAATTTCTAATGTATAATAAAGATTATATTCTATTCTATTCTAACTATTTTGGCGTGAGAGAATATACCTGTCGGTAGTTGTTTGCGGATTATCTCGAAAGGACAGTACCAGATTAAAAAGCGGCGAAAATATTAGTTCAGTCTACTCATTAAGAAGGTTTATTGAGGAATTGCAGCTCTCATTCACAATTTCGAAATCTCCGTGAGATTAAGCTTAATAAAGAAAACACTTTTACTTTTTTATACCACATTAAACTTTATTTGCAGTGACTAGTTTCGACTACACGGTAGTTTAAAGTGGTATAAAAAACTAAGTGTTTTCTTTATTCCTAATATTGAAATGTACCACGAAGTGAAGTCAAGATCCAAGAATTATTTTAATTAATTCATAGGCTCTTCTGCTAGTAGTTAAAGGAATAGAGAAAGCTCGATGTGATATGCTGCTAGTTTTTCCAATAGGGTGATATAAAAAAAATGGATTGAAGAAGCTATAAAAACAGCCCAACTCACGTAGGTTAAGTCGGAAATTCAAAACTTTTATCGGAGGAGAAATGGAATTCAATATTATCTGCATTCAGAACTAGCATATAAATTATATTGAATAGAATATTCACCATCTTTGATGATTTTGTTCTCAAAAATATTCACAAAAAAGATCATAAATTAAAAAGTCAGAGACCCAAAAAGATATTTCTAACCTCTAAATTCATAATTTTTTCAAAACTTACATTTAGTTCCCTAGAATAAGGTTTTCTTTCTCAAAATTCCAATTATAGTCCAATTAATTATAACAGATCCGTTAAATCCACAATAATTGTAGAAAAAGAACTTACACTCAAAAGAGTATTAGAACCCTTCATCCCTAGAACCCACATAGCAGATCATATTAAAATCCTATATTAGCAATTTCGTCCAAAGACTGTACAGTAATAAAATCACTTGAATCAAAAATATCCTCTAATTCCTTAATCTTAACTAAAGCGGATTAATCGAATCAATAGTTATTCGCGAAGGAGAGCAAAATATTAATAAAATGAACAATTTCATTGGAACGGAAAACTTAACTTCCTTAAAGAAAGATCCCACTCTAAAATTTTCAATATAAATCCGAAAGCTTTTATAAAATATCACAGTGTTTGTGTCAGATATTTTCAAAAATTTAAAATCGTCAATCAAAATCTCTTACTTCCTATTAGGCTTGTATCAAAACCCACAAACTTGATTCTCCTACACGACTTGTAGTTTCGTATAGTAGTAGTGTAAAAAGAAATTTATTAATTAAACACAATTAATTCTTCAAGAAATACACTTTTTTTTCCAGAACATTCAGTGATAAATTCTCTCCACTAGATGGCGTAGAAAGATTTTTACTAAAAAAACTTTTCGGACAGTTTGGTTTGAGTGCGCGTTAAATATCGACAAAAGAAAGGCAAAACTGCAAACCTGGCAGCTAAAGATGTAAATAGTGTTTATAATCCTGATATTGTAACAGACAATCAGGCGCAGTTTAGTTTCGTCGATTCCGTTACGGTAATTTCGATGTCAAAGATGCACGAAGCAGTGGAATGCTTATTTTCGAATATATCGATAAAATCATGAACATTGTGGAGTCTGGTCGTTATGTAAGCACTGTTTCGATTACCAAAGAGCTAAATATTGCAAAAAAACAGTTTGGAACCACTTGAATTAGGCTGGATACAAGAAGAAACTCGAGCCATATGAATAAACAAATTTCTATTTACGAATCGCTGTTAAATTGCAACAAAATCGACCTATTTCTGAAGCAGTTGGTTACTGGTGATGAAAAATGGATCACTTACGACAACGTCAAGTGGAAACGGTCGTGGTCGAATGGTAATAAACCGACGGAAACAATGGCTAAACCAGGATTGACGGCTAGGAAGGCTTTGCTGTGTGTTTGGTGGGATTGGTAGTGAATTATCTACCATGAGCTGCTTCCTTAAGGCAACATTCTTAACTGTACTGTCAAAAATTGGACCGCCTAAAGGAAGAGGAATTGTGTTTATCGATAGTGACTCGCCAGAAGCTCCGACTTGACTTAAATCATTCGGATCATTCTAACTATGATAATGGATTTCTTACCTTAAATACAGAACATAACAAGTGCCTTAATTTTCTCAATTTAAATATTTTATTCCATCAAGAGAGTATTGAATATAACTATTTAATTCACGTTCTTAAATTTAAAAAAAAAAAACTATTATTGCTTAGACTCGTAACACTGTGGCATCTTCAGACGAAGAAATTTACTTCAGCACATAAAAGTATGAAGCATGTTCAATTTATATAATTATAATCTAATTTTAGATTGTTGCCATTCTGTCTCTGGCATATATACATAAAAAATGTACAACTATATTAAAAATACATTCATTATAAGCATAAATGTTGATCCTGAATAAAATTCTGTGTACAAACTATTAGTTACAAAATTTTAAATTATGAAATACAAATTTTAATAAATGCAATACAAATTTGGAGTGTCCGCAATCGTTTGAATAAGTAGCATCAATTATTTTATTATGTTAAAAATGCAATTTTAAGAAAAACTATATAAAATTCTACATTCTTGAGTTTTGGAGACGTTTTACAGTGTGTTATTGATTACCTTGTAATTGAACTATTCACGAGAAATAAAAAATATAAGTGGTATAAAAAAGTTAAGTATTTTCTTTATTTAATAAAATTCTACATTTAAAATAGGTGTTACAATTTTTAAAATTACAAAATGCAAATTATATTACCTGTGGTTCAGATTCAAATTATATTAACTCTAATTCAATTTTAGAGTGTTTTTTGTTATTCGATGGAGCACTCTTTATCGCTTTTCTTATGTTTATCAAGCTTTTGAAGAATTTTATATGATAATATTTTAAACAATGTAGTATATTCCATCTTTTAAATTGCAACAGATAAAATAAATACCACCCATGGTATAATTCCGAAATTATTAAGCTTATCAAAGAAAAAACTTAATAAAATAAATTAAACAGTCATGTCGATTCAATTGGGCTTATCGCAATTATATATCTTCAGTTGAAAATCAAATTGTTTCTAATCCAAAAAATGTTTTAGACACATGTCAACTCTAAAAAACCGAACAGATCCAGTATTCCGACAACACTGATATATGATGATTATCAAGATGCTATAATCCTCATGACAGCAAATTGCTCTGGTGAGTTTTTTAAACATGTAAACTCTTCTTCATCTAGTATTATTAGGCCTGCTAATGTCAGTTATATACCTAATTTTGCTTTTTTTCTTATTTCAACGGATTCAGTAGTGAAAATGAATGAAACAGCTTCCAAATAATAATTCTGCTAGTAATGATAAGTTAAATAGATTTCTTTTAAATAATTGTACTGTTCTACTGTCCCAACTAATTGCCATGCTATCTGATTTGTTAATTAGTACTTGAAAATTTCCATACAAAATGAAAATTGCATATATTTGTCCTCTACCAGCAACATCATCTTAACAACTTTACTTCTATTGCAATCCTTGTATTTTTTCCTTGTATTACTCTGTTGTAATTTAAGAGAGAAATAAAGACTAAAAAATGGGAAAATATTTGAGAGCTTTGTATGATCAAATCTACAATCATATAAAATGCAACTTCATGGTGTTGTACCAGATCGTGCACCAGGAAGTAATCTATTTATGATTACATTTAATATTGCTGAAATACTTGATCCTACTGGGTAACTTGATGTTGTCTGCACCGACTTGTGAAAAGCGTTTGACAATGTTGATGCCAATAGTTTTCTGAACAAATTGAAAATCATCAAATGTGTTGATGGATTCTTATCTGAGTGGGCGTGAGTCAAATATCACTCTTAACAGCTTCAATACTTGCTTATATTTCGCAAAATCAGAGTGCCACAAAGTTCAATCTTAAGCCCTTTGTTGTTTAATATTTTTAACAATGATCTCTGTAAAAAATTGGATTGTGAACGCGTTTTTACTATGCAGATGAGTTTAAAATTTATTCTGAAGTCAAGTTAAATATAATCAAACGTTTACTTCTCTAGAAATTTTCATCATGCCTTGCATTATCTTATTAAAATTTTGCATTTGTCTTTGAGATTTCTAAACTTTTATCCTTCCTACAAATTTACTAGAATTTCCCGGAGATTCTAAATTTCCCAGCTATATATCTTTTAGTTAAGTTTTAGAAATTTTTAGCAATTTTTAATACAGATTTCTAGAATATTCCCACAATTATTTCTCAAAAATGTTTGCTTTTTTTAAATCTCTCTTTCAAATTTATTTTGGTTATATCTTACAATTTTATTAGAATTTTCTTAAATTTATGGGTGATTTTCTCTCTTTAAGAATCGCATATTCTTCTGCAAAATCCTCTAGACTTTTTTAGAATTTCTTATTTTAATGAATAACAGAAAAACGTTTAATTTTTTATACTACTTTTCATTCAAAATTCAAGATATTTCTTATTTAATACTCTAAATCTCATTAGAATTTTTTTTAAAGTCTCTATTCCCGATTTCCAGAATTGATTTATTCATTTCTATTATCTTTAAGCATCACAATGTTTTTCAATCATTTTTTGTTATCTTCAAAATTGTAAGAATATTTTCCGATGATTCTAGAAATAAAAAAATGGTTTATGAAAATTTTCAATATCGCTCATCTAATTTTTTTCAACCTAGAATCTTGTTTTTATGAATTAAAATAATTTGTGAAATTGTAAAAAATTCAGGAGTTTTAGAAATTTTTAGAAAATTTCCTTTCAGATTTCTGGAATATTTTGTATTATCTCTCAAGAATTTGCTATAATTTCTCGCGTCATCTTTCAAATAATTGACACTACTGATTCATTTCTAACAAATATTCTTAAAGCAAAATAATATTCACATGTCAATTATTAACTAATCTAAAATAGTCTTAATGTTTACTGAATGGATTTTTATTGTTGAAGTGATTTTAATAATTCTAAACCTAGAATAGAACTTGAATAGAAAAAAAAGGAAAAAACAAGATTCAGTAAATTAAAAGCAGAGATTTATGTTTATTTATGATAAATACAATATAATTAATAAAATTGAATTATTATTTACTTATCACGTTTCCAATCAAATTGATAGTCATCAATAAATATTAATGGCATTCAAGGTCATTATATATTTAATACAATAAAAGCATGCGGTTGCCGATTTATTATTAAAATTTATCAATTGGACGGTGAACTACCGCAGATCGATAACCCATTTGGCAGCTAATGAATTATAAATATAATGCAATTTGCATGTTGTGTAATAATTATTTATAAAATAATTACGTCCGAATCAATTATTATATATTGATTGCCTAAATGTAAGATTAGCTTACTAAAAGAAACTCAAACTCAAAAAAGCGAGACAGATATGTTCTAATATATCATTAGGATTTTTATAGTACTTTTAATTAATTATTATTTCTTGAATGTTGTCGGCGTTAACTTGGTGGTACATTTTAATAAGATAATTATTATTTAATTGTGAGCGATAAAGCCCGATAAATGAAATATTAAGTCTCCCTTCTTCACTAAATTTATTAATAGCATGTATATTACCAAAATGACAATTAGTTTACATCAACAGATGATCTAAAAATGAGGCTAGAGTGGAAGAAAACATATTTGGGTGTTTTAGACTTGGGAGGGGGAGAATAAAGATGTAGGCTTTAGACAAAAAATATATTTTCAATGTTCCTTTGGCTATTATTCAATCTATTAAAAAAATCTATAATTATTCTTTAAAATTATTTACAAACCTATATATATTTTAAATGAGTGTGAAAAGTTCGAACTTTTTTTTTTCGTGTCCCTCAAAATCCCTCGAAAAAAATTTTCAATTTTAACATTTCGAACTTTTTTTTTTCCCGACCGAATTTATATATATATACCTATCCCGAGCTATTAATCATGCCCAAACAAAATTCCATTAATCTTGCTCGAATTCGGTCCCCGAAGGGACTGCAAGGTCCTGGAGATTAGGTGGGCCGGTTCGATAATATTTGAAAAGTTTCCATAAGGTCATGTGAGACGCCCGAGGGGTTACTACGGCCCTGCCGGCGCCAATTTACATATACTTGATTTAAATTTATAACGTATAACCGTCGTTAATTAGGACCGTCGAGTTGTGAAACTCGGTTGACTTAGTTCGACTAACTGGCGTAATGTTTTGCACCGTCTGAAATTTCAATTCGAGTTACTCGGAAAGTACGAAATAGTGAAGAAATTTAATTTATTAAGCCACCTTCTTTAAGATAAAGTATTTGATATAAATCAATTATTGAACATCAATTTTTGTAAGCAAATAAAGACGTTTATTATTATTATTATTAACAAAATTACAAACTGATCTATTTTAAACGTATATTTTATTCTTATTAGGAAATATTTCAAGAACATACTAATAATGTGTTTGATTTTATCTGATTCAGCAAACAATTACACATAATGAAGAAAATGGTTTCGACCGTTATTTCGTGGTAATCCACATTGAATTGAAAAATTCACAAATAACAATTATTTGTAGTTAAAACAAATTAAATTTTTAATTCCGTGTAATTAGACATACAAAAAATTATAAAATTAGACCTTCATTGAAACATTAAATATAAAACTAAACAAGTATTTAATCTACAAATCCACCCTTATAAAAAATATAGCTATTTCAACTTAAACTGTAAATAAGGTTGCCTATCAACTCACCCTAACAGCGCAACTCGATACGAAATATAAATTAAATTTGAATTGCATTATAAAAAAATAGACGATAAATCGGTAATAATTGCTTATTTACATGAAAACCATCGCCACTCCTGACTGGTGAATCGTTCAATGCGCACATTAAACCCAATTACGTACGCTATTGTATGCATGGTGCTGTTATTAAGTGAGTTGAATGGTTCTCGTATTGCAAATGCGTGGCCATTGGAGTGTTCTTGCCCGATAAACAGCAACATTGCATGCAATCTGTTGAATAAGATAGTAATTGGTGTCGCACCCCAAACCCTGAATTGTAGGGGATCCTGTGGTCGATTCCCAGACCGCAATCTGTGCTCTAACAAAATAGTACGAGTAATTCATGACCCCCACCCCGCCACTCAGAACACCTTAACCGCAATAGCTGTTGATCGGCTTCCATTAAGAATGCAGTATTATAACGTTAAAGGGTTGGTATTAAATATATATCTATATACAGAGTGAACTGAATAGTGAATTAATATTCTGATATGAAATGAATTCATATGTGTATACGAGTATTTTACCGATTAAAGGGTAGAATTAAGAATAAATAGATGCAGGTAAAGAGCTTTTTATATGTTGCTGGAAGCAAACTTAATTAAAGTGAAGATAGATACAGGCAAAGAGAAGAAGGTTCTAGTAAAATATATCCTTCTATATGTAAATAAATTATTGCAGTTACTAATTAAAGTTATCATGTATATGTAGATTGGGTGGGTGGCACTTATCCACCCTCCAATCAGTAAAACAAAAGCGAGGGTTTTTAATTAAAAAATTTTAAATGTAAACAAACGCAATTACTATAAAAAGTCAGTCAATAAATCTCCGGTCGAACTAATAAAAACAATTTTCACTTTATTCATCAATATTCTCTCCTATTATTGTGACTCTGTTAAAAAAGTAAAAGTATGTAATTGTAGGAAAATTGATTGAAAGAGATAGAAAATAAATATAATAGAGACAGATGTTAAAAGTATAAAAGAAGAACAGAGATTTAAAAAGATATGGTAATAGATGCGCAGTAAGAAAGATAAGAAACAAGAAATAAGAGGAAAAATACTGTAGACTGTAGACACCCCTCTCACATTGTGGATCACGTAAGTTGGATAAAACAAAGCAGTCCAGAAGCATATGCTCGGCGATTTCCTCTTAATCTTCACACCCTCTGCAGATAGAACTAGACTGTAGTCTCAGTCTGTTCAGGTGCGATTTTTGATGGCAATGTCGTATTAGGAACCCTACAGCCTTCCGTAGGTTTTCTCTCAACAGTCACATAGAGAATCTGACCGTTTTTTGATTGTTCATCGCGATGGTTAATACATTTTTCAGTAGAGTAATCCAGTCTTGCAAGGAGGGGTCCAAACCACATATCCTTCTTTCGGATGACTTCCTCGCCAATCTACTGTTATCTCTGCTGTTGTGTCCTTTCAGCAAATATAGGGTTAGCTTATTGTCACGAGCCGCTTCTTCCAAGACTACGCAACATTTCAGCGTTAATGCTGAGGTAATTTTACAGCTAGCAAAGAACGAAATTGCTGCTCTGCTGTCTATTATGATGTATATTTTTTCTCTTGATCTTCTTACCAAAGATCACCTTTGCTGCATATACTATACCCACGAGTTCCACCCTTGTTGGTGTGCTTATTGTCTTACCTAGTGCAGTACTTTTTTCAGGGACAAGTTTTTGCAATAAATTCCTACACCTGCACCTGTTTTCGTCAACGACCCATCAGCGTATATATTAAATTAAAAAAAGAATTTGTCACAAGAAAATATTTTCGTTTTTTCAATTCAAATAGTTTCAATAGTCTGAATAAAAATAATTATTGTCATTGTAGCAAGAACGTTAATTACTCGCTTAATTTAATTTATGCATTAAAAAAACCATATTTATTATAAATATAAATTAAGAAAAGATATTGAAAATACATCCAATCTATATTCCGTACGAGATTGAATAAGTTACACCGCCGAGATTATGAAAAAAAAAAATTGGAACAATACCGAATATCGATTAAAGCAATCACTCAGAACCGCAGGAGCAGCGGCAACATCAACGAGGAAAAAATGTTTGAAGAGGAACAGATACACACACACACATCTACACACTGTTTACATTTATGGTTTCATCATCATTCATTTTTACGTAATATCTGACAGTTCACCCATTGCGGAATCAATAAAAAGAGATACGAGTCTGTCCCACTTTTTTGCGGCATGAAGGGAAGATTACACCCTTTCACGTGTTCCCTTTTATGCCACTCTTCCCTGTGCCTAAATATTATCCTGGCGTGTCCGTGCGCGTAAAAAAATACGTATTTGCTTTGGGAATTACATAGGTTTCACTTTGATGCCTGTTCATTATGTCGGAATTTATGTATGGTAGTAGGGTGGGAAAGAGGAAAAAAAAACGGAACAGGATATCATTTATCAGCCGAATACTGATTATGCAGTACACTTATAATAATAGGCTGTTTATAAGGACGCTGTAAATACTTATTTAATATGGTATGTAATATTGGCATTTTATATTATATGTTCTTCTTGCTCTAATGTAGTTGTATTAACTGTAAACATAAAAGATTTAAATTTTATACAGAAATTATGGCCATACATCTAGTTTATAAAACAATTGTAGGCACGTATTTCAATATTTAAGGTCTCACCATTACAGTTTTGATTTTAAAATATTGTAAGTAATATAGATTCTTATATCTAATAACAAATAAGCCATATATTGTAAATAATCTGGTGAAAGACCACCAAAATGACCTCTACTGGCAGTAGAGTCATGAAAGCAGAATCATGCGAGAGTGGATGATCACTTGAGCCTTTCCATGTGAAGTCGAAATTTTTATATACAATTATGTGTAAGTCTCGAAACAATTATATTAACATTGTATAACTAAATAAAAATCAAATAACTACCTTATATGATATTTATAATAAACATCAACGTTTTAATATAGACATTTCTACCCTATTTAAACTACATTATTGTTATAAACCTTTACGGTAAACTTGTAGGTGACTAACTAAAGTAAGCGATTAAATTCATTCTCGTAATTTAAACGCGGAAGCGGTTTCTTTCCCACTATCTCTCTCTCTTTTTTTTCTATTGGATTTGCAGTGGAAGCAACAAATATTTATCTAGTGTAATCGTGGTAAAGGTAAACTTTATGCTAGTAAATTTCACACTGGCGAGAATTTGCAATTCAAATATTCCGGAGGGCAGAAGACGAGCGGAATTAAAATGTTTCCAACTCTGGCACTATTTCTTTTAATTATCCTCCACATAGGGGCGTAGTTTGCAGACCTACAGGGTGTTCACCTGTTCTAATTATCATGAATATGCATGCTGCAACTGAAATAAAGGGCCACTACTATTTCTCCGCGTATACTTTTATATTTCAGTATAAGCAGTTGCAATTGCTGGAACTCGTGTTATGAAACGATATGTGTATTAATTTGTATTTAATAGAGTAATTAGGGGCAATTATTTTTACAGTTGATTAACATAATTTTTAAACTTTACTAGAAATAGTTTTACCTTGGGGAACTAAAAAGTTCATTCGTTGACGTACACCAAATTAAAGTTACAGGAAAATTTCCAAAATATTCTTACGATCTATAGAGAGGATAAAGACCTAAAATTTAAACAATATTTATTAACTCAATTTCGGGTTGAGTAATGTGAAGTGTTCTATATTCTGATGAACGAAATAAAATTCCTTACTTCACTTATTAAGATTGAACCATCATACTACTAATATAAACATACCTAGAATCATTAATAAATCCTTCTAAAATGTTTGGTGGTAGATAGTATTATTTAGATAAACTACAATTACATTCAGTAGTAATTTCTATTGTTGTTATTTGCATGACTTACTGAAGTATAAACGTGGGCGTGTTTTTCTATCGAACTTGTTCGACAGATAGATTTACGATACATACAGCAGCACTGAGGTTTCATGCGAAACAAGTCCAATACTTTGTAAGAATTCGGCGGAGGCAGATATAAACTTTATGATTTGTGGAGCTCGTAGCAGGCCGGACACGAATCTAGTTAGAGTTTCCCTTGATATATGCGGGATCAAATATCACATTAGATATTCCCGGGCAGCCCCGGGATACGTAATTTCGCTCTCTAACTAATTCTAAATGATTTTGCAGTAACTACGCGCAGAAACTTTCCGTGTTTAATTACATTTTGTAATTCTATACATTTCATACTATTTTTTTCTAATTATAATTTATATAATCAATAGAGAATGTGTTCTATATTCAGAATAATATTTTCATGGTTTGCGACTAGTGTATGTGAAAACTAAAAACTTTTTCTTTAAACATAAAAATCGATATTAACCTACATTACTTCTTCTACTCCCCCCTCTTCGTATACCTTTTCTAAACTGTAATCAATCAAACACGTTTGCATTAAAGAAGAGCTTCTACTTAGTCAATAAAATTTTAATTATAAATGAATGAGTTGAAAAAAATACTAATATAACAATAAAGCCTCTAAATACATAAAGTATTCCATATATTTTATACAAACGCGTATAAAAACCTTTATTTGTATTGTTCACATAAACACATTATTATCATTTCCATGTATGTCCATAATAATCACAAAAAACCAATATAAAAGCCATTTGGATTATGCAAACATAACGTTGTGTGTTTTATATATATATAACGAACCATATAAATGTATTATTTATGACTCAATGTACCTGTACTAATTATAAAGAGAACGTGTATTAAATATTTGTGCTAAACGCAAATCCTTCATTTTAGTTCCGACCGATAAATTTATTCATCAGCATGCGCTCTATTGAATAAACGTAGAATTGATTATTCGTTATTATATGTTGTACAGAACGGAAATCCATTCAATTTTAATAATCCTCATTCAGCAAACAACATTTTTAATATTCAAAATCCAACCGACGATTTAGTAAATTCCGTCCTCGTTATCTAGAATAATTTAGCCACTGGTATCCTAAATTTGTCACATGCTGCAAATAAATTATTGTTGCCAGTGCTGCCTGAATTAATATTCAGCTCCAAATCTACGTACATACTCTACACGGATTGATCATAAAACTTTGGTAGGATCTATGTATGTTGTGTCCGTGTGTTTAAAGTTTAATGTGATGTCACATTAACAACGGCATGATGTGTAGCTATCGACTTGAACTACATATGTCTGCGTCGGCTGGTGAATAAAATAGATTCGTAGTGAAATTTGTAATCTGGTCAATTTAATACGTTTAATGATTACATAATATCAAATAGACAAAAAGATGTCTATAATTCAATTGCATTTAAATATTATAATTGATTCGTAATTGTAAACATTTGTTTATATTTTTATAATAATTTTTAAGGAGAAATTTTTGTATATAACTACAGCTCCTTTTTTTCTTTGGTTTTACCCTAGTTTCAAATAACATATCATCACTAATCTTTGAGATACTTAAAAACAAGGATATTTCTTTCATTTTGGACCGAGTTTTAACATTTTTGCAAAGATATTTGCCTTAAATATTTCCTAGATATTTGAAACAATTGTTTCACTCAACTGTTTCATTATTTCGAATTTTATTTACAGAGGTAGCAATAATTCTCTTACTTTGATTAACTATGCTATTCAGAACAATGTTATTGATTTTGTCTTTTTGATCATATTTTTGACCATAAGATTTTAATCCCTATTTACCTACACATAAATAAAATAAGAGATCTTTGTTTACCCACATTGTTGGCCAAGAAGCATAAAGATAGGTTCAAATCACCAAAACATCAAACACTTGGCCTTGACTTGTATTTTGTTTCTCTGAATTTAAAGCACTCATTTAAATGCACGAAAACGAAAATAATGAAAGAAATCCCGGAGAATCTGGTTTCAATATACTTAATAAATACTTTTTTGATTCTAGAAAATAAACGAATAATTGTTCCTTGTATAAGCAAGTTTATTTCTTTTAATATGGAGCTTAACAATTCATATGTCTTCTTTGAAAGATTTAGACCTCTAATTAGATTTATTGGAATATTTCTAACTGCCCAAATCCTTACATATATGTATTGGACGTTCTTGACTTCTTGTTTTGATATCATTCTGTAACTATAATGTTTAATTACCTCTTTAGAAAGAATGTAAAATCTCTTCAATTACGAGATACAGCTGCAACATTTGTAAAGCATTTTCTCAATAGCAACTATATTATTAGTAATCGAATAAACGAATAAATGTCATAAAATAGATTACTTGGATGCAACATTAAATTTAAGCCAAAATCAATTTCGTATTGATGTGCTTAGTATCCAAACTTATATATTGTATTCTTCTCAATTTGAAGCGATATTTATAATTTTATGTACTTATGTTTGACAATCACCATTTTGTGATCGAAATTTAGAGGAGAATCACATTTTTTCTTCATATATTATACTAAAGTCTCAATGTTTTTTTTTGTTTTAAGGTCACTTTATTACCAATTAAAATAAATATGTTTAGGATTAATCTGGATAAATCCCAAAAAAATGGAAGATGTCTTTCATTAAGCACTTCTTATTTTTAAATTTAAATAAAATGAACAAAGTGTGTGTGAGATATCTTTAATATTTTTATTCGTTTATTCGAAAGTCACATCAAAGAAGATGATAATCGTCGACCTATAGCGTTCGCTGTTAACGGTGAAGGCCTGGTGAACGTCGTTCTCAAAGAAATATGGACCTGATGTCACCATCTGTCCAAAGTACACACCAAACAGTGACTTTTTCTCGATGTATTGGATGTATTGACATACCTATTCATCATTTTTAGAGGATCTAGATGGATGGTGAAAATTAAGGTCAGTTTCCAACTGCTCGAACGACGATTCAGCAAGCACACGTCGTTGTCTATGGTCGCTTATATTTAGCTTCTGTGTGAGAATTTTGTACGGTGGCATGGCCTATTCACGACACTCACTCACAACAGCAGCGTTGATATCGTCAGTTCCTAAATTCTGCCATCGTACAGGTAACACATTACTCAATAAGTCTCCGGTCTAACGAAGAAAAACAGATTTTGTTTTAGAAAATCCACTTTATTCATCAACATACTGTCCTTCAAAAGCGATAAATTTATTCCAACACTCCTCTAACTTTTCGATGTCCTTTATGTAACACGATTTGTCTTTACTCTCAATATAAGCCTCAGCTTCGACAATCACTTCTTCATTTGAGCCAAATTTCTTTTCTTTGACTATTATTTCATGTTTGCAAAAAGCCAGTAGACGCTGAGTACCAAATCTAAAGAGTACAGTGGGTGAAAAGGCAATTCAAAGCGAAATTTGTCTATCAATGCCATTGTTTTCATCGATTTGTGACATGGAGAATTGTCTTTTTTCTTGATTTTTGCACTCAATTAATCCAATAATGTCATGTAATATGCACTATTGATAGTTTTGCCTTTCTCAAAATAGTCAATGAAAAAAATTCCATGCGCAAAATACGGTTACCATAATCTTGCCAGCCGACTTTTGAGTTTTTGGTGGCTTTGCACGACTTTCAACAGCTGCTCTCCACTCAGCTCACGATTTTTTTTTGTTTAGGTATGTTGTGGTGGATCCATGTTTCATCTATTGTCATACCAACGCAAGAAATTATTTTTATTTTCCTTCAACAGCTCCAAACAGCGCTCAGAATCATCGACGCATTGTTGGTTCTGGTCCGGTGTGAGGAAATGTGGCACTCACTACCGAAGCAACTTGTCCAAATTTTTATGTAAAATTGATATCTTCAAGGTGTCTGCTATCTCGCATACCTTCTTTTTACGGTCTTTTAAAGCACTTGTGTAGATATTTTTTATATCTTTCAGAACAACTGCCGATTTTGGGCGACCCAGAGCTTTCATCATCATCATCGATGCCTATACAACCGCGTTTAAATTCAGCATAGCAGTTAATAATAGTTGATTTCCCTATTGCAGAGCTCCCATAATGCTTATGAAGCCACTGTTTCACTCCAACAGTATTTTCCCCATCAAAAAACACTATTTAATTAACACACGAAATTCCTTTATATCCATTTGCTTTCTTCTAAACTCATGGTCAGAATTTCATAAAAATATGATATGTACTATTTAAAGGTTAGTACTACCCGAAAATCACCTAAATATTTATAAATGTATGTGTGTGTTGGACCGGTGACTTATTAATTGACGTATTATTAGTTCATTGTGTGATTTTTCTACTACTGTTTTCATGTAATACAAATTTAAACCTTTTTAAAGTATAATCACGAGTATAGTTCGTCGAGACTAGAAAGAGCAATATCGGCAGTTAAGATACCCCCACTATCCGACCCTTATACGTCCTTGTCCCGTTATTTTGAACTTAGATTCTAAAGAAATAAAAAGTTTTATTGTACTCCGCGAAGTTGGCAAAATTGCTGATGAAAACTTTACTCTTCGGCCGGATACTTTCACGCTGCAACAAATACAACCCCCCCGCCCTGCCCCCCTGAGGGGCGGTCGGCCGTCGCGGGGACGGGCGTGTTTATTTTTTTATATGCCTGGCCGGACTGTATTTATGGCGCGGGGTCGAAATTAAATTTCCTTTTATAAACTTTTTATGATAATCTGCTTTATTAATTTAGTTTTTGCATTTATATTAGGATTTTCCCCCGAAGCGGGGCGTTTCCGCCGGTCCCATGACAATCGTAAAACCGCCGTGCCCTGCCCGTATTAATTTCATCCCTAAAAAGGAATTTAAATAAACATTCACTCCCCGTTAAGAGACTTCCATCCGACATCCTTACGACCTGGTTGTGTGCGTTTTACTTTCATTTTTTTTTGCCAAAGGCTTAATTTTAATACGGGATATCTTTGAAGTTTACAACCCCGGTCGCTCTCAAGGAATGATTTTATTAACAAGTAATGCTTAAAAGTGGATTTAATACTGTAAAAAAATAACTGTTTCTACTTGTGATACATATTTATTATAATAATAATAATCTTATTTATGTAACTTCCTTACGTTTACTAAAATATATTAAAAATAATAATTTAACGGATTTAAAATGTAACTTTTAATTTGTGTAATTAAATTTTGATATTTTTGTTTAATTTTACTGATAGCGAAATTGGCGATCATCATATAATAGTATATTATTCAACGAGTGGTAATGTAGGCAATAACTCACGCGGATGAAATTTGCAGCACGAGCCACTAGGTGAGTACTGTAATCATCCAATAACTCACCATTTCCACGAGTTAAATACTTTATCTACGACAATAACATTTTTTTAGTAAAACTATATTTGAAATCTCTGTGACAATTTTTTGACATTTGTCAATTTTCAGCTAATTTGAAAATATAGATTTAAAGAAAATACCATGACAAACTGATCCATAACAGTGAGTTATAATTCCTAGTTCATATAGTTATGATTCATAACTCACGCTATTTAATTATATATACCATTATTTGTACTAATCTAGATTAATAATAAATATATAACCCAATAGGAGTAGATAAATACTTGATTCAATAATACATTTTTAAGATGATCAATAATACGAGATAATATTTTATTATATTGTTTTATGATGCAATAGTATAAAATATTTTCAGGACGACGTTTGTATAAAAAGTAAAATAAGCTGTTTGTGTTGTTGTGCACCCTCCTTTCATCGGACCGATTCCGTTGTTATGCAATTCCATCTTGTCCCAATTTTGTCAACGCTCGTTCCTTTATCTAACTCTATTCCGTCCGGGGCAATTGCCAAATGGTAATTGCCTGCCATTTATCAAGCTCCCACTAACATGCTTTTCATTCTTTTACAGCGCGGTCTATATAAATAAGATTATACGATACTTTTCACTTAATTTCCAACGACCGAAATAAACGAAATTAACTCGTTTTGTAGCGAATTAATATGTGACGTTGATAAATTACTTAACCCTATCGTAACGTGCATCGAGATAAGCAAACGATCGACTTCGGTCTAAACTCAACCACCCCATCCCCTCCGACCGAAAACCCGAAATTACACTATTATCTCCGAAATAAATCGGTGATTTATTCCCGGCCGTTTCTTATAATATAATTTCGCAATTACTGCGGTATCTGGCAAACCGGATCGGATCGGTGTTTACGTCCGCGAATATATTGTATATCTGGATTAATAATTCCCAATTTGTGGGGGTTTTGTTCACTGTCGTTGTCGGCGCTTTTAATCTCATTTTTATTGATTATACATCATACACCGGCATCGGCGAGCTTTTGTAAGAATACACTGATCGCTAACGAACTATTGATTTCGTTTCAGGTTAATGTATTTTTTTTGTTGGTTAGTCGGACGGGCGCTGCTTTGAACTAAGTATTTTTCAATATTTTCATTAAACCTGTGCTGATTAAAAACGAAATAGACTGCAAAAAAATTGTTTTTATACACAACATCAACGCCCTTGATGAATTGCATGACCTAAATCACAGAGATAGAGAGATATAAAGCTTCCTTCGTAATTATTTGGATACTGATAAATGAGAATAAGATACAAATAGCGAATACCATTTTAGAATACGAGGACTGGTCTATATATTTGGGAAATGGACAATAAAGGTTCAATGTTTTACCAGTAGAGTCACTCAGAATGTTTTGATATCTATTAGCCATTTGTACTGCTTACAGTTAAATAAAAAAAATTGATGTAACTTTATCAGAATCTTTCGGAAAATTAAAGAAAAATAACCACAGAAGACGCATTATTCGACACCAGGACCGATAAGACAAGAGAACTGAATGTCGTTTCGATGGGCCATCCGTCGGCCCTCATTTAGCACCTGATAACTTCTTTTCATTCCCACTAATCAAAAATTATTAGCAGATTAACGTTTTCGGCGCCTGAAGGTACATTCTAAATGAACTTTTTGGAGGTATCGAATCGAATACAAAAAAATGCTTCCAAAATTGGTTTAAACATTAGTTGTCAAATCAAAATTAATATAAAAAACTTCTTAATTTGCATTAATGGTTAGAAAATGCCCATCTTTGAATTTGCAAGGTGTGATGATTCACAAATCAACCGATTTGCATTGATTGAACAAGTCGCATTGGCCTTCATCAGGTGGCGATCGTAGAAAAACTTAAGTTTTCTCAAATTCTTCTAGAAGTAATCGCTCCGAATTTTAATAGAAATTCACTTTTAAATTCAACGACCTATGGATCATATTCCATTTATATCTCTCTTTGTATTGACATAAATTAGCTTATTAGTTACTACCGCTTTTTAGAATCCTTTTAATAAAAATTTCTTCCTAGTTCCAAGCACCTTTTTTGTACTGCTTGTCAATATAAACCATTTATTTCTGAATGTATATCCTTGTTGGGAATTAATAAATGCCTTTTTCGTAACAATAATCTTCTGTAAGTCTCTAATGCTGGATATTTAATTAAATATTTAATTTAATCCTCTTAAATCGACAGAGCTTTGTATTGTTAGCCAACATAGACAATTTATCTTTAAGTGACTTTTTTGTTGCTAATGATCATAGCCAATTTACTTCTGTCTTCACAAACTTACCTTAAATAACCTTGTTAGGTTATTATGATATATTAAGAAAATACTTCTACAAGAAATCTCTTGAAATGCTGCAACTTTTAGTGAAAAGTCTCTTATAAATCCGAACCGAATATCCAAGAAGCCGTTAAAAAGGTCGCATAATCGGAGTCAGCAACGGAAAGAATTTAAAAAAAACTGACATTTTACGACCTTCGAAAATTGTCATTATTTCATATATGTACAACATCTTTATTAACAAACAAACATATATATAATACATGTATGATCGATAATGTTAAATGGCTATCGACCAGCGGTCTTTCAGCCCGGATTTGTATGTCTTTATATGTCTGGTCAGTCTGTTTCTGATGATGGTGATGATGATGATGATGATGATAGATGATGTGATGCGATGAATTCGAATGTTGTTAAGGAAGGGGTTTTATATTTTGGGCTTAGGTCAGGATTTATGCGCAAGCAGTAAAGGAAAAGGATGTGTTGGTTGAAGGAGTTTTTGGAAATTGTTTCGCTAAGGCATAGAAGGCATTCATTGATGATTATTTCACATTTGTGTAGATTTTTGCGTTTAAGCGAATCACTCTTGCTACTCTTAATTAAAGTCACAACGTGGTGATTTAAGGGGAACGATGACGCTTTTATAAAATTACCTGAAAAATTTAAATAACCAATCGGTGCGATGGTACCATTAAGTTATAAATAAGGTATAAATTATATGATTTTGTTGAACATCAGATCCAAGAAAATTATTCTCATTTTTAATTTACATCTTCATGCACTTGTCATAAATTAGCTTATTAGTTAATTCCTTTTGTTTGAGAAAATCCTTCTACAATTAGTCTACCACTAAACGCTGCAACTCTTAATGAATTAAATTGAATGAAATTTTTATTGCTATAGTTGTCATATTCAATTAAGCTGAGCCCACGTTTAGTAAATTTTTTAGAACTTTTTTAAACTTAAAATATATTTTGACTTAAATATTGAATTGAAAAGGCAGTTACTCGGTAAAATTCCATCAGTTTCGACAATAAATCTGTGAAATTTTTAAACAAAGTGTTTTATTTACCTATACTTCTTTAAATTCAATCTTTGAGTGTTGCCATTTTGTTTTCAGAGAAGTTGCATCCAATTGTTTTTTAGGGATTTTAAAGACTCCTTAATTCTGAAGGTATTTTGAAGTTATCCTACGTTCGGATATTTTTCAAAGAGCTGAACACGTCTAGATATGTTCAAATTCATGTTTTGGGCGTTCTCATTTTATTTCTCGAAATGGTAAATCAATTGTTTTGTAGGAATTGTAAAAGTACATTAATTGAGGACATATTTTAAAAATTTTAAGGAAATCGTTCCTTTGATAATTTTCTTGAAGTATAAAATTCCTATTAATATCCAATGATTTTGGTGATGCCACTAATCACAGTCAATTTATTTCTGTCGCCAAAGACTTCACTTAGATTGTTAAATCTAATTCCTCAATGAGAATTTTTTCCAAATACTACGGCTTTCAACGAAAGTCCTTCGTTTGATAATTTTCTTGAAGTATAAAATTCCTATTAATATCCAATGATTTTAGTGATGTCACTAATCACAGTCAATTTATTTCTGTCGCCAAAGACTTCACTTAAATTGTTAAATCTAATTCTTCAATGAGAATTTTTTCCAAATACTACGGCTTTCAACGAAAATTTACCCTTAAATACAAGGTGACGCAAAAGTAATGTCATTGTTCGACACAGGCTAAACGAGTTTTTTTGCCGCATGTTGCTGCATTTGGTCTCGATCATTGTTGGTTTCAACAGGACGGAGCAACCGCTCACACAGCTCGGGTAACTATGGAGATTTTAAGACACCAATTTCCAGGTCCCGTTTTGGAGTTTTGAACTGTCCGTTTAGATCGCCAGATCTAACAACACCAGACTTCTTCCTTTGGGGCTTTTTAAAATCTCGTGTTTACCACAACAAACCACGAACCTTGCAAGACTTGAAAGCTAACATTGAAGAAGAAATCGCGAATTTGGAGCCAATGCAACAATTCAAAATGCCGCAAAACGAGCGCAATTATGCATCAACTCGGGAGGTGGCCATTTGAGCGATATAATTTTTTCCAAGTAATGTAACCATTAATATACTTTCAAATAAATTTTTGATGCAAACAGAGCTCTTTTTTTGTTCATTTATAACAAACTGGCAGCCAATTCAAACTATGACATTACATTTGCGCCAAATTGTGCAATTATTTCCTTAAAAATTTATTTCTATTTTAATAGTGTTGCTGTTTTTAATAATTCTTTGGCATGTAGCCTTTTCAAATGCATCGACTTTTATTGAAAATATTAGCTTAAATCCAATAACACTATTGCTATAAAAAAAGCTTCTTAAGACTCTTAAGACCTTAGTCTTATTAAAATCATCATTGTCAATTTATTTAAGAGGTAGGCTGAAAATTTCGTAGCCTAACACAATAAAACAATTTTTTTTTTGCAAAATTCTATTTTATTATTCAACATAGTTGCCTTCGAGGGCGATACAACGATTATAGCTGTCATGTAATTTGTTGATACCATATATACAAATTCTCTTTAGCCTTAAAATAAGCCTCAGTTGCAGCGATAATTTCTTCATTAGTGCTGAATTTATTTCTAGTGAGCATCTTTTTGAGGTCTGCAAACAGAAAAAAGTCACTGGGGGCCAGATCTGGAGAATACAGTCGATGAGGAAGCAATTTGTAATTTAATTCGTGCAATTTTGCCATCGTTTTCATTGATTTATGACACGGTGCATTATACTGATTAAAAAAACACTTTTTTTTTCAAGGTAATCAATGAATATTATATCTTGCGCATCCCAGAACACTGATGTCAAGGTTATGGCATCAACCGAATTTTGCGTCTTTCCACGCTTTGGATTCGATTAATCGCGTGCTTTCCACTCGGCTGACTGTCGATTATATTTATATTCCTATAGACTGGCCTCCAATAATATTGTTAAATTTTCCCTATATACTGGCCTAAAATTATCTTTTTAAATAATTAATTTCACTTCAGAATATTCTTTCATAAGTAGCCTTACTAATTAATCTGCTGTGACTTTTGATTAAAACCTTTAAAATTTAATAAGATTAGTAGTATCAGCAAGCATACTCAACTTACTTCTGTCTTTATAGGCTTGCCATAATAAAGTGGTTTGGCCAATAAGCACTTCGAATTAAATGGTTGCTTACTTTTTCAAAAAAAAAAAACTAGACATGTGGCAACTGTACTACTGAGATTCATTTATTTAACATAAGACTAAGGAAAACCAAACACCGAAAACTCATCATAACAATAAAACCACTAAAATCCAAATGTCATTCAAGATAAATTTGAGGTTGTTTAATTAGCTAATACATATTAAACAGGGTCTTTTCAAAAGCTACATTTTTTAAGAACAAAATATTCTCTTAAACTTATTGACCTTAAGTAGTAATCCGAATCAATTATGAATTTTCATACGTTTGTCGTAAAATAACTTTTAAGTAAATTTCTCTCTGTTGAGAACATTTTTCTACAAGTAATCTGTCCAAATGCTGCGACTTTTAATGTAAAATCCGTCTTAGATTGAACGATCTTTAAGTATCTCGTGATTATATTCAATGTATAATCTGCTTCGCAGAATAGTTAATTCATTCATTTCTCTTTAGAAAATTCTTTTACAAATAGTCTTTTTAAAAAAACTCCGACTTACAAGTAAAACTGTCTCTTTAATCAACATAGATAACTTATTTCTGTTTTTATATCCTCGTAGCTAATTAATAACCACCTCTTACTAGAGAACATTAATTTTACAATTCTCTCTTCAATTTGCTAATTAACATTAGGCATTTATGTCTTCCAATGACGATAGTGTTACGAGTGATCATAGTCAATTTATTTCGATCTTCAAAGTCTGGCCTTAAATGATTTTGTTAGTAAGAAAATCCATCTGCAAGTCTCTTGAAATATTGCGACTTTTAATTTTAAAAAATCCCCTTTAAATCCAATGATCGTGGCGTTTTCACTCGCCCTGGTCAATTTATTTATCTCGCAATGGTCTTGCCAGAATTTATTTTAGAAAATTTATTTATGGCGGTTCTTTTTAAATACTACAGCATTCAACAAAAAGTCGCAGTCTCTATCTTCAGTGCCTATTTTTGCTTTTATAGTCTGGCCTCGAATTACTTTCAACTCAGAAAATCATTTTTCAAATAGTCTTTTCAAATGCTGTGAGTTTTAATTGATCTTGTTATTATTTCCTTTTCTTGAGCAATTCATCCAGTGAATAATTTTTCCAAGTGTATATGACCATTATACTATTAGTAATCATAGTTAATTTATTCCCGTCTTCGTAAGTTTGTGTTTGCTAATTCCTAATTTTTTCTCTTGACATAAATCGTGTACGACTAGTTAATGACCTTTGTATTATTAGTAATCATAGTGATTGAATTTGATTCTAGTTAATCGCGTGGTGAAACATTTTTTATATTAAGGGTTGTTTATAGAAAGGCACATGGTTGGTTTCACAATTTTTACGATTTATTCCGACCAGGAATTCCTGGATAATAATATAAAAATCGAAACTAGTCGGAATAAATCGTAAAAATTGTGAAACCAACCAAGTGCCTTTCTATAAACAACCCTTAATATTAAAAATGTTTCACAAGATAAAAGACAGATACGATTATTTAACGATAAACATTTCAACAAGTCTTTTCCAAAAAAAAAGCTATACAAAGGGAAGATAAAAGGCAGATACGATTATTTAACGATAAACTAAAAGATTTGCGTAATACTTTAAATGTAGTATCTGAGGCGTATAATAAACTCCAATATCCAGAACTTAGGGTAATGCGAAATGAATATAGGAAATCATATAAAAGAGAAATAATATCGCGGCAAATTGAACTTAATAACGTACACATCGAGAAGTCAAGGTGTAAGACAATAGCAGTCTGGGATGTATTCAAATCAAAAACTAAATGTGATGTTATTAATTCCTGGGATATTACATCTGAGCAATTTAATGATTTTTTTGCAGAATCTGCCAATGGAATTTTTGCATCCCTACCTACTTTTCTTGTCGATCATGTGCTCTTAATGTGTAATAATGTCACTAGTAGTAGTTCCTATTTTAAATTTTATGAAGTGTCTTTATCTACTGGAAGTAATGCAATCTACAGCTTAAAGCAATCTAAGAGTAGAGATATTAATGGAATAAGTCTAGATGTAGTAAAATCGGTTTTGAATAAGATTTTGTTGCCGCTAACTAAATTAATTAACATGTGCATACGTTCAAACTTATTTCCAGATGCTTTAATAGCTGCCTTAGTAATTCCAATTCACAAAAAAAGGGATCGGGATGATCCGAATAATTACCGTCCCATATCTTTGCTTCCAATTTTTTCCAAAGTGCTGGAAAAAATTCTACAATGGCAGTTAACAGAGTATTTTGAAATAAATAACATATTTTGCAGTGAGCAGCATGGTTTTAGGGCGAAATGCTCTACTACAAATGCGATTTTTGATCTGGTTGAGGAAGTAGTTAACTGTTTTGAGAAAGGAAACGTATTGACAGCCACGTTCCTGAACCCATCGAAGGCTTTTGACTGTGTTTCTCATCAAGTATTGCTAAGGAAACTATATTACTACAATCTACATCCTAGTCGCTTTATTATTTCTTGCTTGTCAAAACGAACACAGTGTATGACTAGTGCTGGTACAATATCAAAGCCTCGTGAAATTAGTCATGGTGTACCACAGGGTTCTATTCTTGGACCTCTGCTCTTTTTAATTTACGATCTAGGGGAAGTAACAGCGATATCAGATTTGCTTCTGATATATTATGCTGATCTAGATTCGTTTTTGTTACTCTATTTTATACCTATTATTATGTTTATTTTTTAAACTTGTATTTAACTTGAGTTACAAATAAACAAATTTACTATTATTATTATTATTAATGATCTGCCAAGATACATTCCAAGATCTAAGTCAGTATTATTTGCAGATGATACTATGATGAATGGTTCACTGGAGACTTGCTAAAATTAATAACACGAAATCGACAAACATTTTCCATCTCTAAAGCGGCTAACGTGCTGACATCTCCACCATTTCTAGGACTGCATATAGATTCCAACTTGTACTGGGCTGCTCATGGTGATGCACTCTTTACAAAGTTAAATGTAAATACATTCGTTCTCCGTAGTATAGCGGGTGAAGTACCCAGGAATGCTCTGCAAGTTGGCTACTTTTCGCTCATTCAGAGTCATATCGTGTATGGCCTAATAGTCTGGGGACACTCTGCTATTAGACATAGAATCTTTGGGCTCATCTATACACAAAGTCTCTAAGATTGACAAATTCACAAACTGGCACAAGGTTTTATGGTATACACTTTTCAATGTGCTTCCTCAGTCAGTAAGAGAACTGCCATTTACAAAATTTCGGGCAACCATGAAAGATTTTTTAATTAAGCAAGCATTTTACATCTGGGATGCCCAAATCTTTGCCTGTAGCCGCCAATAGATGATCTTCTGCGGGTTTTGTAACTGGACAACTTGACACTACTCAATATCGACGATATCTAATCAAAAATACGTATAGTGCATTGTCTTGTTATTCAATAGACCATATAAGTCAAATAGAAAAAGATTTTTCGATACCCTTTCATATACTTTTACATTTTGAGAAACCATGCTAAAATGATTGTAGTTTTACTCCTTCCCTGCCGATGTTATATTCTAAAACGCATTATGGTTTTACTATTATTTGAACTTCATTATTTCTGGGTTTTGAGCATTCTTATTCAATAAGTGTCGATTATTTCGTTGTTGTTCTTTGTCGACATAAAAAATCTTTGTTCAGCCATTTTAGAGCCAATAATACTCTTGCAGATTTGCACTATACTTTCCCTTTCTGCAACTTTCTTGAAACTAAATCTTTCGGCATATTTTTTTTGTTCCAACAACGTTGATATTTTGGCTTGTAAAGTATTATACAGTTGTGATGAAGAGTACCAGTTATGAACATAGAGTGTATATCCTATATTCATTATAAACTTGGGCAACTCTTTAACTGCATTTTCTGATATACTTGCATTAGTAGTGTAAATTTTTTATTAAGAAAATCCTTTTTGGTCCTGCATCTTCCCAAGAAATTTTACTATTAAATTCCATGAGCTTTGTGGGAATTACTTTCTTAATAAAAACCTTCTGTGAGTATTAAATCTATATACTATAGCTTTCAACCTTTCCACCATGGCGTTACTTGATCATCATAGTCAATTTATTTCTGTTTTTATAATTATGCCACAAATTAGCATATTATGCATTTCATTTAAGTTAACAAAATCCTTTCGCGAGTAGCCTTTTTAAATTCTGCAATATCAAATGTAAATCCAGTGATCATTGTGTAATTATTAATCACAGTGAATTTATTTTTTGTCTCTATGGATTTGCCATAAATACGATTATTAGTTAATTCCTTTCTCTTGAGAAAATACGTCTAAAAGTAGTGAAAATTTACTCGTAAATTCAATAACCTTTTTGCTTCTTAACATTTTTTTAAAATTTGTTTCTGCATTCACAGTCTGACATTAAATAATTTTGTTAGATCATTATTTTCTTTTGAGAAATTCCTTGTGAATTATTTTAGATCTCTTGAAAAACACAAAATCTACAAGTGGTTTCTCATCGCTAGCTGGTACTTTTCTACCTCTTAGGCAGTTTTGAATTCCAACTAAAAAAGTCCCACGTATTGCGGCGATAGAAATTAGAAATCAATTTTAGATTTCTGAGAAAAAAAGATATGACCTGGAAATCAAAAGGAACAATATCCAAATATTGCAGTTAAAAAAATCCCATTTGAACCGAGGCCGAGCATTTTGTTAAATAGCAACAAATGACCTATCCAATTTTTTTATTCTTGAAAATGATTTTTTAATCTTCAGTAACAATCCGATATAAAAAATATTATTTATTACCCTTGAATCAGCTGCTCAGGTTTCACTTGATGAGACATCTGCCTTACCTTTGAATCACTTATATAGATTTGTTAAGTGACTTTCAATTACTTTAAAAGCTTCTCTTGCGTCTTCTTCAATTCGTTGTCTTTGAATTTTTTCATAAGCAACTATTTTACAATTAAACAAATTAAGGTGTTCAATAGAAAATTACCTCATTTTATTTATCCAACAATACGTTAGCATTCTGTTAATACTAAGCGCTGTAAATAATTTTCCATTCATCTGTACGTTCTTGCAGGTTTCAATTTCGAGCGTATTTCACGTAAACATTACGAACGCCGCGACAACGAAATATGTAATATAAGCAGATCTAAAGATTACACGTTCAAATTCAGCAAAGAATCTCGGGAGAAATCTTCACTTGTATCCTGAAATACGTCTAGTCGCGAAAATGGACATCCAGGAAATAAAGCGACAAAACGGATTTAGAGATTGCGTTGTCTCACGGTGATATACAGCCGCATTTATACTATTGTACGTTTTATGAAACTGCAATTTCAAAGACCTCCATTCAATGTTTAATCGCGGCTGGTTACAATGACAATGAGCGGTGGAGGAAAAAAAACGGGTGGTTAATACTTTCTCCCCGCGTTCGCTTTTTTTTCCGCTGGCTTTTTTTGTGACGCGTGATTTACTGTGCTGCTGGGATTTTGAAAGGAATTCAATTTAAATAATTGCGCTGTTAGGTTCGGCCGGAGCACACTAGAATTTTAAGCGGGGCATGTTCTTTGATATATTTGTGTGGTTTCTATTTGTCCTAAGGTATTATTAGTATTCTACGGCAAATATTAATTAAAGAACTATATTAATGGCATCATTTTTACAGATATCGATTAATATGAAATTGTGGGCGTTAAAAAAATAGTGTGTATAGCTGGGGTTTGCAATCAAAGTATTTTAATATTGCAAATCAGAAAGATCAGATACTATAATTAGTTAATGCATATTTAATACAATTTTATAATCTGATAACGAACTGAATGATAGAAAATGGCATTAAATTTTCTAGTAATAATATTGTTTATGTTTATTAGTCCAAAAAATACATATGAATATACACAAATATTATAGAAAACGTACAAATATGTAACTGAATAGTTGAGGCTGCTAGTTGCTGAAATATATTCTAATCACTTTGGTAATTTCGACACAGTGTGTCGAAAGAATTGTCGCGAACGGCAAAATAAATATTTGAAAGTGTTATCGTATTTCATTTACGAAAATTTATCAAAGTGAGTACAAATATATTGGATGGATGAATTTCGGCGAAGTTCATGTAGCTGCAATGATCTTCCACTCTAACCTTTAATTTAGTGCTACGAATAACTCTTGTAATTATAAGTCTATAATATATAAGTAATTGTAGAAGATATACAAGTAGCTATCACCCAATTTTATTTCTTCTTAATATGTTTTAAATAAACTGTTTCTTTGAATTTTTTTTTAATTTCAAGTTAATACTTGAATATTTGCACAATTATATATTATATTTTAAGTGAGACGTACATCTGAGCCAAGATAAAGTTCCATTACAAATTCCAATTAAAAATAATTGGAAATGTAATTACTCCGGCGCGTAAGATAAATTTAGTCGCTTGTGGTGACAACTAGGTAAACTAGGGCAGGCCATTGAGGGCAACGATCTAGAGTTCAGCGAGATAAGGAACGCAAAATCGGTAAATACTGTGCAATGCCCCCGGCATACCATCGAGTTTGTGAGCTTCGGCATTTCGTAAAACATCCAGGAATTTAGTTTTTATTCGGTGTTACTAAATGAGTAAATTTAAATCGATTAATTAAATTCATTCTTTGCACAGTGTAATTTATAAGATTGCTAAAATACCATTGTAGAAATGGTTACATAACAAAAATATCATTAAGTGTATATTTAATTAATTTACTCTACCTATAATTACTAAGTGAATCAAATGTGTAGCATAGTCAATCGTATAATTCATTAATAATATTAAATTTTCACTCTGCACTCTTTTAGCTGTATTTATTCTTGAGATATTCGCAGTTATATGAACTTAGAATTTGTTATTGGTCAGCATTAGGCTGTTGAACTTCACATCTCAACTACAAAAAATAAAAATATATGCATTTGTAAGACTGGAAAAAATAATAATACTATTTTTAAATTTTAATGTGTAGTTACAAGAAATCCCGGCGCATCCACCATTTCTTACATACTCGAATTCAATTAATTAAATGCAGGAAATGTTATACTTTTCGTATTTTTCTACTCTACACAATACACCAGCTAGGATCTAACACCACTTAAATTCGCTGTACTGTATTGGCTGGTGGTTAGTGTTCAATTTTTGGTTATAAATCATTAGAACGCATTCACTAATTTGTAATTACAAATTAAAAAGATCATCATGAAAACTAAAAATGCTAAGCATTTAAATGTCTTGTTATATGCATTCCCGGCGCATCCACCATTTATAGTACTACAATTTAAATATATTTGTTTATCTTATTGTTTTTATTTTTAATAGTGTAACATGGTATGTATATTTATTAAAATAAATCCATTGTCATTAGTCGTAATAGATTAATTTGATTACAAGCTAAGAGTAGAATTAAAAAGTTATGGACTTTTACACAAAGAAATCTGTAAAAAGTTAGTGTTAAATTGTACAAATTTAGGGTACTTACTTACTTACTGCAAATTATTAAAAAATAACAATACAATAACTAATAATTAAAATGTTTAGTTATTGTATTTCCCGGCGCCTGATGATTAAATAAATAAATAAGTGAGATAAATTTACATTTCGAATCAACTCAATCGAAAATGAAGCAATTGAAAGTAAAGAAGTATTGACAAAGATCATCAACGAACCACGTAATGATCTCAAAAAGTTAATCCACGCACTTGGAAGAGTTAACAGAATCAATAAGGATATTCCTTCCGAAAATCATGTTCCAGCGGTGAAGTATTAATTATGGTAAGGAATAATATTCAGTACACTCCCCTACATAGTATTTCTAACCTTTCTTCAGAGAAGAATGGTGAATTGGTATCGAAACTCAAAATAATGTTTCTAATAATTTCTTGCAGACACTGTCTTGCGTATTAGGCATATTTAATGTTAACAACAAATATGTGTTTTTGGCGTCTGACTTCTACGTCAGATTTAATAATAAATTTATTTTCGCAGATTTAGAATTCATAGGTCACTTTCTTACTCGACTGGGACATTGCATCGATAACATCTGTACTAAATATTATGACGTAAGAGCACAATCACTCGAAAGAGGAATATCTGACGACAGGAGAATCTTATTCAATATACCATCTAAAGAGTCACCAAAAAAAAATCAACAACATATAGTTACACGACTTATAATTCTAGAAACAAAGAGATAGAGCTTCATTTCGGACTACACTAATATAAATGAATGATTTAACAGGTTTCTATCGAGTATTTCAAAAAGAAATTTCTAAAACTATTTGCTAATCTAAAAATATTCCAGGAAATACTTAGATTCATCATTAAAAATTGAATCAATTTTTCCAAAGTTTTAGTAATCTTTAAGAAATTTTTAGAAAGTTAGGAAAAAAATTAACAGCACCAAGAAAAATTTGGAAAATGCGTAACATAATTAAAAACTTTTAGACAAATTTAATAAAGAAGCTTTTTTAAAAATTTTATGAAAAAGATTTGGAAATATTTGAGAATATAATCAATTTGAAAATTACTGAATTATTTTTTAGGACAAAATATAAACAAGCGTGAATTTTGTATTCCAAATTTTAGATTTTAGAAAGAAATTTATTAGACTTTTTAGTACTCTAATATTCTTAGAATATATTTTTGAATATTCTTCGACTTTGTCAAAAAATTAACCTACGTTTCTAAAGTTGTAGAATTCTTTATAAAATATTTAGAAATTTATGAAAAGGATATTAATTTCTTCAAGAAAATTGGGAAAAAGGTGACATCATTAAAAAAAATTCTAGACAAACTAAGGAAAGAGTTTTTTTTAGAAAGTCTAGAACTCCAAAGGAAAAGCTTTTAAAAATACTTGGAGAATGTAACACATTTTAAGACTACAATCAATGTTTTTGAAACGAAATATTTTTTAACGTGAAGAAGAAATATGAATCTATTATTCAGAAATATTTGTATGTTTTTAAAACTTCTTGTTAATCTAAAAAAAAGGTTTTTGAAAATACAAGAGAGAAGTGAAACTAGTGTTTCAAAATTTTAGGAATCTTTACGGGATGTTTGGAAAGTTAAAAAAATAAAAGCATAAAACACACCAAGAAAATTTTAGGAGAGAAAAGTAACACAAGTAAAAAATTCTGGGCAAAATGAGAAAAGGAGCTAATTTTTGGAAAATCTAGAAAACTAAAGATGAAAGTTTTCAAATTTACTTAACAAAAGATTTGTAAATGAGACACAATAACTTTGTTTTACAACTATATTTAAAGGTAACACAAAGTTATTGTGTCTCATTTATAAATCATTCAAGATGTACCACGAAGTAAACGCCTCTGCCATCAAATAGACTAAAGATTTTTTTTCACGCTAAAGAGAAATATGAGTATTTAGATTCACTATTACAAAAAAAAAAAACAAAGAACCTAAGTTTCCAAGGTTTTCCTTTAGGAAATAAAATATACAACCCACTAAGAAAACATTAAAACAAAAAAATTCTAAACAAAATAAAGAACAAAAAAAATATATAAAAGTCATTAAGTAAACTTTGGCAAAATCTAAAATAGGTAAACAATATATCATATACTTGTTTCTCATTATTCACTTGGTGAAACATTATGTTAATATATAGGTTATATAATTAAAATCACTTGGTTCGTTTCAAAAATATTTTTTTAATTTTTGACTAGATTCGGCAATAAGCCGAAACTAGTCTAAAATAAAAAAAATATTTGTGAAACAAAACAAGTGATTTTAATTATAAAACCTATATATAGGTAAACAAATCTAGACAAAATGAAGAACGAAGCTTCTTTAGAAAATCTAGAAATCTTAAAGTAAAGATTTTAAAAAACTTGATGAATATAATAAATACAAAATACAATCATTTCAAACAATTTTTTCACGTAAAGGAGAAACATGAATGTAACATTCCAAAAATGTTTAGAATTGTTTAGGATTTTCCTCAAACATTTCCACACCGCTCTTCCGCCACAACAAAAACTAACGCCCAATCAACATAAACATAATGTTAAATGATTTGACCAGGACTTGAGTAAAATGAGAGAAACCTTCACTTTAGTCTCTGGAATATATAATAAAAACTAAGACCTAGGACTAAAAGAACTGGTGATATACACAGGGTGCAATACAGACGTTATATTGAGTCGTATGAGCTACAAGCAAACAATAAATACATTAAGAACGAGAACTATAAGCCAAATGCTATGTAGTCTCTTATCAACGCCAATGATGCCGGTGGACAACATCCCTCGAAAATACATTTTCAACAGGAAGCTTCAAATACACCTCAGATACACCAAAGACATCCACTTATACACTGATGGGTCATTAACGAAAGCAGGGGCTGGTATAAGAATTTTCTGCAAAAACCTGTCCCTAAAAAACAGTACTGCTCTAAGTAAGATAATGAGCACATCAACAATGGTGGAACTCGTAGGTATACTATATGCAGCAAAAGCAATCTCTGTCAAGAAGATTAAGGTTAAAAACATACACATTATAACGGACAGCAGAGCGGCAATCTTGTCCATTGCCAACTGTAAAATATCCTCAGCATTAACGCTGGAATGCTGCGAAGTTGCTCGTGACAACGAGGTAAGTCTATGCTGGGTAAAAGGACACAACAATAGCAGAGGAAACAGAATAGCAGATGGTTTGGCGAGGAGGCATCCGGACAAACTGTAAGCGGACCGAACCCCTCCCTGCTGCCCTCTCTGTTAGATCTTAGTACCCTACTGAAAACAGTATCAATCAGATGCCACAAGGAGCGATGGGACAACACACCTGGCTGTAGAGTCTCAAAAAACTTCATCGCAATGAACAACAAAACGGTCAGATACTGTATGAAACTGTCCAGAGAAAACCTACGAAAGGTCGTAGGGCTTTTTACAGGACACTGCAATTTACGATCACACCTGAACAAACTAGGACTACAACCAGAGGGTGTGAAGCAGAAGAGGAAACCGCCGAGCATGTACTTCTAGGGAGAGGGATGTCTAAATCCATCAAACATCCTCAGAGTCCCTCTTGCTGCAGTCGTGGCATTTGCCAATGCCTTAGGTTGACTTGACCGTGGCAAGAAATAATATCTTTCCAGAGGCACTGAAGAGAGCTTTAGTTATTCCGATATTTAAGAAAGACGAATATGATGATCCGGACAATTATCTGCCCATAAAAAGTAAAATCCTGAAAAAAATTCTTCAGATACAGTTAATTGAATATTTCGAACAGCCTAAGTTTTTAGTAACACTCAGTTCGTTTTCGGGACCTTTCGCGTCTCACAACAGATGCAGTATTATCGCTTACAAAATTGGTTAAAGACTATTTTCAAGGGGGCTCAGTATGAAAATTTAGTTTTTATGACTGCATTTCCCATGAAATCCTTTTAAAGGGCTTTATTTCTCTAACCTAGACCCTGGCAACTGTGGTCTATTAATAGCATATCTTTCGGGGAGAACTTAAAGCGTTCTGGCAGGTGATTATGACTCGTTGCCCTTAAAATACGTCGTCCCTCAGGGCTTCATTCTGGACTCTCTATTGTTTATAATCTATTTAAACGAATTACAGCACTTGGTTCCAAATACATATTTTATATGCTCACAATACCAACTTACCCTGGCTATATTAGAAATATTACATACAGATTCACTTGAAATGGCTTCTAGCTAGTTCGTAAGCAACCAATTAAAGTTAAACATTTGCAAAACTGCTTTCCTCATATATTCTATTAGGAATAGAGCGAGTTAAAGAGAATCTACTCCATTTTTCGCAATCCACATTGACTGCCATCTGACATGGGCAACCCACACCGACCCTCTATTCAGTAAATTATGTACAAATATCTTCCTAATTCGAAGCCTCTCAAAGTTATACTTCAGGTGTTAAGAAAAGCATATTTCTCGCTATGTCAGAACCACATTTCGTACGGTACGACACTCTGCTATGAGATACCGTATTTCTAAACTCGTGTCATATAAAAATGAAATATGCCAAGTGTTTTTCTTCACCAAATTTAATATACTCTTTATTTTCTTGCAACGTCTACAAAAGTTTAAAAATAGAATATATGAAAAATGGTTACAGTCACGTATAAAACTTGAGCTCATCTGAATTGATAAGCCAATTTTCCTGCGACATTAATCGAATTTCCATTGCAGTCGGGAATGTATTCCGATATGAGTCATTTATTCTAAAATATCGACGTGATCTTAATAAAGATAATGCGGGAACTAATTCAAAGAACGTCGCCGGGTCATCTGATCAGCATCACACCGCCAGCCGCCCCTTTTTGTTATCGATTCCCCGCCCGCCTTTCCGAACGAATCTCCGATATTGCTGCCCGCAATCGTAATACCAATCTTCTAGAACATAAACCTGGAAAGTGCATATTAGGCCGGAGTTAAAATGCATGGAAGGGCAAAGGGCGCCGCCGTAAAAATTCCCAGCCGGATCTCACCTTATCAATCGGCGCTGGCGGATTACGTATGCAACCGGGGGGTTAGGGGGGCGTTTATTTCGGTTTTACCGTCGCCGCGGAAACCGGAGCAGGAGGCGGTAGCGGCGGCGGCGGCCTATTTAAAATGCACATAAATTATACATCTCGATGTCTATTTATGCGGCATTATTTATGGCCGCCATAAATTATGCCCGGGGAAAATGCCGCCTTAATAAGTTCCACACGTGCAATCATCTGGGCGGCCGTGAATTATGGAGCCGCCGAGCTTCCGAGCTCTTTTTAAGTGGCTGCGCGACGTCTGGAGTTTTCAAAACTGGTTAACATTTACCTTTTTCAGCCAGTAACGAGAAAATGACTTAGTTTTTCCCTCATTTGCATCTATATACTTTTATTTAATATCTTTATACAAAAAGTAGAGTGTTAAACAAATACAATAAAATCAAAAAGTAATGAATTGCTAATAACCTTACAAATGAAGTAATATTATAGTTGTTTTGGCTTTTTATTAAAGTTCATGATAAAAAATCGCAACAGCCTAAATTAGTTGTGTACAGAACAATTCACTAATTATACCGAACCTGTACTGAGTTTATTCAAACAATTGCAATTTTTAACACATACAATTATAACATTGGATTTAACTACAGACTTAGGTGATAAAGTTTTCTAAAGGATAGACATTCCTGAATATAGTAGAAAAGGGAAGAATTTCTACTTCCTCCGCATCTAGAAAGTTCTGACAGGTGTAGGTGAAATAAAGTTGAATATAACAAGCGGGTTTCTTCGCCAAAATTACATATCTGGTTCCACCAAGAGGGTAACTCAACAAGTACAAGGTGGAGCAAAAGTCCCTCTACCATTTTGATTGCCTATAACTTTGCTCAAAGAAAACAGGGCATGTTTCATGACATCCTTCAATATATCGGGCTGAATGTCCTTAATAAACTTTTGATTTTAAAAAACCCCATAAGAAAAAGTCTGCTGCTGTTAAATCCGGAGATCTGGCTGGCCATGCTAAATCGCCACCTCGCGAAATTAGTCTTCGTGGAAAAACGTCATTCAATAATTAAATTTTTGAACGAGCTGTTTGTGCTGTGGCCCCAACTTGCTGAAACCACAGGTCCTCTAGTCCTCGCTCTTCCATTTCAGGCACAAGAAAATTTCGAATCATGTCTTGGTACCGTTCAGCATTAACAGTAATTCCAACACCTTGGTCATTAAAAAAAAATAGGGACCAATGTTGTTTTCAGCATGAATACCACACCATACAGTCGTTTTTAATGGATGCAATGATGTTTCATGAATTAATTGAGGATTGTGTGTTTCCCAAAACCGAATGTTCTGTTTATTGACGTGGCCACTGAGAAGAAAATGGGCTTCATCCCTCATTATCAATTTAGACGAAAAATCTTCAATTTCACCAGACAGCCTTAGGATTGCATTACTGTACTCAACTCGTTGATCATGATCTCTCGGTAGCAATTTTTGGGCTAATTGAATTTTGTACGGGAACATTTTCAAATCAGTTTTCAAAATTCGCCTTAAACTGCGTGCAGAAATGTGTAACTGATAACCACGTCTCCACATTGATGTTTCTGGAGACTCTGCAACACTATCGCGCACCAGTGCCACATTTTCAGCGTTGCGAGACGTCCGTTGTCTTCTATAACGAGGGCTGTCTGCTGTCGTACCGTACTGTCTAAAATTCGCATGTAATCGATAAATTGTGCTTTTGTGAGGCAGTGAACGATTAGGATATTTTTGACGCAATTTCCTCTCTGTGGCAATAATGGAAAGATTATTTTTATCATCATATTTATCCATAATAAAATTTGGACGTCTACACAACACAATGGTTAAAGCGAAACTGAGGTAAACGTCACAGCACCAAGATGGCGCGCAATCAAAATGGTAGCGGGACTTTTTCCCCACCTGTTATCAACTGTATTGGTAAGTATATGTTTCGATGTGCATTTAAACTGCAAGTGATAGAAACTAGAATTATTTAAAACCCAGAGATATATACTTTATAGAGTTATGCCTGAGTTTAGGTTAACGCAAGGTCGAAGAGCTCAGTCGCTAACCAGGCAATCATCTTATAGTTGTCGACAATTATTTTTGTATTCTCAAAATCAGTGTTTGTAAGGAAACGATATGTTTTCCCATTCCTATGCCCAATGTAATATTTCTTGCATCAAAAGAAAATATCATAAAGATTGATGTAAGTAAAAAATAACTAAAAAGTCAAAGCGACAATATCTGCCTCAGATCTCTCATGAGTCGACTCGATTAACAGCCGAAGGATAAAATCTCTGTCTAAGTTTAAGACAAAAACTCACCTTCATTGGTTCTTTTGAGGATGTTTAATTTAGGTGATGAAATTTAGGCGTAAGGTCTTATTAAAAGATTTCGGTTCAACATTTCACGATGCTAAATACCTTACTCATGGAAGCCAACAATTCGTACTATAAAAAATTGTCAATTACTATACGAACTTTTTTACAAACAATTCGTAAAATCAATTACGAATTCAAGGCAATGTTAACAAAAAAGTTCGCACATCAAGTTACAGTTATGCAGACATTTTACAATTCTGAAAAATTTAAACAAATTTACAAAAATAGATAATTTTCCAATATAAAATCCACGTAATTTTAGAAATCTCAAAAATAAATTAAAAAAATTAGAAGAGATATTTTCCGCTGAAGAAAAATTTGCTGAAAATAATGATAAGATACATTACAATGTTATAAAACTTTCTCAAAAAATTAAGAGAAATTGCAAAAAACGAATTAGAAATCTACTATAAGAATTATTGAAATTCTAAAATCCTTGAAGATAATTTTAGTTTTAAGGATTTCTTAGAGCTAGAAATTTCATATGAAATAAAGTGAAGTTATAGTACGATACAAAATTCTCGAAATATAAAAGTTCGAAATTTCTTAAAATCTGGAAAATGAAATTGCGACAATTTTGTAAGCTTTAAAGAAATTGTTAGAAATTTTGAACAGATGTTATTGACTGGATAGAAAATTGTTTTAAAAACTGAGAATTCTAGAAGAATAATTGCTATTAATAATAAAAAAAATTAGCAGTATTGTCAAAAAATATGAGGAGAAATTTAGAAGATTTTGTTTTTAGAAATTAGAGAAATTTTAAGATTAAAGAAAATTTGCTTGGAAGTTCTAAAAATTTGGAAGATTCTTTGTGTACGGTATTTGTAAGATAAAACAAGTTACTATGAAAAATTATACAAAGATTAAAGTGAAATTGCTGTACAATTCAAGAATAATTTTTTTAAATTTCTAGAAACTAAAAAAATAGAAATTTCAAGGGAAAGTTTTGGAATATTTTCGGAAAATAGAATAATAAAAATCACTGACATATTATATAAAACTTGTAATTACCAGCACTAATAAACATTATTATTATAAGTAGAAGAAAATATGCTGGAAAATTCTAAATTATTAAAATCAGATTTTCTTATTTAAAAGATTTTTTTAGAAAATGCAGATATTATTAAACAAACTAGAAAGAGGTCCAAAATTACAAAAGAAATTCCTTGAAAATCTGAGAAGCTTAGAAGAAATACTTTAGAAACATTTTCAAACCTTCAAAGAAAATTTTAGATATTTAAAAAGAAACTCATGGAAAATTTTAGAAAAAATAAAATGACTTTCCAAAATATGATAATAAAATTCTTGAAGAAATTTAAAAAGAAATATAAAATGAAAATTCTAATAAGCTAAAGTAAGATTTTATGGAATTTTTTGGACAATTAAAGAAAAATTACTAAAAATATAATTTAAACTGTGCTTCAGAGTGACGGGGCCGATCCTTGTAACAAGCTCTTTTACACACACATAAATACACAAATCACACGACGGAAGGACCACGTGGTCGATAGCCAAGCAGTACTACCACCACTACTCTAATTTAAAGTATAAAAATTACCAAAATTTCAAAATCCTTGTAGATGATTTTAGTAACTTAAAAGAAAAATTATTAAAACATCTCTTAATTTCTGTTAATTTTATATGAAATGCAAAATATTCATGTAACTCTATTTGTGTATATTGTTTGGTATTTTTGATATGTACAAGTGTGCACAACTGTGCGGTAACACACGAAGAGATAAAAATGTGTCCTGTTAGTAAGTTCGTTCAAAAAGCATGTTTTCAGTTTTTATTGGTTTAAGTGTATTGTTATACCAAATCATTTATTTGTATCTGAGTTTATGAACTTAATTATACACAACGGCCAAATATCTCTGTGTTTAATTTAACAGGTTATGGGCCCAGACGTTTTAAACTGTGAGGTTAGGTGTTGACCACGTACACGCATTTTTATTTTTGTCGTAAAGTCGCGAGTTTGTTTCGATTAGTTTATGTGTGGTGTGCGCGGCGTGTATAATTACCATCTGCATCGTTGGTTTCAACCACACACGACGGGAGGATTTCAAAACTCAAATAGACAAATTAGGGAATGCAAGGAATTGGAGCTGGTGGCGGCGTCAGGTAGAGATATTTCCGAAACATCATGAAGTTCAGGATATCGTGAAAGGTATTCGCTTACCACCTGTGGAACCCAAAGCAGAGGGAGCAGATCGTACAAGGTACGAAGCTGAAAAGAAAGCGTTTACAAAAGCTGATACGTTGGCTCAATTTATACTCGTGAGTATAATGAATGACGCAAATGTGGACATAACAGCCACATATGAGAGCGCAACACAAATATGCGTGTCAACAGGCTTCTGGAACAATTTTTCAGCAGAGTGAAAGACCCAACAGAGGACATAACAACACTGGTAGTCAGTTCCTTTAGATGAAAGAACTGTAAATAAGCTAACAGAACGCCTCAGACTGATAGAAATGCGGCGTTTGTAAGTTTGACACGCACCAATGCTGCCAAGGAGTCAGAACTATGGTTAGCGGATTCAGGTGCGTCAACACATATGACTTCAAGGAGAGATTACTTTTTCGATTTTCAAGAATTTTCCACGCCACAACCCGTCCAGTTGGGAAACTCTGAAATTATCTATGCCTCGGGACAAAGAGCTATTAACGTGGAAATGCAGATAAATGAAGTGTGGATACTCAATCACATGCAAAATGTTTGGCATGTTCCTGACATTGGCAGAAATCTGTACGCAATAAGACAAACCATCAGCCAAGGTTTCAAATTGAGAGCCAATGGGAACAAGTGTGCATTTCTGAAGATTGTATGGCAGAAAAACTGCGAAGGGGCTCTATGAATTAAATATGAGAGTGTGTAAACCTAAAATCACACATGAAGTTTTAGTAGCTGCATACAGGAATATCCTACAACGTGGCATGAATGTTTAGCGCACATTAATAAATTGCAAGTTGAAAAGTGGAAAAGCGTCACTCCAAATTAACAATGCTAGTGCGATCAAGCTTGTTAAGAGCGCAGAGTTCCACAAAAAGTCAAAACATATCGAAATCTGATTCCACTTCATCCGAGAGAAGTAATCCAAAGGTGAAATTGATGTACAACATGTGGACGGGGAAAATCAAGTTGCGGACATTTTAACGAAATCATTATAGAGATTACGTTTTAAGAAAATTAGAGCACTACTGGGATTAGTCTCTCATCACTAATATTTTGGAAGGAAGTGTTAATTTTGTATGAAGTGCAAATGCATAACTGTGCAGTAACACACGAAGAGATCAAAATGTGTCAAGTTAGTTCGTTCAAAAAGCATGTTTTCAGTTTTTCATAAATTTAAGTGTATTGTTATACCTAATCATTTATTTGTATCTGTGTTTATGAACTTCATTATACACAACGGCCAAAATATCTCTGTGTTTAATTCAACAATTTCAAATAAATTTGTTATGTGATATTTCTCTTTCCTATTTTAGATTGCCTAAATTATCAGCTTTGTACCTGAGTTTTTAGGAGGTATTATAATTTTTGCCACGTGGCTTGTATCTAAAATAAGGTCATCTAGCAATCGATTCCACAAAATATCATAGAATCATAGAAGATTTAGTAAAAACATCAAACACAGTTGTGTTGTTTTATTTCAATTTGTTATGGAGTTTTATCATGTATCCGCCTCGTCAATTCAATATTCAAGTTATTATATATTTTTTTCCTGAACATTCAAGAAATTATTAGTAATATTGGACGTGCCTCCAAAAATCCACGCAACGCAGGTCTTAAAATTTTCAGTAAAAAACTAAAAAAATGAAACATATACACATGACATATCAATTTTCAATAACACAAGTGAACTTTGTTTATATCACACACTTCATTATTTTCCCAGTGACTATAGTTTCAACACAATTTAGTTTTTTTTTTTTTAATCTGTAATTTTTTCCACTCAGAGCAGTAGTTGATTTCAATTTTTTTTGTACCCACTTGTGTATGTGTTTTATTTTTTCATGTTTTCCCTGACATGAATCAAAACGCGCACATGAAATAAACGATTGCGCGAATAGCAAATTAATTGTAAATATTCAATTAAAATTTGAATTATTTCGGCGCGTTTTAATTTGCACGATTGTTTGGGCATAGGCGAAAACTGAGCACAAGCGAAAATAATTCACGCAACGAAATTTAATCAAAACGTATTTACACGCCGGAAATGTTGCCGACAATTTATTTATTTTAATTCGGTTCGGCCTATCCGTGTTTCCTTATATTTTCCACATAACATTTGACATTGTAATCAAGCGTATAATTGGTAATTAAAAAATTAATAACAATTATACAAACTAATCGAAATATATAAATAAATGTAACAATAAAAATTGAAACCAATCCTAATGAATGTGGAAAATTTTTGGGATTAAATTATAGCATTTTGTGAAGCTTATAAATTAATTCCTAAATTTTCCTCATTCAATAGGATTCATAAGATTTATTGATTTTTCTTCACATGTTCACTTAAAAAAATATTCTAACTATTTAAAAACTACTTAATAATTTAGAGCAGGGACACTCAGACCAATATTACTGGATGATGCTATCTTCACCAGCGTACTTATGTATATTTTAGCCCATACTGGCTTATTTTTGCTCATTTTGTATTAGACTGTTTTCTGACATGTATGACAATGTGACTTTTGTCTTTTTATTCTTACATTTACTTATTTTTCTTTATTACAGTAACTATTACATATATAAACACTTAACAAACGCACTTACACACTTACACTTAGTTAAGTGTTTATCATGAATTACTACGTAGTAACGGTCATCAAAATCCTTATGATTACATAGATACATTACACATAAATGTAGTGTGATTTGTGTTAGTACATCAATGCCTAGGGTATAGATCATATGTCTTTCTGCCCTTTATTTATGTGTTTATATTGTTTTGGTATAAATATTGAATAATGTTAATATAATAATTGTATAAATCGAGATAAAAACAATTAATAAAAAAAAATTACGTTACTACACCATAACAATCTCATAAATAATTATATATTGTCGCGGCATATCGATATTAAAATTTATGAAATCATTTCCAACTGTGTTTCATTTACGGAATACATTACTAACTAACTGAATAAATCAACATATAATAAATATACATTATTAATAAATATTAATAAGGCTGATAGTACACGACAGCGTCGGCGTGTTGTTATAGATAATTGTAATTAAATACGGTTTTCCGTTTACACTGAAAAGTCAATGACGGCCGGATCGGCCCCTTTTGAAAACAAATTGACATTTAATCACACGTAATCTCCAGCATTAATCCCAGACGCATCGATTTAGCAATTAAGTATTCATTTTTTAATTAAGAAAATGTCAAGTAGTTGCCACGCGAACAAAGGTTTGCCAGTAATTAGTGTACGCCGAAGGGGGTGTGAGGGGTGGGGGAAGTTGTAGGTCGGAAAAATATGAATAAATAAAGGAAACACCCCTCGGGTAGACGGCCATTATCGCCCGGTCTGCGTCCGACTCGGGCGACATTTACTTACAGGCCTAATTGAATTGTTGATTCTTCTTGTCTTCTTCAAGTCAAAACATCGTTTCTCATTGCAAAATAACGTGTGACATACTAAATTTTTAATATTGTCCATAGAGACTATTAAAACATGCATTTTATTGCAAATGTTAATTTTATGCTTATATATACTTTATATGACTTAAAATAATAATAATTTTACGGATATTTCTAGGACATAAATGGTAATATATGTACTGAATAAAATATTTATTACTTTTTTATCCATAATTGCTAAGTATTTTATTCAGTGCCTATATTATAGTACGTTCATAAACATAATCATGATTATATGATTATAATAGAAAAAAAATGAGTTTAATGGATGCTGGTTTTCTAATTAGTAAATATAATTAATATAAGAAGTAATGCCCTTAAAAGCTTTTTGTAACAATTAAATTAAGTAGTGGTTTGAAGTGGAGAATCCCAAAGATGGTCTTAAGCTTATAAATTTTGAACCCAAATAAAATAAGGAAATTATTATAATAGGAGGGTGCCTTTAAAGTTAGGTTTCAGGATATTTATCTAATTTTGAAATTTCAATTGTACAGACTTAAATAAATTGTGTAAAATGAAGGAGTGAGGTGTCGCATCTTTTATTTCAAATTGCCACTGTCTAAACCAGAATCAACTACTGGTACGGAGAACCTCTCCTTATAAAAATGTATATAAACTAAGCTACTCAGTTTCCCAGTTTCCCAAATAAGACTTTACCAGGATTTATGTATGGTTGCAGCAAAACTATCGCTTCCTATGACGTCTTAATGATATAAATTCACAAGCCGTCGTCTCAAAAGTTGAAAGTTTCAATTACAACCATTCAACCTCACTATTGCATATGTAAAGAAAGTAAATTCCTGTCTCAATCACTGGTAGAGGATCACGAAATCTAACTAAATCTTTGTGGACTTGCAAAAGACTCTGGGTTTCTCAGAGATTAATAGCTAATAGGTGAAGATCTCAGAAAAAGCATCTAGAGTGAAACATAACAGAGAAAAATATATAATAAAAAAGTAGAAGAAATTAATTAGTTTGTTAAAGATATTACCTAATGGGTTAATTTGTTCTATTAAATAAATAGGCATTACTATTGGTTTGTAAGGCATCTACACCTCTTTGCCTTGTAACAGTGATAAATAAAATAGATTACTTTCGATGTTTAGCGGAGAAAGAGATTCATCAACTAAAGATTGCATACTTTTTTCAAATAGAAAATTAAGAAGATGACCCTCTTAGTTTACGAAGGAATATTTGTTATCAGTTTCAAGATAATATTAAGAATATAAACTCATATCTTCAATAAAATTAATGGGTTTGAATTTGAAAAAGCCGAAGCGAGAATTTTTTTCGGATTTTATTTTATGGAAAAGAAATATGCAAATTAATTTTATAATTCTCATGAATTATTTATTATTAATGACAATAATAATAAATTGTTTATAAAGATTTAGAATAGGAATTGGTTTAAAAGATAGTATTATTATTAACGAATGATTTTGTCACATTTTAAAAAGTAAATATTTGAAAATTTCGATTATAAAGGGTAAAAACGTTAACGTCATATGTTGAAGCTAAAAGTTTTGAGAAAGGGTACGCATTTGCCCTCAGGTTTAAGTTAATATATAAAATAAGCAGCATTTTTAAAGCAACAGAAGCATTGAATCTAAAACGGATGTAAGATTTGAAAGCCTGAAGAAAGGTATGAGTAATGAGTAATCAAATGTGGATATGTCACTTTCAGATGATAGATCAAATCGCTTGATATGTTATTTTTTAAAACGACACGTAGAATACGTTAAACGTTTCTGGAACATCAGAAGTATCATAACTGGAAGACTGCAAAATAAATGAAACATAATATCTTTTAACTCCGCTAATAAAATGAACTCGAGGTCATTGAATTCGATCTCTTTGACACATTTATTAAAGGCTATTGACTACCCTAAAGCTTTCAAAATAAAACGCTTTGATAAATACAATATTAGATTAGATAGATTGATGTAAACTTATAACCAGATATACAGGGACAATAATTAAAATAATGCGCATGATTTTTGTTTCATGGCAGCGAGGTTAAACGAGTTGGGATAAGTGGTGAAGGGTGTGCCCTTCCAATGTAGTCACTCACCAGTTTACTCCGAGCAGTTTGAGTGGAAAGATGTGTGCAGCTTAAAAATAATGCAACCGAAACATTCTAGATGCTTTAAAAGGCTTTCAAGGATTACTACATTTCAAGGTCACAGTCAGGAAGACTGCATAAGCGTTCAAGATGGCCTGAGAGGAAATCGCCGACGAAACCCGTTATAACAACGGCCAGAACCGACGAAAACGTAAATCGTTCGTACGTACATGGGATAGTGACCGAGGATCTGCAAATGCGCAAAATCTGTGCGATGCTTGTGCCGAAAATGTTGATGAAAGACCAGAAAGAACTTAAAGTTTCGCGCCGTCAAGAATTGTTGGATTTGATTCAATTTTCCCTTTTCATTGAAGCTAGCCGTCGTGATCAGCATCTTCAAGGGAGGTATATCATCCCTCCTACCATCGAGCTGTCATCCTATTAGCTTGCTCAACATATTAAGCAAACTGGTCGAATAGATTCTACTTTACAAGTTCATGTCTAAAATTTAATTTAAAAAAAAACAGTGAGTGTACAACAAAAAAGAAAAGGGAAATAATTTCAATCACGATTGTGCGAAGATGTAAATATTGATTTTCCCACTCACAAAATGTTATAATATAGCGCCCCTAGATTGTCGAATTAAATGTCATAAAGCTAAGGTACAATTTCCTCAAAAAATTCAATCCTTAAATTTTAGAAGATCAACAAATAAATTATAACAAAAATACATTAGAAGCCCAAACAGTGTTGTGTTTCTTTGTTTCTATTATAGAAGCACAAAGAGTTATCTATCTAGATTTAGTTCATTCTGTTTCAAAGTATATTCACAAATACTGTAAGGACCGAAAACAATGCTAGCAGTAGCTGTGAACAAGTTGGTTACGTTATTGTGTAAAACCTTTTGTAGCTTTATATTAATGATAAATAATAGGATGATAGGATGATATAACACAGTGATTAACGTGTTCTATCTTCACAAATCGAGACGACATCCTAGGAAGAATTGAGCAAGCAAGTTTCTTTAGTTTGATAAATATCTTATTGATCAAACTAAAGAAACTGCTTACAACCCAAAACTTCCCCTTGAATCTGAGAACAATAATAGTATGTTGTTACGTTTTCCCAGAACTTCTATATGGACTAGAAGGAGTGACTCTGATAAAGAAACATCAAAGGGATTGGAAGCCTTTAAAATGTAAGTCTACAGACGGGTGTTGAAAATCCCCTGGGTGGATTATATTATGAACAGAATGATTCTAGAAAGAATGAACAAAGAACTGGAGGTCCTAATTAGCATGAAAAAGAGGAAATTGCACTTCCTTCGGCACAAAGCTCGCAACTAAATATATGAAAATCTGCAGCTCATTATAAAGTCTTAAAATATTGGGTCTTAGAAGCATAAGCTGTCGCAGAATCTCATGATTGTGCAAGATACAGGATTGGTTCAAAATATCAATTACTTAATTATTCCGCGCAGCCATTAACGATTGCTCAGTAAACAGAAGAAGAAGCATTATAATCTTTCTATAAGTATATAAAGCATTAGGAAGATTGAGAAAGACCTTTAAAGTTGATTAAGATAGCGAATAATACCATTTGAAGTATTCATATATTTATATTAGTACATATTAGTATATTAAATGTTGGTGGAGATTGAGAGAAAAAACACATCGAAGGCAAAGAGCAAAGGTCGATTTGTAACAATTGTCAAGTCTTTTAAAATTCATTAAGTTATTAAATAAAACCATTTGTGTCATTAATATTTTTGCTCAAGTCATCAAAATGTTAGGGGATATTGCTAAAGAAGACTCAACAATGGGAAAGCCCAAAGATCAATCTGTTCAATAGTCAAGACTTAAAATTCATTATTGAATAAAACCATTGGTTGTATATTTGAATAATTATATAAAATAGTGAAATGATTCAGAAAAAAGGCACAACTAAGTCAAATACCATAGGTCAATATGTTCTAATTACACAGGAAATAATGGTAACACTGTCTTTCACAAAATATTTTTTATTCGCTATATGTATACATTTCGAGTGCAAAGCACTAATTATCAATAGCTTACTGTATATGTATACATATAGCGAATAAAAAATATTTTGTGAAAGACAGTGTTACCATTATTTTCTGTGTAATTATCAAATCTTTCTTCACGTAACTCTCAAAAACCATGTTTCTATGTCAATATGTTCTAATAGTCAAACCTTTTAATCATAAATTGATCATTATGTTTACTTTATGTTTGATAATGATCAGTTTATGATCGAAACCATGGTCAAAACTTTTAAAGTTGATTAAATTATTGAATAAAACCATTCTTAGCATTCATATTTTTGCATTAGTATTTAAAATAGAAGAAGAGATTAAGAATGATGACACAACAAAGGCAAAGATGACGAAATTACGGACAGATTGCGATATAACTTTTATGCTGTAAAGGAGTTCAATAGAACCATCATTTAAGAAATACATGAGAATTTCCTCTAGTGACTAATCACTTATAAGTATCAACTAACTCAGATGATATTTTAATCATAAACAAATATGGAAATGAAAAACTTAAATAAGCCGCAACGGAAACATGTAACACTCTTTTCTCTTTTAAAGTAAATTGTTTCAGAAATAGACAATTGCCTAAAACCTAAACTAACCTAAAACATAATTTTGCCTTCACTTGCAAATATTTGTTCGTTATTCATTTATCCATAAAGTAATATGTTCTTGATAAGAACAAAAATCACTTAAAAGAAAATGATTATCAAAAATTATCCTTACCTCAGACTTCGTGTAAACGTTCTGGACCAAAACTTCAGCTATCCTCTATTTATTTTTACCACGCTTTAAGAATTATTTTCGTTAATGATTTTCTGTGCCTGTGCCATAAATATCAGCTTAGCGACAAGAGGGAGTTGGTGAGAGGACCGTATTTTTACAGGCGTCAAGGGTTTTGCAGCCATGCGTACCTTCATGCGTTTATTTGAGTTTTAAATTTGCTAAAGGATTTATATTCTTTGCAAAAATTTTTAAGAGTTTGCGATTAAGATAACGAACTAAAAATATTAAAATTTTATGACATTTAAAAAATATTACTCTGTTCGGGAAGAAAATGTCTATACCTTCCGTTTCTTGGCATCGATCTCCTTCAGGTAGAGCAGAATTTCAAAGCGCTCGATAAAATATTGAAGATAACAAAAGTATATAATATTTAAATTACTTTAAAAGATAAATATAGCAAAATAAAAATAAATATAACTAAATAACAAAAGCCATAGAAAAAGGTCGGTATTTTAGGATAACGATAGAAGACTAAATCTTTAGATGTTGCTAAAGAAATAAAAACCCTAGCTGAATAATACACGGTGTGTTATTTGCGCGGAAAAAGGATAATTATTTAATAATTAGAAAAAAACACGAAAATATTTCGTAAAATCTATTTAAATATTTTAATACACTCATTTTATATATAACTGATAAGTTTTATAACTAAAACACGAGACTTTCAAAATTTTGTTTGCTTTTATTTTTGCAGCTTTTGGCTTTCGCTACACGATGGCTTTTTCAGTCATAGAATGGTAACTTAAATATGTCAAAGGCACCGTTATTTTCTTGATCAATAAACCACCACTCAAAGGCATAGGTAATTGAAGATTATTCAAGATCAATCAACCATTATTTAGTCACCGATGGTCTTAGATGGGGTAACAATAAAATAAAGCAAACAAAACATTAATAATCGTGTATACAAAATATATTTGCTTAAAAATAATTAAAAAGAACTCCGGAAATGGCGATAGTGTGTCACCTGTCTACGGAAGAACGTGAGTTTGAGTGGAAGAACATTGGTAAACAGTGAACTCCGCCCGTGACTCCTGTGTCCTAAATTATTTGTGTATTATTTGATTGTATGTATATTGTATATTTTTTTGTAATTTGTAAGCAGGAGAAGCAAAGATAATAATAATAAAGAATAAAGAATTATTCGTGACCTCATTTGCAAGCAAGAAGCGTATGTCAACATTGAGTGAATAAGAGGTTTGGATAATGCACTCTTTAACAATTGGAATCTAATGTATAATAGTGCAGGCGTTTACTTTGTCGTACATCTTGAATTTAATGAAGAAGGATACACGATGATTTTGTTATACCACTTTAAATAAAATGGTAAAACACAGTCATCGTATCTTCGTTTTTATTATAATTCGAATCTAATTGATTATCGGCCAGTGGCTAGATAGTTTTAGAAATTGTGCTTTTACTACTAATGCATTAATGCAAGATGAGTCACAGATCACTAGAAGCAACCAGTAATTCTGAGAATTCATAGAATTACTGATGGTGGGAAGGTGGTTAGTATTATAACACTTAGCATTGAAGAGCTTGAAGATTCAATTATTTCGTATATCAGCTATCCAGGGTGACCGAATTCATCTCGGAGAGCTTCCCAATAAACGCGATACTGGTGCAGTTTTCCTCGATATCTCAAAAGCGTTCTACAAGGTTTCGCAAGATTAATCTTAATTTCTAAGAGTACCTAATCAGAGTCAATCGAGACTTTTCGCGTAAGAGAAAGTTTTGCTGCTAAATAAATAACATGCTATCAAGCAAACGCAGGACCTGTGTAGATGTTCTACATGGCTCTGCTTTATCCCCGACACTGTACAACATCTACACAAGCGACATTCTGAATCTGGCTCCAATAATCTGCCCAATACGCAGACGTCACAGGTGTACTTAGTAGAGGAGGCAAAACAGTTTATTTAAAGAAATGTCTCCAAGCTGCCCACGGTACCTACAAAAAGTGGGCAACCCAATTGCGACCTAACCACAAAAAAGTAAAAGATCAATTCCCCCAACTCTTCTTTGAGAGGAAATAAATAACTTTCTTGGTCAAAGACCATCGCTTATCAAATATAAAAGGATAGAACTTATGATGATAAGGCTACAGCTTATCTACTTTGCATTCATTTGGGACTTCTGTAGACTCTCGAAACTCCAGCGTACACAGAACAAGTACTAAATACTCCACCAAATATGCGAAATACACCGATGTATCGACACACCGAAACTTCGAGTATCCTTAAATTTATCAACGAGCTCCAAGACAGTCAGAATTGAAACATTCACAAAAACATAACTTTGTAATCTGGCATACATCAGTGCATCAAAAATGGATGCGGACTGCGGCATAGACATGTCCGGGAATAAATACGGGGAATCAATTCCTCTCCGACAAGATCCATGAGTTCTATAGGAAAGAAAATAGCTTTGGAAAAATGTGCTCAAGTTTGTACGAAAAAGGAGCACATATCTGTCTAATCTTAGACATTCAGGCTGTCCTTAAGAAAACCAAAGCAAACAGCTTCATTTAAAAATCTACTTGGAACTGTAAACAAGGTCTGAACACTACAATTTGGTTACAAGGCTCCGTAAGTATAATAGACAACGAACATGGCAATTTACCAAGAGAAGAGTTGTGACTACATAATCGGATCAAAATCTTCATGTAGCTATAAAAAGTAGACAGAAAAGGCGTAAGTGCACTGGATAAGCGCACAAATTCAAAAGCAATCCAAAATGTTTATTAACCACTCGCCAAGCAGAGCTAAATAGCCCTTAAGCCTCACTAAAAGCGAGATTATACTGGTCACGGGTCTCCTTACTATCTTCATAAGATAGTTAAAGTGGATAACACTATTTGTAGAATATGTGGTTTGGTAGAGGAAAGGGAGCACATTAGAAGAGTGCAGAGCAGATCAGGGCATGATATCCTATGAAGTTAATTGACCCTACCAATAAATTAAATTCCTGATAATATACTAGTAGTATGGTATTAGCACAAGAGATCTAACCAAGTGTGCTATAAGGCTGTCTATAGCCAAACGATTGCCTCTAATCCAATCTAATCTAATATCTTTATTTGTCATGCAACAAGCATTAATTCATCAATTATTGATGAAGATTTTTGCGCTCCTACACTTGTAATTGAACAATCTCGGTTAAACATCAATAATTAAAAAGTTGCAGTGGTTAAAACGCAAAGTGGAAATTATAAACGGAAAATTTGAGAATTTTATGGTTTCTTACTAGACAATTATGAATAGTAAAATATGTGTGCCCTTCGTATCACACTTACAACGAAACTCTATAATGTGTCATACAGAACATGAACTTAGGACTCTCTATTATAAAATTTATCGTTGCCTCTGCTCTCCAGGTAAAAACATGGTGGAGTTTACCAAATACTTAATGTATTAGTTTTTTCAAATATTTATACGTACAAGCAGATGGTACTTTTTAGCAGTGTTTGAAAAAGAAACTTCCGTCATCTTAATAATACAGCCTATCTGTTGAAAGCGTTAGTGATGATCACTAAGGAGATTGGTTGACAAGTAATAAAAGTTCTGCGTTTTCTCTACTGAACACGTTTAATTTAGAATTTATGATGAATGTATAAGATTTCATGCAGATATTATATAAGCATTTCCGAATTTTAATTATTTAGAGGAAAAAACTATTCCGCGCTTTTCATCACGAAAAACGCCCCAGTTCCCTTTTTTTATGTCCGATTGAATAAGTAAGAGACGTTTAAATTATCTTCCAGGAGAGCAATTCACGCGGTCGGCAAGGAGAGCAAAAGGCCATACATCATGCGAGCCTCAAATGAACGGACGCTCGGTCCTTTGGGGGCGGCGGCTACTATCCGCCCGCTCGGACTCATCAGTGGCGAGCTTTCAGGATAATCACGAAATGTGCCACCATAAAGATTACTCTTTGAGTACAGATTAGTGTACGTGTTAACGTACGACCTCCTGACGTGACGTGTACGTTTATATTTTATTCATTAAAATGAAAAGCGAGTGAATTTTATATAATATAGTTTGAAAATTGTAAATATAAAAAAAAACCTGTGTCATCATTAGTTTAAGCGAGAGGGTATTATATCATGTAGTTTTAAAATAAGTAGAAATAAAAGGAGGTATCTGTCATCATCACTTTTAATCTAATAGGGTGAACATTATTTTAAAGTTTTATGTATCCATTAACAAAAGCCTCTTGAATTATATACTTAAAATTATATAAAAATGAGAATTGTAATTTTAAAATATTTAGTGTATTAATTTATCAGGAGGACAATTAAATTCTTGATATATTGATACTGTCTGGTTATAACTGAAATCTTTATTAACAGCTATTGGAAATATTATTTTTATTGTTTAAAATATATTTTTATTTGAAAATTTGAAAATTCTTCATATAAAATACTTTTTTTCTCAAAGAATTAATTATAAATTATTGATTTTTCTGTATTGTGTGTTACGATTAAAATAAATTATATATTAATGAGGTATATAAACTTGTTATATTACCTAGCATATTTTCTGGTTAACTAAACTGGTGCACACCATATTTCCACTATTAATTGTAAATGCGGAATTTACGTACCTGAAATACATGAGGCAGACCACCGAGTGCAAGAGCATATTAACGAGATGATAACCCATTGGCTCCAGTTGCCAGAGCAGATAGTTCCATCTGAACGTCAGCACGCAGAGCGGTCGATACGACTTGTGACTCTGTTCCTGCAATAAAAACAAGCCATTAATTAAATGTAGGATTCATAAAATAGGGCGTAATGGCCTTTCGTGAACAGGCCGGGAAAAATTTAGGGGCGGAGGGAACATTAAAAGCGCGCGGATACATCCCGCACTCACGTCCATATCAAATTTAACGCTGCGGCCTCGGCACCCCTAATCCGAACCCCCTTCACAGAAGCCAAGTGGTCTCCGAATGTAACTCCGAACCCGTGTATTAAAATTAATACGCTGTTTCCAGCCATTACAGGAATTCATCAAAAATAATTGCCGTCGTAAATTAAAATGCACGAGGGCGGCCGGTTGGATGGGGGGTGGTTCGTTATAATAGAGAATAATTTCATAGTCATGCTGGATTAATGCGTTTTTAATACGTGTAATACTTTATAGAGTGCTAACATTAAAAGGAGGGTGTTAAATTGTATAGAATATATATTACAAACATATTTTTTTCATAATTAACAACTTGTTGACGTTTAAGTTATATTAATGATGCATTATGCATTATATAAAACTATAGCGACATTTTAAATATATTACTTAATTAATTTAGTTTCTCATCACCTAAGGTGTAACATTTTCACCATCATGTGCAGAACCTAGGGGTGTAATTTAAAGACCGCTACTGTCCGTACTATTTCGGGACGATAAATTTTTCCCGTCTATATAATAAATTTTATTCCCCGAGTTGTAAAGCTCACGTTAATGGTAAACGTACATGTAAAGGTTTTCGCAATTGACCATCGACATGTAGTGGTATTCTACTTCTTCGGTGTGAGCCGGTGCGGAAAACCGTATACTAAACTTATTACTCTGCGAACTTCACGAGTTAAATAAAGAATATTGCCGGTCCACACGAAAACTCTATTTTGCCCTTATGAGGATAGTTTACCAGCGTCGTTAAATTTATGCGGGGATTATTTTTAAACGGACTCCTTAATAAAAAATCGCTCTATAACATAAGAAAGCGTTTTATTATAGCAATTAAGTTTGATAGTTTTATCAAATAAAAAAGTGATTTCTTCAGGATGTTCTGAAATTGTTATAGAGAGAAGTGGAAAAAATAATAGGGGCACGCTGATTTACACGACTATACCAAGAGTAAGTTAGTAAGATAGGGAGGATAAAAACAATATCCTTAAAGAAACTCACAGTCTAAAACATCACATACACCATTAATAAATATTAAGAACATCAGCGGACCAAGGTTAGAACCTTGAGGAACTACACTGTTCGCTACATACGTTCTGGATTTTCATCCCATACAAGAGACAAATTGAGCTCTATTGGATAAGTAATATGAAAGTACACACACTAAATTGCCGCTAATATCACATTTCTGGAGAAATTTATGTAATATATTATGGCATATCCGATCAAATGTTTTACTCATATCAGTATATACTACATCAACTTAATTCCCACGGTCTAAATTGTAACAAATAAGTTGAGTTAATTAGGTTGGTTTGTGTTGATCTCTTTTTAATGAATCCATGTTGACTTGTATTAAGCAAATTAGACACTTTGAAATGGATATGATCAGCGAGGATAAATTCGAAAACTTTGCTAAAATTAGAGATTATGGCAATAGGCCTATAATTCTCAATATTAAATTGGGTTAAAGGCCGCACAAAGTAAGTTGCACAGTCTTTCAATAAGAATGCTGGGAAATTCTACAGGGCATGTTGATGCATTTGTAGGTTGACTTCACAATAATCATTGAACAGGTACGAAGCCTTGAAGTGTGTAGCAAAACCTTAAACTATACCTGTTGGTGTATCAAGAACTGCATCACTGTGTTTCATGTATCCTGGTATTCGCGATTGTTGCCTGTTATGATTAACAAATCTCCAAAATGTACTTGGGTCGTTGTTTATGTTATCCTCAACAGTAGAAGCATATTTGCGGTGGTTTAATTTATTTTTTTGCTTTATTAGTCGACGAACAGATCTGAATACTTCTAAGATAGCATTGTTATGTTTGGTATCTTGAAGTAACTTAGTTTTTCTTGTTCTATCTATTAGGGCAACAATTTCAGCGTCAAACCATAGAGGATATTGTTTCTTATTAATGTTCTGTTTTCACCTGGGAACGTGTTTGTCTAGGATTTTGTATAATGTTGCATAAAACAAATTACAACATATTTGCGAATCTGAGAACTTTTCAATTTCCTCCAAGTTTTTTGATCGTTTATCTACTGTAAACTGGAATTTTGGTTACCACAATTTGTATATTAATGCAAAATGTGATATTTTTCAAGATAAATTAAGAAGAAGTTCCTGAAAGTAAGTGGATATATCAGAAACCTCAACCCCTAAAATGGCTCAATGGATCATTACAAAAAATGAGAGAAACTTTTAAATTTATTGCTGAAATATATAAGTCACTTACAAACCAAAATAGGAAAATTAGAGATGGCTTTTGAAAAGTTCATAAAAGTTGCAAAAATTACAGCAAATTATAACTATTATTCACAATCGCGAAACATACAAAAATCTATGTAGAAAGTTATAAATTCGGCAAGGGAGACAACCACAAAATAAGAGAGCACCTGTAGCATAACCTGTGATATATTTAACGACTACTTATGTACTGTTGCAGAAGAACTTATAAAGAGCATTGCACCCTGTAATAGGATCCCTTGAATTTTCCATACATTGTTATAAAACTTTCAATTTTAGGTGTCTGTTGTTAGGGTTCGTGATGCTTTTTTAAGTATTAAAAATAGTAAGAGTTTGGATATTTTTGGATTGTCATCGGACTTATTAAAACCTATTAAAAATATGATATTAATGCCTTTGACCAAGTTAGTGAATAATAAAATTGTGAGTGGCGTATTTCCTGAAGGGCTGAAATGTGCTAAAGTCATCCCCCTATATAAAAAGGGTGATAAGGAAAATGTTAATAACGATAGACCAGTCAGTTATATAAAAGATAATTGAAATTATTATGAAACACAAAATAACCGTAGCTTTTGAAACTAATAATTTATTTTAAACAAATCAACTTGGTTTTCGTCAGGGATTGTCAACAATTTCAGCAATTTAAGAATTTACAGAACATGCAATTGAATGTTTTGAAACGGGATCTTTTTCTGTGGCCACATTTATAGACCTCAGTAAAGCATTCGATTGCGTAAATCATAGTATATTAATTAGCAAACAAACTATGATTTTGGTGACAATAGTATTAAGCTCCTTCGTTCTGACCTAACAAACAGAAAGCAAAAAGTTTATATGTGAGCAAATGAAACCTTATTGTCGGTATGTATTAAATGGTGTTCCTCCGGGGTCGATTCTTGGACCAATTTTATTCAATCTTTTGATAAATGATTTTCCTAACACGACTGAATGGGAAAATGATATACTCTATGCCGATAATACTACTATACTAAGTACTGACAAAAACTTAAATGAGGTAATCAATAGAAATTCAATGCAAAACAGTTGTTTTTAGCTAATAAACTGCTCCTAAATAGTTAAAAGTTCTGTTTACTCTAAAAAAATTTAATAATCCAGATATGGAAAATTTGTTAAGTGTTCAATTCCTAGGAATTCATCTTAATCCCAGACTAACATAGGAAACTCATGGTTATTTCATATCTGGAAAGTTAAATAAATCAATATATGGCCTACAGATGCTTTCCAATAAAGTATCGCAAAATGTTCTATTAAATGCCTATTACGGCACATTCCATAGTCATCTGTTATTCGGGATACTTGTGTGGGGACTTGCAACCTGCAGATACCGACTTTTCAAATTACAAAGAAGAGCTGTCAGAATAGTTGTAGGTATCAAATACCAAGAGAACTTCAAGCATTATTTCAAACAAACGAAAATATTAACATTATTTTGAAATGTGTATTGCATGTAAATCGTAATATTAAGGATATGCCAGTGCGTAAATATCATTATGATACTAGATGGTAAAAGAATATAAACTTTCCACAATCTAAGTTGCATAAATCACAAACTGGTACGAGCTATAATTGTTACAAAATGTTTAACCGTCTAAGCCATAATACACGAAACTTGACTTTCGATAAGTTCAAGAGGGTTATTAAATAATGTTAGGTATTGTCTTTATACCGTAATATTTATTCAAAACATATATTTTTAATTGTTTAACTTGTAATAACAACCTGCTACTTTTATTTGTGTGGTTCGGTTTTAGTCTTTTAAACTATTTTATGTTATTGTCAAGATTACTATGTATGTAAATGAATGACCTTTGTAAAATTTTTGTTAGAATACCAATAAACTAAATTGAATCATCTTCAAAATAGATCACCAAAGATAAAATAGCTATCTAATTTAAAACCTTCCACAACAACGTTAATTTTATGCATCCGAATGTCCAATTTTCCATTACTCTGGTGCATAACTCACTTATTTTGTAGTTTATTCACCTAGGTATAGACCTGTAAGAGATGGCCATGCTCTCAAATCACTCCTGCAGAATATCTAATGTGGCATGTAGGGCTGTCCTGTTAAAACCACATTTCGTCCAATTCTAGCCAAAATAGGTTAATAATCGTCGACCTCTAGCACTCTTGTCGATTCGTATGGTTCCAAATTCAATAATTTTGTTTGTCAAAGTACCCATTCATTTTGAAATATGACTCATCACTTTTGATAATTTTTTGATGAAAATTAGGATCCGCTTCCAATTGTAGGGCCCATTCAGCAAACACATGTCATTTTTTATGGTCGTTTACTTGTAGCTCCTGACTCATTTAAATTTTGTACGGGTGCAGGCCCAAGTCACGACGCAAAATTCTCTCAAGAACATCGTAGATGTTTTCGGCAGATCTTTTTAGCGTTTTATCGTCGTACAATCATTCATTATTTACTGAACCACAACGTGAATATTTCTCTCGGTAGGATGATTATGGCGACTGTAAAAAGCCGTAATAAAACCATTATGGCACGTGTTATTGGAAGATATATCCATCCATGGTGTTTTGGCAAAACAAACTGAATAAATGACAGCTAATTCGACAGATGTAGCTTCAATAATATGGTTGCTAATAACTATCAAAGTTCAGAAGTTCCTTTTAGATGTGCCTTTATTATCAAAGCAGATACTCGAGCTTTTATTTATCACATGAAAAGAAACCCGCTCTGTATAGATATAAGATCAGGATTAAAATATCTTTACCATCACAATCATAATATATCACTTTTAGATCAAAGCAATTCTTCTTCTTCTATACAAAAAAATATATACGAACATCAATATAGAAATCAGGTCGACTCTGTCTACAACGACTTCAAGGCTTTCAATCGAGTCAAACATACAATTTTATTAAAGAAATTAGAAGCCTTAGCCCTAAAAATGATGTAAAGAGATTGCGGACCCATCTTGATAATTTGCTTTCCTAGTGTAATAATAACAAATTATTTTTAAATTATTGCAAATTTATATCTTTTATTCGAGGCAGAGTATTCTCGAAACTAGTCGGAGAAATATAAAAATAGTGAAACATAACCAAGTGCTTAATTAATCCTTTTATTATTTCCTAGATGGTTGTAGAGTAAAAATGTAAGTGAGGTTAAAGACGTTGGAATCGGTTATAATTCGTACCTAACATTCAATAGCCATGTTACTAAAAAAACGCAATGAGGCGATGCAGGTTGTTGGCTTCGGGTTTAGATTTTCTCAAAATTTCAGTATTAATACAGTAAAACTATTATACGTGGGCTTACTTAGGTCACACTTAAAATACGCAAACCAGATCTTTTCATTGTTCTGTAATAACTCATCAGTTAAATTTGAAAGCGTCCCAAGTAAATTTTGTCAAATTAAATTAAATTGTGGGTATAATATCGGGCAAGTACGGTGGGTGAGTCAGTATCTCCCACCCCAATTCCGCACAGTGCGGTTTTGCATTGTCGTGTTGCAGAATGGCGCCTTTTCTCTTGACAATCCCCAGATATTTTTCGATTAGATTGGTTGACTCGATCAAATTGTTGCAATTCAAAGTGAACAATACGGCGATAGCGCCTTTTTGGGATATGAACTAGGCTTTGCAGTATTTCGTGATGATTTGGAGAGAAAAACTGCCTTTTGCGTTTCGGAGTATCATAAAAGACGATCAAAAAACGGTTCCGTATAGTGTTGAAGAAAGACGTTGCACGTGATGGATCGTTTGGCTTTGTTCTCTTTGGACAGGTTATGAGGGATCCAAACACCTGCTCTGCTTATTTATTCAATCTGCTTTAAATGTTCCTGGATGATCGACCAAGGTTGATTAAAAGTGTTTGATAGTTCCTCGGTTATCTGGCATAGATTTGCTTTTACTTCTGTCCTTATCATACCATTGTATAATGTTGTTAGCGTTCCTGATCGATAGGAGACTGAGACATCCATCTTTGGTATTTACAAACGTCTAATGCACTTGTATAATTCTAAACAAGTTTAATTTTGAATTATTTAGTAGTGAACAAGTCACAATAACTTTAAAATGATTTTGGCACGCCTTCGAGAGACACAATAGGCTGAAAAATGACAATCAAATATCGACATGCGCAGAAATGATATTATTTTCCGGCCGCATTAGTAAATTCATATTATAATTTCGATGAGTAGACATTGTTATAGTCACATACGTCTATTAGGGATCTAAAGTTAATTAGAAGGTTAATTAACATAAAAATGTTTCACCACGGGTTAAGTGAGAATTTAATTCATCGCAGGCTTAAAGTTGCTTGAGTTGGGCACAGTTGTTGTAAACATAAAAAACTCTGATTAAATCAAAATATTATCCACATATCATAAAAAATGGTGATGTGGCCATCATAGTACTTTCCCTATATTTTACACGAAAACTATAAGGTTTACGCAAAAAAGATATTATTAATGATTTATTCACTATTGAATTCTCTATAATTATTTGTAATGCAAGTTTCATGTAACTCTGACAGTTTATTAGCAATTGGAAATAAATGTCAAAATTTTAAATTTTAAATTTTTTTTTCAAAAGTTAAGAATTTTATGAAAAATATGTTCGAATAAAACTTGTTTAGTTTTTTATTACCTTTAACTTTTGTTTGAACCATTTTTTAAAATTTTTCATATTTAGAAAAATAAAACGAAAAAACAAAAAAATGCCTCGAGTAAACATCCACTTCCGGTCTATGAATGTTTACGAAAAGCTTTTCAGTTCCAGTTTTTAACGATAAAACCTTAAGTTTGAAGTTTCATCTCAAACAGATTATTCGTTTTTGAGATACAGCGCCCACCGACAGACACACAGACAGACACACATCCAGACACAATTTTTTTTTTCCAGTAATTAGTGTTTTGGGTTCAGGGTACCCCAAAACGGATATTTCCGCAAAAAAAATTTAAAAAAAAAATCACGAAAACAATACTCCCTCTATATATACTATATAGGGAAAGTAAAAAACGTATTTATATAAGACATGTTTAACATCAATTAAGATTCGTCGCTAAATTTTTAATTAAATTTAGAGAGTACATATTCTTTAAAAAAATGATGATGTGACCATCATAGTACTATATTTTTCTCAAAAACTATGAGATTTACGCAAAAAGGCTATTCTTAATAATTTATTGATTTTTCAATTCTCTACAATTATGTGTTATATAAATTTCATGTAACTCCAACAGTTAATTAGCAATTGGCAAAAATTGTCAAAATTTTCAATTTTTTTAATGTTAAGTATTTCACAAAAAATATATTTTAATAAAACTTGTTCAGTTTCTCATTGCCTTTAATTTTTGTTTGAGAAGATTTATAAAAATTTTCATATTAAAAAAAAATATCAGAAAGAAACAAAAACGGCCTCAAGTAAACTTCCACATCCGGTTTATGAATGTGCTCCAAAAGCTTTTCAGTTCCAGTTTTTAATGATAAAGCCTTAAGTTTACAGTTTCATCTCAATCGGATCATTCATTTATGAGATACAGCGCCCACGAACAGATGAATTTTCTTTTGATTTAATATTTACATTTCCGAAATGATATCGTTGGATTTTCTTTCGAAGCTATGGAAAAGTTTGAAGCCATATAGAGAAATATGAGAGATGGAGATAGAAGACAATTTCAAAGGTTCTTAGAGACAATTAAGGGCTTTAAAAATTAATATCAGCAAGAATAAATAAATGCTAAATGTATTAAAAATGAGAAAATATGACGTCGTAAAACGTTCCTCAATTTATTTATAGTGAAAATTAAACAAACAAGCAAAATATAATCGATACTTGTTCTGCTACTCTCTTGATGGAACCAAATTTTCAAATTAGGAGAAGTAAAACTCTTGTTATGTTCCATTTCTTTATTTTTAGATAACTGACACGTGTTTCGGTCCTTGCGGATCATTATCAAAGTTAAAACTGTTTTAATGTCAGTTTTAACTTTGATAATGATCCGCAAGGACCGAAACACGTGTCAGTTATCTGAAAATAAAGAAATGGAACATAACAAGAGTTTTACTTCTCCTAATTTAAACAAGCAAAATATTTATTGCTTTAATGCATACAATAAAGTTATTGTTCGCGAAAAAGTGATATGTGTTGGCTGCAAGGCTATATTTCATCCAGACTTACGCTTAGTAAAATTAAGTGGTTTGGAATTTCATTTTCCTCATCAATTCAGAAATAATTACGTTCAGCCACAACATGTATGCACGCGGAGCGAAGAAGGCCAAGTACCGGAACAGAACGTGGAAATTCCCAACTCAAGAGAATCATTGAAGAGCTGGAGGAATAGTTCAGGATCTTCATCCAAAATAATGAAGGTTTGCTTCGAACCAATTCTTACTTACTTACTTAAACAATAACGACCAGCTAAAAGGGGACAATGCGAAGAAACAGAGAACTGTAAATAATGTAAGTTTACAGAAACCTATAGAAGGTGAATCAATGGAGAACGAACCTATCAACCAAGCGCCACTGTGCTTATCACCGAGCGCAGGCTTAGACAAAAAGAACGATAAACAGAACCCAAGAAACAGTGAAGACGAATTGCGAAGAAATATAAGTTATCACGTAATGCTTGGACGTAGAGGCTAAAATAAGACAGATATAATCAGAGGTGTAGAATGAAGATCACATGTACATGTCTACAGGCTAAATCAAAGCATCACAGTGAAATTACTCACAGAATTTTTAAATAACAATGATAATACTGATTTTACCTGCGAACAATTGAATTCTAAACATCCTGAAGAATACAGTTCTTTTAAGATCACAATTCCATTAAGAAAATTAAATCAGATACAAAACCAAGATGATAGGTGTTGTATATTATCGATTTCTTTCACATCTTTACAAGAAGAGATTAGGAACACAGTCTCCAGAACAATAAAACAAACAAGAATATACAGGGTGTACATAAAGTAAGGAATAAATTCGATTAAAATTCAGGGCATTTTGTTTCAGAGTATTTTTCATGTAGCATACCCCATGTCGATATTCAGCTTTTTTCGAAGAAATGTATGTACACCCTGTATATAAAGAATATTGCATTGTATTGTATTTTATTTTATTCAATGTGCTTACATAATATATTTAAATATTAAATTTTCAATTCTACAGAAATTTTGATCACACGAAAAGGCTTGAATCTTTTTACTGACCTTGTCAGTTTGACATATTAATATATACTTAAAGTAATGAACCAAAATAAACACTTCAATTGATTTTTTAAATAAATTAATGGCAGAAAACAATGATTGCCAAATATTATCAATAACGGAACATTGAAAAACCAGCAAAGAACCGAAATGTTTCAACATTAGCGGCTACTATCTAGCAACAATGTACTGTATAAGAAAAATTCGCGTGGCAGGGTAGCAATATACTGTAAGGATGATTTCTGGACGTGAAAATTTGAATTCTATACGCATTCGAATATACAGCGGTGAATTTTACATTAAACGGAAGAAAAACAGTAGCAATCGCAATTTACAGGCCTTCTGGGACTGTAGAAATGTTTCTTCAAAAATTAAATGCAATTTTAAACAAACTAATCGAAAAGAGACTTTACTATATAATTGCAGGTGATTTTAATACAGACTTTCTAAGTAATAGTGTGGCTAAGATAATTCTTATCAATATGTTGTTCAGCTATGGCTTCAAATTATAATGTTTATTAAAGATTACACAAGAGTCTCTAATGTTACAAATACATCTATAGACAATATTATTAGCAATATATGAAACAGTTATAAATACAATATCCTAAATTATCATATATCTAACCATTTGGGACAAAGTTGAATTTTTATAATCTTGTAATAGTAACCAGAAAATTGTCGCTTATAAACATAATATGAGACAGAGGAGACAGTAAAATACTTCTTGAGTCAATTGGAAAATTGGCAAAGTCTGTACAGTGAAAGAGACTAAAACAAGTGATGGGATACATTATTAAATAAATTTACTTAACCAAAAATGAATAAACACACAACTAACGCACTTACTATGTTTTAACCACTAAAAAATATGTAATATATATACGTATATTACAAAAACAACATGGAATGTCATCAAAGAATTAAAATGATATCAAAGGTTTTAAAGGTGATGCTAACGATATAAATAGTTACTTCTTAAATATATCCCAGGAAGTCTTAAATAAGATACCTTCAATTAAATATTCTGATAATATAGCAATGACTCAAAATTCATCTTTTTTTCAACCAGCAACTAAAGCCGGAATTTATAGAATTGTTAAAGAACATAAAATACCAAGGCTTTGTAAATGGTGTAGCAGTGCAAGTATTGAAACACTGTATACCATGCATTTTAGAGCCTTTGGCACATATCAATAACATATTAGAATCTGATGTTTTTCCTGAACTCTTAAAATATTCGATCGTAAGGCCTATATTCAAAGATGGTGATCTCGAGGAATTTTCAAACCTGTTAGCGCATTTCTCTAAAATCACTGAAAGAATAATAAAAGAACGTACATTGGATTTTTTAACAAAAACAATTTATTTATTTATTTATTTGTACAAAAAGCTTATAGAAAAAAACAAACTTACATAAGTATGATTATTATGTAGTGAAATAAAATCAAACTTCTGCAAAAGATCTCTATAAGGTATATCGAAACGGTATTCACGATAATTTACAAAATAAGTACCTAAGGAATTTCCTTTGTATACGCTCTAACATATTAATGTATTTTAGATAGATAAGTGACCATACTGTCGAACAATATGTCATTTTAATAAATTTAAAAATACGAAAACATTTCGTGTCATGTCATTTTGCTAAGAACGAATGTTCTAAAGAGCAAGCTCATAACTTTAACATCGGTTTGTTTTATTTGTCACAACATGGCTACTTAGAAAATAAATCTAGTCTTTGGTCTAGTTGAATTTGTAGCAAATGCCATGGAAAACAAAGAAATCCCTTTAGGGATATCCCTATATTTATCAAAGGCTTTCGATTGCATAGATCATATCATATTACTAAATAAGCTTTATAAATATGGAATAAGAGGAATAAACCTTTCTTTGATAAAGTCATATCTATGCAATCAAAATTTCTAAAAGAAAATGGTAAATAACAAGAGGAAGACCGTAAGGAAGTATTCTAAGCCCAACTCTTTTTGTAATTTACATAAACGACATATTTCGAATAATAAATACTAAACAATAAGCCCTAATTAGCTATGTAGATGATTACAATATTATTAAAAGAAGGGTTTTTAAATATATACCTCATCAATCAGTTTAAAAATACTAATTAAAATTTTTGAACAAAATTGAAGAGCAAGTAAACAAATGTATTGTGTGGCAATTAGTTAGGGTGGGCATACGACTTATTTTCTGTTCTTCAAATTCTATTATTTTGAGTAGTATTCATTAATTTAATATTTAAGAAAGCTTTCGTTTAATAATCTGATAAGTAAATAAAATTTAAACCAACATTTTATTTGTTCGTTTTTGTAAATCTATATTATTTGAACAAGTTCTTACCAGGAAAAGAATATACGTAACTAAATTAATTTTCGCGTCAAGAAATGCCTGTCATAATTCACTTTGCATTTTTTTTTGAAACCCGTAACACAATTACGCCGTACTATAATTAACATCTCGCTCGAGCGAACCTTGAGATCTCAAAGGAATCGCGGTTAAATCTAAAAATGCCTTTACGTTCTCCACCACGAGTTACATTATCCTCGAACAACGCTCAGGGAGAAAAAAAGATGAGGAAGTAATAAGTTTTTCCCTTTTGTATAAAGACTGCCGGTCACAATCCCCTGAAAGGATTTATTATGAAAACAACAGCTGAGGGCGGGCCACGCCCTTTCTCAGCCCAGCAGACTCGTGTCAACGCTCGCTCCGCTGTGACCTACCTAGGGCCAAAAAGGAAAAACGCCGGAAACTGAGAGGAGAGAACTTTAGTGATTCGCTTTACGGTTCTCGTTCCTCTACCGCCCACCAAAAGATAAATAATGCAAATATATACATACATGATCGTCAGCGAAAAAGAGTTTCTGATTTATATTTATGATCAATAAATATTAGCGTGGTGGATATAATTTTAGTTTTTTAACATTAATTATAACATATTGACAACTGGTTTTATCTTCAAATTTTATATTCTATGTACTAATTAGTGATTGATTATTAAATTTAAAATACAGCGCACCGAATTTATCACTGTATATGAGATATGGATATGAAAAGCAAATGTATTTAAACAAAACGGGAACTCATTAATTATATAATTATTTATAGATGTAATAAATAATTTACGCTCCGTTGGTAATTATTATTGATTGCCCCGATTTCACATAATTTACGCTCTGTTTGCACAGTAATTATTGTCCGATCTATAATAAATACACTACGTTTTGTCGTTCCAAAAGCAAAACAAGGTTTTTGCTTAAAATGGATAATTATTTGTGATAACGCTAATCGATAATTTAAAATTAAGATTGTTGATTACCATCATTGAAGGCTTCTCCGTTAAAATCCTTTATTGTTTAGGATTCTACTTCGTTATACATTTTGAAATGTAACTTTAAGTTTTGTTGATAATGTCGAAATTATAATCAACAAGAAATCAACAGTGTTATGCAAGTTACTAAGACAAATAATAATTCAAAATTACTTAATTGGAAAATTGATTAATTAAACATGTTTTTAATTTATCTCAGTTTAAATGATTAATTCAATAGGTCATTATTATTAAGTTTTATAAAGAATTCAATTATCTTACGTAACAAGGAAACATGTCAAGATAATCATATGTAAACGCTGCTAATATTTCTTGCTGTATGCCTTTATGTATTATATGTTTAATATAATTAAATTTTATTCAAAAAAGAAGAAAAACAGTTAAAATTAGGAGACAATAATCTATATTTTATAGAAAATAATATAAATCATAAATAAAGTTCAATTCTGACCAAACATTTTAGAGTTTAGGAAAGGTTTAGGAAAAATTTTTAACTTTCTTGAGTGACCTAGACAGTTTTTTGGATGACCTTGATTGATCGAGACCTTTCATAAATCATCAGGTGAGCTTGAAAGATCATTGAATAAGCTGAAATCTGTGTAAATGTTTGTTAGATCATTTTAAATAAACTTAAATTATGTTCAGAGAACTTTAACAAATCTTCAATAATTGTTGACCGCTGGATGATCTTGAATAACTGTCAGATTACCTGGAAAAATATGTGAGTATTGTCCAAATGCTTTAAAAAATACTAAACGATATTACGTATTTTAAATCTAATTAATAATCTATAATTTATTTACAATTTTAATGAAAATCAAAGCAATTGTTGAATTCTAACATTGTTTTTAAGGATTTAGAAAACAATTTGAATTTGAGGTTGTTTGAATGACCTTAAACGATATTTTTTTGATGAACTTCATTGATCGTAAATATATAATTTTCGAGCAGTTGAATTTTAAAGAATATTTAAAAAACATGTGGGACAGCTTAAATTTTATAAATTTCGTTAGTGATTTTAGGGGGTCTTAATATGACCTTAACTATGCGTGGCCTTGAACAAGCATCAGACGGCCTTAAATTAGATTCAAATAATGTGAAATTATCTTTAATGTTCGTCAGTTTAACTTAAATAGGATTTGCAGATCTTTAAATTACCCTGAATAATTGTTTCTTTACACAAAATAATTGGACAAACATAAATGGAATTAAATGAAAGTACGATTCTTGAGTGATCTTGGATGATTATTTTTTCAATGACCGTCAGATGACGTTGTTTACCTAATGGTAATCTTGAAGTGATCATTTGATGATCTTCAATAACACTCAGATGACCTTGAAGGATATCTCATCACCTTCCAAAATGGTTAAAAAAAAATACTAAATCATGATACGTATTTCAAATATAAATAAATTTTATTTAGTAATAGTGTTTAAGAATAACAATCTATAATTTTTCTAGACATTTTTTGGAAATCGAAAAATAGTTCAAATTTAAAGAATATTTGAAAACATAAGGGAACACTGGAATTTGAAAGATTCCTTTAGTGACCTTGGGTGATCTTAAGATGACCTTGTCTTTGCGTGACCTTGTACAACCGTCAGATGACCTTCAAATAACCTGAAATAATATTCAACGTTTCTAAGATAAATTTAAATAGAGTTTGCAGATCTTTAAATTATCTTGAATTATTGTTTCATTGTTTTAAATATCAGACAAACATAAATAGCCTTAAATGGTAAAAGATTCTTCAGTGTCCTTAGATGATTTTTATATATGGCCTTTATTGATCGTAACGGAATAATTGTTTCGTTACAAAAAAGAAATCATTGAACAAACATAAATGGAATTAAATGACAGTACGATTCTTGAGTGACCTTGGGTGATTATTTTTTCAGTGACCCTCAGATGACATTGTTTACCTAATGGTAATTTTGAAGGATCGTCGGATGAGTGATCATTTGATGATCTTCAATAACAGTCAGATGACCTTGAATGATATCTAATCACCGTCCAAAATGGTTAAAAAAATATACTAAATCGTGATGCGTATTTCAAATATAAATAAATTTTATTTAGCTAATAGTGTTTAACAATAACAATATATAATTTTTCTAGACATTTTTTGAAAATCGAAAAATAGTTCAAATTTCAAGAATATTTGAAAACATAAGGGAACATTTGAATTTGATAGAGTCCTTTAGTGACCTCGGGTGATCTTGAGACGACCTTGTCTCTAGGTGACCTTGTACAACCGTCAGATGGCATTAAATGACCTTCAAATAACCTGAAATAATATTCAACGTTTCTAAGATGAATTTAAATAGAGTTTGCAGATCTATAAATTATCTTGAATTATTGTTTCATTGTTTTAAATATCAGACAAACATAAATAGCCTTAAATGACAGAAAGATGCTTCAGTGTCCTTAGATGATTTTTATGTATGGCCTTTATTGATCGTAACGGAATAATTGTGTCATTACAAAAAAGAAATCATTGGACAAACATAAATAGAATTAAATGAAAGTACGATTCTTAAGTGATCTTGGATGATTATTTTGTCAATGACCGTCAGATGACCTTGTTTACCTAATGGTAATCTTGAAGTGATCATTTGATGATCTTCAATAACACTCAGATAACCTTGAAGGATATCTAATCACCGTCCAAAATGGTTAAAAAAAATATACTAAATCATGATACGTATTTCAAATATAAATAAATTTTATTTAGTTAATAGTGTTTAACATTAACAGTCTTTAATTTTTCTAAACATTTTTTGAAAATCAAAAAATAGTTCAAATTTAAAGAATATTTGAAAACATAAAGGAACATTTGAATTTGATAGATTCCTTTAGTTACCTTAAGTGATATTGAGATGACCTTGTCTCTGCGTGACCTTGTACAACCGTCAGATGGCATTAAATGACCTTCAAATAACCTGAAATAATCTCCAACGTTTCTAAGATTAATTTAAATAGAGTTTGCAGATCATTAAAGTATTTTCAATTATTGTTTCATTGTTTTAAATGTCAGACAAACGTTAATAGCCTTAAATTACGGAATAAAGGATTCTTCAGTGACCTTAGATGATTTTCTTTTGTATGGCCTTTATTGTTCGTAACGGTTAGATGACCTTGAATAATATTAGTTAATCTTGAAGAATCGCCGAATGAGTGACCATTTGATTATCAAAATATCAAAATCGAAAATATAATTTAAATGATCAATGACCAAGTTAGAAAGGTTTAAATTTAAGATATTTTTATGTGACCTCAGATGATTTCGGGATGACCCTGTTTGATCGGTACTTTGAACAATCGCCAGATGACCTTGAACGAACTTCCTGGATGTTCTTTCATGTTTGTTGGATGATTTTAAATAAACCTAAATTATGTTTGGATAACTTTAAATAATCTTGAATAATTGTCCCATTACCCTAATTGTCATTGGATTAACATAAATGGCATTAAATTACCGCTGGATAATCATGACAGATAATCAGATTAGTGGCCAATTAATGATCTTGAATTATTGTCAGATTATATTTAAAAAAATAGTTGAATTCTGACCAAACTATACTACAAAATAAATAAACAATTAACTTTGTTGGTTTTTATTTACACTATATTAAAAAAAATTAAGAAAATTTTGTAGATTTCTTAAGTGATCTTGAATGATATTGGTGTGCCGTTGAACTTCTTATAGGTTCATGAAATGAGCTTGGATGATCTTGGAATGACCTTGACTACTTGTGCCCTTGAATTCTGCTATCAATTTTTAAAATATGCATTACAAGATAAAATTTTAATATTTCTTGAGTGACCTTGGGTAATTATGACATGAGCTTAATTAATCGTCACCTATAAATAAACTTAAATAATTCCTTCATTGTCCTAAATGTTCTTGAATAAATATAAATGGCCTTAAATGATAAATAATCGAAAATCAAATATACAGTTGAATTCTGAACAATATTTTTTTTAATGAAAAAAGTTTAAATTTCATAGGTTAATTAAGTGACCTCAAATGCTATTTAGGTGACCTTGGCTGCTTATGATCCTACACATAAATGACTTTATGCTGGGTGATCTTGAAGGATCGCCTGATATGTGATTATTTAATAATCTTGAATTACTATCAGATTAATTAAATAAAAAACAGTTGAATTCTGAACAAAATTATTTTACAAAAATACTAAATTATGTTACGTATTTTAAAAATAATTAAAGTTTCACAAAGGAAGGAACAGTTAATATTAATTTAACAAAATATAGTTAAATTTTGAACAATCCTTTTTTTAACGAAAACGTTTAAATTTCTAGACTTAAGTGACCTTGAATGATATTGGGGTTAACCTTGACTGCTTATGACCTTACATATGACCTTGATTAATCATCACATTTAAATAGTCTTGGATCATTGTTTCATTGTCTAAAAACATAATTATCAAAAAGAGTATTTTAACTATGATTATCATTTTTTTTTTTTGGGAAAGAACAATTAATATTAGTAACCGATAGTAACTACATATTATTAAGAAAATATTCGAAAATCAGAAATATAGTTGAATTCTAAACATTTTTTAATTGAAAAAAATAATGCAAATTGTTTTTTATATTTTAAGAATTTTAGGAGAATTTTTAGGTTGTCCGACGTCTTAGTACTCAAAGACACCTCAAAATCACAGGTTATTTAAGTGACCTTGAATGATATTGGGGTGACGTTGGTTGTACAACCTAAAAATTCCCTTAAAATCACAGGTTACTCAAAAGACCTTGAATGATATTAGGGTGACCTTGATTGCCTATGACCTTCTACAACAAAAATTTCACTTTCAATTACAGGATACTTAAATTACTTTGAATCTCGACTGCCTATGACTTTGAACAACATAAAGATTCTCTTAAAATCAGAGGTTACTTAGGTGACCTTAAATGATATTGGGGTGAGCTTGAGTACCTCGTACAAACCTAAAATTCTCTTAAAATCCTTCAAATATAAAAAGAAAACAATTTACATTTCTCAAAAACTTAATAAAGAAAAAACAAAATAATAAATAAGTAAATAAAAATAATTGAAGTTTGTCAATTGACACATTTTACAAAAACAAAATTGAGCATTCTGGAATTTAAATAAAAACGATTGGAAATCTGAGAGAACTTTCTAAAATATGTTTTATAATTCGCTTAAAATAATCGATATTATTGAAAAACAATTGGAATTTACTAAGAAATAAAATAGTAAGAGAGAAAAAAATTGCAAATATAGCAAATAAAAATAATTATTCAAATCTGCAATCAGTTAAAAATTTTCATAGAAGGAACTAGTGATTCAAAAGAAAAAAACAGATAAAAATTGCAAGAAAAAATATTTCAAAGTGCAGATAAAACTAAAAAAAAATCCCTTTTAAAAAAACTATAACTGTTATTTGCAAAAATTGAATAAAAATAACGAAATCGAAAATATACGATAATTAAATTCTGACAAATTTATAAATAGTTCAATTAAATATTTCTTGGGTGCCCTTGCATAACTGACTTTGATAATTAGCCTCAGATGACCTTGAACGATCCTCCTGAAACGTTCTTGAATGTTTACTAAATGATTTTAAATAAACCGTAATTACATTTAGAGAAATATAAATACTTGCAGTCTTAAATAATTGTTTAATTGCTTTAAATATCTTTGCATAAACATAAATGGCCTTTAATTGGTGCTTGATGTACTTGAAGGGACACCAGGTGAGTGACTATTTGATGATCTTGAATTACGGTTAGATTACAGATTTAAAAAAAAACCGTTTGAATTCTGAGACAAAAGTATTTAAGTACTAAATTGTTCTTATTTCTAACCAATTATAATCTTATAATAATGAAAAATCGAAAATATACTTAGTTGAATTTAGACAATACTTTTTTAATGAGGGAAAGCTTACATTTTATAGATTACTTAAGTGACCTTGGATGACCTTGTAACCTTGAATAACCATGAAATGGTCTTGAATAATTTTCGATAAATAAAATTATTTTTGGATGGCTGCAAATAATCCTGAATAATCGTACTGTCGCAATGAATTATCACTGGATGATGATCGTCGGAAAAGTCTCTAAGGTCCACAAATACCGTCAGATTATCTCAAATTTATTCCGTGTTAACAACATTTACGTTTGTGGCAATTGTTTTTATAGTTTTTTTAACATGCGCGAAATTACGATTTTAAAATGAAAATTAGTTACATGATGATGGTTACGACCGTAATCCATAGTGTAGGCATTGAATAAAATATTTACTATGTTTTTTACTAGAATATTTTATTCTAATTATGTAAGAAAATTAGATTCATTTACATCTTTTTAAAGATTTTCACTACATTATTAATCTCTATTGATTTTAAGTAAATTTAATGTATTTAATGTTTTATTTTTGATCAATACCACATTTACATTAAAACAATATACCAAAATCGATAAGTAATATATTATTCAGTCTCCAAATATTTTTTTCCAGCGGAAGATTACTGTCGAAATGATAAAGTACACCAGCCCGGACGTAAATGAATTGTTTCTTCGGAAAAATTACCAAAGTGGCGTTACGTCGCCGCATTATAGTGAAGCCCCACACCATCAATCAATTTAATGTTTGCTTTCCTTTTCGAATCATACATCATTTTAATAAAAAAAAAGAAGGTGCGCGCGACAATTTCGCCGGAATGGTAATTAATAAAATCCACAATGGCTCGTTAAATGCGCACAATGAACGAAAAATCAATAGGAATAATAATAATATTATGACAGTGGGAAAATTATTTAATAGTTAATAACAAACAGTTAGGAATGATAGGTACATTTTTGAGCCAAAAAATGTAAATAATAAAAGTATGTGTATATAAAGTTGCCTACGTCAATTTAGCATAACAAGCTACAAGAAAATTTTATAGGTATAGAATTAAAATAAGTACATTTTTATTACGTTTTTTTCTTTAAATAATTTAACACTCAAGTTTATAACCAACTGTAGTCACATGTTTCGATCTCTTTTTAATCAAACCAACGTAAATTCATTTTTTGTTTCTTTTCTTTGATTTGTGATAGTGAGAGACAGTTCTGAATCATAATATAGACTGAGACAAGGTAAGAATGAGGACCATATGGTTTATATTATTTTTAAGTAATTTATAATAATAGTAACCGTTTATGGTTTATTAAGACAATTTAGTTATTTTCCGACGTATATATTTCAAATAAAAGCCTCACTGATTTAATGTTTAAAAGGAACACAAGTGAGAATCTACACTTGTTTGATTTGTCGTTAGAAACTGTATTGATTATTGACATTTTTATAAATTTTTATCTGTTTTTGCTCCATCTACAATTACTAATATTTCATTTTTTTAATTCCGACTATTATTTCCTACTTCTGATAATTTTTAATATATAAATTTGATACTTTTTTTATAATGTTTTTGTATTTATTGAATAAATTCTCTTTAATTATTGACGTATGTTGATATATTTTATATAAAGCTAGCGTACTATTGCCCTAGGGTTACCCTGACCTATCTTAATAAACCGTAAATTAACCAAGGTCAGTTGTACGGCAGGCCAATATACAATTTTTTGTGGTAGGTCAGGAGTACGCCAGGTTAATGCAAACAATGAAAAATCTAGTCGGAAATGGAGAGAATATTTAATCGTAATCACTTTTTGAGCAATTTAAATGAAAAATCGGATTGTATAAAAATTTAAAAATCAAATTTAAAGTAATGAGAAACATAGATATAAATTTGGCGAAATAATACAATAATAACTTGAATATGTAAACCCCTGGCGATGGACTGCAGGCTGAAATGGAACACCCAAACTAATTAATTGGTTCTTGTTTTTGTATATAATGCACAATAAAAAACGAAAAATCTTAATGAATTTGAACAATTCGCGAACAACTAATGTACACTTCACGAACAAGTGTTTTCCCATGATGCAACAACACAAGCATGCACGTATCTCACCTAGTTAGACCACGGGAAACTCAACTCTCCCGATGTTAATTACGTCCAGACCGCATAAGTACGAGTCAACAGGGCATGATGTAATTCTCGAGATATCCATAAAAGGACACAAAGTTTATCAAAAGCATTCGCCTCCGGACTCTTACGAGGAGCACCGCTCTGATGAATAAGTAGAGTATTTATGCTTTCAACTTCTGCACATACACGATACCTTTGAGAGCCAGTATATTTGTCGTATAAGTTACAGGACCAGGTCACAGTAAAGGGTACGGAAGCAAAAAAAAACCTACTTGAGTAAAAACATCCGTTCGTGTATAAAAGTTTAAGTATGTAATTCAAATAAATGCGTACTAAAGATGTAAGTACAGTGTTTTGTAGTTTAAATTACTCTGAATGCAAATGCAAATGATATATTTTGTTGAATATAGTTTAATTATAACATTTTAAGAGAAACAAGTGGTCACTTGTAAAAATTGGATGATTAAAGAAAGTTTATTAATTGCATTACTATCTACTTCTTTTTAACAGCTTCGTCCATCAGTTACTGGTATTAGCGAATGAAAAAGCTTAACAATATGATGTACAATACTAGAAGCTTACATTTTTACCTTTAAAATAAAAAAATAAAGATGATTGATGCAATCTTCAAATAATTTCCAGAATAGTAAAGGGTGGGCTAGATGGAATTTCATGATCTTGCATTTATTTTGTAGCCAAGAGTATCTGGTTATACATGGAATATGACATTAGTCAAATGGCTGCCAGGGTTGGCCTTACAATAGTCCATTCACCTAATTTTTCAGAACATTTTCCAACGTCTGCGGCTCTATCTCAGCAATGGCATTTTGGATGTTGACTTTAAGATCGTCAATCGTTGCTGGATCGTTGGCATAACAACGTTCTTTAACGGCATCCCAGAGATAAAAGTCCATGGGCGTCAAATCGCAGCTCCTTGCTGGCCGATTCACATCTCCACGACGGCTGATTACACGATTTTCGAATATTGACCACAATAAGTCGATAGTTTCGTTGCTAGTGTGGCATGTCGCCCCATCTTGTTGCAACCAGATGTTGCTCACATCCAAACCAGCGATTTTCTCCCAAAAAAAGTTTGAAAAATGAGCTGATGATGCTGATGATGCTGCCGGCCCATAATCCGCACCATATAGCCACTCGTTCGGGATGAATTGGTTGCTCAACGATCAAATGTGGGTTTTCCGATGCACAAATCCTGCAGTTTTTCTTGTTTACATAGGCCCCGAGGAGAAAATTAAAATTAAAAGAAAAGATACTTTTTCGCCAAAATTCACCATCGGCTTCCAGCTGCTCCAAGGCCCAATTAGCGATGTTGTATCGAAGTGAAGGGTCAACTCTCTTCAACTGCTATGTTATTTGGACCTTATAGGCGAATAAACCGATGTATTTAAGCAAAATACGCCTCATGGTAGTGCTACTAATGTTCAATTGCTGAGAGCGATGATGAGTCGATGTTCTCGAGATAGCTACGGGATACAGTAGCAATGTTCTCGGGTGTACGAACTGGACGAGCACGTGGAGCTTTAGTACGGTCCACTAGCATACCAGTTTCACGAACTTTGTGCACAAATTTCTTTAGAACACTTGCATTTGGTGCATATTCGAGACCGAATTTTGTACGCAATTTTTGCACTGATTAACAGGGTGTTATATAGTGAAGAACTGTCATACATCAGATATCAAATATCATGACAGTAAAAATAAAGTGGTAGTTCAAAAAGATTTCAAGATATGGCCTACCCTTTATTATGTAAAATGTAACATTTATCGCTATGAAATATCATATAATGATTTGTTAATTAAATTTAACGTTCTATCTGTACAAGGCAGACATATATACATTTCTCTCTGTCATCTTTATAAGCTTGTTCATTACTTTATAGAGAACACTATGATTTTAAACCAGTTTAACAGTAAAGTCCCCAGATTAACATCACGAAACAGCAAAACTTCTATTTACCCCATTTTAAATAATAATTATTATAAACATAAATTGAAAAACTTACTATGTTTTTACCACAATTAATTAATTATTGTTTAAATTCTCCAGTTTATCGCTTGCCACGCTTATTCAATGAGTATTAGTATTCAGATGATTTATTTCAACTTTCGTTTAAATCTTTTGGTAAAGAATTATTACTTGTTTAAAAGTAAAATGACTTTGTTTTATTCACTATTCTTGTATTTTTGTATTGTATTTTTTTTACTCATGACATGTTCTGTTTCTAATAATTATAACTATTTATAGCTGGGTCATGCAACTTTTTGTAATATTCTCTGTAATTTATCTTATGTTCTGGCCATGTAAAAGGACTATCAATCCATTGGGTCTAAATAAATTAAATAACTAATACTTGTAAATTACTCATTTATTTGTCCAGTTCTATGGTAGCAATAATGTTTTGATCTTTATTTTAAACCTATATAGAGCGGAATCTTTTGCATGGGATAGATAAGATAGAAAACTGGATGTTCATAATTTAACGACGAGATTGTATGATGTTCAGGCATGACAAAATTACAAAGCGTTTGTTAAAACATTATTTCTTTCTATGATGATTATTTGATATTAAATTAACTGTAAAACCCATCTTATGTTTAACCTTTGAAATTTGCTATTGATCATCTGTTTTATTAATGCGAACAGTTACTTTATTTTATGAGGGCCTAAATAACAGTTAGAGCTCAAATTCGGTTGTTGAGTAGTTTTATTTGACCAAGTTGAAAAGACAGTTCTCATATTTCTAGTCTTTCCTATTGGCTACAAATTGTTCTGAGTACGTAATTAAAAGAATCGGTCCTTGTGTATAAGGTACATTTTTATTTATTTGCCAAAATTGTAGGGAAGGGACAAGAGATTAGATATTATTGATCATTGTTTTAATTTTTTTTTTCAAAAATCTTGATAATTCCCTGTAAAGCTGTCGCAAAGTTTGCAAGAAAATTCCAGCCTAATTACAAGTTTAACTTATTGTCAATACATCTTTACATTTTGTTGGCATTTACCAGTATTATGTAATGTATTTGAAGTTAGTTGGATATAGGCTGATATCAGTATAATTAGGTGAATAATTTCTAAGTAAATTATTTTATTTTACAGTAATTTTTATAATAAAAATCATGCAATCGAGTAAATTATTTTTGCCATCAGTAAGCCTTTTCTTTCATAAAACAAAATTGAAACATAATAAAGGAGTTATACAAAAGTTGTACTACCTCAAAAGGATTGGTCTATCAATAATACTTTTCTAATTTATAACGAAGGTTTTTGGATTAGGCGGATGTTTTCACTTTCCCATTGTATGTACGCATTTAGCATTTACCAAAAATACATTATTTTGTAGTACAATTGTTAATAAATAGAAAAAAGTATAAAGTAACCAAAATAACTTATTAAAAAAAACGGGCGGAGGGATTAAGTGCCGAGCTTAACTTAAGCTCGGATATGCGTGGAGTTCTTTCGCTAGGTAATGACCTGACAGCAAGTGGAAGTGTCTGAAAGTCGTCTGGGTCAGTGTTTAATCACAAATTGGTCTGTACTTAATATTAACTGCCCTGTTATTGATGTTGACTTTAGTTAGCGTGTGTTGCACGCGCTTCTCTGGACTTTTTGCTATCTTCAACGGCAACGATTGTCTGAGCATCGTTGATCATCAGGTTCTGCAGATTAAGGGTTTTCCAGATTACGCCGCGTTAAGTCATTCATTTCTTTATAATGACTCATGACATTTTTGATGCCTTCTTTTAGAATATTTTTTGTCCTAAAGAAATCAGTATGCGTTTGCTTAATTTTCTATAATTTCAATCGAAAACCAGCTTCATCCATGTGACGCAAATTGTCTAAGTTAGCCACTATAGGTTCTCCGGCATTAGCCTTAACAGACGGCACAGTCTCTCCTGGCTTGTGTTCCTGGGCAATTGTTACAGCGCAAGCCTTACCAAATACTACCAAATCAAAAACAGAGTTGACTCCCAAAGGATTTGCACCTTGTACGCTAGATGACGCGGACTCATTGCAGGCGACCCCTCTTCCATCAAAGTTGGTAAGTACCTGTCCGTTGGAATGACACTCATATTATAAGGGATTGTTGGTAATACTGGAATTGATTCTCTAGTTACATCCACGCCGGCGAAAATTGTAACCTACAATTAGTGGATTTGAAGGAAGATATGATCTTTATCTGGACCAACACTGCGTCCTTCAAAGGTTTCAATGATTATACTCCGTGACACGATATCTCTGGAAGCCAAATACTTGGCGACAGGAGCGTACATCTCCCCTCTTAAGATGTGAAGATGTCTACCTGACCAATTCTTCACCCTGACTATCTAAAAACAATATTTTAATATAAGAAATATATTTTTGTAGCCTGTCATGAGAGATATATTAAAATAGCAGTTCAATTCTAAAACGAAAATTACAAATGAGGACATTCGACTGATGACGCAGCTCGCCAGAGAAATCACTGTAAATTTATCTTTATCTTTATTTAAACTACATATATCAAACATGGTTACAAATTATATAAGTAAAATAACGGGACATTCACAATATCGAAGGAAAAATACATACATATAATTGTAATACCATGCCAAACAAGCCACCATTCAGAACAGTAAAATGGTTACGTTGGAGCACACAGAGAGCATCCTCCCGCAAATGGTAAACCAATAAAATTTCCTTCAGTAAAAAAAAAAAATAATCTATAAATAATAAACACTTTGTAACTTTGTTGGTATAACACAATTTATTTACTGCTGACTATAGTTTCGGCATCTCAACGTGCCATTATCAAAACATACAATGATTAAAAACTACAATTACAGGTAATCATTGTATGTTTTAATAATGGCACGTTGAGATGCCGGAACTATAGTCAGCAGTAAATAAATTGTGTTATACCAACAAAGTTACAAAGTGTTTATTATTTATACTCAACATGTATAACGAAGTAGAAGCCGCAAAAATCAATAAAAAATAATCTGTTATTGCAGATGCTGGACTGTCCGTAAAATTCCTCCGAATAAATCTATGTTATTTCCAGCATTTATATCAAGAAAATCGTTTTCGTAGGTATTATTAACTGGTGCTTCTGTTAGCTGCTCGGAGATGTCTAATGTATCACCGCTATCTATGTGCCAATTACATCTTCCTGATCACTTTCCTTCGCTGACCAATTTTCTGAATTAAGCTTTTGTACTAGGTCGGTTTTCGTCAATAGTTCTGGAAGATTTGCAGTTTTTTGTGCAGCTAGGCGGACTTTTAATTTCTGCATCCTCTCCCTTCTCTTCGCCTTCAGATACTACTTGTAATTCTGCCTATTTGCCTCAAATATAATATCGATGTTTTTTGGTTAATTCACTGTGCCGGACTAGAAACAGAAACACACCAACAGGTGTGCATCTTCCCAATTTGGTTTATAATGAACATTCCTCCAATACTTCAATACATTTCACTTCTTTATAGATCTGTTTTACTTTTTTCTGATCCATTATTGCCATTACTTTTTCTATAAAATCCTCATTTTCCTCAAATAACTTGATATCTAACTCTACGGTTAACTGTTTATCAGCACTCTGGAAATCCACATTTGAATGCGGCAAATACTTTGCAGCACTTTTTCCACCATTTGCAACAAATTTTTATTATTCCTATCATTATACATCCTCATATTATTAATCCTCTTAGGATGATTTTGATTCTTCTATGATGAAGCAACCAACACCGTAAATATCCAAAATTCGAAATTCTGCTTCTAAAATTCTGCCCTCGAGACCATAGTTGTGCCATTACTAGTACATATATGAGCAGAAGTACTAGAAAATTAAGCCCTGCCATATTCACCAGTTGACAGGGCCGTATTTTTAGATCGAAACCTGTAATTATAGTTTATTCTCGATCAGTTGTCTTTGCATACGGTAAAAGAGTTTTTATTTGGGGGAGATAGGAGGATTTGTATGTGCACAGGTCACTTTATTAAAAATAGTTATTTATCTTCGCTGCGTGACACGCACAAAGCCTATTTTATCCACTTTTTAGAATAAAAATGGGTAAATGATGTTCAGCTCTCTAATGGTTAAGACAACCTCTTCTTTTTAATGAATGCAATAGTTTTTTAACGCTCATGGATTGAGTAGAATGGTCGTAATTTGAAAGAATGGCATTTGCCAAATTAAATATTTGATTGAAAAGGCTTTTACTTTGTGATACATATTTTATTTTATTTAAAGTTATTTGCCAAATTATCGATGTAGTGAATTTCCTGACTATATTATGTCTAAGTTTGTCGACGTATATTTGTAATACATAATCCTTCTTGGGAACCATGCCTACAAGGGCTAATTATGGTGATGTTGAATTTTTGATGATTTATGGATTTATCATTTTATTAATTATTATTTTGTCACTATACTGGAACGATTGATTCAGTATTTATGAAATTGTTTGTGGGTGCTTTATTCTCTTAGAAAACCTAGGTGATTAAAATATAGAATATTACTTAATTCTCTTTGATCTACATTTATCAAAAATGATTAATGAAATTTAAACTCTACCAAAAATATTTTTTTGAGAATTTTGTTGATCAGTCAAACGTTCACGATCTTATCTTTATATTCTTTAAATGTTCAACGAGTTTCGAAAGTGGGTCGTACAAAAAATGATAAGTGTTGTTGATGTTGAAGGCTTCTACTTCGTTATACATGTTGAATAGAAATGAAACACATTAATAACTTTGTTTGTATAACACTTTATGTTTGAAAATGGTACGTGCAGTTACCGAAACATAAGTCACAGAAATAAATTTCGTGTTTTACAAACAAAGTTATTAGTGTGTTTCATTTCAAAAATGATTAGGAGTAATAGTATTCTTAATTATCGTCAAAAAACGTTCAAAGTTGTTACAAAACCTCAAGTATTAATCCAGCAATGACAATTTATATAATTTTGCTTCCATGTTTTTATTGTTTTTGTTATTTCAATTTTCTACGATTTAGGTATACTACCAGCCAATTTGTCATGTTTATCGCCTTTATATTTCTAACCTTGATGTTGCTTCTAGGATATAAAATGTATTTGCGATCTTGTTTGAATCGTTATTCCATCTTCTTCTTCTTGAACAACGATAAAGTACAGAAATATTTTTGAAGCTGATGTATTTGACTGTAGTGGAGAATCACCATCTCCATTCAAATTGATTTAAAAAGGCCTCATCTTCAATGATCCTTTAAAGATCCTTAAAAATGAACACTTAACCTTAAATTACTTTTAGATAACTTTTAGACACTTACAGACTTAAATGACCTAAAGTAACCATTCAATGACCTTAAATTACCCTTTTTTGACTTAAAACAAATTTGAATGACTGTGTAAAAATCTTAAAAGATCATTATATAGTTTACAATATCTTTTAACGATATTTTAAGTGACTTAAAATAATTTAAGTGACCATTGAAAGACCTTGAAAATTAATATTGGAAAATATAACTTTTAGGCACTTGAAAGACTAAAATTACCCAAAATCTAATAGTTAGTTGACCTTGAATTTTTATTGGTTGACTTAAAATTTTGTTAATGACATTTAATTATTTTTAGGTGACCTTAAATAACTTTTAAAAATTGCAATCATTTAAGTTAATTTATATATCATTAGATAATCTTAAAGAATATTGGACCTTGAATTATCATTATTTTAGTGTGAATTCCCGACCTAAAACTTAGGCGACCGTTGAAAGATTTTGAAAAATAAACCTAAAATAAATTTCCATTCGATAACCTCGAATTATTGTTCTGTGACCTAGAAAAATTAAAAGACCATTAAAAGATCTTTGAAAATGAATATTGATCTTTAAATTACATTTAGATCACTTTTAGACGGTGACAGCCATAAATGACCTAAAGTAACCATTGAGTGACCTTGAATTATCATTGGTTGAATGACCGTTAAAAGATCGTTATATGAACTTAAATAGCATTTAATTATTTTTAGGTGACCTTAAATACCTTTTAAAAAAAGCAATCATTTAAGTTAATTTATATACGATATCATTAGATAAGCTTAAAGAATATTGGACCTTGAATTATCATTATTTTAGTGTGCCGACCTTAAACTTAGACGACCGTTGAAATATTTTGAAAAATGAAAAGTAGACCTAAAATAAATGTTGGATACATTTTAGTCACTATGCGAGGGATCTAAAATAACCATTCGATAACCTTGAATCATTGTTCTGTGACCTAGAAAAATTAAAAGACCATTAAAAGATCTTTGAAAATGAATATTAATCTTTAAATTACATTTAGATCACTTTTAGACGGTGACAGCCATAAATGACCTAAAGTAACCATTCTGTGATCTTAAATTAACGTTGGTTGGCTTAAAATAAACAAAGACCTTGAAATATTATTTTGTAATTTGAAAGAACTTTTGAAGGTAAAGTGATTCAGGTGTCCTAGAAATAACTTAAATAGCCTAGAGAAATTAACATTACACCTTAAATTATGTTAGTGTAAATTTTAGGCACTAAGAGAAATAAACGGTCTAAATTAACCATGGGATAACCTTGAATTATCGTTGTTTAACTGAAAATAAATTTAAAGAATATCTCAAAAAATGGCTTGCAAAAAAGTCCTCTTAGAGTATATGTATTTATTTCTGTTTTTTAATATTATTGAAGATATTGAAGAAATTTTTTAAAGCCGGATTCTCTGGTACAAAATATTTTCTAAAATTATCTATTGCTTCACCTCATGTTTATTGGTTTTTGGTAAACTCGGATACTAATCAGTTTCTTTGTTGAAAAAATTAGTCAAAAATGTTTGTATAGCTGCTACGAAACAAATTAACCTAAATATGTAAATTTACCGACTCGTGGTTTTATAATAGAGAAAGTGTAGATCGTAACTATTTGGTAATTCGTTAAAAAATGGAAATAAAAGGTACTTTATGTTTTATACCACTTTTCTAGGTTAAAGAGATGTCGGTGTCAAGAGAATTCTTTCTTCTATTATATTTCTTCAACTGCTTTACCATCGTCCTAAATCCATATTGGCTTCCAACGATTTCTCTTTCTAGTGGCTTCATTTTAAACAAACAATTTCTTATTTGATCTTGTTATTCATATATTTTCTAGCTGGCCTATTTTCTTTCCTTGCTACGGATCCCATTTTCAAGCACAAATAAATGAGGCTTGGTGAAGGGAAAGAATACATCTAAACTATGTTTATTTTTAATTTATCTGCGAGCAACTTTCTAACAATTTTTCTAAAATTTCGGATTGAAGGAAATAACCTATTTTTCCTTCGTAATAATTGATTACATTTATTATTTTAAATAATAAAAATCATTATTTACAGAAAAAAGAAAACAATTTACATGTAACGAAGAATATGATAATAATATGTGACAATATTTTTTCTATCTAATGGCTATCTTCCCGTTTTCTTTTAGCCTTTTATTATTTTATTTATCTTGAATAAGATGTATTATTAGGTAGTGTCACATAAATATCACTTTTTAGGACAAAAAAGCCATATTTGGCAAATTAGTTGATGAATCGTCATCAATAAAGTCTTCATGGAGCAATTGTCAACTGTCACCAGAAGAATGGAAGAACACATATTTTGTGAATTCAAGCCTTTCCAAATGTGATCAAAATTTCTATGAAACATTATTATGTAAGAATATTAGAATATTGTGTTAGCATGTTGGATAAAATAAATAATACCAAATAATACCAAATATTACTTTACATAAGTTAAAGATAATAATTATTTAAAAATTTAAAGTTTCAGTTTTGTATTCAATATATTGTGAAAGAATATTTGTACCATTATTATATAAATGAAACGAGTAAACAACGAGACGTATGATATATTTACACAAAATACAAAGCGTTAATTCTCACCCCGTTCCGTTCGGGGAATAATAACCTGCGTTCAACGAATTTCTCCGCGGATGTTATCTCCAATTTAGCACGATTCCGAGCAAACAGCAAATAGCTTACCCCAGGACTCGACGAACCAAATTTGTACTGCTGCTGCACACCCCCGCCCCGTTTACCACCCCTATCTTATTAGCGTTTAAGTGGGGCACAAATACAGAAGCGAGCACCGACTTCTGGCGTTTCGAACATAATGGAATGAAATGCGTGTGCCGATCCTGACCCCTCGCCACTTTTCCCTTTCTTTTCTCAAATGATTGATCCAAATCGCGGATTTAATTTTGTGTTGAATTTCCAATGTGGGATTATTGGAATTAATTAATTAAATTCACGATTCTCGGTGTTGTTAATTTGCGCAGAGCTCAAGTTTTAATATCACGTTTCACTTATTTTATTCAATCCACCAGCTCTTCGCCCTGTGTAATGTTATAACAATATAATCATTCCTTCTCATAGAAATTTGCAACTCTTTTGTTAGTATTGTTTAATTAAAAGTTGGAATTACGCTACCTTTAATGAATGGATGGGAAATGGTATGAAAAAAGTGCAGAATTTAATGAATAAAGCTGGAAATACTAAAAAAACTTTGTAACTTTAATTAACAAAAATTCTTAGGAAACAACTTTATTCATTAAAGAGGAATTTTTAATATTTTTGTATACACTGTAAAACTATAAGCTTCTTGTGATATTAATTACACAAGACAGTAAAAGAATTAATAAAATATAATAATTTTTTGAGAAAATACAGTAAAATATAATAACTGAATAGTTAAGGCTGTTCATATTCTAATAACTTACGAAAATTTACCGAAATGATTAGTAAAATATAACATAATAAATTTAGGTAATACCTTTCAGTACATGTTTTTTTTTTTAATAACAATACAAACATTTTGTAGACCAGTCAATGCACTTAAACCAGTTTGGGTTTTATAAGTAAATAAATACATTTATTTGCTATCCGCTCTAGCGGAATATTTATTTGAAATTCATCCTCTCCACGTCCTTTGATATGTTTATCCTTTGATTCTATGTTTATTTAAGCCATTCTATCTCTTATCGAATTACATATATTTGATGTACGTCGTTTTAGAAGCTTTACATTAATCATAAATAATAGTGCTGCCTAATTCATTACCTTGAGTATTTAAATAAGCTTACTACTATTAGTAGGCTTAATTAGTTTTAAGTCTAGGAATCATGAAAATTTGTTTTAAAAATCTATTCCAATTGAAGTAAGTAAATTAAAGAATTCTGGTATTTATATTTATTGCTTATAAGGTTCCATCTTCTCAATTCTTGAGCAGATAAGGTTCTAGTAACGTTAAAAATTGCTGTTTCAAGTAAATACTTTAATATAGGAGAAGTCTTTGAAAGTAATAAATGATTCTATGAAACTTTACAACAGACAGTAATCATTCTTATTTACACATCTTGTTTATCGACTTTGATTAGATTAGTGTTTACTTAAGTTAATAAAAAGTTGCAAATGAACGTTGGCAAATTATCTAAGAAGAAACTTACACAAAATACATTGTATTTTATTCATTAGGTTCTGTCTGTAAGGCATCGATTCCAAATTTATCTACTATACTTAATACTTCTTGGAGATCATTAATTTTACATTCTAATCATTTACAAATGAATAACATGCCAAAATGGCAGTAGTAATCAGTTGATGGACCGTGAAATTATTATAAACTTTTCCCTCTGTTAGACTCGAGTGGTCCTTATTCGATCGTTTCGGAGCGAACATTTCGTAATTACGTCAAGAGTAATGTTCTTTGGGAAAAGAGGAAAAGTAGGCCGGACGGGAAAGAGCGCCGCTTAACGCGGAAGAGGGATGAGGAAGGAGGGGTTGGTGAGGGAAAAATATAGCCGGGCGCATTCTCCGATGCGATCACTTCCACTTTTCTCGTTCCGCTTGATGGCCGCATGCAAATGCGTGATTCGTTATTGCCCCCCTGCTGCTCTATGGAATTCTTTTATTTTACATAATTTCCCCGTGATTTGCATTCATAATGCTCTTTGGGAAATATTACCGCTAAATTATGCATCTTCTTTTCTTCCAGTTGTGGAACATCTTTTGTTCGACAAAGTCGTAGATTTTTAGACCTTTAGAGACTTTTTAGGAACTCTCCATACAAGAAACTTCTAATATTGAAGGAATTTAAATTAATGTTTGGCATTATTTTCTTTATAACTTTAACAAAACTGTATTCTTAAAGGCTTCATAACCTTTTCTATTAGAAAACTAGATAAACCAGATAATCAAAATTTCGAATTTCCCAAAATGTATAGAGCTTGAATTTAAAAAACTGTATTCAGTTGTTATGAAAATTATTCAAAATATATTAAAAATAAACGCCCTTTTAAGACTTTGTAAAAATAATTGAAATCTCGTGCCTTATAAAAAAATAGCACCGCTTGAAATTTAAAGCACGTTAGAAAAATTTGCACAGCGATTAAAAAAATTATTTGAAAATGAATTACTAGAAACATTGACCTCAAAATTACAAATCCTTAAATCTTTTAAGATTTTCTAAAAACAATTGATATCACCTAGTTGGAAACCAAATTTTCATTCAAAAATATATAAAACTCATTTACAAATTAAGCACTTTCGGAAATTGCCTCAAAAATCAAAATCTTGAAGGATTTTGTAAAAACAATTAAAATTTCGCAGGTGGTGACAAAATGGCGGCGCTTAAACACAGAATAAGGACGAAAAGTGTATCAAGCATTTTCATAAATTATTTAAAAATAAATCACTAAAAGAATTGACCTCAAAATTGCAACATTAGTAAAACATGAACGCAGTTTTACGATTTATCAAAAACAATTGATATACTGTAACTAGTAACAAAATTACATAACTTGAAATTTAAACTAAGTCCCCAAAATGTATTCAGCGATTACATAAATAGCCATTGAGAAATTGGCCTCAAAATTATGAAATACGTAAAGATTACATAACATAAAATGTTTTTTTGTAAAAACAATTGAAATTTCGCAGCTGGTGACAAAATCGCGGCGCATAAACACAGAATAAGAACGAAAAGTGTATCAAGTAATTTCATAAATTGTTTAAAAATTAATCAATAAAAGAATTGACCTAAAAATTGCAAAATTAGTAAAAAAATGAACGCAGTTTTACGATTCATCAAAACCAATTGATGTACTGTAACTAATAACAAAATTGCATAACTTGAAATTTAAACTAAGTTCCCAAAATGTATTCAGCGATTATATAAATAGCCATTGAGAAATTGGCCTCAATGTTATGAAATACATAAAGATTACATAACATAAAATGATTTTTTGTAAAAACAATTGAAATTTCGTAGCTGGTAACGAAATGGCGACGCCTGAAACAATGTGAGGACCAAAACTGTATTTAATAATTACACAAATTGTTTAAAAATTAACTACTTAAGAAATTGACCTTAGAATTACAAAATCCAAAAAAACGTGAATATAAAATTATTAAAACATGAATGCAGCTGTACAATTTATCAAAAACAATTGATATACTGTAACTAGTAACAAAATTACAACGCTTGAAATTTAAACTAAGTTCCCAAAATGTATTCAGCGATTATATAAAATGTTTACTTGAGAAATTGGCCTCAAAGTTACAAAATACATAAAGATTACATAACATATTAACGAACTATTCTTTTAGTGTAAAAACAATTGAAATTTAAATGCTGGTAACGCAATGACGACGCCTCAAACAATATAAAGACCAAAACTGTACTTAGTAATTTCACAAATTGTTTAAAAATTAATCATTTCAGAAATTGACCTCAGAATTACAAAATGCAAAAAAAAAACGTAAATATAGGTATAGTATTTTCTAAAAACCATTGATATCTCGCAGATGTTTACTAAATAACGGCGCTTGAAATTAGAATTAAATTCCAAAAATCATTTCGGTGATTAGAAAAACTGTTTCAAAATTAACCCCTTAAAGAATTGGCCTCAAAATTACAAAATCCAAAAAACACGAACCTTAGTCTAAAATTTTCCACAAACAATTGATATTTAACAGCTGGTAACTCAAAGGCGGTGCTTCAAATTTTAAAGTATGTTTCAAACATGTATTCAGCAGTTATAAAAATTGTTTTAAATTGAACCATTAGAGAAATTGGCCTCAAGATTTCAAAATCCATTAAACATGAATATCATTTTAATATTTTATTAAAACAATAGAAATTTCGCGGCTGATAGCAAATTAACGACACTTAAAATTTAACTAATGTTTAAAAATGTAATTAGCAATTATAAAAAAATATGTAGAGTACCGACTTGAAAAATCAAAATCTAAAACTATTTTTTCTGTACAAAAACAATTATAATTTCAAAGCTGGTAAAGAAATAGCAGAGTCTGAAACAATGTAAAGACCAAACATGTATTTAGTGATTACACAATTATTTAAAAATTTACCACTTGAGGAATTGACCTCAACATTATAAAATTCACAAGACATGAACGTAGTTTTAGGATTATGTAAAAATGATTAATATCTCGTAACTAAGTTAAAAATAGCAACACTTGAAATTTAAAGTAAGATCCCAAAATATATTCAGCGGTTATAAACACTGTTTAAAAATTAACCACTCAAGAAATTGACCTTAGAATTACAAAATCCAAAAAAAAAACGTGAATGCAAATTTAATATTTTACAAAAACAAATGATATCACGCAGCTGATTACTAAATAATGGCCCTTGAAATTGGAATTAAATTTCAAAAACCTATTCGGTGATTTGTTTAAAAATTAACCTCTAATATTGTGTTTAATAACGGGTAGATTTGGTAGCTGACGATTATGATATTGGTAGATTTTTTTTTATCAAACACAATATTAAACCAATCAAAAACCTAAACCTACCCTATGTTTATTAGACGTTTTTTCTGATGAAGATGGATTAACCAAAAAATCAGAAACTAGTTCAGAAAAATAAAATTTTAACTAAATACTGGGACGTACGCCAATTTATTACATCACCTATATTTCGCCCAGAAACTATGGATTATAACACCAACAAAGTACTTGAAAATTAACCACTTGAAAAATTGACCTCAAAATTACAAAATTCATAATATAATTCATAATAATATTCATAAAATTTATTTAGTGATTAGATAAAGTGCTTAAAAATAAACCACTTGAAGAATTGACCTCAAAATTACAAAATTCATAATATGTGAACACAGTTTTAGGATTCTTCAAAAACAATTAGTATCTCGTAACTAATAACAAAATAGCGGCGCTTGAAATTTGAAGTAAGGTCCCAAAATGTATACAGGGGTTATAAAACTTGTTTCAAAATTAACCACTTAAGAAATTGGCCTTAAAATTACAAAATCAAAAAAACATGATTGCAGGTTTAATATTTTACAAAAACAATTGATATCTCGCGGATGATTACTAAATAATGGTGCTTAAAATTGGAACTAAATTCCAAAAACCTATTCGGTGATTAGAAAATTTGTTTAAAAATTAACCACTTAAATATATGACCTCTTAATTGAAATATCCATAAAACACGATCATTAGTTTAATAATTTAACACCTAGTAATACAATAACGGTGTTTCAAATTTAAACTATGTTTCAAAAATGAAAATTAGCCTCAAAGTTACAAAATCGAAGAAATCCAAGTTATTTAAAGATTTTATTAACAATTACAAAATAGCTGCTGATAGCAACATAACTGCGTTTGAAATTAAAAAGCTAAAGTTTAAAAAATTAAAATAAATTTAGCATTTATCAAGAATATTTAACTTAAGGAATTGACCCCAAAAAATCAATAAAGCATTAACGAAATATATTTATTTTTAAAAACAATTGAAGTTTTAAAACTGGTAACGAAATGGCGGTATCTGGAACAATGTAATTTTTATATTTAGTGATTATACAAATTATTTCAAAATTAACGGCTTGAGGAATTGACCTCAAAATTACAACATTCATAAATTTTAGGATTTTGTAAAAACAAAATAGAGGTGTTTAAAATTTAAAGTAAGATTTTAAGAAATTGGCCTCAAAATTATAAATTTAATAGTTTGCAAAAACAATATATATTACACCTGATTATTAAATAACGGCGCTTGAAATTGGAATTAAATTCCAAAAATCTATTCGGCGATTTTTTTTTAATTAACCACTAAAAGAATTGGCCTCAGAATTACAAAATCTATAAAACACGTTAGTTTAAAATTTTCTATAAACAATTGTGTAAGTTTTAAAAATGCATTTAGCAGTTATAATAATGTTTTTAAAATGAACCACTAGAGAAATTGACCTCATGAACACGGAAATTATTTTAAGATTTTATTAAAACAATTTAAATTTTGTGGCTAACAAAATAAAGACGCTCGAAAATTAACTAAAGTTTAAAAATGTAATTAGCAAATATAAAATGTATTGAAAAATTGTCAACTTCAGGAATTGGCCTCAAAATATTTATAAAATATTTAACAAACTATATTATTTTATAAAAATAATTGAAATTTTAACACTGGTAACGAAATAACGGAGCCTGAAACAATATAAGGATCAAAAATGTATTTACTGATTATACACATTGTTTAAAAATTACCCACTTGAGGAATTGACCTTAAAATTACAAAGTTCATAAAACATGAACGCAATTTCAGGTTTTTGTAACAACAATTAAAATCTCGTAACTAATTATAAAATAGCGGCGCTTGAAATTTAAAGTAAATTTCCAAAATGTATTCAGCGGTTATAAACATTATTTAAAAATGTACTACTTAAGAAATTGACCTTGGAATTACAAAATCAAAAAAAACGCAGGTTTAATATTGTACAAGAACAATTGATATTTCGCAGCTGATTACTAAATAACGGCCCTTGTATGTAGAATTAAATTCCAAAAATCTATTTGGCGATTATAAAATTGTTTAAAACATAACCACATAAAGAATTAGAATAATAATACCCACAAAACACAAACGTTAGTTTAATATTTTCTACAAACTATAGATATCTAGGGGCTGGTAACAGAATTATAAAAATTGGTTAAATTTAAAACAACCAGAGAAATTGGCTTCACAGTTATAACATCCATTAATCTTGAATTTTATTTTAATATTGTATTTAAACAATTGAAATCTGGCAGCTGATAAGAATATAACTAATATTAAACTCTACTTTAAAAATGTTATTAGCAATTACAGAAAAATTAACGAGGAGGTATTGGCTTTAAAAATCAAAATTCATAAATTATTAACGAAATATTTTCGTTGCAAAAACAATTGAAATTTTGAAGCTGGTAGCCAAATGGCGGTACTTATAACAATGTAAATACCTAGAATATATTTAGTGAATTCACTAATTGTTTAAAAATTAACCACTTCAGGAATTGACTTCAAAATTACAGAATTAATAAAGCTTGAACGTAGTTTTAGGATTTTGTAACAACAATTAATATCTCGTAACTAATAACAAAATTGGTGCGCTTCAAATTTGAAGTAAGTTTCCCAAATGTTTTCAGCTTTTATAAACATTGTTTAAAAATTAACCACTTAAGAAATTAAATTACAAATTTCAAATAACATGAATGCTATTATGCAAAAACAATTCATATGTATGTATGTAATAACGGCGCTTGCAATTAGCATTAATTTCCAAAAATCCACTCAGAGAATTGACCTCAGAATTACAAAATCTGCAAAATTCGAACGTTAAATTTTCTAACAGCGCTGTTTCAAATTTAAAGTATGTTTCAAAAATGTATTCGACTGTTATAAAACTTGTTTTAAAATTAATCACTGGAGAAATTAGCAACAAAGTTACTAATTCCATTAAACATGAAACTCATTTTACATTTTTATTAAAACAATTGAAATCCGGCAGCTGATAGCAACATAGCCGGCGTTTCAAATTTAACTTAAGTTTAAAAATGTAATTAGCAATTATAAAAAAAATATTTGAAAATTAACAAATTGAATTGGCCTCAAAAAGTCCATAAAACATTTAAATACTTTATTATTTTATAAAAAAATAAAAATTTCATTAACGGCGCTTGAAACTATAATGAAATTTCAAAATTCAATGGAGATTATAAAAATTGTTTAAAAACGAATCATTTGAAGAATTGGACTAAAAATTACAAAATCCACAAAACATGATCGTTGGTTTAAGATTTTTATAAACAATTGATATGCAAGAGCTGGTAATAAAATAATTATGATAATAACTATCAAAGCAAAAATTATTTTCTAGACCGAATTTTGGTTTCTCCATCTTCCTTAACAAAGAATTTCTTTAATATTTAAATCTATTATCTGTAATGATCAATCTTTAGTGCTTTTCCAAATTGTAATCCTTCTCTTTTGCACTTAAGCTATGGAAAATCAATCTTAAAATTTTCAAAAAAGAATCAATGTTTCGAATAATAAATCCGTTAATTGATTAATAATCTTTATATCAAATCTGTACAGCAGCAAAACGTATTTAATAAATATAGAAAATGGAATATATTCAAGAATACAATTGTTATTATAACTAAACTTTTTCAATCTAAACTTAAAGTTCTTAAAATGCAATTAATGTTTTAAAAAATGTTATAAATTTATGAATCGGGGAATCTATTCTAATACTAAAACACCTTAATTAATATTTATAGTTCATTGGGGTAGGTCAGCAATGAGCTAATTTAATTTATAAGAAAATATTGACGTTAAAAAAACTACTTTCCAAAAGTCTTAGACAATACAATTTTCTAAAAATCTAAATCGATTTTCTTCTACAATCAGTTTGAAATATTTTTTCAAATCGTAATTCTTTTGCATCTTTAATTTATACAAAATTAATTTGGTTATTCTCGAAATTTTCATTGATTCAGAAAATTGTAATTAACCTTATTTTTTTGCCAATATGTGGATCAATAAGTTAAGCACGACTATAATATCAACAATGTACAAAACAAAAATTCCTACTTATATTAGGGTTAGATCAGTTATACGCTAATTTAATAGTTAGTATAATAAAAATAACTGCATAATAAAAAATGTTCAACTATCTCACAAATTTTAAAATGCAGTCAATGTTTTGAAAACTTTTCCATAAATCCATTAATGGAATAATAAACGTTGTATTAAATCGAGACAGAGGTAAAATATAAAAGAAATAATAAAAATCGAATATATTTATGATTTATTATACATGTCTTTTGTTTAATATTGCTATCTCATTTTTATTATCTAAACTTGAGCTAAAAGTTCTTCAAATGCAAATTATGTTTAAAAAAATATTTGTAATTCATGGGGGTAGGTAAGTAATGCGCTACTTTACTAGGTGGTATAATAATGAGGCACGAAAGCTACAAACTAATACGTCTGATAATCCAGGGGAAGATAGAAGGAAGGAAGGAAAAGAATGTACGAATGTTGTGGCTCCAGAACATTAGGAAGTCGACAGGGATTGGGTTTTAAGATCTGATGAGAGCAACAACATATAGGAAATCATATGCTGAAATAGTCGCCAACCTCTGCTAGGAGAAGCACCTACAGAAGAAGAATAATAAGTAGCGTCTTTGAAGTTGTAATATGTATAATTTAACAGAGGATTTTTATCCAAATACAAATTTCAACTTATTTTTCCCTATGTATTTTTCGAAGAGGTGACACATAATTATCGAGAGTTCTAGTTTTATTTTGTTCAGCTGGATTAAAAGGCTACAGGTTGATTGTCCATTTAACCTTTAAACTAAAACCACCGTGTCTAATTACGTCTTATCTTGAGTAGTAGATAAGTGTAACTAATACCCATTTATAAATAAATAAATTGTATTCTTGTGTGTAAAACGTAGTGAATTTTTTAAATCAGTGAAATTGTATCAAATAAAGAAGTTTATTACAGAGCAAAACATTATTTCTGCAAGAAATTTAAATAAACTAATGAAAACTGTAACACCAACAACACAACAGGAAATAATTATAGACAAAATTCCGCATGATCCCAGATTACAAAAGCAGTTTTAATAATGCCGGCAAAAACAAATAAACTTTCCCCATGTAATTCCGTTGTGTAAGAGTATTTTTGCAAGTATAATTCAGCGTTCGGTTTATACGCGGAGCTTAGCCCTTTCCCTGTTGCCTCTTTTTTTTGTTAGTGTGAGCTTTATACGGTCAGATTAGCGAACTTTTCCCCCGGAGGTTTATTGCTTTAATGAAATTGTAAATTCTGATCAATTCAATTCCGACCAGCAGTTTGAATGTATGGAATCGCATGAATATACATTAAGCTCATTGAATGCCTATTATGGCCGTGCAGCGTAAAAGCCATACTGAAAATAGTAAATGTGAATATGGCAGGGAACAGATGGTCAACACCTGCTACTGAAATAAAATCTGTAGTCATTAAAAAATAAAACAAGTAATACAAGTAATTGTGTTTGTTTGATTTTTGCTCGTAAAATAATTAAAACTATGATAGTAGTAGTATAAGATACTGCTATACTACTACTATCTATGTATTTATTCCAATATGCTTACATAATATTCCAAAATTGTACAAAAAATTCTTTACTGTCAACAGAGTTCAGAATAGAGCGTTCTTCTACTCGTACCAACACTTTCTTACATGAGAAACTTGCTTGTTGAAGCTTATCTCATAACATTTGATCTTTTTTTAGGCAAACGCGGCATATTATATCCTCGAAAGGAATTTGCACAAATATGTGACTTATGTCGTCTTGACGATGGTTCATTTGTGTTCATTACAAAGACATAAAGAACGAAATTAAGTGATAATTTTTTTAGTTTATTAATATTATATTATGATTGATTGCTGAAGCCGTTACTTTGTGATACATTTGGTTACGAAGTAAGTTGAAAAATAAAAACACTAATTTTTTACTTTTTATTGTGACTAGTTTAGTTTATTTGCTATATAAGTTTTACTCGTTTCAACCTATTCGGACATTATCAAACGAATATGTTTGCAAAAAATATTTGTTTCTCAACATAATTTGTAATATTATATTAGTTAAAATAAGACATTGTAGAAGGTAAAGGGTGAAGCCGACAATATTAAAAGTGTAAAATAGCTTGTCAGGGTCTGCAATTAAGTGAGTGATAGGCATCAATGCTATATAATTAATGGCGCTTTACATTGACGAACCTTTAAAGTAACAAGCTAGTTACTACACACGCATGTACATAATTAACTAGGTGAAAGACTACGTAGTCAATAGCCAAACACTACAACTATCACTAAAACAGTGTAACGACTAAAAGATCTAAATCAATGGACATTTGTCTCTATTTTTAAGTTTTAATAAATTCCATTACTACTACGCATACATTCTAATATTTATATTAAATTATTTATTTAATACAAAAGAGTAACTTTTAGATGAGTATAATAAACCCGAAATAAATAATAGTAATAATTGAGACGAGCGCAGAAACAATTTATGGAGTTTGATGGTAATGATGATGGACTCGCTCATAATTCAATTAATACGGCATGAGGGCTGTCAGCTGCAGGGGCTAAAAATTAATTTGCTTAATAGAGTGGAGAATGTGGCTCCATTTCACCACTAATTCGCGGTAATAGTTCAGCAAGTTCGTCAACTTGATTAAAACAAATTACGAAAGAAATATATTCGATTCGTTAAAGAAAATACAACGTCGTTATTTTGCTCTATAAAAATAATTATAAAATACAGATTTACGTAATCAACATCCAATAATATTTTATTCAATGCTACACAATAAAATAAGAAGGCGAAGAAGAGGACGAAGAAACATAATAATTATAATTATATATTGTAATACTATATACAATAAAGATGTTTTTTCTCTTTATATTTTGGACACAAAAACAAGTGACCATTGTCAATGGTTTGGTACTCAGTGTATGTATATCTGGTTATAAATAAATTAGTGAAGAAAGGAAGTGTTTCAATAAAATTTCTAGGAACTTTATTTGGGCACGTTCAATCCCATAAATATTATATGGAGTACAATTTTTGAGATTAATGCAAATGTAAGATAAATAAAGAATTATAATTTAAATACTGACACCATTCTATAACTTAAGGAAACTATAGACTACACTAAGGTTACAATCTTATATTGTTTATGTAGTCAGAAATTCCTATGATTGGAAAACATAATAACAAAGTCTTTAATCGATTGTTAGGAGTTTCGATACTAATTTATATAATTCATTTCGAAGAACACTTGATACCCAAATTAGACATATTTAAAAAAATGAGATAAAAGTCTATATTCATCAACGCCAAATATTTCTAAAAATTTATAGAAATCAAATTTAAAAATATTACGACCATTCCCTCAGATTTTCTCCTATGAAAGTGAGGTAGCATTACAAAATACTTAGCAATATCATTCGACGTTTTTACCGTTATCACGCGCACCACAGTCTCTACTTTCTAGCAATTTGAGGGTATGTTGTTCTTATGATCAATAGAAGCAGACCAACTTACAATGGTGCTCTTAACTCTCATTTCTGCGACTTTGCATTCCCTGAAAATACTCTTTTCGCCACCTTGCCCAAAAATGCAATGAACAGCAAATCCTGTCCAGCTCACAGTATAATACCCTTCCAATTCTGATGCCTCTATATTTGGGCCTAAAAGTGCCAAATTTACATCAATGAGAAAATGGAATTAAAAACGTTAAACAGTTTTATTTCATTGAAATGGAGTATAGAAAATTTAGCGACATAAAGCTGGTGAAATATCTGTTCCTGCCACATATTCGTACAATTTCTGTTTCTGGTCTATGAAACTATGAAAGGGTTTTACTGAATCAAATCATCTACCGGTTGGTTCACATTAATTTGATTCAATTTTTAGAGAAAGCACTCATTTCATAAGCCTTGATTATTTGAACGTCAGCCTCTCTCCTTTACATTCAGTTCCCCCAAAATTTTGTCAGTTGATCTGATTATGAGTATTATGAATTAAAAGGGAAATCGATGGAGTAAGATAAGGGGTAAAAATGCACTTAATCCTTTTACAGTGGAGACAATGAATGAAGATGATTTTCCCATTAGAACTTGATATTCTAGTGGCAGAGCAATATAATTAGAGTGACTAACCATTCTCATAATTAATTGGTTACATTAGCAAGTCTTGTGAGGTGACAATAGTTCGGTTAATAGTGGTGTAACATTAATGTAGATGAAATATTAACGAAACTTACCCTACTGTCCTTTTAAATAGTCACCTTCCATAACTATGCATACATGTCCTAAAAACTTTTCAAGAAGGCTTCTTTTGGGATGGAGGTCAAAAGCTTCGTCACGTTTCATTGGATGTCAGGAATATCGTTAAATCTCTTTCCTTTCAAAGCGAGTTTGAGTCGTGTGAATAGAAGGAAATCTGGATTGGGATCTGGAGAATATGGTGGATGTTCAACTTGCACCACCCCCTTTTTTTCGAGGAAACTCTTTGACGATATTAATCTGTGTGATGGCGAGCATTGTCGTGAATAATAAACCATTAAAATTGTTGTGCGTACACCCCCCAGAAATATGACTAGAGGAAAAATAAGAGAAGTGTAGATCAGGAGAAGTTAGGTGGATTAATGAAATAAAGAAATTCGACAGACTACTTCCATATCTCGTAGGGTCAGCTTCAATAAATCATCGAGTATTAGTGTTTTGTCAGTATTCGAAATACGTAATCATCTCTTTAGTTTTTACTATACTAATCGTAAACTGTCATTTTAGAAGCCTGGTATTTATTTAGTTATCTGAACACAATTATTTAATAATTGTTTTTCTTGTTATTAAAAATTATAAGAAATATTTCTTATTTTCTTCTCAATTTGAAATTATTTTAAATTCAACCAACATATACAAACCAATAGTGAGGTGCTACCATCAGGAATGTATTTTGGGTAAGCGATTTATTCTTTAAATTAATTAATTAACATTGTTTGTCTATGCTCTACTATTGTTAACTAAACGCACAAATCCGCAGAACGATCTGAACCAGTCCTCATAATTAATTGGTTACTTTAGCTTGTTGTACTGTATTAAACAATTCCCTAGAATTATTATTACTTTGACAATTTGACATGCAGTAACTTAAGTAATTTATGAATAAGGCTGTTTTCTGAATTATCGCGTCATAATTATAATTTTCCTCGGTTAACTGAACTGTATATGCTAATTGACTTGTGAATGAAGTTTTTAGATACTGGATGTTTTTTTTCTAAATTAGACAGATTTTTGGTATAACCAATTAATGAAGTAAATGCATTATTTGAATGAAAACCACTCTAAGTAATCACCAACTTGGTGTTAGGTAATTTCAATTTCAATTTCAATATTTTATTTCATTACCTTAAGGGTTTGGGTTTTCAAGCATTTTTTTTTCCACATAACGTGTAAATTCTCGAGCTGTATTCAAATTGGGTGTTACATATTGTAGCATAAATTGCAGACCAAGATACGAAAGCTGTATGTTTTAATTGTGAGGTTCAGTACAAGTACACGATACTGTATTATGCACATTATCTTATTTGCAACCTTGATATTATGATATATGCTAGATGTGAAAATTTCATTGATTATCGATGAGCTGCGTTGCTAAATATTTTAGGCCGATAGTAATTTTTGTAAAAATGTAAATTTTAGGTGAGTATTAATCCAACACGTTTACAGACACGTCAAATAAACTTATCAAGATTAATTACATTTTTAACTACTCCATGTAACAACGACAATTGCATTGGATTTGGATTTTTATTCGTCCGATTAAAGGGCAGAGAGGCACATGGGCCCCTTTGGGCCCTTTGTACGTTCTCCTATTTGAGTCCTGATTCCTTGCAATGGTCAAGAGAACTCAATTGGTAAATGTCAGGATCGCAGAAAGAGGAACTATTAGAATGTCTGATGACTGTAAACATTCCTCTCCCATTGTGGATTCACGTAAGTTAAAAAGAACTGAGCAGTCTATATGTACATGCTCGGCGGTTTTCTTCTCTTCTTCCTCTTCACACCCTTTGCAGGTAGGCCAACAGTGTAGACCCAGAATGTTCAGGTGCGATCTGAAATTGCAGTGTCCTACAACCTTCCGTAGATTTTCTCTGGATAGTTGCATACAGTATTTCAAAATACTTAAAATTTGATTATTTGTTTTAAAAATTCCGTTACCACAACTGGTGTTATTAGGAAAATACTTTTGGGGTTTGAAGTCTCTTTTACTTCCTTATTAAGTATTCTAATCGTAAATCTTTTTTGAGAATGTACGTAGGTGCTAAACCCTAGAGATTTTGAGCACAAACATGAAACTTATTGTTTTTGAAGAACTGAAAAGCTTTTCAGTAATGTTACTCGCCAAAATTCAGATTTAAAGAAATTATTTTTTGTTTTGTCGATTACAAAAATTTTAAACAATTTTTCAACCAAAAAATGGAGATAATATAAAATTTAACAACTGATTTGTTTAAATATATTAACTGTTGAAGCTGTTATATGTTGAAAATTCATATTCACTTGTTTGGTTGTTGAAGTAAAACACTTAAATTTTCAAAACAATTTATTATTGCTTTTTTTAAACGCAACAATTCTTGGCCTGAAGAAGCCACAGTGCAACGAAACAATTGTTGCGTTTTCAAAAAAAGCAATAACAAAGTGTTTTACTTCAACAACCAAACAAGTGATTTGTTTAATAAAAATGATGGTGGCGACAGTTACTATGTGGTAGTTCATTTTGTAGAGTAAATAAAAATGTTTTCGACGTTTTTATACCACTATTTAAATAAATATATAGTGGTATAAAAACGTCAAATATTTTTATTTAATCTTTTGATTTGTTTACATTTAATTTTTAGCGACTATATTTTCACCATAAGATCATTTTGAAGTTCGACTTGTTCTAACACAGAACTGATGCATTTGTCTTTCGATCATTAAGAACATTTTTATGGTGCGGTCTAATATATATAATTTATAAAAGTGATATATAAAATTGGTCGATAATGAGAACCTTGTGGAATACCAGATGATATCTGTATGTAGTTGAAAGCGTATTTTCCTAAGTGTGCATGCTTTTACTTACTTAAATAGCTTTAAAGTCAGCTAACCATTATTTTACCAAAACCCAATGACTCTAGTTTCTACTGTGCCAAATGCATTAAAAAAAGTCTGTAAATATCGCATCAACTTGCAAACCATTCTCGACTGCATTCGAAAAAAATGTTTAAAACAGCACCAAATTAAAATTCCGTGTTGCTGATTGACAATTGACTGTTCCTATAATTCTGTATTTCTAACAAAGAAAAAATATATTAGAAGTTAATAAATTAAAGAACATATTATGTAGAAATTGACTCAATATGTATCTTTCATAAAAACATAGGAATACCATCGAGACCTGTACTATAAGACTCAGAGACTCCGAGAGAAACTGTAAACAATTAAAAACCTATGTAAGAATAACATTGAAGTTTATAAAATCAATAGTTTTATCTACTTAAGAATTAGAAACAAGTTGATACTAACTCTTCAATGCTGAGCCAAAATAAGATGCAAAAAATTTAACCTGTACGTCAGTTTTATTACTTATGGATTTCTATTGAATAACAATAATTAATGTTTACATTACTATAGTTATAATGGTCGCTGTTGACAGTTCCCTTGATCTAGTGCAACACTTAAACAATAAATGATTAATTATCTAAATACATTCCCTTTGGATATCCATTTGTTTTGCTTGGGACATTTAAATAATCAAAAAAAATACTTTGGATTATTATTAATTTTTCTTCAATGCGGAAAATATATTTTCTATATGATGTACTATTTAAAACTGCAGATTTTCCTTATTTCCAAATATCTCATAATCGGAATATAATAGAATAATTTAGTAGAATGTAAAAAATTAAAGAAAAATACAAACATTATTAAAATTTAGAATATTCACCAAAAAATTTAATAAATAAACTGATGTATTAATTTAATGGTCAAAAAGCAAATTTTTGAGTGATGGATGCAAATAACCACATCGCTAATAAGGATCTAAGACTCGACATTTGTTTACTTAGATGTAACTTCCTACCCACGTGAACTGATCAAGCATTTAAGCTTCTAAAAAAATGCTATGGTCTACTCTATAAAAACCCATGAGGGTTTTATTAGAGATTAGAGTATACAAGATGAATTGGTCTTACTTCAGTAGACTATTTTATGTAGCATAATCACTTCTCAACATCTCATAGAATACGTTTTTATTGTAAATAACGCAAGAAAAACAGTTATCTCTCATTTAACATCTGAACAATAAAGCATACAATGAAGATAATGGAGATGATTTATATATAAAACCACGGGTTATGTGAGAATTAAATTCATCGTTAAATATAATATTTTCGTTTATAATTTTAAATATGTAAAATAGAATCAATTTTTAAGAAAGATTCGAAGGTATTTAAAAAATTGGTTACATTTAGACGCTAAATAGAAAAGTACAATTAGGATTATTAATCACGACACGTAAATTGCAGTCTTTGATTTTATACAGTTCGTTTAGAATATCTGAAATAATTACTTATCTAGAAAACTTCTTTTGGTTTCACAAGATTTGTAATTTAAAGGCTTGTTTTGTTCCATAATTCATTGATCAGTTTCCTGACAAATGTTGCGGCAATTACTTGTCTTTTTCAGAATATAGCAGAGGAAGTATTAATTTATTCTTTTAGTTTTATGTGGGCAAATTACGGTACAAAAGCGTTTAGCAAATATTTTCACAAGTTTCTAAATGTTATTCATAACCTTGAAGCTTTTTAGAGAATTTTATCTGTTTGAGTTAGTATAATTTCAGTTCTAATGTATATTGTGAAGAGTAATACAAAACCATGAGATTTATTTTAAATTTCAATAAATTACTATTGTAGCACTTTCATAAGTCATATCAAGATTTCAGAGAGTATTGTAGCCAAATATTATTTAAAATTGTCACAATAGCAGTCTAATGTCAAATACATTACCCAGAAAGGACCAAATTAGCACATTTACTTCAATATATTCCAAATTAAAAATTTAGAAGCTGTCAGCATGTCTTAATGGACAGTGGATAGATGTGGGTCTGAGTGGAAGAATATTGGAAACCAGCCAACTCCGCCTGTGATTCCTGCTGTCTAAATTTGTGTACGTGTTTTATTAATTTATATGTTCTTTTGTAAATTTATTATAAGCAAGAAGAATAAAGTTATAAAAAATAAAGAATAGAGGATGGATTATAAATCTCAATAACGTGAACAACAATAAGCTTAAGGAACAGTATATATTTAAGCTTATATAATTTCAAAACCAATTTAAATTAATTTTCAATAATTGTTTGAAAGAATATACATAATTATTGTAAACTATTGATGATTATGATAACATCTATGCAGATCTAAAGATCGTAGAAGCAGTTATATTCCAAGTAACATATTTTTTTGTTTAATAAATAGACAATTAATTTATTAAAGTTTTACATCAAAGTGAAAATTTGGTACCCAATATGGATATTAAAACTTTAGTTAGTTTTACAGTACAATACAAAAATGAATTTAATAATTCTGATTGAAAACAAGAATAAACTATAAATATAAAAGAAAAAACAAACTACTAAAAGTATTTGACATCCAATACTAGATGGTTTTTGGTTTTTTAGTATTTGTCTGCCTGAAGAAGCCACTATGTGGTGTAACATGTTGCAGTATTCAACAATAAATGTGAAATACTCTCACTCAACTCTGTTATTATATTTCAATTTCGCTTTTGTTAACTTTGTGGCACTACATAAAAATACAATAAATATCCACTAAAAACACGAAAAAATTTTACACTAGATAAATAAAATTCAACAATATTCAATAATAACTTTTAAAGATTTTTTAATTTTAAAATTATTTTTAGATATTTATCTCATCTCTTAACCCATAAGATTTACAGAAACACTATCAAAGCAGTGAAGACGTTTCCAGAAATACACATACCATCAATTTGGTGGTAGTTAGAACATGGGTGCAGCTAAGAACAATCCACTGGAAATCTACTGACAAAAAATACACAAGAACTACTTCAAATGAAAAAAAAAATAAACGCACTTAAATAAAAGAACAAAAGATTTCACATAAAAAATAATAGACCACGAAAATAAATTTCTAGATAAACAATTGTAAGATATAAAAAAGCACTGAAAAAGAAAATATCTACTAAATCACAAAATGTACTAGATATAATTGACTGAGGATAATTATGCAGGCATTCAAATACATACTTTAGAAACTAAACAAAAACAGCTCAAGGATAGTAGCTAACAAAAACTCCGAAAAATGAAGACCTATGAGGATAATGACGATCTCTTTAATATGTATGACAGCTCAATTTCTGATAATAATGAAACTCACAGAAGAAAAGCACAGCTGGTTTTAAAATGTTTTAATTAGCTGTCGAATATTACAAAACTAACTAAATTCTTCATAGTTTTCCTGTATTATAGTCAGCACTATAATAGATTTAACGAGTTTAGCTAAAGAGATTCGCAGATGCGATTTTAGGAAAGGCATGAGTCAGACAAGCACTATTTGGATTAAATATATTGTAATGGACGCTATAGTTCGAAATATAAGTATAAGTATAGAATCACTTAATAATTTAAGTACAAATATTAATATCAAATCATAAATGTTTAATACCTTCGTCCTCATTAAAAAAATGTTCGTGATCGAAAATATTTATTTAATAATCATAAAATTACATCTCCTCTTTATTAATAAACTGCATTTCGCTGAATTCAATTTCGTATACGCCGTTTCGTTTCCCTCTCCTTTTTTTAATATTTCGTTGATTTCCGCCAAGAGTTTGGGATTATGATGTCTTGGCAGCCGCCGGCGGCGCAATAGTTTCCCGTGCCAAAAATTCCGACGAAATTAAATAGATTCAATCTCCTTTATATTCTTTGTTGTACGTGGATAGATTAAGAATTGAATATATTAGGGAGCGAATTTTAACATTTACATTAGGCCGAGAGAGCGGAACGCCGTCGCCGCTGTTTTATTAAAATTGCAAATTGGATTTAGGTCATTATGTTCGCAAATAATAAATTCCACCGGGGGGAACGCGGACGTGGATGAAGTTGTTAATTTCGCTAATATATCATTCGGAAAATGAATTTAATAAATGGATTTGCGGATTATATTAACGTATTACGTTATTGTTTAACTTTAATGCGTGCTGCGTCGAAATTATATATTATGCGACAGAAGGCTAGACAATGATAAGCTTTGGGTAATTAGCCGACGCAACATCCCCGGTTTCGGTTTCAGCGTTAAACTCGATTCACTGTACAAACAAAGGATATAATAATTAGGTTTAAACATTTCCATTGGCGCGATGTTTCTTTAGGCGCGGGGCTCGTTCTGTGTCTTGAGTTTGTTTGGCCTTAACGAGTTTTGAAAGGAAGGATGTTTACTGGAGTCACTGGTTAATGTTAATGGAACAGTTCAATAAGGAATTACAAAATTTACTTGTAAAGATAAATTTTCCACCAAACTGTGACTATTCAGACGAATAAATAATCAATTATCAGAAGTATCAGACTTGATCCTTCAGTATTCAAACATTCACTAATGAAATTATCATAGCTTTTAGTTTATATTCACTTGAGTAGAAAATATGTATTTTAAAATAATTATTAATATAAATTCCGAGTTTGATTCCAAAATTATTTAATTGAATTAGAGCCTATATTTATGTGGGTAATAAAAATTAACTTAGTTGTCGTTATAAAGTAGAACCCTGCGGAATTCCACTCATGCTTATAAGCTTCTAAGAAATATATGCTATTAGTTCAGAATTAAAATATTTTAATCTCTAGCTACTAAGAGATGTATGCTATTAGTTCAGAATTAAAATATTTTAATCTCTAGCTTTAGAGATTAAAATATTTTAATTCTGAACTAATAGCATACATTTCTTAGTAAGAATAGATGATGGCGAAATGGTTAGATTGTTACCATAGAAGATATTCATGAGAAATACAGTCAAACGGTTTTGCCATGCCCTTTCCAATTATTTTCATTTCTACTGGATGTAAAACTGGATAAATAAATAATGTATAAATGGCATTACCAGCACTAAAGAATAATTCTAAAAGCGCTGAACGATTTTGTAGCGAAATATCATAATTCCGTATCGGAGAGAGGAGTGAATGGAAAATTGGCGTTATGCAAAAAGCGATGCGCACAATTTTCAATTCGTATTTGAATATGTATTTACTATAACTACATCCAATCTCGCGCTCGGGAACGAATCGATAACAGCTACTATATAATCGGTGTGTTAAACCAGTGTCCCAGTGTGTACGATTTTCGCGAATGTTCGAATAGATTTTTTTTATTGAAGCCCAGTACTTATTTTTAGCAGTGAACATAATTCAAATATGTTTGACAAAAATTCAGCGATTGAAAACTATTGCTTGTACTATCATTTATTATATAGATAGGTAACCTCCTCAAATACGATAAGTGAATTAATTGAATTTTGATCTTATAGGTATACTATTGGGGCAATAGCTTACAAATTGTGCGCTCAACTTTATGCAGTTCATGGAAATTACGCCAGATGTCGTTCATCGCTTCTGGTGTGAGTACGCCGTTTCAATTTGCCGCGATGGCGGACAAAGGACGGTTGACCATCGCACAAAAGACGTGCGTATTACTGTTCGCGGCGACAAACATCGTTACATTGACACAGAGAAGGTTTCGTGCTCATTTCACCACACGGTGGGCTCCATCCCACAGACAATATGCAGATTACATCAAAAATTTGTAGCGAACGTTGAAGCACTTCGAGTGGCTTTGATTCGTAGTCCGAGTAAATCAACAAGAAGAGTCAGTGCCGAGTTGGGAATTTCACGTCGATCTGTGGAAAGAATTCTTAAATTCGACCTTCGCTTGTATCCATGCAAAATGACTGTGGCGAATAAACTTACTGCGAGAGATAAGGAGCGGCAGTTTGAAAGGTGAGCAATCGAGCAAGACCAATAGGCAGTGCTACACAACACATTGTTTTCTAACGAAGCTTATTTTTACGTGAACGGTGTTGTGAACAAACAGAATTCGATTTTGGGCACCAAACCTCCGCAAATAATCCACACAAAAGACCCTTACGGGAAGAAAGGGAGCGTGTGGGTCGCGATGTCAGACATGTAATCATCAGCCAGTTCTTCGATGTTAGAGTAACCAGTGAACGCTATTTACACATTTTGCGAAACCAGTTCTTTCCTCAACTCATTGCCTCGCGTCTTTAATTTCAGACACAATGGTTCACAAAGGATGAAGCACGCCCTTATACTGCAACGTTGTGCTTGATTTCCCACTCGAAAGACTTGGCCTTAAATATAGTATAGTTTTGTCAAACAGATTTTCAGAATGTTATGCAGGAGGAGGAATGTCGCCACCCCACAGCCTGGACCTTAACCCATGTGACTTCTTCTTTTGGGGGTTCCTTGAAGAGAAGGTGTACCACAAAAACACCTGTAAATGCAGTGCAATTTAGGGTCATCATTTAGGAGTTATGCTGCGCCATTTCCGAAGATTTGTGTCAGAGAGTCGTTACAAATATACGTGTGCGACTTAAAGAAGTGGTACGCCATATAGAACATGTGATTTATTATGTTGTATTTCCGAGCTGTATTCTTTACTTCTACATCAATAAATTGCAAATCTTGTCAACAACAAAGGTGTTATTCTTTAAACAAATCTGGTGACTTATCGTGGGCCACCCTGTATGATATAGTTTAAACATTTATAATTGTAGTTATCCACTCATAGGGACCTAGTGCAACGCTCAGACAATAGGTGGCACCTTTGTGGTAATTTCATATGATAATAGAGTTTCTCTACAGTTAAATAACTGTCAGTACTTTATTTAATATTTACTCAAATAGCATAACAAATAAATATTTATGTACATGAAACCTAAAAGATCATTAAGATATAAGCTCTAGAATATTTAATATAACAAATATCAAGAAAGATTTTCGTTGGCCATGGATATACATACGAGGGACTACCGAAAAGTAGTAGTTAGCTATTTCAAATTACCATATATTTTAGAAACTAAGGGAATTTTTAAAACGAAACAAATTTGAAAGGGAAGAAGAACTAAAAATCACAGCTGCGTATCTCAAAAATGTGTTAATATATATTAGTTTTTTTTTATATTTTCAAACGGGTATTACTTTCCGAATGACCCTCATGTATATTTTAGCATTTATTGAGTCTCCCATGGAAACTCTAAGAAAGTTCATAACATCGAAGAATTTTTTGAAAGATATCTAAGATGATTGAAAATAGGCTCATGAATAAAAATGTTTCTTTTTTGGGTTTCTTGAAGAGTAAGTAAAGTATGAAGAATGATACAGCAGTGTTATTTATGTTCTTAGGTGTGTATTTTTACTTTGAATAGGTGTAAATGTCAGTCAGAGAGGTGGCCACACTACAAGTAGACGTCTGTTGATGGTGGCAGTGGCTAAACTACTATGTGCCGCGCCGATCTGGTCTGGATTTCTGAACTTTTCTAGAAACATAGGTCCACACTCAGTTCGGCGATCCTTAGAGTGTCGGACGGGCTCTACAGTGGCGGTGGAAGTATTAACTTTGAAAGTACATGCCGGACTTGCTTATGAAGGCGCGCGTAACGTTTCACACTTGGAAAATGACGGGAACACGTCATCGGCTACGAAATCGAGTAGCAAACCTGTTGGGACATAGCTACAAACGGTCGTTAGACTAAGCACCTTATTTAGGACGTGTCTCAGTGGACCGGTCGGGGCAACAGGGAGCTGGACTACCAAAAATGATTTAACGAAGAAACCAACAACGAGAGCGGAAAACAGCTGACTCAGATATACGCAAGCATTGAGTTAAGAATTAATAACACTTACTTCCCACACAAACCACAGCACAAATTCACATTTGAGATTACTCGAGGCCAGAAATCAGTGATAGATTACATAATAACAAACAGAAATATCCACCCAAAAAGAATCCAAGACGTATTAACATGTGCAAACGCTGGAACTAAACATAACCTAGTAATAACAAAAATTATACTCAAAACCCAATATTCCAAAAAGTAAAGACCTATCAAAGTAAGCAAACTAAACATGAAATCACTTACAGTTCCATCAACAGAGAGAAATACTCTACCAACAAAGACTTATTAGTAAGTGGAAAGTAACATATTCAAAGCCGCCGAAGAAGCTGTAGGAAGAAGAATATATAACAAATCTACAAAACCAATCAAAACCGTGTTTACAGTAGAGGTTAAAGAAGTAGCGAATGACAAACGAAAAGCATATCTAAAGTATCGATCACAAAGCTTAACACTAGACGAATAAAAATCTATAAGAAATAGAGTCAATAACAAAATCCAATATATTAGAAGATCACATTGGGAAAAGTTTTCAACAGACATGGAACACGAACTTTATGGAGGTCAGAAGGAGATGTTAAGAAACAAGAAAAAATCAATTAACGAACATTTAGACATAAATAAAATAGCAATTTGTGATTGGGAACAACATGTTTGCCAACTTTACAGTGCTGGCACTAACCTAGAACAGAATGATAATAATATTCAAGACCCATGGACCGTCTCTGATGAGAAACTAGAACAATTAATCACGAAATTAAAAATTTGCAAGTCGCCTGGAGTAGATGAAATATCTAACGAGCTGCTGAAATATGGAGGCGATGCACTAGCAGATGAACTGTGCGTTCTTTTCAACGAAATCGTCGACTCCAACAAAATACCTGACGAATGCAAAGAAAGTATAACCATTCCAATATTCAAAAGAGAAAGCAAACGAGACCCATCAAATTACCGTGGAATTACGCTACTAAATTCAGTGCTAAAGCTATTCACCAAAATTCTGGAAGACAAAATATTTTCCTATAGGCTACAGTAAGAACAACAAGGCTTCAGAAAAAACAGGTCAACTGTAGATGCCATCTTTACAATCGTGTGAGACTTTCGAATGTTGTGAAGCTTCTAAATGAGAAAAAAGTACACCCAGGCATTATTAACATCATAGTTTAGTTAACAACTGTACCCAAATACAGGTAGAGGGCAGAAAAACATGAAGAAATCCCATGCAGACAGGAATAAGGTAAGGCGATAGCTTAAGTCCTATCCTTTTCAATCTCATTATAGACGATATAATATCCGAAGTAAGAAAGGTTGGAAAGGTATATCCATTGGGGGACAAAGAAATAACAATGATATGCTGTGCGGACGATGTCGTGTTGATTTCGGAAGATGAGGACAATCTGCAGAGAATGCTCTTTCGATTTGAAAACACAGCTGGCAGGTAAAATATGGTGATATTGGTGGATAAATCCAAAGCACTCACTATATCGAGGGAACCGATGTAAACTGGCAATATACAACGAACGAGTAGAACAAGTAATGAGGTTGAAATATCTCGGCGTCATCATTACGAGCAGCAGAGACCTCCAAGAAGAAATTAAGGCTCAGACAACCAAAACAGCCTTAATATCCGGATACTTGCAAGATGTAAATAAAGTAAATTCCGCATATATAAGACCTATGTACGTCCCGTTATGACATATGCTGTGAAAACAAGAGCTAAAAACTCCACCACAAAGAGAATCATCCGAACAGCTGAGATGAGAACATTAAGATCCATAGCGGGATTCACTTTGACCATAAAAGAAACGAAGACACCCGAGAGCTTTGCTACGTCCCAGATATTGTAAGATGGTCCAGAAACAGACGTCGCCAATGGAGGGATCAGGCTGAGCGGATGAATGACAGCAGATTGCCGAAGATCGCAAGGGACGGTCTCCCAAGATCTATCTGACCTCCAGGACGACCACCCATACGATGATACGAAAGCTGGAGCTCATCATCCCAGATGCGACTCTAACAGAGAGAGTACAAGGCAAACGCCTTAGAAAAAGTAGAAGAAGAAGAAGGATAAGATTGAAGCGACGGATAGCCTGTGAGAAAGATGCAGCGGATTTTAGTAAGATGTAAGGTGAAACACTCATCAATGTCGGTAGGGTCAATAGTGGGGATATCAGAGGGGGAAATTAAAGAGACGTGGCGAATGAAGGTGGAATGGATGGAAAGATAACGGAATGTATTGTTTGCCTGTAAGAGAGATACAGCGGACTCTAGTTAGATGTGAGGTGAAACACTCATAAATGTCGGTAGGGTCACTATTAGGGGTACCAAAGAGGGAAATAAGAGGAAGATGGCGACGAGATATTCCGTAAGGTTTTCCAGAAAAAACGGGGGGGGTCAAGATTTTTTGTGGTGTTTTTTGTATTCGTTAATTCTTAATTTGATTGGGCATTTAGCCAGTTCAATTCAGTTCGGTCTTGAATTAGATCATATCGGCGAATTTGTCTGTAAAGCTTTCTTGAGAGAGTAGAAGGGCGGGAAAAAGGTGTGTATCTGTTTATTATCAAAGAGATGAGGCGGAGATAATCACTTTTTATGGAGTTATCCAGAGAACAAGGGCCAAAGTGATCGAAAATATTGTCTGTAACTATATTATGGTTAGAGAACCCTATAGTTTATGCAGGTGGGAAAAACTTCGGACGAGTGTAGAGATTAGGAGGGAAGGAGAGAATTATGATAAACGTAAAAAATATAAACCTTGCTTTTTTATTTTCTTGCAAACTTTTTCAAGTATGATAAAGAGCATTTAGAACGGCTACAATTCAAGGCGTTTCAAACTATTTGTCTATTATGTACAAAAAGGCGAAACACACTGAAAACCAGTCTTGAATAAAAGCGTTTAAAAATGGACTAGGGGTGTTCAAATAAAAAGGTACGAAACGCTATTGTAAATATAAATGAAGTCTTTATTCAAAGCATATATCATAGGCTTAAGCATAACGTTTCCATTGATTAAGGAGCCAAATGATATCGTGTGCCCAAACCTCATGTGGCAGTGACGTGACCAAATCTTTCACAGTGTTCTTGAATTAGTCGTCCGGATTGAAGCGCTGCTCTTTCAGATGTTTTTCAGGGAACTAAACACATGGACATTAAAGACGACATGTTGAGGCTGTAGTGATGGATATTCTCGCCAGTTCCGCCTATATGGTACTGGAAACGTATTGATCATGATAACAATAAAGCACAACCTCCACGACCAACTGTTTTTTTTTGTTCTTGATGGGCCTCCATAGTCTTCGGAGTACCTCACAGTCTACATCGGATTTATTGGTTCTTCTGTCACCTCCCCCTAAAAGGTTCAAACCCGTAGCGTTAGCAGACAAGTTCTTGCTCACCATCTTCCAAGGTCCACTATTTGTTGAATTCCTAGAGCACAAAAGAACCACTAACTCCGATGTGTACTGTGAGACTACACAGGTTCATTAAGAACAATAATTAGGGACTACTCACTGAGGGTGTGGTTCTTCTCCATGATAACGTGCATCACACTTTGAACTGATCAAATTCAAGAGGGAGTAGCTTGACTATCCACCCAACATTCTGAACTTATCGCCCTGTGATTTCTATGTGTTTTTTTCTCCAGAAAAAAAAACATCTAAAAGAGCAACGCTTCAACTCAAACGGCGGACTCAAGGAATGGATTTCCTCAAAGCCACATGTGTTCTGGAAACACGGAATCCTTAGTATTGTTAATCAATAGAAAGAATCGTTAAACTCAGGCCTATAGCTCATACTTTAAATAAATACTTCATTTATACCCACAGTGTCGTTTCGTGCCTTTAAATTTATGTATGTATATCATAATAAACTCTAAACCGCTTTTTAAATAAGTAAAAACTGTCATCGCCCGAAAACTTAAACTTCCAAGCTTAAAAAAACACATATCTTTAAATAGTAATACCAAAAACTAATTCTTCTTCCCTGTCAACAAGAGCCACGGACCGGTTTCGATCTATTTTGGATCTCTTTAGCGTAGCACAGTTGAAGACAGGGAATCGAGATATACTTTGGAGTATTTAACTCTCCGGGTTAACCATCAATTACGATATTACCATTAAAACTAAGTACTAGCTAAAATCTTTGAGAAGAAAATTATGATTAAGGCATTAGAAAGTAGATACTACTACTTTAGCCATTCTTCAAATTCGTTAGAAGTATAATAATATATCAAGTAGCTAATTTCCATAAACATTTTGGAACAGAGATATCTCCTTGAAAATGACAGGCAGTCTAAACTAGTTGGGAATAATACCAATACAGGTGAAACAAATTTGAATCAATAATTTTATTAATACAAACATGTTTTACCAGGTATTTTAAAAGATTAACTTGTCGTATATTTAAAATGGTTTCAACAAGATAATATCACTTTTGACTCCCAATTTTCATTAGATTTTAGTGAAATATCAAACCTTATAAGAACTAAGTAAATCCAAAATATAATAAAATGCCTGTAAGAAGTGTACTTTTCTTTTCTTTTTCAGTTCAAGTTCTTAAGTATCAAGTAATGTGTCAATAAATTAACAAAAGATGTTAAAGAAAACTAAAACTTGGTTTTGTCTTTGTATAAACCTCCCCGAGTTTACGATTTTACTGAAATATCGAACCTTATAAGAATTATGTCTATCTACAATATACTATAAAATGTCTTTTTTTTCACTTGAAGTACTTAAGGATCAAATGATGTGTCAATAAACAAACAAAAAATGTTTAAAAAAAACTATAAATTGGTTTTGTCTCTAAATAAACCTCCCCGAGTTCACAATAAACTATCTACCAGTTTTAACATTATTGTTTTGTTATAAGATCTTCAAGTTTTATAGAGGATCCCACAAGTCGAAAAATCTGAACACTCTTAAAGTCTCTCAGGACTTATTGTCACTCATACACGATGAAGTCTATTCTTAATAGTTCAGTGTATCTGCATAATATCATCTTTACAATAAATTAAAATTTTAACCTTATAGTTAAAATTTGTTTCGAGCTTACCACTAATTAGAAAATTAAAACTACGAGTTTACTGAAAAATCAACTTTGTTGTTTTTTCTTACTAGAACATACCAATAAATCTGCATACTTTTAAAATACTGGGATCTTAAGGAATTTAGCAATTATTACTTTCCATCTTTACTCTCATATAAAGGATTTTTTGATATAGTCAAGTTTCAGGACGAACGAGAGAAAAAATATATTATTCAGAGGCTTTCAAAATAATCAAACATTGCTTGAAGTTTGAAGTCCGATTATTTAAGTCCAATGCTGACATTAATATGGAAAGAAATACCTTATAAAAGCATATTATTAATTGAATCAAGGTAAACCAATTCAGCCTCAAGGATGAATGATGAAGAAGAAGCTTATTGTTCATTATTTTACTGTAATATTGACCTAACCCAATACATTATTTATTACCCTAGAGCACTCTTGGGTAATACATATTTTTTTAACTCTAACGGACCCTTGATCTATCCTAAATAATTATTCATAGTTCTAGTATCTTCTTGATCTATGAATGAAGGAATATAGATTGCTATCACCTCATCCACATAATGGCTGAACCTTCATTGTACCTCGCTAAAATAAGAAACGAGACCTATTTCCATAAGTTTTGGCACTATGTACCATAATACCTACAGTTTGATGCACAGGTCTTTCAACAGAAAATTACATCTTGTGTTATTCCCCACGTTTTCGTCTGATCGTCATACGGTCATCATGCATTCCCAACCAAAATTGAAATTTATTACTAGACATCACCCTCCAAATGTTGTTGTCGATGTTAAACACAGTTTATTGCTGATGGGATTGACAGATTCTAATAAATTATTTCTTACACTAGCGCATATAAGTTTCCAACAGCCATCTTCCAATTTTACACCCACAAGAAGAGGAATCAACTTAAAAACTTCTTGAGACAAGAATATTTTTCCTGGAATATACACGAGCTCATCAACTAAAACAATTCTTAAAGGTAAAAGTAATTAAAGATAAAATTAATCATTGAACTAACTTTTGTACTTGTACTCAAGATGTAATTTTGAATTGGCGTGTAAAATTAACAAATTAAAATTTCCCAACTGCACTTATTAACAATTACACTCTCTAAAATAACTACCGTTAAACAGGCAATAAAGTGCAATTGGTAAATTGCAAAAACAATTGAATTATTATATAGCGAACAGAGCCGGGCTCGATACTGACCGTTCGGTGATGTGTTTATATAACGCGAAACAATGTGACAAATCAAATGATTAGTCGCATTGTAGTTCCAAAAACACGGGCCCAGCACAACAAAAGCTTATTATTTTCAGAGCAACATACGCTTTTTCGCGTAATTGGGACTAATGGCCAGAACTGCGGATTTATATCTGATTGTTAGGTTCGTTATTGGTGTGTACTTTCAATAATTCCTGTTTTAATTCGGAAATACATTTCATGCTAATTTTGTTACATTCCATAACAAAGATAATCACTTTTTAATCAGAGGATTCATAAAAAAATATTGACCTTTATTACATAGCATTTCTCTAAAGAAAAACAATATTATATTTAATATACTGTAAAAATAATTTTATAATTTTCTTGAATACAATGGATATACGAAAAATAGTATACCTTTTGGGAATATAAAAAATTCTACTTGCAATCAACAAATATTAATCTTTAATTTGTAGAGAACATATCGTAAACTACTTCTCTATATAGTCACCTCGCAAATTTAATCATTGTTAGGACAAATGATTAAATTTGCGAGGTGATATAGAGAAGTATATATAGTTTACGATATGTTCTCTATATAGTCTATCTCTAAGACGAGTTTTTCTATATATACCTCCGCCGACATTGTATTGAGATACGTAATTGTTTTAGGTGTAAAAAAAGTCCTTGAGTTTTGTAAACAGATGGTAATCTGAAAGAGCTAAGTCTGGATGGTTAAAAGTTCATTTGTAATGACTGACATAAAGAGCACAATCAAAACAAACACTTTGCACATAGACAGCAGAAATACAACTGAACATGATAGTTCACATCCGTCGCTTAATATCTTCGCCAGAGCTCCGCACGGAGTCAACGAGTACTACATCCCTACTATCCCTCGTGTATAAAATATAAGTTTTTGTATATGCCTTCGCCGAGAGTGTATTGAGAATTTTTTTATGCGTAAAAAAGTCCTTGAGTTTTGTAAACAGATGGTAATCTGCAAAAGATAAGTCTGAAATATAGAGTGGATGGTTGAAAGTTTATCTGTAATGATTGACATAAACAGCACAGTAAAAACAAACACTTTGCACATAGACAGCAGAAATACAACTGAACATAATAGCTCTCATCCGTCCCTTAATACCTTCGCCAGAGCTCCGCACGGTGTAAACGGGTACTACTTTTTTAGCATCCCTCGTATATTGAATAAAATTTAGATCAATTAAATTTGAGGGATTATATTTATGTGTCAAGTAAATGTAACTGATGTAAACATAATACACAAGACGATTATGTTCGACCAATTTGCTTAAAATCCCTTTCCTTTCAACACCCTCTTAACGAAAATCGATTTTACACTAAGCGGCTGACAAAACTCTTAACAGCGTTTGATTGTAATTACTCCAAAATAACTTAATATAATATATAAAATATATAATTGCTTTGCTTTAAAAATTACGACTGTTAAATTATTATAACCCAATATTTCATAATATTTCACTAAAAGATAAGTGTGAAAGTTATTCAAGAACAAAAATGTTAAATTCATTTTTTTGAAATAGTGTAACTTTCTATTTTTAAACTATTTTGAAACAAATCTAAAAATACATTCAATTCTATTCTTTAGGAAAATTAAAGAAAACTTGATCTAGGCAAAATGTTCTATTAAGTTCACTAAATTAAAAATAATTCCAGCTGTTAGCTAATTTTAATTTTTTTAAATAAATTCAATTTTTAAATACCTAACTTTTTCTAAGAAAATTCAATATTTAGGCATAAACAAGAAAAAATAAACTGAAGAAATTAATATATAATTCTCTAAAATGATATAATTATAAATTATAGTTTTAATATTTTTATGTCTCAAATAAGTAACATTCCTCCTTGAGGATATTCGCGTACTCTTAGTATTATTTTCATTTCTAATAAAATAAACACCAAGGGAATCATTTGTACGAGAGTTTCGGACAGTTTGTTAACGGCTAATCTGTATAAGCCGTAATTTCAGTTTTATACGTCCCAAACGTATGATAAATTGAAGGGTTCCCCGCTGAGAAAATTCTAGGAACATATTTTCCTATTTAGAATTTATCCCTCTGCCCTCTGGTTTGTTTACGTTGTGTTCGCTGGGAAATCAATAAAAACTACATCGCCGTTTCTTCGCCATCACCCCCATCCTCCCCTCTACGCCCGCGACAAAACGCAATTTCCGCGGAAAATTAATCGAAATGGCTCGTGCCAATATTTATGTTCGTCTTCCATCCATCGTAGGCGTATATTTTTTATTACTTGCGCGAAAAGTCAGTCAGAATACGTGGCGTGATAATGCCGGCTTATTACCAATAATTCTGACATCGCGTCAAATATAAAACATGCAAACCGATGTTTTAGCTGTTGGGTTTGATATGGATCCGCTCATTTATGTTTTATGGGGAATACTAGGAATAAATTCCGTCATGTTTAATTAGAATGTGCTAATAAAAATTAAATAAAAATTAAAGTAAAACAGTATTGATTAGAAATTTGTTATTTTCGTTCACAATTAATTAATTTTAAGACGAATTAAGATTTCGAAAGTGCAGGTTTATTATTTCATCATTACTGGGTCATACTTCTAGACACCAGTACATTAAAAGATAAGTTAGAGTCTTACTAGGTGTTATTTAAATCGTAACCACGAGGAGTAATACGGAAAACTGTCTTGTCAACTTACAGATAGTATCCATTAAAGAACTATTTTCAAATTAAGCTATTATAATAAACAACTTCAAAGATCAATCAACGGCTAGCTTTTAATAATTTTTTTTATTTCGTATCAAAAGTGTAGAAGAAGAAGCTGGTTTTTATGTGGGATAGAAGACAAAATGTTAAGGATTTAGAAGAAGTAATAAAAGCTTTTGATGAAGTAAAACAGGGAAACGCAGCTGATATAAACGGAGTGAGAATTATAAAAGAGAGAGGGAAGAAGGAGAAAAAATATTAAAGGAGTTGCTTTATCGAATGTGAGAGAGCAATACAAGACAAACATATGATGGGCATATATGAAAGCGACAGAAAGGTAGAAAGAGACAATAGACAGATGACACATAGGTCTATTCAGAAGACAAATAAAAGGTAGACAACAAATAGATAATAGACATACACTAGATATACGAGACACTGATAACAGATAAACAACAGACAGACGACATATAGGCCACAGTTATATTATACTCAGACAACAAGCCAACGACAAACAGATGGCAGGTAGGTAAAACTCAAAAGATAGATGACATACATACAACATGCAGAGGAAGACACAAGACGACAAACTAAAAAAAAATTAGATGACATACCAATGACAAATATGTGACAGAAGATAAATAGATGATGTAAATACGATAGACAAATGGCAGACAAACAATTAACAGAAGATGCACAGATGAAAATTTTGAGCTTGAATTCTTGGATCTTAACGGAGTTCACTTTGTGGTACATTTCAATATTAAGAATAAAGAAAACAATTTTACTTTTTTATACCACTTTAAATTTTGTTTTCAGTGACTAGTTTCGACTACTCGGTAATCATTATCAATATATGAAAGAGTAAAAGTGTTTTCTTTATTCTTAATTTTGAGCTTGAATTACGAATAGAATATTTTTTCTTGTAGAAATATCCACACTGCGGATTCTAATTAAAAATAATAATTACCAATAATTTTCAATAAATCAATTGCTTGTTTTTAGATGACATACACTTGACATAGATCTGTAATCTATTTATATCATTATTATTGTTATTGTAATTTTTTACAATAACAAAAATAAACAATATTTGATTTCCTTTTTTTTGTTTTTTCATTATTGATCTTGTTTTTATTTTGATTGTTGAATGTGGTTACCTAAGCAATTAAGTGTAAGATACAAGACTAACGCCGCATAAACAAAAAACATGAGATAAATAGATGATAGGTAGACAGCCAATAGACGAGAGATAGATGGCTGTCATGTCAGGCAAACAACAGTCAGGTAATCACCAGTAAAACCACTTTTTTAAACCTGTTCTTCAGTACAATTAACGTATAAATAACAGAAGCAGATGTCAAATAGATGGAAATATGATGATAGATACGATAAACAGACAGACAAAGTAAAATATCATATAACAGGTAGTAACCAAATGTTAGACAGATGACGTAGTAATAGCTAACAGATAGATGATAGAGACACCACAGATGTTAATCTCCAAGAAAACATGGATTTACGGTAATCAGATGATAAATAGATAGCAAATAGATGAACAACGGAATGAGATAGGTGCCATACTAAAGATAGATTAGAGCATATAGCAAACAAAGAAGATAGATGATAGGCATACGATATATAGGTTAGAGACTAATAACTAACAGATAGATAAAGTGATAAATGCCATACAGGAGATAGATCAGAGACAGCTAACTAATAGATGATAGACATCAGATGATCTTGAAAAAATAAATAAAAGACAGATAAAATCAGAAAGAATATAGATAAAATAAACAGAAATAAATACATGCCATACGATACAGAGATGAAAGTTAAATATATATGTTTTATTCAATGTCTGTCGAGGTATTAGCCAGAGAAGTAGTTGTTTCAAATTAATTTGTTTTGTAGTCTTAGTAAGACCCACTGTTGCAGAATCACGAAATATTTTCGTATTTTTAAATTTATTAAATATATATTATATATGCAAATAAAAACAGATGATAGAGGAATAAAAGAAATATATAGATCGCAAACAATAGATAGATGAGAGAAAACTAACAGAAAGATAAAAGACAGACAAAAAGAAGAGAAAAAAGCAGATAGAAAAGCGTTACCCACCAAGAAGTCAAAAACAGTTGCAGGTAGATAAAGAGACCTCGAAGATAAAATAAATAAAAGACAGGGAATAACTAGCAGATAGACGAGAGGCAGCTAAAAGATAAATGAGAACAGTTAATTGACTTTAACAATTAACAATTAACAAATAAAAACTGTTGAAAAAGTTGATAGACGACGTTCAACAGATATATGAGAGATAGAATAATAGACATATTATCAATAGATGGCAGATGATAGACCTTGAAGATAAAAAAACGAATAAAAGATAGTTTCACGGTAAGCAGAAAACAAAGAGCCAACAGATAGATTAAGACAGATATCAAATAGATGGTAATATGTTGAAGGATAAGCTATAGATACGATAGGCAGACAAAATATTGATAAATAGATGATAGACCGAAAAACCATAACAGATGATGAACAGACAATAGATAGAAACTAAAATAGATAATAGATATACGACCGATAGACGAGAGACATAAGATATAGATGCCAGAGAGACGACATTTGATAGACATAGAAAGAAAAACTAGATGGAAGACAACCTCAAGATAAGCAGATGACAAATAGATTACAGAAATATATAGATAAAATAAGACAGATAACTTACAGATAGATGACAGAGAGAAAACCAAAAATGATATACAACAAATCGATGAGTGAGAGAATAAAAGATAGATGAAACGGAGGTAAAAGATGATAGACCGCGAAGAAAAATGAATTAAAAGACATTTACATGTCAAGGAGATGACAAACAGATGGCAGAATATTAAACACACAAATTGATAGGTGACATACAACAAATAGATGCAATACAGAATAACAGATAGATAACAGATAGATGATAGATCTCAAAGAAATACAGATAAAGGACAGTTTGTTGACAAGCAGACTATGAACAGATGAGAGATAGATATAAAGCAAACATAGATGGCATACAGCAGATCGATGAGTAACAGAATAACATATAGATGACAGATAGGCGACAGATCATGACGTAACCAAAGACAACTACAGGAAAATCACCGAGCTGAAGAGGAAGTTTCCTCACGTTGAGTTCCTCCTGTCCATCGGGGTGGCGATGACACCGAGGACATTGATAAATAATTGACTCTCGTAAGTAACAATAAAAATGTAGATGAGGCATTTCGATTATCGTGTTTGTTTTATATTTTTCTTTGTGAATTATTCAAGCGTGTTAAAGTTCATAATAATTATTAATAAAAAAACAGAAGAAAAAGCAATTAAAAGACAGTTAAATGGCAAGGAGACAACGAATATATGGCAGAATAATAAAAACTCAAATTAATAGATTACATACAACAGATAGATAGATGACAGAGAAGCGAGACATGTTAGCCCTCGAAGAAAAACAATCAAAACACAAAATAGGTTTGAGAAATAATAACACTTTGCTAGTATCATGAATTTTTACACTTTTTATTGTGACTAGTTTCGTCCTATTCAAACATTATCAAACAAATACAAAAAAAGATGAAAGACTATTTGACAGTAAGCAGATGACAAAAATATAACAGATAAATTAAAAACATTAATCTAGAGTTGACAAAAGACAGATAGACGAGAGACTGCTAACACATATGTGACTGACTATATGATAGCTCTTAAAGAATAAAAGAGAGACAAAAGAGGACAAACAGATGAGACAAAAGATAAAAAGATGACATAATTGTATTCGTTTGATAATGTCCGAATAGGGCGAAACTAGTCACAATAAAATCTGTAGGAATTCGTGATACTAGCAAAGTGTTATTATTTCTTAAACCTATTTCGTAATCAAGATGTATCACAAAGTCACGGCTTCAACAATCAATCAAATTAAAATACAGTTTGACAGCAAGGAGATAACAAACAGATGGCAGATTAATCAAAACTCAAATTGATAGATGACATACAACAGATAGATAAAAGTTAGAATAACAGATAGATAACAAGAGATGACACATGATAAACCTCCAAGATAAAATAGATGAAAGGCAGTTTTACGATAATAAGATGAGGAAATATATAACAGATAGATGAAAAACAGAAATCTATAGATGACATAAGACAAACAAAAGACAGCTACCAGATATATGGCAGAGAGACGATATATTATAGCCCTGAAAATAAAATAAAAATATAAAAGAGTTAGCTGGGAAGCAGAGAAACAGCAATTAAAAGACAGCTAGACGAGAAGAAGACGACAAACAGATGACAGATTAATAAAAACTCGAATTGATAGATGACATATAACAGAGTGACAAAATAACAAATAGATGGTAGCTAGGCGACAGATGATAGACCTTAAAGAAAAAAAATAGATGAAAGACTATTTGACAGTAAGAAGATGACAAATATATGAGATAAATAAAAAACAGAAATCTAGAGATGACAAGCTCTTAGATAATAAAGGAGAAATAAAAGACGACAAACAGATGAGACATAGATAAAAAGCAAAAATAGATGACATATAATAGATATATCAGTAAAAAATACTTAATAGTTTGTCTGTATAATTTAATCTTTGCTGACTATAGTTTCCACAAAACACTTGTCACTTTCAAAACAGCGATCTATAATATTAAAACCTTTTTTTTGTTAAACAGACAAACTATTTTTAAGTGTTTTTATTGTATAAAATGTATAACAATGTATAGTGAGGGCCAGATACAACTTTCTTTTTAAAATTGCAATAAAATGAACAAAATTAATTATTTTTTTCATGTATTAAGGCTTTATTCGTAAGAGCAATCTTTCCATTAATTATGGAAAACAACTTCGATCAGCCTAAGCTGGCTGTCATTAAAATTTTTCAAGACCTTGTTGATGGTTTCGGATTGTAGCTCACGAATTGCTTAGATGATATTGGCCTGAAGTGCTTGAATCGTTTCTGGATTGTTGGAATAACATTGACCCTTCACGGTTCCCCACAAAAAATCCAAAGGGGTCAAATCGCAGCTCCGAGGCGGCCAATTGACATCGCCAAGACGGCTGACAACACGATTTGGGAATTTGGTGCGCAAAAGAGCGATTGTAGTATGGGCTGTGTGGCATGGCGCCCCATCCTACATGAACCAGAGGTCGTCCAAATCCATGTCTTCAATTTCAGTAAAACAAAAGTTGGATAACATGGCTCTGTAACGCTCATCGTTGACCGAAATGTTGTTCCTAGCCTTATTTTCGAAGAAAAATGGTCCAATGATGCCACCACTCGACAATCCGCACCAAACTGTCACTCGCTGTGGATGCTAGATCTTGGTGCAGAATTCTCCTCAGGCTAGTGCGTAAAATGTTTAGCTGTTGAGATCGACAGCGAGTTAAGGTTCGTGGATTGAGTCTCATTTCGGCCAAAACTTCTTTTTAACAAATGCACTGTTTGGGCTACACAGCACTCAATTTGGAAATAAGTTTGCAATATTAGCCAACGTCGTTCAAGCGTAAAGCGACTCATTTCGTACCGCGGAGGTATGATACTGACTTTCTTTCAAGATTTCGAGCAGGAAAAAGCTATCAGTGTCAAAATAACCTATGATTTAAAAAGAATCCTCTAGATGGCTCATTCCTTAAAAACCACAGAAATAAAAGATATATCGTCTAAGTAACAGATAGATGATAGATAAACGAAACATAACAGAACCCAAAGAAAATACGGCTAAAAGATGATTGTTAAAGGTTTTGTGAAGGTTGAAACTTTTTGGCTAACAATATGGCATGTAAATTATGGGATGTGTATGTTAAGTCGATGTTAATGTATGATATGAAAGTATGGATTACTTAAGCATATACTGAGGAGATACATAATATTTCAGGAAATGCACATAATGTGTATGAGAAAATGAAAATAATGGCCAGTTATAAGATGAAGTGTGGATTAGAGAAGGAGAAACTGGTGGAAGTTGTATGGAAAACGTACGTGTGTTAAGGAGAATCTAAGTAGAGAATAAAGCAAAACAAAATGCAGTGAGAGAATTGTTGGAGCATCAAGTGAACGTAGTGGCTTGGATAAAAGAGAAAAGAAAAGAACTGAAAATTCATGACAAGCATTGATGTATGGATGGAATTAGATACAATGACATGTTTGAAAAGTTAGTAAGGTATCTGAGTAACGGTCAGCTCAGTCACCTCAACAAGAGCTAAATGTGGATATGGAGAAAGAGAGAGGAAAATCTGGATAGAAAATCTTGTGTAAGTAGAAGGGATACTTTAAGACACCTGACACAGGAGTTTGAAGGATTGTGTGAGAAATGGGTAGGAAGAAGTAACATCTGACTGAGTCGATGAAGGGAAATGGCGCGGGATTAAAAATTGGGATGGAAAAGAGAAGTAAAAAGTAAATTTTACTATAATTTTATGCGTATAACGGTGTTTTTTATATCATTTGATTATATCATTCAGTATAGGATAAGTAATTAAACTATTTGCTTAATGAGACCTAAATATTGAAGTTTTTTTTTCATTAAAAGTAATCATTTTATTATCAAGTTTAAATTTAACTATGATAATGATTGCTAAGGATTGATGCAATCATAATTCCAAAAATAAAAAATAAATAAACGCTACATCCGTCGAAATATCGCGTCCGTGAATATGTTTTTTCGTTTGAATATTTGAAAAGCGAGTCAAAGGCAGTCGAGTCGCGAGTAATGGGAACTTGATTAGCCAATAACCTTTATATGGGAGCGCACTGTTTACAAAAATAAAATCATCGCGTGCGAATCAAAGGGCCTCCGCTCGAAATTTCAACTGGGAAATTAGCCATGAGAAATTCCCCGCGAAACGTTTCCCTCTTGTAATTCCGAGGCAGCGTCCGGACCGGCAAACGCCAAACCAGCTATATTTACTTAGTTCTTTTTTTCGCTCGCTCGCACATTTACATGAAAATTGCCTGAGGATGTTTGAAATGATAAATGATTAAAAGCGTGCGTCTTTAAAGCCAGGCAGACATGTAAAGTTTTCTTCCTGCCAACCTAATGATTTCTTTCCCTGCATATGAATAGTTTTCTAAAAATCGTTAGCATTTAATTGGGTTATATTTTAGAAATAATCATCGTGTTTGAACGTAGCTCTTTCTAAACGCCTGGCACTTCTGCGGAGCGAGGTGAATCCCCGGGCGCCATCATCCAGCGTTCAGTGCTCTGGCTGCGGAGGTAATCCTTGACCGGTCGTTGTCGTCCCATTGTCATTTCGAAACAAACTCATTTTTCATTTAATCCCCGCGCGCTGAATGAATTATCGCCAAGATAATTGCGAATTTGCAATGACCCCCTCTCCGACCCGCCCGCCGTCATCCCTTCGGGCTAAATTGGAACCGACGAACGCGACGTCGAGCGTGAATCGACACTGGGATTAATTGAATTTTATCAAATGCTAATTTGCTTTTTTCTACTTTGATCAACACCGTAAATCCATTTAAAATAACGCCATTAAAATATCAATGGGAATTGTACTAAACGAACATCGATTGGTTAATAAATCAGTCGATCAAACTTGTTTTTGATCTGTGGTAATACTTTTAAAATTAGAAAGATTAATAAAATACATTATTATATCTAGTTAATATTATACTTACATAATATTATAGGATTTCATGGGTAATTCATATGATCTTACCTGAAACATAAAAATACATTTATTAGTTACTAAAATATTTATATTTATATTTTTATTATTTACTTTACAAGATCTATTACAAAACATATAAAAATATATACATAGACATTAAATCACTTTAAAATTTGGAACATAGATCCTGAAGGCGGAGTTCACGATTTCTTGTGTTCTTCCACTCGACCCTATACATTTCGTAGCTTGTGACTATGCTTATCAGGCGAGTGTAGCCGTTGAAGCAATAATTTTTCTTCATTTCTTTTAAACAATTACCATTTTTATGCTTCTTGAGACTTGTTTATAGGTAACCAGATGTTCTGACTTTAGTGAACTTTTTCATTACAAGACTCATTGCTTTGGATGATATCACTGGAGCCATCAGAGAAGCGGCAGCATCAAAACAAAAAGAATCGCGTAAATTGAGCGAAAATACATACCCATAGAAGCTAAAAAAGCTGTAGCGCCTTTCCTGGAAATAGGAGGGAAGGCAAAATGAACGTAAGTAATAAATTGGCAAACTCTATTGAAAGAAACCTACATAGGTCTGAAGGTTACAAAAATGTGGCTTGTTGTCACCTCAAAGTTCTTTGATCAGGCCTATAAATATCTTAGAGCGAGTCTTTGTGAAGATCTTAAACGAATCATTTAAAGTGTACTACTAATACTACAAAAGAAATCACCAAATTATAAAAATGCTCATTTTATTAATTTAGTAAATGTTTTTATCTGTATTTAAAATCAATTTTATAATAAAGCTGTACTGAAGAGATCGAAATATCGAAACACGTGTTTACAGACGATTATAAACTTAAATTATAGATTATTTATTTGCCTTTGCTAGTTTATTTTAATGAAATCAGCGTAAATTCATTTCTTGTTCATAATTTCTCATACCACGTTCACAAATAGAACTATTTAAAGTACATTTAATCCTTTAAGTCCTTCATCGGAGTCCATATTATGGAGAAAATGCTCAGTATCACCTACATTGACGAGGATATGTTATAAGTTGATCTCCTAGTATGGTGCGGAAAGACTTTCGTCTCTTTATTACGTTGATTCAATTTGCAAAAATGTATATCCTTTGGAAATTGAAAGATTAGCAATGCTTCTCAGGTCACTGGTCTTTCCAAATAAAGGAATCAATGTGATACACTGGGGCACTACCCCTTCTAGACGACAAGAATATCAAACGGACTTTTCCTGATAATAGGAGTTGACAATGCAGATTCATTGAGTAAAGAAAACACAGTTCATATTTATGTTGAGAAAAATTCCCATAATATTGAAGCCTAAGAATTATACCGAGGTATACTCTAATTGTGATAGAACCATAGGGTGAGGCATAGCTGTAGCGGATGTCGACTACTTAGGAAATCAAGATGAATTACCTTCAACTTATCGAATACAGGACACTGCACAATCGAAGAATCTCCAGTTCGCATGTTTTTAGGAAGATTATTGTGAACTATACTTGATGCAATGAAACATAGAGGAAAATATATACGAAATAAAGAGACAGATATAATTAATAAATATGTTGCAGAGTCAAGATCGCAATTGTCGTAATTTTAAGGCATTGGAAAATTTAGTGTAGGGAACGAAGTGTTAACTAAAGATTCTGGAAAGAAAGTCTCTGAAAGAAAGTCTGGAAACCCGCAATGATAACAAAAATGTGCTAAACAAACACTTATAAAGTGAAAATTGGAGATACGCGATCGATGCGTTATGCAGATTAGTTATTAGTGAGTCACAATAGTAATATTGTATCCACAAAAGGAATACGTGAAGCAGATATCCCCAAAAATGAAAATCGGAATAATTTTAAATGTTTAATTGTGAAGGTGTTTACTTTGTGGTACATTTTGAATATAATGAAGGTGATACGATTACTTGTAAATCGTTAAATCATGTTAGGCATATTTGAAAATTGGTTAGAATATAAAGAAGTGGTGAAAATAAAATTGGATAACATAATAGAAAGTATACCATGTTCGTCAGTAATCTATAATTATAGAGATTTCTATAAGTCCTCAGCATTTACGAAAGCCATCTGTTTGGCTGCCGTATTCATTTACGTTCATTTTAAGGGGATACATCTAATAAATAATAAATAATTTATAATTTAGATATTATGATGCGCATGCGTAACTATATTAAGGCGCGTGGACACCGGCAGGATATCGCACAACACAGTTATTGTTGAGTTAGCATCATTAAATATGTATTGCATGTTGAAATTAGAAAATACAAGCTACTTTTAACTGTAATTTCCAGTTGAATTTGCCCAGGTTCTCGCACAACTGGTAATTAAAATATGGTTGATGCTTGAATTAAAATTATTGCTTGCACACAATCTTGTATTTATACTGTACAAAATGTTTTAAAATAATTGTGAAAGCAAAATTGCAAGTGATATTCTACAACTAACTATTTACAAAACTAACGAATTCTTCAAGATGGTGAGGTTGAGTTGAGTAACGACCACGACGCGCAGTACCAGTTATCGCAGATTCGAAAAATCCTCAATATTGTATTTATAAATTATATAGATGGATCCATAAGCCCATAATAAAATATAAAAATGTACAAACGATATTAAATGAACTGCGATAATAAAATGTAAATGTTCAAAATAAAAAAACTACACATATAAATTAATAAATGAAAATTATGCATATAAATACAAAAAAAGAAGCTTTGAGCTTTAACATTAACATATTTACATAGTGATCTATTACATACCGTCACCTAGAAGGAAATTACCATTTTGGTTAAAAAATGTAAGTAAGAAAAAACAAAATAGGTAATTGTGGAGGCCTCTACTTTGTGATGAAAATCTAATTCGTAGTCACAAATAATGATAAAAAGTTTGTGATATATAAAAAAAGGTATTTACAATCATTTAAAAAGCAAAAGGTCTACAGAAGTAATTAAATACAATCTACATCACCGAAACAGCCATATTATGTTAAAACTTAATATTGTAAAGAACTAAATTACACTAAATTCTAAATTATATTTCTTGAATAATTTTCTCACTTATCTCTTTGTGAGATTTTATCCATTCTTTACCTTTGATTCTAAATTACATGCCAAGGAACAAAGAACATTGTTAAAGTCTTTGCCAGAAGTGTATAAAATTTGAAATTGTTTAAAAATAAATACAGTATTTATTATAATGCACAATAAAAGCAAACGTATCGTAAGATTTTCTAATACTTTTCCCTCTAATTGTTCTAGAAGCCTGTTAGTCCTACTTCCGTACTGATTTTGGGAGTTAATGATGAAATAATTAATAAAGACCTTACAGTAGTGTGTTGAAGTTCATATACTACTTTCTATTATAAAAGAAAGTCGTCATCAGTAGTTTTCTTTGAGTTCTCAGGGCTAGAGTATGTATCAAATGCCTAGCAATACTTTTTAATATCAAAGACAATCTAGTCGTATTTCGAGGAAACAATATATAAATTTTCCTCGAAATACGAACAAATTCGCCACTACTGAAATTTCTTTTTAAAAGAGACATATTGGATTAATAAGGCTGTTACTTGGCGAAACTCCATTATGACCATATAATGAAAAACACGATCATTTTGATTTTAGCTTTATTTTGTACATACAATTGTTTTACAATAAAATAAAGCTAAACTCCATACGATCGAGTTTTTCATTATAAGTTCATAAAAGAGACATTCTTGGGCGTAGATTGGCAACCCTATCTAGATGGATCTTACTGCTGAAATTTCTTATTAAAAGAAACATTTGTGGGCGTTTATCTTCATTATCAAGCTGTTTTTTTATCCCTTAAAATCTTCTAAGGCCTGGTTTTTGAATAACTGATCAAAACAGATTTTTCTTCATCTAAGCTTCAAAATATTATGATGAACGAAATAAAATTCCTTACTTCACTTATTAATTTAGGCTTCAAAATACCTACAAAGTGAGTGTCCATTTTTGCAATATCAGTATGGTAAGAGAAACCTCAGTATCGCTTACATTGACGATGACACATTGATAACATGTTACTAGGTGATCACCTATCATGCGGATCAACTCTTATGTCAATCGTTGTTCCGACACTAACAAAAAACGTAGGTCCTTAGCAAACCGAAAGATCAGCGATGCTTCTCATAAGCCTGGGCTTCCTAAACAAAGTAATCAACGTGCTACGGTGATTCAATTTCCTCTCTAGACCACAATAGTAAACGACAGAACTTCTCCCCGTTAACATGGATAATTCAGTTATATTGAGCAAAAAAGTAAAGCTGATATATATGTGTAATAAGGAAACAGAATTATACTTATGGGTACTGTAACTATGATATAACAGAGACCTGAGGCGGCTACAAATCCTACAGCAGCACCTCTGACAGAGTTTGACCTCGGAGAACATCGTCAGTGTCATGATGGCTGAGGAGACCACCTCGGACGCGATATCTACTTTTGAAGTCCGGGGCGTGTTCATCCGAAAGCTCCGTTAGACGAGATAGCTAAAAACTGGGCAACCTGTGGCATAGAGTTGGGACGGTAGATACTTCGTTATCGATAGGCACTTAATTGCCAATTGCATTGGTGGTAAGACGTTTGGGAAGTGTTATTAATGGGTAGAAATTTGCGGAGGCTTTTGAATACTTTCACTTGCCTTAAGAAAAAAAATAGCCAAATGAACGTATTACCTCCTAACGTGAAACAATATCTTCTGTAGCGATTGTCGATATAAAGTATTCGGTAAAAAAAATTAAAATTGTATTACAATTATAAAATCTTAAACGTAGTGCCAATATATATATATATATATATATATATATATATATATATATATATATATATATATATATATTTATATTATTTACTTTACAGGATCTATTACAAAGCATATAAAAATACATACATAAAGAAACAGCATCGCAAAACGCTTTGCCAGGAAAGTTTAAGATTTGAAATAGTTTCAAAATAATGCAGTATTTAATTTCATCCACAAAAAAGCATCGAAACATTTTAATTAGGACCAACAAGCTGTTAGAACATATAAAGGGCAAATAACCAGAGCCGGTTGATTGTTTTAGAAGCCTGTAGGTTCTACTTCCGTGGTGATATTGGCGATTTATGATGTAAAAATTGTAAAAAAATTTTTTATGAAGACCTGATAATAGTTTGTTAAAGATCAATCACTACTTTCGATTTTCTAAGAGAGTAATCATTAGCAGTTTTTATTGAGTTCTCATTATACTTTTTAACATGAATCACTTTGGTAAATTTCCGTAAATGAAATACGATAACAATTTCAAATATTTATTTTGCTGTTCGCGACAATTGTTTCGACACATTGTGTCTTCTTCAGGCGAAGAAATTCATTCACGGAAATTTACCACAGTGATTAGAATATGAACTTTCAACAACTAACAGCCTCAACTATTCAGTTTTAACATTAAATACAATGTACTATTTTCTAGAAAAACGACCAAAAAAATTAGATAAATCTTCATTAAAACATTGCCTGTTTAGAAGAAACTTTTTTGGGCGTAATTTAGCAATCGTGTCTAGACGTATCTTGATCAAAAATTATCCGCTCCTGAAATTTCTAATTAAATTAAAAATTCGTGAACGCAATTAAGCCATCTTATAAGATTGATTAGTTCTGATTGTCCGCCTAATGAAACTATTTTTGGATTGCTGGAAATCCTATTCATGGCATGGTTTTTGAGTGCTTAATATACCTAGATCATCATCTAGGCTTTGTGCCTAAAATTCTTGAAAGAGAAATATTAATTTATCTGTTCTCTCAAATAAAAACTAGATTACCTTAGCGCGAGTTAGAGAAAGGAAGGAAAATTTATATAAGTACATGGAGTCATTTGGGAGAAGAGTATAAAGGAATGTGTGAGGAGTTTTTGGGGTGACAGGTTGGTAACATAATGGATGCGAGAGGATGGAGCTGGTGTAAAGATTTTGGTCAGATTGGAGTGGAGAGGGAAGTAGAATATAACGTTTTCTTTTATGTTTTCATATGTCAAGAAGTATAGAAGGTTATTTTTATATGTGAAAGTTTAAATTCCAATAAAGGTGTTTTTTAATCTACCTGATACTGCAATAGTAGTATTTATTTATTTATCTACACAAAAAATACATATGTAACAATGAATTCTTACAATAATTTTGATTACATCCCTGTGCAAGGCTTGAAATCATAATAAAATCTTCTTCCACTCTTGCCTGCTTCGATGACAGTGCAGAAAGTCTCTATGATAAAGGTTTCACGATTTTATTTCCGAATTTGGCTAACTTTCCTCTAAGAAGAGGACTTCAAATTAAAGTTGTTATGTGATATTTGACATTTGTTTATTATGTTGGGGAAACATAACTAATATTTTTGTTTTCTAATTATTAGTTAATTTTCTACAACGTAAAGGACTTTAATACATTTTTATTATTCTGGAAACATATTGCAGAAATCAACAATTTAAGGTAAACCTTCTAAATTGTGTGGTATTATTACAACAAATAGTTTCGCTTTAATTTTCCCATCAGCGTTTAAAACAAAGAATTCAAACTCCTTATTTTCGAATTTAAGAATTCTGGTGAGGCTACATATTCTAGATTTGTGTTTATTACCAATGCTGTATGCTCGATCTAATGAAATAACATGCAAGTTTGGCTTTGGTCATTTTTTTGAATGCAAGATTTTGGCAATAAACTTTAAAAATGCATTAGTCTAAAAATCAGTGCTGTTCTGTATTTAATTTTGATGTTCTCTACATAAAATTATTTCTGGTAGGATTTTACTATCGAAATCTTCTTCGTGTATCCCTGAATATGTATCGAGCAGAATATTGACAATTTCTTTTTCATTTTGACTAAATGAAAAGGCAAAATCTTCAATCCCTTTACAAATTCGATAATTTTTTCTATCGTAAAATTCGTTGGTGTTTAGAAAAATTATATAATATCAAAGTTCGTAAAGGGGATTTTAATAGAGCTTAGTTAACACAAAATAAATGTTTGAGCTAATGTACTCAAACGCGTACAAATACAATTTTCTACTTGTGAGTTATTATCTTTTGATTCTTGAATGTTGTCGGCGTTAACTTGGTGGTACATTTTAATAAGATAATTAAAACACTTTAACTTTGTTTTACCACAAAAATATGTATTTATTTATAATTATCTTTTGATGTCATCACACATAAAACCACACGTATAATAATATGTATATGTAAAATAAGCAAGTCTAAAGTGTGATTAATTATTATATATGATATTTAAGATCTGTGCATAGTAATTTTTACATAATTTGATGCTGATATAAGGCAGCAGCTTTTTTAACAACTTCTACCAACCTTCTCTTACAAAAGTTTAATGGTAGAAATATCGTAAAACTTTAGTCAATGTACTGAAATTAGTACATTTGAACAGAATGGATTAATCATTTTATTAGTAAGAAATAACTTGTTATTTGATGATTTCAGAAATATTATAATATTCGTTGGTTTCCTCGCACATTTGTATAGTTTTGGGTATTGATTCATAACACCATACTGGATCCATTAGCATGGGATTTATTTCGCACTGCTCTTCACACGATAGAGAACCGGCTGAATTCAATATTGCCCTGTTAAGGGATTGAAATCTAATAACCACGTGATCTTTGAAGTAGATACCGACCCTTTCAAGTCCTTTTAGTGGGGTAAATGGATACAATGCCCGTAGAAAGAGTCGCAATCCTAGCAAATGCAACGAATTACTTAGACACCTAATGTACCATATAAATTCACTTGATTTAAATTTTTTATGCCGATGGATTATATAAAATAGTCAATTTCGGATTGAGAAGGATGTTACTTTATAAAATTCAATATAGTAAACGATATGTTCTGGTTGATAATTAATGCAATTTTTAATTTTAGAACATTGCGGCAATTATTTCGCCACACATGGAAATAGCTTGTCATCTGCCTGATGAAGACACCGTGTGGATAATACCGTTATGAAGCGAAAAGGTTACGAACATAATAATTTGACACATGAATAATAAGGAAATTGCCGAAAACTAGTCGGCGTCAAGTGCATGATAAATATCAAACAATTTAACCTCGGCGAACAGAACGAGGGGACCGAGCATACTATCGACCTCTATTAAGTGGTGTAAGAAAACAAATTTGTATACTTGATTTATGTGGGGTCGTTGGAGAATAAGAGCTCTAAAAGGATAAATCGAAGTCGCAACCTCTGAAGGGTGAACTAAACTAAGGAAGGAACGGGCGAGCGTAGAGGAAAAAAAGAACTTTGCCAATAAATGTGCCCCTTCATCCGTCAATAATTGCAAATGGAAGATTATTCTAGTAGTGCATTGCTCGTATAATTAAATGGTAAATGGTATTCTGGTTATTCATGGAGATTACATGATGGAGATTATCGAGAATGATCATGAAGAAATTTGTAGTAAGATTATTCTTTCGTATATTTTTCTATACGACCTAATGAGTATAACAATTATCATGCTGCTTCTTTTCTTCTTCATTCGTCTGAAATCCTATAAATCACACTTATAGATAATTTAATTTCCGTCAGAATTCTTATTATTATCATTTCTTTGTTTAAATTTGACCTAGATCCAAATTTTTTGTTTGTTGTTTCAGAATTCCTAGTACGAACGTGGATTAGTTTTCATTTTATGCGCAATTATTATTAAATGTGGACGGTATATGAAACTTGAATTCGTTATTGCCTTACTTCGTCCTTCGCTGAGGAAATTACAAGCCGTAAAATTATAATAAGCAGTCAGAGCCGGCGCTGTAATATCTTTATTATCGCCACCCATTAAACGCTCCGATATAAAACTAAATTATAGTTCCATGGATGTACTTAGCGAGGTAGCAGCTTTATACGTTTATTTATGATAAAAGTGTCGTAATAATATTACTATTCGGTTAAATGACATCACACAAGACAAGTTTCTAGAAGTAAATTATAATTGTATTAATTAGAATGCTGCTGCCAGCATTAGAAAATATAGTCGATTAAAACAAACTATATGAAATTTGTGTAAGTAAAATGTGCATAGAAATAGTATTATAATGACCATGTTTAAAGGACACATATTTGTGCATAATTTTATTCTATCTGCCACCTTTTAGTGTCAAACATTTTGCTTTATTCTGCTAACTTCAAAATTTCTGTTAGTCTTTTCTGTGATGATACCATGGAGTTTCAACAAGTATTCTATTCTTAGAATATTTCATTTTTCGAAAACCTTAAAGGACTTATAATACCATTATCATTCACAGCTGCTTTAATTTAGTTGCTCAGCTATTCAACATACATAAAAACTTTCCTTTCTTTATCGTAATGTCTACATTCAAATTATCATTTATTTTATTCACACAATTAATCATTTCTTAAGAATCTTCAGTTATTTGTAATAGCTTCTCTAAAGTATTTGTGATTTATCCTTTTGAATGCACGTGTTATTTTCCTAACTTTTGTGTTTAGTTTAACTCGATTTTTAAAGTCTCTAATTATTTCTTGGTTTTCTTCTTTCTGCTTTTATCAATCAACAAAAATATCAATTTATGTACAATTCTTATAATTTATGTCTTCCAGACATTTTCTAATGTTTTGAAAATATCTGTGTGTGCCTCTGCCAAAACAATTGCTATCAATAGTTCCTGTACCGTAATTTTTCTAATTGGGTAAATTAAAGCACTTATGTTCCATAATTTGAATTTCAGTTTACACTTTGATAATGATCGTAAAAGATCGAAACACGTGTCAGGGAACTGAAATTAAAATTATGGAACATAGCAAGTGCTTTAATTTACCCAATTTGAAAATTTCGTTCCATCAAGAATGTAGCGCTAGAAGTATTGAATATAACGTAATGTTTCTTTTATGTGCCCTATCTTTTAAAACAGTCTTATTTCTTTTCCTAATAAATTTTTTTCCTGTTTCCTAAAGGTAATCTTTAATAGCAGAAGCACACAGACATTCTTAAAACATTAGAAAAACCTGGAAAAAATAAATTGGAGAATCGTACATAAACTGCAATTGTATATATGTTATATTTATACTATATGCTTTATCCTTAAAGTATCCTTAATTAAAAGATTCAACAGAAAGCAAAAATTGTCTTTAAATATTTAAAACCTAATATCAAAAATTCGTATTTCTAAATCTAAGATTCAGATTTCAAGTTTTAGGTTATAATATCCAAAATTGAAGTTTCAAAATCAAAGGTTTACAATGCAAGGTTTATGTCTTAAGATTTAGCACTTATAATTAAAGATTTAATATTTAAGGCCCTATTTTCAAAATTCATAAATGCTTTTTTTTTAAATTGAAACTTTAAATTCAAAAGTTGCCACTTCAAAATTTTGAAATTCATACTTGAGAGAAGATACAAAAATAAAAATTTAAGATACAACATCCAAAATTATTGATCTAAATTAGGATTAAAAATTGAAAATTTAGACTATAGAATAAAGGAATTCAACTTAATATATAATATAATAAAATTTGTGCTTCAAAATTTAAGATTCAGAAGTGAAGGATTATTGTTCAAGATTCTGTATCTATGATTAAAGATTCAATATTTAAGACACAAGTTACAAATTTTAAAAATTTCTCATTTAGAATTCAAACTGTAAATTTGAAACTTCTAAAATTCAAATTGCAACTTAGATTCAGAAATTAAAATCTAAAATTAAAGGTCCAAGATACAACAGCAAAAATTCATGATGAAAATTGAGAATTGAAAATTTAAACTTTCAACTTGAATTCAGAATTAAAAATTCAATTTTTTATCCAAGACACGTGTTTCTAAATCTATGATTTAGAAATCAAGATGTGTAAATCAAGAGTTAGTAACTATGATTAAAGATTTAATATTTAGGACAGGTTTCAAATTAAAAAAAAATATTATTGAAAATTTAAACTTTTAAAATTCATACTTTCAATTTGCAACTTCGAAGTAGTTCAGAAATAAAAAAAATATTTTGCATTCTTGTTTCTGAACCATCTACTAAAGTTCCAAGATTCAACATCCAAAATGATTGATTTAGTTTAGGATTAAACATTGAGAATTAAATTAATAGTTTAAAATAAAAATTCAATTCAAAATCCAAGTTTCGTGTTTTAAAACCTAAGATTTAGAAGCCAAGGTTTGTGATTCAAGATTCTGTACCTATGATTAAATAGTCAACATTTAAGACTTGAAATTAAAAAAATTGTGATTTAAAATTCAGAATTCAAAGTTGAAACTTTTAAAGTTCAATTTTCAACATCAACGTAGATTGTTCAGAATTCAAAATGCGCAATTAAAGAACCAAGATACAACATCAAAAATTCATCTTCAAGATTAAAAATATATATATATCTGTCATGCTGACATTAACAGCTAAAAGTCTCCCCTAAAAAGGGAACAAAACAGAAAATATAAGCACTTATAGAATAATCCACATGTCCAAGAGGATATTTGCTCCCTCAGCATCGTGGTCAACCTAGGGTTAGAGTGAAAGATCGTCGCGGCTGCACGAACTCCGCCCAGCTTCGTCCATCCAAAATTTTTGTACGTTTCGTTTAATTTTTGTGTATATATTGATATGTATTTTTGGATAGTAAGCTAAAGAATAATAAACATAAACAACATAAACAAAATTGAGAATTGAAAATTTAAACATTCTACTTGAAGTCAGAATTAAAAATTCAATTTAATATCCAAGATATGCGTTTCTAAATTTAATATTTAGAAATCAATAATTAGAATTCAAGATTTAGCATCTAAAGATTCAATATGTAAGACAGATTTCAAATTTTAAAAAATTCTCATTCAAGTCAAAATTTAAAATTAAAGTTTAAATTACCTTTAAATTTAAAACTTTCCTTTTAAAACTTTTAAAATTCAAACGTCAAATATTCAAATTCAAAGTAGATGATTCAAAATTAAATTAAAATTAAATTAAACATCAAAAATTCATTATCAAGATTACGTTTCAAAATTGACTAATAAATTTTTTAACTTTTACCTTGACATTTAAATTAAAAATTCAATTCAAGATCTAAGATTTATTATAATTTGTTATTAAAGGTTTAAGATCCATTTTATATTAAAAAAAATAAAATTTAAGGTGCAAGGTTCAATATTCAAAACTGTGGGTTTAAGATTTAAGATTCGAGAAATATTTTAACTTTAAGATGGAGCATTCAAGATACAAATTTCAATATTTATTTCTCAAAATATATTTAAGATTTAAGATTATGTGACAAACATGTAAGTTCTAAGGTAGAAAATCAAAACCTCGAGATTTCGGAATAAATATTCAAAATTAATTTTTGATTTATAATTCAAGACCCAAGATTTAAAATTTTATATCAAAACTTTCCAGATTTAAGGTCCAAGGTAGCATAATCAAAACTGATGGGATTAAGGATTTAAAAATGAATATTTAAATATTTAGATTAAAAATTTAAGATAAAAGGTTTAGTTTTTTATTATTCAATATAGATTCAAGAAAATTTTATGACAATGTCAAAGTTAGAATATCGAAATCTCGAGGTCTAAGATTTAAGATTGAATATTTAATTTTCAAGATTCAAAATTAAAAGGGAAGAGTTAAAAATGTATTATTTAATATAAAAAAACAATTCAAATTTTAAAAAAATCTTCATTCAAATGAAAATTTAAGATTAAACATTTATTACTTAAGATTTACGATATGATCAAATTTAAAATTCAAAATTGAACTCTCACTCATCACTACAAAATTTTAACATTAAAACATTTAATTTGAAAATTCAGAATTTAAAATGCACAATTAAAAATTTTCAAGTTCAAAATTCAATTGAAAATTATAAATTTAAGATTCTGGATTTAAGACCCAAGATTAATAATTCATGATTTATTAAATCAACATCAAAAACATTGATTTAATATCCAAAATTTCCAATACATCAAGAACAAGATCCAAGGTCAAAGTTTAACTTCAATATTCAAGAATTAAGATTTATGATTCAATATTCAAGATCCAGTATCAGAGATTCAAGATTTAAGATGCAATATTGAAGGTACAAGATTCACGATTTAAGATTGAATATCGAATTTTTTAAGATTTAATGTGAAATATACAAATATAAGATTCGATGTTCAAGTTTTAAAATTAATCACTCTTATGCTAAGCAACATGTTAAAGTTATCATCTTGCTTTACTTATACAAAATAAAAATAAGATTAAATCATTTAAACCGTAAACTCTAAACTTAAGAATTGTAAGTTGAAAATTCAAATAAACATTCAAGCATCTAAATTAATAATTTAAGACTTAAGATTGTATAATTCAAGATTCATTGAATCGTTATCAAGAAATTAAGATTTAAATTGAATTTGAGATTTAATTTTTAGTATATCAAGATTGACGATCATACAAGAACAATAAGGTTTAATATTTAAATTTCAAGGTTTAAAAATTGATTCAATTATCAAGATTCACGATTAATATTTCTTTATTCAGAGATTTATGATTCATGGTTTAGGATATGAGGTACTAGATTCACGATTTCAGATTGAATATCTAATATTTTAAGAATTAAGGTGTAACGTAAAAATCTAAGATTCGATGTTCAAATTTTAAGATCAATCATTGAAATCATGAAGAACATATTAAAGTTATCATCTTTCTTTACATATCAAAAAATAAATTTAAAAAATAACAATTCAAGCTTTAAACTTTAGAATTTTAAGTGAAAATTCCAAATCTAAATATTCAAGATTCTACATTTATGATTTAAGACTTAATTTATAATTCAAGATTTATATCATAATTCGACATTCCAGATTCAATATTAAAGATTTAAAATACAAGATTCACGAATTAAGATTCAATACCCAATTATTTAAAAATTTAAATTTTAGAACATGCAAATCTTAGATTTAGTGTTCTAAGATTTATCATTAAAGTGGTAAGTAGTATGTTTATCATCTTTATTTATGTACTCAGTTTTATCAAAATTCTAGACCATATTAACGATCTTTTCGCTTCTGATCCTGACTAGAAAAGACCAGGTCCAGGACCAATCACAATAGCGTTCGCAAAATTGAAATTAAGGACCACATCCACTCAGTCAGGAGCCTTGCAAGTCAATTAGCAACGGCAAAAATTAAGAATGCCAACCCTAAGTGTAAGAATAATGACCGATACGGAGACACAGACAGATGTCATTTGAGAAAGCGCAGCGACTAATACCCAAAATACACCGCCACCGACGAAGGCGAAACTAGGTCTGTAAAAGTAAATGGAGACAAGACCAACGAAGACATGACGAAGGACAAACGCGCCTTAGTGGGCATGCAGACTCGGCTGGATTTACTAATGCCACATGAAGCATCCAAGGACAAGCTTTCACAGACAAGAACCAGGAGTATTTCCCTGGTACGGAGAATGCCATGGAGAAGCTGAGCGCGGGTCTCTACGACCCCAACATTCCTCCCTTGCCAGGCCCTAGGGCAGTCTACAAGGGAGCGCAAAAGGGAAGAAGAAGAAGGCCACTGTAGCCAAGCAGAAGCAGAAGAAAAAAAGGAGATTAACAACAGGCAAAACCAGTGGCGGCAGGGCAGCTTCCAACCAGGGGCAGCCACAAAGGTGGAGGGGAGACCCATGCCCAAAAAAGGGGGATAATAGCACTGTTCCCAGGTGCCTCCAAACGGACCGTAATGGTTGCCATGTAGCCCACGACCTTCTGGATGCATCTTTCAGATGAACCTCGATATTCCTCTGATCAGTGAGCCAAACGTCAGGAGGCTGGCAGGAAACTGACTGGCTGATAGGGATGGCGACGACGTATTATTGACCCGAGGAGAGAAGAAGCTTTGAGGTCACAGGCGTAACTAGAAGTCATGACATGGTATACCTCTTATAACCAGACTGATTATGAATTTATGGAATTGATTGCGGACTTCGAGAGACCAGTATATTGGTGGTATGAGGAAGTGGCTGCTGCTCTCTCTGTAGCAAAAATGACGAGAAGGAGAAAAAGTAGGAAAATGAAGAAGGATCTAGGTGAGGAATCTGAGAGGGCTTGGGAGTCGGAGCTGGCCAAGAATAATTTAAAGAACGTCATCCTCAACGTCAAGGAACAATTATGGATGGAGCTACTTGAGCAGCTCGAGAATGATATTTTGGCAAGCCATACAGAATAGTCGCCACTTCTTGGATCGGTAGAATCGGCAGACCCTGGAGATAGTAGCGGTCCTATTCCCTGACCATCCTAGGCCCAGAACGGGGTGCAGAGGTAGACTAAAAAACTGGAGATTGGACTCCCAAGAAAAGGAAAGCTCCAGAACCAGAAGGAATTCCGGGAGAGGCAATAAGATCGTATATTGCCGTATTGATCGTATACTCCTAAACCAATTTATTTAGTGACTACAATTTCGACCTTTACAACATACAAGTTTAAAGTATTTCATTTGGAAAAAACTGTATTTGCATTACTAAGGTGCTGATAAGTATAATAAGGTGTCTATTGGAAGTTCAATTATTTACCAATTACTAAAGCAGATTAATTTAAAGAAATTTTACAATGTAAAACATAAGATGTATAGAAGTCTTTAAATCTCATATGCAACAAAAGAACGTGTATTTATTTTTAAACAAATAATTATATATGTTTACATATTGTATTAAAATCGTAGTTAAAAACTTAAAATGTATTCTAAGATGACCTTGTTAGTCAAGGTTTGTTACATTTCTTATCTGTTAGAAATAATTGCTTCAATAATTACTGGCGCTAAATAATTTAACTTTCAAATGATTCAGATAAAAGTAAATCTCATATTATAACTCTTCCTTATTAATAATATTACAAACTAATAAAAATATCTAAGCACATCTATAATACCGTTAGAAATAATTATTGATTACTTTAAAATACAACAGAAACAATTGAAACTGTCAAAGAATGAATATGTAAATTTGGCACAATTTTGACTATGTGTGTATTCAACTTAATATGAATATAGTATTAGATGATTGAAAGAAGCGAGCAATAAAAACAATTGTAGTTCAGTTGGATATTAAAAGTGATTGATTTGCAAAGAAATATATTCAAAACTGGGGCATGAAAATATTTTATCACCTACCCCTCTTAAAAATATTTTTTTTAAAATAGAGCATATTATAATTTAGTAACGTAATTGGGATCATATTCAATTATTCAAAAAGGTCACATGAACTAACGAGCGCAAAATGGTAATAACGATATCAATAAATATTCAGAAGTTCCGAAATGGTATAAATTCCCGTTCATTGAAAAATATGTTTAGAGTAAGACGAATCTTACAATTCATCATGGACAGATTTTTACTGTTGGCTTTCTTAGTTCTGCAACTAGTTTGCTTCATACAAAGTGTCCCAGGTAAGATTTTAAGAAAATTTAATTAAATTCTTGTTTATACCCAACATGGAGACAATTTATTAAGTTTTTTAATATCTTACATAACAAATTTTTTAAATGATTAATATATCTTTTATAGTTTGGCCTGCTCAAGAAGAAGAATCTTGTAAGTAACTGTTTACAGATAACTCCCTTATTGGATTAAATTATACACATCTTTAACCAAATTAAATGGACAATATTTTACGTGTCTTCAATTATAAGGACTCTAATTTCTATAAAAGTGCTTCTGTAGTACGATTAATTAGATTAAAACTGGTCCATAGATGATTTATAGAAAAAGATACCATATATTAGAATTTCATTACTACACAAAAAGTGTTTGTTTTTAATAAAATTGCTTTATATTAATAAATAAATAATAATAAATATATATTAATAACAGAAAAACGTTTAACTTTTTTATACTACGTTATAAAAAAGTAGTATAAAAAAGTTAAACGTTTTTCTGTTATTCATTAAAAATGTACTATGAAGTGAACGCCTCCAAAATTCAAGAAATAAATATGAATTATCATTTATATACGATCACAAATCTACACAGACATTAATTCGTTAAAAGCTTTCTTTATAAGTAAATCAAACAGATAAAAACCTGATCTGGTATTCAGAAATTTTTTTAATGGTTCCATTCAAAACCATCCAAAAAAATTTCGCAAGGCAAGAGTTTTGCTACCTTAATTATTATACCGACCTATATTTTTGTTTTAGGGTGGGCAAGTCCTGCCATCCCTGCATGTAAGTTATTTGTTTAATATTACCTAGCAAATACATTTAAAGTGCTTTAATTTATATTACTTTTTCTCTCACTTAAACCGTGGTGAAACATTTTTTATGTTAATTAGGTTAATTATTTATATTACTTATTATATTTCAGGGATTTCCGAGTCATGGGGGAAGTAATAACAACATACATGGAATAATATTATAATAAAAATAAAAATTGAATACATAAAACTTTGCCTATTTTTAGTAACAAAAATATATACCTTTTAATCTCTAACGATAAACATCTAGTATATAATTCTGGCTATTGAGGCAATATTTCTTACAGCTTTTAATTGATGTAGCTTTAAAATTTAACGATATGTAACCTTGGTTAATATAATTTAATTTAACAACAATAAGAAATAATATCTCTATAATATTCTTAAATATTAAATTGCGACGTGCAATAAATTTCCGTGTGGTTATTCAGCAAAAGACCTGTATGTTAGTACTTTTCCTTTCTTAATTTCAAAACTTTTAGCTTCAATTTTTTTTTCTTATAGCATAAAATAATATCGAATAATATACGTCAAAAATAAGAACACCTTTATACACGAAGGACTTGATTAAAACACCTACAACATCAAGTTATTATCATATTTACGTAACTCAATTAATCCAAATTCACGAAGGACATTAAAAAACTCCATTAAGAAATAAAAGGAAGAAAATGAAAGCTTTTATGCTCTCAAGTTTTTTTCTTCATGCATATATATGAACCCTGTTGGTGTTCAATCAATTAAAGAAAATCAACTATTGAGATACCTGTAAGACGTGTAACTTAATTTGTTTCCAAAAAGTACAACAGTGTAACCTTGACGGTCGTGAGGAGGTTCTTGACCTTTATCTTCCCATAACCTTAACCTTCAAATGATTTATACTTTCAAATAATTTTGACCTTCAAACAAACTTGACCTCCAATTGACCTTGAGCTCCAATTGATCTTGACTTTTAAATGACCTTCAAATGATTCTAACCTTCAAGTCACCTTGACTTAAAAATAATACATTAGGTATATTTTTTAATTGGGAGAGAGAGGAACCGAAATTAGTTTTGTAAAGTTTGTTACCAGAGTTATTTTTTTTTTATTGTATTCATTTATTTGTAAACCGCAAATAAATGAAGCCAGTGATAGTTCGAAGACTAGGTAGAAGAGAGACAGCGAGCATGCTAAATGTAATGTTAAAATTTCTATGTGTCCGGATACAGAAAATAGTTTCCAAGTTAGGGAAATTGTGCAGGTTCGCATCCCGAAGCCATTGGGATGTATGATGGAGCAGTGGTGGGAATACCTGAGTTAAATTTTCATTGAAGAGAGAACACTAAAGTTTTATGGGCAACACAATCATCGGCTACTTCTCGAAATTCTCGAAATTTGGAAGAGAATGTGGTGGAAATTTTAAAAACTTTGAAAGGAAATTGTTAGATTTCTAAAAGAAAGTTTATGAAATTTAGACACTGTTAAAATATCTGGAGAATAAATTGCTGAATGTGATTGTTTTTGAGGGTTTTAGAATTTTTTTGCAATTTATCTTTATGATTATAAGAATTTCCTTTAAATATTGTAAAATTAACAATCTTTTTTTCTTCTTTACAAAAAGTATTCTTTCATTTTTATAAGTTTCTTGACGGCATTTCTTATTTTATATCCTCTTCCTATAGAATTTTTTTTTAAATTTTCCAATAAATTGTGAGATTTTGTTTTATAAATCTCTCTTTCGAAAAAAAGTACAGAAAATTTCAATCCAAATAAATTACTTGTCTGGTATCAAAAAATGTATTTTTAAATTATCAAAATATATACCTCTCTTAGTATAAAAAAGGAGTGCATCATGATTTTTCAGAATTAAAACTGCTTGTAATAATATTATAATCGCAGTTGAAAAATCGAAATCGGTTACTCCAAATATTCCCCCCGGATGGGGTAAAACGGCCGCTCCGGAAACCGTTTAATATTCCAACGCAATAATTTCCATTTCGATAGAATGCCATCAATGATCGTTCGAAAAATTTTAATAAACGCTAATTCAATTGCCCGGCCCCGCCAAACCACAATTTATTGCTCTGCGCCGTTACGCAGCCACCCCTCTAAGCCAGCAGTTCAAAAAATTTCAATTAAAGCGCACCATTCGAAAAATTCCTTTCAGAAATAGGATTAGATCAAAAAATTTACGAATAAATTATTGAAGATAAAAGTAGGTATATATTGCGTTTTATATATAATTTCTGAAATTTTTAAATTAGTTTTTTTTTTGTACTTCCTATAGGAGGCTGTTTTATATTCATGAATTAATTTTCGCGCATAATTTCATAGTCGAACATACATTTGCGTCGGAATAAACATGAAGGGAGATTATTGCAATTTTATATTGCATCCACGCAATTTGCATGAATATTATGGATTAATAGATAATGCGCTTTCAAATATGCAGTCGGTTTTATCGCTCATATAAACAAAACAAAAATATGCGTTGCGATTATATTATCACATATTTCTCTGCCAACGTGTATAAATAGGTTAATATTTATTACGTCTACTTCATCAGGAAGGTTTCCTTTAATAAATATGGATTCCGTTTTGGATTTACACTAAAAAACATAAACTTTAATTATATGATATAGCAGCAGTGCCGAATAAAATGTCTAAACTTTAAACTATTTAAATACTGCTATTTAAAAAAATATGTGGTAAACATATACTTTCCTCGCCATTTTTATTGATTTCTTTACTAGTGCACTTATATCATCTATTAATTTTATGTAAGTGTAATAGTAAAAGTTTACCTTTTTATTGCCTGAGATAAATAAATAAATAGTTTGTTTTAATAAGACTTTTTCACTTTTCTATTGTCTTTTGTTTAGGGTACATTTAAAGTGTTTATAAAGGTCTCGGGATGTAGGTGTTTACTTTGGTGATTTGGTGTGATTTTACCTATGCTTCATAACCCTTAAGTTTATAGTTTTTATAAATAGTCTGAATAAATATAGAAAGTATATAGAACTTGATTAAAAATGGTAATTAAATACTTAAATCTTTAAAAAGTCTCAATATGCTAAAACGTGTATAAACATAAACCAATAGAAAGCATAATTAGAGAGAGGCATAATTTGTCAAATAACTAATTAAGTTATAAATAACAATGTATTGCTTGAAGGGATTGGTCATTGAATAGTTGCTCTCTATTAAGAGATTTTTCCGAGCAACTTGGCTCTTTACTAAGAGAGTATGTGAGGCAGAACCAGAAAATCCACAGACACGAGATTGCCAAGGTCGCTTATTTAAAAATACTTGAGAGTAAACATAATAAGATAGTACAGCTAGTCTTTCATTGTATGCAACCTTGTCAACTGATTTTTTTCAGAATAACGTGAAATTCTTCATCTAATGATTTATCTTTGGGCAGATTTGGCAGAATTGTGGCATTTGTTTGTTTCTCGGTTTGATTTGTTTATCTCTTTTTCTAATTCTATCATCAAATAAGGTTAATTTTAATGATTTCATCTTTCCCTGACAGAAAATCATTTCGAATAGAAACTGTTAAAAGCGATTGTGTCGTCCTTAAGTTCAATAATTTTGGTCCGCATGTTAATGAGAAGCTGTAGACATATACCGTGAACCTTTTGATTTAAACAACGGGAGCAGGCTACCGTGGAATTTTTCCTTGGTTTTAATATATCATTTATACGATGTAATGGGTGTAATACATCAGACCATGTTAACTGCTCTGAATTATCCACTACGGAGTTGAAATGTTTTGAGTTGCGACCTAATTCTAAAAGTCGTATTAAGTATATATGTATCAATTGTGAACAGGGTGTCCATCAAATACCAAAATTGATTTCAATGATCAACGAATAAAAGGAAGATATGCGTAAGCTTAAGCAAGGACGGTCATCAAACGTTGAAGAAAACGTTACTGCAGGCTCCACCATCACCACCACAACATTTACTGAAGCTGTAATTAACGAGATTTATGAACGTAATAAACGTTCTTGCAATATTATTATTTATGGATCCGTGGAATTGGGGAAATCCAAAGAGGAACAACATCAGTTGGATGTAGATACCGTAACTGGCATATCATCCGAATTCAAGTTAACAAACCAAGTAGCTAGACCTACTCGTTTGGGAAGATTTGATCCCTCCAAGAAAAGACGTAAGCGTCCAATTCGTATTCAACTACCATCTAGCCAAGATGTTAGAAACTTTATTAAAGGTTTTGTTAACAATAAAACTGGTAGTAAATGGTCTTCTCTTTCTGTATCTTACGATAAAACACCAATGCAAATAGATATGTACAAATCCGTAAAAATGAACTATATGAGCGTCTACTTAAAGGTAAATCCAGATTAAAAATAAAATATATAAATGGACTTCCTACAATTGTAACTTCGGAAAACTAGATTGCTCCAACGGCTTAGGCAAACCCCTGGATATGACCCTTAATTTGTATTATCAGAATTCTCGCGGATTGAATTCCAAAACTCATACATTTTATACGAATTGTTGTGATTTATCATATGATACAATTTTAATTACTGAAACTTGCTTAAATGATTCTGTCTTAAATTGTGAACTTTTTCCTCCATACTACAATATGTTAGGTAGTGATCGGCAGTTTTCGTCTGTAAGACGGTCAAGGGATGGTGGTGTACTGAGTCAATTGTATATAACGTAATAGATACATCGCGAACTAGTAACTACAACTGTTCCTTTAATAGATTTATTACTGTGTAGTTGTATAATTGCATCGAGATGTCGAGAGTGTTATAATTGGCGTCATCTATATACCTCCAGATTTGCAAAATTATGACCTTGAAGAATTTACGAGTGCTCTAGAAGTTTTACTACTAAACCAGGATTTTTTAATATTTGGTGATTTTAATGTGCCAAACTTTGCTGACAATTTACCCTCCCCTAAATTAAGTACCCTTATAAGCTTTATGAATACACTTGATATAAAACAGCTTAACACCGTTACTAATGTCAATGATAGACTATTAGATTTAGTTCTTTCTAATACTATATCTAATGTTGAAGTTGACCGCTTGGAAGTGCCTATTATTCCTGAAGATTTATTCCATCCTGCGCTAGAAATATTTTTATACAACAACTGTATCAGAAGCAAACAAGTTTTCTTGTAATAATAATAATATTCGCCATAATTTTCGCAAAGCAAATTATATGCTATTATTCCATGAGTTGGGTCAAATTGACTGGTCATTTTTAGAACAGTGCAATAACGTAGACGAATCTGTGAGCTTATTTAATGATGCCATTTACTGTTATTAACTTACACACTCCGAGGAAAGTTAATAGAAAATCCAACTATCCGGTATGGTTTACATCCGAGATAAAAATACAGCTCAGAAATAAAGTATATTTCAAGAAAAAATGGCACAAAACCAAAAATGTATTTCATATAAATGAATTCAAACGACTAAGATCTTTGACAAAATTTCTAATTAAAGAGGCGTACAATAGATATCTATCTCAAGTTGAAATCAGTATTAAAGACAATCCTACTGAATTATGGAAGTTCCTAAATCGTAAGAAAGGGCAATCGAGAATTTCAGCTAAATTATTTAATGACTCTATCGAATACTATGATCCACAGATGATTGTCAATGAGAAGAGAAGCTTCTAGAAGATTTATTTTCCAACTTCTTACTAAGTTAACTAACAGTAAATAATTTGTATTCATGTTCTTGTATTGTACTTTTCATCTGATAGTTGTATGTTTTTCATTGCCTCATTGTTAGTATGGTTTTTAGTTTTTTTCCATCTTATTTGTATCATAGTTTTTACACACTTATTATGCGTATATTGCTAATTTTTGTCCTGTAAATGGTTATCCCGTTGGACAATAAAGTATATTATTATCCTGGATGGCATGGTTTGAGGCTGACAGCTTACGGACTTTTTGTCTTCAATTATTTTGACAATAGTTCGATTTAATTCGCTATCGGAAAGCGAGCGATGTTCTCGACCAGTCGACATTTTTAGGTTAGATTAAAGATTGGTAAAATGGGGATAGGTTCTGTTAGTTTGAATTTCATTAACCTACTGGGTTGGCTAAATTAGATTAGGCTTAAAAAGTTTTAGTATGTTTGGATAGGTAACGTTGGATTTGGTTACATTTCTTTGGATTAGTTTAGGGTTGGTTCTATTAATTTTTGTTCAACAGCGTACATAAAGATATAACAGGGATCATGTCTAGCTGTGCTGGATTAATGAATGCCATATTCCTACAAAATGAGATGGAGGGCTACACTATCTTCTAAAATGTTTTTAGTACTTATACTGCGATAGTCTTCCAGTTAAAGGCGCTGCAGATTTTATTGAAAAATAACTTCATCTCAAACGGGAATGTTAAACAACACGTTAACAGCTATGATCCTTAATCAATAGAGTCTATTTGAGAATGCCAACTGCCAGCTGGAATTACAGAAAAAAGTAACAGAACAAATCGTTTTATGCAGAAATTATTGAAAAATAACTCAAACTGGAAGAGGGAGATTAAAGAACAAGTTATTCAGCTTCGCACCCCAACAGACAAAAAGTGATTATTACTTCACATAACTCAAAACAAATAGTGAATATAAGACAAAAATCTCCTTGAAGATGCCAACTACCAGCTAGAACTAACACAAAAGTGGCGGTACAAATAGTGTCATGCAGAAATTATTAAAAAGTAACTTCAACTCAAAGAGAGAGGTTCAAGAAAGAGCAAGTGAATTAGCTACAAATCCTGATCGACATAAATCTGTTTGAGGATGCCAACTGCCACTACTGATAGAAGCGGAGGTACAAATGGTGTCATGCAGAAATCATTGAAAAATAACTCCAAATCAAAGAAGCATTTATAAGAAATAAATAATAGTTATTTAACTATAAACCCTGATGAACAAAATTCCCTTTGATGACGCCAAATGTCAGCTAGTACTTTTAATGAAAGTAACGGCACAAATAGTGTCTACCGCAAAACTAGGGCTAGTAGGCTAGTAATTATGTAAAAAAATCGAGGCATTTGTGGCCATAAAGTGACAGTCGTATCAACCATATCAGCCACAAGTCAGAATAGATTCCTTAAACGCAAACAGGAATTTAAAAAAAGTAATTCTAGCGTAGGCTTTAGACACAGAAAAATGTATTAGCAATTCTTCGGACGTTCCTAGCAGCCAAGCTACAATGCAGAGAGTAAGCGCGTCTAAATCAAGTTTCTGATCATTACACAGCAGTAATCTAAATAAAGTTAATCTGGGGGGTGGAGAACTACGCAGGTATGCTTGTAAGAGAAGAGCCACAAGGCTGATTTGGTATTTGAACTAAGAAAGGTGAGATAATTAAAATAATCAATAAAATTCTAGTCAACACAGGAAAATAGGGCAATAGTTACAGCGAAATGTGGTCGAGGTCAATGGGTTGGAAGATAGTACGAAGGATTATATAGCTTAAGCAATTTATGGCGTTCTAAAAATGCAGAAAGAGAGCAAGCCATACATTAGTACAGGCTGAGATCCAAGTTAAATTGTTCACTATCCATATAACCTGATAAACATCATTATCAGGCCTAAAGAGTGAATTGGCTACGAATCCTTATTGACAAATCTAAATTGTGTCGTGTAGAATTTATTGAAAAATAGTTCTCTAATTAAATAACAAGTGATTCAGCACTTTTTTTTTATTGAAATACTGTCTATACAAATAATAGTAACGATATTTTAAGTAGAGTCAGGCAGTTTAACCCTGCTTCTGAGCCATCTTCTTGGCCTTGGCACGCTCCAGTTTGAAACGCGCGCCGAAGATTTGGATCCAAGCACACCACCTCCCCAGTGACGCCTGATCTCGTCAACCCTTTCATTGAAATTCGTCTTGACAACTTCCACGAGCTTGTTGAAGTTGGCTCTATCATCTGAGTCAATCTGCTACCCAGGAGCATTTCTTGCGCTTTACAAGTAATCCTAAGCGAGCATTTCCTTTAACAGTGCAGTATGGAACACCCATTTTTCTGCAGAGGGCAGGGAGGAAGAGAACCAGCTCAATTGGATCAACATCATGGGCGATAACGACCAGCTGTGCCTTGTTCTGTTCCACGAATTTGGTGCCAGCACGGATGATATTTGGACGCTTGGTCGGGGCTTCCTCTTTCTTGGCCACCTTAGCTTCGGCTTTAGCCTGCAGCCTCTTCTTTTGAAGGGGAGTTTCTGGCCTGTACTTTTGTAACAGTTTGAATAATTGTGTGGCAGTTTGTCTGCCTAAAGTTTGTGTGAAATGGTTGATTGGTGGTGGCACCTTCAACTTCTTTTGCAGGACAGTCTTCTGCCTTTGGATACGAATGTATTTTGGCAATTTTACGAACCTAGACAAGTCACGTACAGGTTGGATATCCTGACCAGTTCCAAAGTTACGCGGCCTCTTCTCAAAAAGTGGGTTCACCTCCTTCTTGGCCTTGACTTTCTTGGCAGCGAGGGGGCGGCTGCTACCTTCTTGTCGGACTTCTTCGGTTTCTTTTGGATCATGTTTGCGCTTTATGTTTTAAAGGATGCTGCATATAAATATTGTTTTACTATTACTAATAGTGTTTTATATTTACTACCAGAACTATCGATGACATCAAATGCCAGCTAGAACGTTTGATCAATGTGGCGGTACAAACGGTGTCAAGCGCAAGTCTAGGGGCCACAGAAAATATATATGAGCAAATCATTTAAGCAGGAAGCATCTATATAAAAAACTCAAGGCATTCGTTACCATAGCAGGCGTTTCAACCATAACAGCCACAAGTAAAAATAGATTCCTTAAAAGCAAAGAAGATTAATGGAAGTAGGAAGGTGGTGGGATAATTCTATTAGCAATTAATGTTTGATGAGTTGCGTGAAGATGATGCAATATAAAATAACTTGCAATCACTTTCTCCACAGTTTATTTTTATCTTGCTAAATGTACATTTCGTTTACGATGTAAACATTTTCAATAGCTATACAAGAGTACTCTTGTTTAGCAAATTAAAAATAAACTGTGGAAAAGTGACTATTAACATTTTTTTGACATTCCCAGCAGCGAAGATACAACGCAGAGTGAAAGCGCGCTTTGTTAAAATTTTTAATCGTTCTACAGCAGTAACCAAAGTAAACTTAAGCAGGTATGGTGGTAAAAGAAGAGCCTTTTGGCTGATTTGGTATTTTAGTGATTTAACTAAGAAAAAAAAGTGGTTCCTGGTGAGATAATTAAAATTGTCAATAAAATCCTAGTTGCAACAGAAGAAAATAGGGCGAGAGTTTATTGTTTATTGTGATTCTTTAGATTACATGTTAACAAAATACATTAATATACACATACATAAAAAATACACTAAATTTTGAGCTCAGGAATCACAGGCGGACTTCATTCTTCAGAATTCTTCTTCTATTGGTGTAAATATTTGATTAATGTCAACAGCGCTACCAACAAAATGTGCCCGACATCAAGGGGTAGTGCGAAGGAAAATATAAATTAAGCAATTGAGGAGACTTAGAAACACAAAAAGAGATCAAAGTTGTATGAAGCCAAGCAAGCAATGCAGGAGGATCTAGGAGTACACATCTAAGTTAAATAGATCTAGATCTATAGACATTACTCTAGTGGAGGGTTGTAAAACGACTATTGGCAGATTTAAAGAGTTAAAGTATGTTATAATTTGCTACATTCGCTTCAGGTTCGGTAACTAGGATAATTTTACCCTTAAAGACCACTAGGATGATACGTACCTTATGATCAAGTATAAAAATGAGACCAGTTACAAACAGACAAAAGTGAGGCGAAAACCAATCTAAATTTTGGTGGCCATACAATGAAACAGATCAAATATCATTTTTAGTAGTACCAAGAACATGAAGGCGTCAAAACAAGTGTCCTGGACACAGATGCTTAAAGCGTAGATAAAAGGGAGGATATGAGATTCTTAATATTAACCCATTTATCAAAAATAGGTTTCTAAGACCAATATCATGAAAGATAATAGGTGAAGAATTGGTAAACACATCTTGTTTAACTTTTAACTATTATTTTATAATGTTTCGCCAAGAGATAAGTGAGAAAATTATTCAAGAAATATCATCAAATGTAATGTTTAATAATACCAAAAAAATCCAGATTAAAAACAGCTGAAAATATAGAAATACTTAATAAACAAACAGAAGGAGTGATAAGAAATACTAAAATAATATCTGGGAACACAACCTAAAGAAGAGTATACCTAGAAATAATGAGGAAACTAATTTTATTTTGGATTAATATAAGCTAAGAATAAAATAAGATCAAATTTTAGAACTTGTCAAGCCACAGAGTTCTTTACAGGAGGAGCAGCTCAAAATCCAAGGGTCGAAACCAAAAAAAATGTATTAGCAAGTAATAGGTTGTTGAAAAAATTCACTTGGTTTGTTTCACTAAATTGTTTATTTTCGACTAGTTTCGGCACTGGGCCATTATCAAGAATGATGTACAAACAAAATTTTTACATATTTATATAAAGATGTCAGGTAATAAGTGCGTTCGAAATTGGGGAAATCCAGAGATCTTCATTATCGTTGACCACGTTTTTGCCTGCTGCTCGGGCTTTGCTAATCTCTAGGCCTTCCCGGTAATTGAGAATTTTTCCTTTATTACCTGTATATAAAATTCTACAATTATGCGCGCTAAAATAATGATTAGAGGTTATACAATGTTTTACAAAACCAGTAGAGAGTTTATTATTGAGTATGTCCGTGCGATGTTCTTTTATTCTTGTTTCGAAGGATCTTCCCGTTTGACCTACATATAAAGCATCACATTCTTCACAAGTTATCTCATATATTCCACTTGTTTTCATTTTACTGTTTTCTGTTTTTATTTTATTATTTATTAGCAATTTTCCTAAAGTGATGGAATTGGTCATTATGATATTGTAATCTTTACTTTTTAATGTATTCTTGATTTTTTGGGAGAGATTTTTTACGTGCTCTAATCTTTTCCAGTTTATTTTCTGTGAAGTATTTGCATTATAAAAATATTTTTGAAGTTGTTTTTGTTTTTTCATTTTAATCATGTGATCGATTAGTTCTTCTTTATAACCATTATTAATAGCTATAGTTAAACAATTTAGTGAAACAAACCAAGTGAATTTTTTCAACAACCTATTATTAACATAATGTTTCACCAAGTGAGAAATGAGAATAAAATACAAGATGTATTAGCAAGATTAAATACAGAAGAACACGAAAAAAAAAATAAAGGAGAAAAGATATGGAAACTACACAAAAACAATAGAATAAAAGCAAATAATTTAAATTTAAAATTTTCCATTTAGTTTGACTAACTAATATTATTTGATAAATAATTGGGGTCTTAAGTGCGTAATATGTATTAAACTTTCTCTTTATGTTTTTATTTAAATAACCACATAAAATTATGTTAAAATTATTCTTATAATACATCGTGTTACGTAATTATTAGCGTTATAACAAGGTTGAATTATATATATTTATATATAGCCTGTTGTAAACAAATAGATTTGTCTTATTAAAAATTATCTTGATATTTCCAGAATATTAAAATATAATAAATGGAATATTCTCGCGATGTAATTTCCCCACGGTACGTTTTCTGGCTATATGTTTTCAGGACATGAAATTTCCACGCGACAAATTTCCTACGACGAATTTTCCGGAAATGTTTCCTCATAAATTTTATTGTTGCAGTGTAAAACTTTTGACAAAATTCCTTACATCTGTTCTTTCGACATTATTATTTTTCTTAAAAAAATACAATTTGTAACTGATTCAAAATTAATAATTTATTAAACAAAATAAATAATTTGGATAATTAAATCACTTCTATATTTCTAGATATATATTTATCTAAATAATGGAGCATAACAAATGTATTACAACTTTCAATTTTAAACTTTTCATCAAGAAAGTAGCATAACAAGTATTGAAAAATATAATAAATATTGTGCTATAATAAACATTATATTTTTCAATACTTGTTATGCTACTTTCTTGATGAAAATTTTCAAAATGACAGATTATAGATGAGAGACGGCAGACAATAGATGATAGTTGACAGATCGTAGAAGACAAATGGCCGATGACGGAGAATAACTAGTAAATAATGAATCTATGTTATGTATCAATTTATATGTAGTATAATAATATAGTATATAAAGAATATACTATATATATAATCATACAACGAGGAAAAGTTCACTCTTGTGCATAATCTTCCTATGGAATGCGTTTATTTCTCAAAGACTTATTATAGATAGTCCAGTTTAGAATGTGCATATTTTTTATGCATAGTTTCAAGCCCTTACATAATTATTTTCTATATATAAACATAATATAACTGATTGAATTCGTTCTATCCTAATGTTAAGCTTTCCCCTATTGTGATTAGTTTATTATAGTTTGTATGATTTATAGTTTTATTACTGCGCGTCGCAATTCATTATTTTTAACACTAACCTTAAAAAATAGACTTATTGGCAATAATCACTTATAATTTACACCATAATCTGTTCATTATCATTATAACGATAAAAATAAAATTTTATTAATATTAATAATTGATGTACGCAATTAAAATATTGATTTTGCTTCCTTATTCTCATTGTACAAATCATATATTCTACTTTATAATAAGACAATATGATTTCATTGTGTGTTGAATTAATTTGATCATAAATATTTATCTAAAGTAATAAATGTTCCTCATTATGTAGAAACGATATATGAAATGTTAGCTTTTAAAATATTTGTTAAGCAAACAAAAAGCGTTATTAACAACGATTTCCCTCGCTAAGGGCGAACGACGTCGACCCACTACGCAACCAATTTCATTTCGCCCACCGGCACAGGGCAATGAACACCCCAGGGCGATCAACTGAACAAATATTGTCCTCCCCGTAAGTTAATCACCATCAGTGTCGCAACCTTTACCTTACTTAGTTCTAAACTGTGCCGACGGCGGCTTGAATTGATTACGTCTTGTAATCCTAAGAGTTTTCATTCGCAACTTATATTTATTACAAGTTTTTTTATACGGCTGAATGATTGCGGACAATTTTTAATGTTAGAGGAATATTATAACTTTTCTGGTGGGTAACAAAGCGTTATTATTCAGCTTGTGATGAATATCCCCCCAGCTAGTCAGCGACACGATTTTGGAATGGAGGGTAAGGTCAGGGACAAAGGGAGCTTCGTCAAGGTTGCAGCCCGGGATTTTCAGTCAGTTTTAAAAACTGCCTCGATAATTTGTACATTTGGGGAGTAAATTCATCCTCATCTCTCGAATAATATTATAAACTTCAGATAATTCTAACTAACTTAATAAAATACTGACAACGTGTTAGCCTCATCAATCCAGTAATTCTAACTAAGTTTTGTTGAAGGCTTCGTGTTATACAAACAAAGTTATTAGTGTGTTTCATTTCTAACTAAATTTTACTGTTATTTAAATATTACAAGATGATGAATATTTATTTAATGCATTTTCACGAAACAGCATTACAGCCTTTAATATAGAATGAATACACAATAAACACGTTATTAAGTTTTGCTACGTTGTTATAGTGCGCACATAAATGCATGGACAAAAGAAATTTAATTATACAAGTAGGTTATGTAAATATTAACGCGAACTTTACTTTTGTATTATAGAAGCAATAGTGTGCAATTAAATTCGATTTCAAGTCTAGTGAAATTTTCTCTGGCGCCTCCACCATTTTTACTACATATTTTAATTTCATGTTTTAATGGCTATCAAATCGAAATCAATATTACCAAGGTTTTCACATGCACACGTTAACTCAACCCATATAAAAATCAGCTAAAAATCAGGTCATCTTCTGTAATTGAATTGCACGCGACGTGAAAATATAATTACTCGGCAATGTTTAATGCCGACGGGGCAAAACTAAAGGGCCCAATTAAGTTCAGCCCGCGACGGGGCTTCATTTAAAGCGCCTTTCGTGTCTCGGGTCGCTTTTTTTTATGATTACTTTATTGCATAAAATACGACTCCGAAAGTAAAAAAAAAAATACGCCACTAAATCGTGATATAACTGCGCGTGTTTATTTACACTTTCGTCCGTATAAACGGATCGCATAATTTCAAACGTTACTTTTTGCCCAGGCTGGATTTATGGGATTGTAAGGTTGATATATTAAGCACATATGCTCGTGTTATAAAGGCTTAGAACAGATGTTATCCGGAATTTCAGTATGTAAATACAATTTCTATTCGGTCAATGTTTTCATTGGCGATTTCACGCATACATAATCATTTTACGACGGTAATTGTATAGTTGTATAAATTATATGTTTAACTGTGCGAAAACATGCAACCAGATCCTCCCCATAGCCGTATGTATCAATTAGAGTCATGTTAAATATGGCTGCATTAACATGCAAGAGAAAATGTTATTTAATGTTTTTTTTAAATATATTTATAAAACGTGTTTATTATTCTAAAAATCTAGAAGAAAAATTTCTATGATTAAAAATAATGACTTAAAAAAACTATAGATTTCCAAAAGCTTAAATGTTAAATTATGAAACAATGGCCATTTGCTGAATTTCATTTGTATTGAATTTAGTTGTAGTACATAACAGATTGCTGATTTATAAAACCAGAGAGCAGATCCTCATCCTTAAATACACTATTAGTCATTTAGTAGACATTTAAGGATGTAAAAGATTCAAACCAAAAACCAGATTAGTTTTACCCTGAAATTTGTAACATATATTTGAGGTGGTCGAAGAAATTTGTCGAAAAGAAGAGATGAGGCAAAGAAAACTACATATTTGCAAAAATTAAAATTGTAAAATATGATTAAAAAATGCATATTTGCCGGAATTAAAATAAATCAATTGAAAATTCCCAGGAAATTAAAAGTATAAATATATAAGGTAGATCTTTTTCATCATTTAATTATTATACACATTTATTTATTTAATAAAACGAAGTCTTGAAATAAACAAATTAATCATTTTTTTTTTCGAAATTAATTTTATACGTGAAGGACGGCCCAAACAACCGCTGCATTATAGAAGATAACAAAAAAAAAGTATTTTCCATGTGGCAATTCGGGAATAATGTATGCAAAATGGGGGGCCCTTTGAAGCCGGCGAGATATATAAATTAACTAAGGCATGATTGATGATGGTAAATGATAGGTGACAATACACAAACGCTTTTATTGCATTGTGCGGCAATCCGGGGATATTTATTTCAGGGAGTTTTTTTCCCCCCTCATTTTATTAACTTATCCAAAGTGGCATGCATAAGCACGCGATCACGTAAATTATTTACAAGTTGTATGACCTAGTTTAAACTACCGAAGAACATGTAATGCTCGTATTTATGGTTTTGTTGTGTAAACCGTTGAATAATGTTACGTTACGGATTTTATATATTTTATTAGGCATAACATTATTTATATAATTATTATTTACAAAAATTATACAAACGTACTTATAATTCAGAAAGTTTACGTTTATTAAGTTGCGTCCGGTCTCATTTTCGAGGCTGTGTGTATATTTGTGTGTAAACAAATCTCATAAAGGAGTGTGCCGGCAGTTTATTTTATAGCCGTTCCCACACAGATATTAACTGGTGCCAGAACATAACTTTTGTTAGGGTAGTTATGAAGTAACGTGTTTACAGGCCTGACCATACACTCAGCACCCGAATGCTCCCTTCTATTGTCCTATTATAGGGTTAGGCGGCTAGATAACTCCCATTTACCTGCAGTAGTTATTTAAACTAGGGATATTATCTCGTTGGACTTTTGTACTTTTGTCAGTAAAAATGTGGGGGTGTTTCGGATTCAAAAAGCCAATGTGTTTGATCGATGAATGCCTGCGTGTGTACATTTTGGAGGGAAGCTTCCCGTGTTGATACAATTGTTGACAACTTGATCAGGATGCCGATTCATGTATGAGTGAGGTAATATAGATATAAAACAAAGGATTTGTTAATTTATGTCAGAGTAATAGTGTGTGTTTTAAAATTAGACACAATAATAAGAGTAAATGGAAATACTTTCGACGTTTTATTCCACCCCTATTTTTTGTACGATATACACAAACAAAGTGTACAATATATTATCAATTTTTCGGTATTTATAGGTCATTTTCAAATGTTGAATCAAGAAAAAAAAATCGAGGTATTAATAATTTATAGGTGAGACGTGCAATTTTGATCAATTTGACTGGAGAAGATTTTTTTACATTTTTTACAATTATTGATAAAAAATCGGATTAACTGCAGCAGGTTTTTATCATTTTAAGTTTACGAAATTTATAGTCTTTTAATTCAAATTTTGTTTGCTTTTACAAATTTCTTGCACCACAACAAGCTACAAAACAATTTATAGAGTAAAAATTAATGCTTTGATTAAAGTCTCTTGAAACATTTTTACAAAAAGACCTATCGTGTATTTTAATTTTAAGGTACATCCAAAAATAATCTGTCAAACAAACACCTGTGTATTTTTATCATCATTTTAAATGCTTTGCTTCGAAGGATAAGAATCTGTTTCTATTGTAACTGGCTGTCCTATTTTTATTTTAGAAATCTCTTATTTGAGCAAAATACATTTAAAATTCCGTTAAATATGTAATTTTTATCATTACAATTTTTGCAAATATATAGTTTTTCCGTCATTTCTTTTCTTTTCATTTCTTTTTCGTTAAATTTTGATTAATTTATTATCTTAAACATTGTTTCTACAAATGTTTTGGCCAATTTTTAACATTACAATTTTTGCAAACGTATAGCTTTGAGCTTTTAGTATTAAGTTTTTTTCATGTTCGTTTAATTTTGACACATCTCTTGTCTTAAACATTGTATCTGGAAATTTCTTGGGCACGCAATGTTTATTTTACACGTTACAGAGTAAAATTAATTTAGTTTATTGTTTAAATTTTTGGTATGGTTAAAATATTAAAAATATTTAACGTAGTGAAACTTTATTAAATATTTGCTTAATTTCTCATTAATTTTAATATTTATTTAATATTAATTTTCGAAATTTTATCGCTAAAAAACTTTTTATTAATAATTTTCTACTTTCGATTAAATTACCTTAAATTTGAATTATATTTTTTACATTTCTGAATAGTAACAAATTTTTATTATATAAATATACGTTAGTAAAATGAATAATCTATTAAGAACATTTTTAAGCAATAAAAATATTTTGGGATAGGTCAAAAGTACGCTACGACAACAGATAATTCATTAGCCTTGGTCAAGAGTACGTTAGGGCAATAAATAAATTATTAAGATAGGTCAAGTGTACGCTAGAGTAATGAATAATTAATTGTGATAGGCCAGAAGTACGTTTGAACAATGAAACATTTATTATTCTAGGGGTACGATAGATCAATGGATAAAATATTAATATAGATCAATTATTACTTGAGATTAGTCAAGAATACGTTAGAACTTTGAATTTCCGATAGAACAATCGGACTTTGCCCTAGAGTGCAACAGATTATTAACATAGTCAGGAGTACGCTAAGATAATAATTTTTTATTATCTTAGAATTAATTGATGTAAGTAAAAAAATAATCAAGAAAAATGAATCACTAAATATTTTAGGTTAGTACGTTAAGAAAATAATTTAATATATCGAGGTAGGTAAAGTATGCATGAAGATAATTAATGCATAATTTATATAGGTTAAGAGTAGGCTATATAACAATAAATACATTATTATACTAGGTTAAGGCTATGCAAGAATAATAAATAATTAGCTAGCCTGGCTCAGGAGTAAGGTGGTGCAAAAATTAATTTGGGTACACTAAGGCAAAGAATAATTAATAAGGATAGATCAATAGTACGCTATACTTTATTAGAATATGTCAAGAGTACGCTACGAAAATAAATAATTTATTAAGAATAGAATATATTTAAGTCCTTGACGTTGTACAAAATTACCCAATAATTAGAAAAACACGAACATCGTAAAATCTACATTGTAGATTTACGAAATGCTTCTATGTTTTTTAATTATTAATTTATTAAGACTATTATTTGGGATACATTAACAGTAAGATATGCCATATAGTGAAGAGCATTTTAAGATACTCTAAAAGCTAGAACAAATATTATTACAGTAACACATTACAAATTAAAAAATGTTTTAATTTAGGTGAAGAATAAGCTGAGGAAATGTCTAGAATTAATTAGAACGGATCAGAATTTTAGAAAACTCTACATGAAAACTAGAAACAACATTTATTTAATCGGAGGAGTGAAATTAAGGGAAAGCTAAAGCAGGATTATACATCATTCGTCACTAATTCTGAAAAATAAATTATAAAGAAGCTTTGATATTTGTATTAATACTAAAAATCACAAACAAGAATACCTAGAACTATGCTCTTGAAGGGCACATTATTGGATTCATCAGAAAAAATTTTGACAGCTTTGCCTCCTCATTTTTAAAATCTCTTTATACTAATTTTGGCGACCTAGTTGAGTAAATCAATCATAGATAGTTTACAACTGAAAAATAATTTTGCCGTTGATCCAGATGGAATCCCAAGTTTCATTATTAAAAATATTATTAAATGTTTTGTGTCCATATTTCTTTATATTTATCTAGCATATAAATAGACATGTGATTAAATTCATCTCATCCAGAAGTTCTGTCACAAATTCAAACCTTTTAAATTTTACTTATTTACTTTCTGAAGCTCTTCAAAATAGAATGGACAATAAGATCAATCTTCATTCAGGCATGTAAAAAGATTTTTATTCCAAAACCAGAAAAAACTGATTAAACTGCAGTCAAATTATTTAGACCACTCAGCCTCACGTCTTTTCTTCTAAAGAACTTGTAGAGGCTATGTGACAATCATATCAGGAAGAAGTGTTGCTTGAACAGCGAGCTGCACCAGAGCCAACACCTCTATAGGGCAGGGAAATCGACTGAGTCGGTCCTTCATCATGTGGTATGCAGGATTGAACCCTAGGAGCCTTTATAAACATCGAAGGTGCCTTTGATAACGTTTCCTACGCGATTAGGACAGGTTCTAATCAAGTTTGCGGTCCCCACAGCCATCACTAAATGAATTAGGGCCATGCTGAGAAACAGAACTGTAATTGCCTCGATAGTGAAAGAAAGCTTAACAGTAACTGCCACAAAAGGACGTCCACGGGGCGGGATGAAATCTCAGCTTCTGTGAAAGTTCATTGGGAATGACTTACTAAGGCAGACTTCTAAATCTCTTTAACACATATTTGTGCTTGGCAAACGAGGTGAAATACCTCGGTATAACACTGGACGCCAAGTTTAACTGAAGGAACCATTAGAATACAAGCTTTAAAAAGCCTGTGTCATCTTCTGACAGTGCAGTGGTGCGCTAGAACCAACCTGGAGTTTCAAAACATGGTGGCTCTACACTGACATATAGGGGGTTAATCTGGTGGTCGAAACCAATCGGTAACCAGGAAGGAGCTAAACTATTTCTACAAAGACTTTTCCAGCATGTTGGAAACGTTCCAATATTGTTCCAGTTTTTAAATAAAGTGATCAAAAACTAATCCGGAACTATGCGCCCATTTCTTTAATAATTAATGTTTTAATTTTTTTTAATTAATGTTATTTAATGTTTTAGCTTCACATTTTACTAATCAACTCCTATGAAATCAACATGGCTTTGTTTCTGGTAGATCCACAATAAATAATCTGCTTGATTTCGTAGATACAGTTTTCGATGCATTGGATCACAGAATTCAAACCGATGGTATATATACAGATATTCTACTACGTAGAATGCACATGTTTGGCTTTAGTTTGGATCTAATAGAATTATTTAACCTCACGCTCTAACTAAGATGAACAACGTGATTATAAATGTAAGGACTATTTTTCAACCAATGATGTTCCTCAAGGATCCGTTATGTACCCTTGATTTTTAATATGTTCATAAATAATGTGGGGAAACATCGAAAATGCGAATATAAATTGTATGTTGACAACCAGAAAATCTATAACAAGGTAAAGTAAAGTCGTGACTGCACCAATCTACAAAATGATCTAGATATGTTGTGTAAATAGAGTAAAGAAAACGGTTTCTGTCACGTGTTTCCGAAGGTTGTGACATAGGTATACTAACGAATTCTAAGTATGACTTTAGTAATCACATAAGAAAAGTTTGCAACGACAATTATAACTCTTCGCAATACCAAGTCTTTCCAGCATCAGGCAGCTCTTATTAAATTTGACGGGGCTTTCATTAGAAGCAAACTTGAATACGGTTCCATAATTTGGTTCCCACAACAAAAAAAAAACTGCATTCATACCCTCAAGAAGGTACAACGAAAATTTCTAAAAGTTTATATTTTTCAAAATTTGGTGTCTATCCGGAACGAGGCTTTCCATATTAAATTCTACTCTCGGAATTCAACTTTCCATCTCTATATTCCCGGCGAGTTATTTCACAAATAATATTTATTTTCAAGTTACTTAACGGACTCTGATATGCAAGTGTTCCTTACAAGTCCCACGAATTAATTCTAGGATTAATAACCTGTTCTATATCCCCTTTTCAAACACTAGCCACAGTGCCTCAAGTCCATTATAATTAGAAATGTGAACTTAGATTGTAAGAATATTGACTTATTCAATATATGACCGCATGCTCCAGTTAAGCAACTTGTACAAATTATTAGTGTATAGTGTACTTTTAAGTTCTATTTGCGCAATTTGCGTCTTATTTTCATTTTAACTTAAAACTTTATTTAATGTAATGTAGTCTTATTGTGTGTTATATTGTCCAGTAATTGGTCTTTTGGCTGTTGGATAATAAAGATATATCTATCTGTCTATCTAAACTACCTACAAGGATTGGCGTGCCTGGCTATGACAAGCGCAATGGGCGCAAGATCCTCTGCTGCAATCGAAACTCTACTGAACCTGAAGTCTCTTTACATACATGTTTGGAAGGTGACACAGCCGGAAGACAAAAGGCAAATGGCACGTGGAGCTCGATAGCAAACGATGTGAGATATGGGAGAATACTGAGAGAAGCGAGTTCAACCATGCCTGAACTCAATGAATCGCTCAACGCCTGTTTAAGCGGAAATACGAAATAAAAATTCAAACTTCAAACGGAAATTTTCGGAGTACTCGAATTTACTGGAACTGGCAGCCTCGAATAAATTCATTATGTTGAAAGCAAATCAAACATATACGCGTTGCCAAGACCGCAGCATAATACTAGAGTGCAATAAAGCTCCGGAAAAACTTGCTGCAACCAACAGTTACAATATCCTGGATTAAGGGGCATTCAAACAATAAAGAGCTACCCTGGAGAGGGTAAGCGCTACCATCTCCCAAATATTGAAAAGAAACTCCGTTGAGGAACACAAAAAAAATGGCTACAAACTGACAAGTATGCGGTTGCAAATAAATTCATCCACGCTCCAACACCGAAGCTGAGCTGAGGAAATACATTGAACTACCAAGAAACAGTTTGCGACTGCTAATCATTATCCGCCATGAGCACTGCATAGTGCTAGTGGAGGTGCTTGTTTAGCACCTCCACTAGCATATATCTGTCATCCTGTGTGAATGCGAGTCACTCAAACATTTCAGGCGGTACGTATTTGGAGAAGATTGGCCAAAGCTGGCCAAAACTTCACACGGCTAACTATTTGATTTTACAAGAAATTTAGACTTAAGGAGCAGGGCTTATGAGGGGTACAAGGGACTAACAAACAGTCTATGTGTTGCAACCAACAACATCATTCTGAACCTCTTGATAGTAGAAATCAAGTTGATGTTGTATACACAGCTCTGCATAAAGTTTTTCATTCCATTAATCACAACTTACTCATCTTCAAAATTAAGTTTTGGTTTTTCTAAAATCTTCTTTTAATTTATAAATTTGTATTTGCCAGATATCAAACAATATGTTGTATATAAAAGATACTCCTGCAAGCGGTGTGCCACAATGGTCAAATTTGTGACGCATGTTATTGAATATGTAAATAAATGATCTAATTAGTAAATAATAAAATTGATAAATGCTGATGATGTAAAATATTTCGATAATTTAAAAGTATAAATGATTATTCAGTTTTACATACTTATCAAGTACGTATTGATGATTGGAGTCGTGATAATAATACCTACTAAATGACCAACTATCTATGTTTCCATCATTTTCAAATGCCCTGCTTCCAGAGATAAGCTTCTGTTCTGACTGGCTCTTTCGTTTTTAAATCAGCAAACGCTTATCTACTAACTACACTAGGATCAATACAAATAAAATTTGGCGAATATTGATTTTTTTCTTTTTCATAATTTATGGTTTAAAGTTTTACAAGTCTAAAGACTTGTCACTTATTATTTTTAACCTTTTTCGTTTAAAATCACTTACATTTACATAAAATCTATTTTTTATATTCATACAAATTCAATTTTCTTTCAATTTTTATATATAATTTCTAGCATTTTTCCAATTTATATTATTTTGTTTCGAGGATTATACAACCTTCTTCAGATTTTCAAACTTTTTTTAGATTATTTTTTTTAAATTATCGATAATTTTTCTTATGCTAATTTTCTACTAATTATCCAAGATTACTTGAAATTTCGTAGATGATTGATAGTATAGCCGCCAATATTAAAGCATTTTTGGTAAATGGGCCGTATACGTACCATATTGGAATACGACCAATTTAATAATTTCTTAATATTCTATTGCATTTTTTATTATTACTTTATAAAGTAGACATATTTAGTTTCATTTAGAAATAGGTTACATTAAATTTTTCTATGTCCTTGCCTGTTTTAAATATTGGATAAATTTGAGCTATTTTAGGTGTGATAGTACCACGGTTGTTGTAATAATATTGTATATTTATACACTTTTAGATGTTGTCTATATAGGAATTTAATGTGAACACTTCAAAATTATGGTAAATTTAATTTTGCGGCATTAAAGACTTCCATAATTGAAATAATTATCCCTATTTCTTCATGATTCGTATGCCCAACATTGGCCAAACGGGGTTATACCAGCATGGCGTAGCGTCTAAGAACTACTTACCACGAAAAAATTCCTGAATATACTTTCGACAGATTACCACTTAATCCATGCACTTTTATAATTCTGACAAAAGTATTAAAGGGTTAAATATTTCCAGTATATTAAGGTGGTAACCCTTAAAACTCTATAGGAGGAGTTTTCAAACTTTCCAGCATTAAGGTCATACTGTTTACTCCAGTATGTTCTAAGGGACAAAACCGTTTTAATTTTTCTGTCATTATCTATAATTTCTAGACTATTATGATACTTACGGGCCGAATTTGGCTTGCAGCCGTAGTTTGAGGACCCCTGCTCTATACGGTATATCTGTGTTGTAGTAGATATACTAACAGACAAGGAAAATATATTGTTTCCAAATGAAAATCATGCTCCTGAAGGAGCTGGCGTATATATAATGCATGTTGGAGGGGATTTCAGTGAATTTGATGAAGAACCGTTAGCTGCAAAAATTATGATGACGTCTACTTATAATCCGTTATGGAAAATAAACGTAGTAAAATATCAGCATTAGGTAATATTTAATTAAAACACTTGTTATGTTTCATATTGTTGTATTTATTTTCCTGACCTATGTTTCGATCAGCGACGTTCATATTCAAAGGAATTACAAATTTTAACTAATGAGTATGTAAAAAAAATCCATATTGGAGTTAATTTTGGGAAAGTACTGATATTAAAAAAATGAACTTGTTAATAATTTCTTAAATATATAAACACCATTCTGAATTGGTTACGTTTTCTCCAGACCTTCAGAGAATTAATTTTTCAGCAAAGTAAATATGTTTGATGTCGGCTAACAGATGGCCTTTTTATGTTCATTATATCTAGAGTATTATTTATATTTAAAGATTTAAAGCTATTGATTCTTTTTTGTTATTTAGTAAATGTTTCTTTAAATCTTCACTGTTAACTTCGATTGCTTCAACGTAGCGTTTCTTTAATTCTTTGCCGATTTTCTGGCTTATATATGGAATGGCTTCGAATTATTTGGCTTCTTTTCTCTCTTCTCCATTAAATAATATTCCTTGAACTGTTTTCCTTCTTTTTCGTTTTAAAATTTTATCCACATTTCTTGAAATAAAATGTCAGCAAAGCCAAACACAACAGAACTGAACGCCATCGAAAACGTAGTGCATAACATCGGTGGAAAAACTCCTTTGGAGTTCCATTTATTCTTGAATAAAGGAACTATTGTCACAAATAATCAGCCATTCGAATAAATATGCCATGGCAAATAATCGCCACTATGACCTTCTAAAAAGTGGAGATTTGAAGGAATCCTTCGGTATACTTCTTTTAATCAGCTACCACTGTATTCTACAAATGCATTTCTATTGGTATACAGATGACGATAAAGGAGTCAACATTGTCAAAAAATTGCAGAAAAAGATTCTGAAAAATAAAACAAAATTTTCACTAACAACGAAACTCTGGACAAATAAGGAGTCAACATTGTCAAAAAAATTGCAGAAACAGATTCTGAAAAATAAAACAAAATTTGCACTAACTAACTCTGGAAAAATCAGATAAATTTGTAAGATTGAGAGCACTTTTCGATACTTTAAATGAAAGATGTATGCAGTTCGGAGTGTATTCGCATAACTTGGTTATAGACGATCAAATGTTTACGTACTTGCATAGAGCCCGCAGATTTCGGTTTTAAATTGTGGTGCCTATGTTTATCAATTTATTCCCTATGGAGGAGCAACAATGGAAATAGTACAATTCGAGTTTGAATTTATTACAACTAGTGCAGTCTCCGGTAAATTACAGGATATATTTTGATAATTTCTTCATTTCGTATTCCTTGCAAAGAGGATATTTTGCGACAGTGACAATCCAGAACAATTGCATTGTAATTGCACCATAAAGCCTTTAGAAGTGACGGCGAAGGAACCTCGAGGAAATTTTGATTACAGGCAAGATACTGCGACTAGAATCATTATAACAAGATGGAGTGATAATACGGTACTGACCCTTGCCAGCAACATCAATGGAGTTAAACCATTACAAGAAAAAAGACGGGACGATAGGAAACAGTAAAAAGAAAAAAACTATTTCACAACCGAAAGTAATAGCATACTATCATAAATTCCAAGGAGGTGTAGATCCTTATGATAATGCAGGGCGAATTACCATATAAAGTGCAACAGTAAGAAATAGAGGTGGACATTATTTATCAATGCAATAAAAATTATTACAGTTTTAAGTTGTATCGTTTGGTAAATAACAGCAAAATGAGTTAACTAGACTTCAAATCATATATAGTCGTGAGACTCCTATCAGTTGAAGAATGAACACTAGTATCAGGAAGAGTGCCATCAGAAGTGGATCAAGATAATTTTGAACACGTGATAGTTATGCATAATGAAGAGAAGAATCTAGGAAGTAATGTGTGCTTTGATTTGCAAACCTTTTTTGAGGAACGAAAATAAAGAATTAATATTAAAATGTGATTTTCGTAAAATTTTAACTTTAATTCTTTATTTTCGTTCCTCAAAAAAGTTTTGAAGTTTGAAGATTATCAATTTATGTAGTATTTTTAATTCTAAATAATTTTGGTCTCTTATGTTTTTGTTCCAAAACAATTAGGGGAGCAGGAAATTGCATAAGTGTGATTTTACATGTTAAATTCCTATTACCGAGAGGACAGTTCAACACCCGGTATATAAAGTATTATATTAGCTCGATAATACGTTAGTTGATTGTATAATTTATTGAAATAAGTCAGTAATATGGTTTATTATGCTAACAAATAGTTCATAACGGTATCTCAATATATATTTAATTTAAAGCAAAGTTTATTGGACTATGTCAGATTGAAGAGATTATTGCAGTGGGTCAAAATTACGCTATTTTAATATATCGCTATGTACGCTATGTTATGATAGGTTAAACGTATCCTTTTTTGTTTAATATAATAGATGTATTATTATAATTAATCCTATAATTAAAATAAATTTATTATTTCAACACAAATAGTGTAAAGCATAGAAACCTGTACATTATTTATATCAAAAATAATTTTATAAATGTATGAACATACTATAAAATTAATATACGCGTTATATGTATGCATTTACCAAATATATTTTTGTTAAATAACATTTTCATACGAAAACACATATTTCGAATTGATATTAATATTTGCACAAGCCAACTAACACTGCGTTTAATTAAAAACGGTAATTAAAAAGATGTAAATCAAACACGACGTATCAAATTAAAAAAAAAAACTAATGTAAAGCGTCGCTTATATTTGCTTATTGGATATATGATTTATTGTGCTATTAGTAAATTTGTGTTTAATGAAAAAATTTAGCATATATCATGTATGTAAGGATATATTTATGTACTTATATTCCGCCTTTCTTTTGACGCGTCTAAAATGTTCTTACTAATGTAATGTATCATAGACAATATTATTATTATTATCATTACAAGATGGTGACAATATTTAATCCTGTGGTTATATATAAATAATTCCCTGCATTGTTGAAAACGTTAACATAAATATGTAAAATTTGAGATATTTGATCTTAATCGCTTATGTCATTATTATAAGAGTTTGAACACTTTAAGATCGTAATGCGAATATAACGCTTTCCCATCGACGGCGATATTAATTTAAACAATCTTGTTTGTACAATCGCGGCCATTAATTGATCGTAATCGGGGCGCAGTTTACCAACTTTAGGAGGGGAAATTATTAAACGGCCGCCTTTGCTCTGGAGTAGGTTTAAAAAGTTTCGATAAGATCGTGAGCGTGTACTCGCCCATTGATCCGCACGCCCAGAACGTCACAAACTTTCCCAACTATAATATTTCAGATTTCCCACCAAATTGATATAAATTACGAGAGGGCGGCATTATTGAATTCCGCTATCTGTACGATCTTGGTAATTACGTTACGTCAAAAGCGCGGGCACGTAGAATTGATGCACTCAATATATAGAAATACATTTTTGGGGATTATTATAGCAAAATTGTATTGTAAACACTAACAAATTTATTTTTATTTACTAGATGTACTTTTCGAGTATAATGTGCTCATTAGCAATAGTTAAAATTCATCACTTCAAAATATACGTGATTGGACAGTCTTGGATGTTCATTCCCTGTTCCAAGCTGCAAAATTATTTTTTTTGCAATATGTCAGTTTGACATCAGAATAAAAATAAAATGTGCGTAATTCAGACGCAAAATAATGCTTTTTAAAGCAAAATAAAGCCAAAACAGCTATTAATAGTCTGCAAGAAGGATCAACTCAAGAACTTCAAATGCAGCATTGGGCTGGATTGGAAGAACATTCTGCCGAGTGAACTCCCCCCAATTTAGGTATGTATTGTAAGGGAAACAAAGCATTAAATACAAATACGAATACTAGAGACCGTGAGGGTTTTGCTGAGATAGTTTCCTTCAATAGATGGAGATGGTACTACAAGAAGAAGATGCACTCCTTCATAAAGTCATAATCGAGATAGAAATGGAGAAAGAGATGGTGTTTAGTTTAATTTATAGTTGCTCAAAATATTGTTTACTGTAGCTGTTAATAAATAAAAATAATAATAATATAGTTTTGGTATCATCACTCCAGTACAGTCGAAGGAATAGGAGACTTTCCTGGGAGATTTCTTTAACAATCAATCTTTCGCAAATCTAAATAATCGTATCCGTCATTGAATAGCTTCTAGATTTTTCAACGTCTCCGACATCGGCACTACTACGGGGATGATAAATATTAACATTACAACCGTTCGCGGCGGAATGAGGGTGGGTCGCCCTAAAGAACACCGCCGGGCCTGTATTAAGCGATTTAAGCGAACGCAAATTTGTATGGGTGATTTATATGTGACCCGGTACATTACGAGGGTTGTAAAAGGACACATTAAAGTGACGAGACCTTTTGCAGTGGCGTTTAATGACGCCACTGATGAATTTTGTTGTGAATTGAGTTGTAACGCAATATTTATTACATAATAAATGCCCTCATGCAGATATTTAAGTATTACATTATATTTCTAACCTTTTTCTTCATCACATCCCTTCATTAGATCTAAACCGGGCGGTTTCATAACGTACATTTACCCTGAATGAATCATTACTCGCAAAGGACCCACTTTCATTTGGGATTTACTCCAGCAGGTAAGAGGAGAGCGCGTTTCATTCCCATACAATATAATGGAAGAGTCATAAAGAAGCATTTGCTCCCATAGCAATTAATTTATTACTCTGAAGGACTAATTGTTGAGAAAGTCTCCGAAAACATTCAGCGACGCGTAAAAAAAAATTAATGAAATGTGAAGGCCTTGGCCTTTCGTATAATAATCTCGTTTCATTTGGTGGCTTGCATTAATTCGATTGAATTAAATTACTTGCTTAATAATAATAATAATTTTTCTGTTGTGTATTTTTTATGGATTAAAAATTGCTTTAGGGAATTCTACTATAACCAAACCTTCAGTGAATGTTGTCCGTATGAATAGAGGACGGCGATCAATTCACACGGCCCATTTATTTATTTAAGGGAACCACCACGCGTCAGAGGGTGTTCTATTTACGTGCAGGGAGAGAAAGCCCTTCATCTATAATTTACGAAATTTGATATGACCAGACACGAAGTACTTACCTGTAGCCCCCTTTGAAATATTTATACAGTAAGTCTACGACCGGAAAGCATACCAAACAATATATACGTGTACCTGAAGTGCACCGTCTCAATTTACAAGGGGGCTATTAATGGGAGAGGGTAGTATTGTGTGCTTAACTGAAATGGGGCGACACAATAGTAAACGTTTCCTATTTTTTAGGGGCCGGTCTGTAATTTCAGGTAATGTTTTATTGAAATAAAAAGGAAGAATTAACTAAAAAAAATATTTGATTATTAATCATGAGAACAAAAAGCAAATTATACACAGTAGCAGGTAACAAGTGACCAAAAATAAATGATCGTTAGTTAACAACATATAGCAGATGGAAAAGGCAGATGATAGATAATAGTTGATAGCCGAGAGTAAGTAATTGTTCATATGTAACTGTAAAATAAGCACAGACAATAATTGTTAGATAAAAGGTGATGATATGCTTAAAAACCATAACAGTTAACAGATCAGCCAAAAAGAGCTATAAATTGATGTGACAGATGACAACGACCATAAAACAAATAATTATGAACAGTAACAAATCTAAGAAAGCTTATAATGGTATGACAAAAAAAATTTGACCAATAATAAATGATAGTAGTTAACAGATAAGAGAAGATAAGTCAATAAAAAAGAAATGACAGTTTACATCTGGTAATTAATAGATGCCGACTGTTAACAGATGTAAACTGCTATTTCTTTTTTATTGACTTATCTTCTCTTATCCGTTAACTACTATCATTTATTATTGGTAGAAGTAACAGCAGGTGTCAAAAACAAGTGACTGGTTACTGATGATTAATGGAAGAAAGCACGTTGACAGTTAAAAGACTATCAGAAACGATTGATAATTAGTGGAAGTTGTTAATTCCCTAAGAACTATTTTATTAGATTTATTAAATGACAGGTAACGATTGACCGGGAATCAAACATATTGACAGATAATAATTGATCAAAACAGATTAGCAAATGCTATTTAACATTTAGCCAAGAGCAAATAAGAGTTGTTTGTTTGCCTAGTATAGACAGTAGTTTCATATGATGAATTAGTTTCTCACTTAACCCGTGAACAAGTGAAATCATACCAAGTGTTTTAATCATAAGGATTGTGGCGACCGTTACTACGTGGTAATTCATCTACCAAGTGTTTTAATTCAACAATCAAATTACGACAGTAGTTTCAATTTTATAATTAATTAGAACATTCGAATAAAAAAAAAAATAACAGCAAATATGTAAACATACATATGTTTTTCAATTACCCCCACCCCGAAACAATACAATCCCATGTCGCAACTGTTTTTTCCCTGTACGTTTATTTATTTATATACCACCCCCCTCGTTCCGTGTTTGTATTGCGATCTTTGTAAATATCGCCGTTGTTTTGAAACGTGGACGTGAAACGGAAAAATAATAACAAAAAAAAATTGTTAGGGCCCTGTATGCATACAAGGGTTATTAAGTCATTTGTGTATTTATTCAGAAGCTCGGTGCGTGCGGCTTGCGGTTTAATTAATTCCGGCGGTATCATCTCTTAATTCCTTGTTTCATTATTAAAACCATGAGAAATTAAACGTCACACGGGGTGTGTGTATCGTAAATTACGCGGAATGGTGTGCTCCCTCTCTAACGCCGTTAATATTTAATAAACGGCATTACCACCCATAACAATCCATTAAAATGGGAATAGATAACAATGCGCGAGGGGTGGTTGTTTGTTTTGTTTCGTTTTGTTTGTTTCGGACCTGCATTTTACGCTAATGTGAATATGTAATGTGTGTGTGTATGTGTGTGGTGTTATTTGCAAATATTTGTTTTGCATGTTGAGCGTACCGAGATGTAATGTGCATTATTACTTGTAAAGTGATTACAATTGGAATTGTCTGATAGGTTATACATTTTCAGAAGAAATGGATAGAAATTATTAGCAGAGAGATTTTTCCTTAGTCTAAACCTATCTGCAAATATAAACTGTTAATGATATAAACAATAATTAACTTTATTCAGGCGTTTATTTTAATTTCAATTGTATATCTCTTAAATAGTTAGGAGACACATTATACCTCCTTATTACCTGAAACATAATTCTCGCCTTTTTGTGAAAGGAACGAATGAAATTTCACCACTACGCCTTCATAGGACGAACAAACAATAAAATCTGTAAAAAAAAACTAAGAAAACAGCAAATTGCATCTTTTCTAGTAAATAAAACGAATCGAGGGCAACTAATAATGAACAATAAATTAGACAAACGTGACTCCATGTTCAAATGCGGAGTTTACCAATTGAACTGCCAAGACTGCGATTGCATATATAATGGTCAATCTGGCAAAACGTTCAATAGTAGGATAAAACATTAACAATCTATATTAAACAATTTACCTGACACTGAAATTGCATATCGTTGCTTTAATATAAATCATCAATTAGGGGAGATTAAGATGCTCTACTTCCAGAAGAAAGGATTTTAAATTAAACCTATTAGAGGGCGTGGAGATAAAAAAACCCATTGTCAATATTTGTCACGAAATTTTAACAGGGGGTCATCACATTTGGTGGAATTAATTGTAACACGTCAAACAAAAAAGTTTTCGAAATCCCTGTCAAAAAATGTGAATGAATTTGTAGATGGTTGGTGTACTTTGTAAGGGTAAGTAGTGGTTGACGACGACAAGTGTTTACTTTAAAAATATATGCTTCTATTAAAAGTACTGTACAATGTCTTAAGATAGATTGATTATTTACAAAAATATTTACATAAAGAAAACTCTTATTAAGGTGGGGATGGTGGTGGTGAGTTTTGCGATCCCTTACAGCCTCGCCGGGTATTGACCACGTCTTTAGAAACCCGGACCGGACGAGCGGCTTCTTCCAGGAAGGACATGGATTGACCCCAAAAAGGCCACCCGTAGTTCGCTTGTTCGTGCTTTTCGGTTTATTTTCGGGCAATAATTAACAGTTTCGGCAAACAGGTCACGATTTTGAGAAAATCGTTTACCTAATCCGAACAAAATGAATGCATTCAAATTCTTTAAAAAAAAAACAATACGAGATATTACTAGCAAATTCTAGAAATGTTTAATATTTTAATTCTGAATATTGGGAAAATGAATTTTAGAAATGTCACGCAAAAATTTAATTCTTCAACCTTTTGGAAATCTTAAACGGGAATTGCTGGAAAATGTTATAAATTTTGAAAAGAAGAATTAAGAAACTGCTGAAAAGTTTAAAAAATCTTAAAAAAATTGAAAATTGCGAATCACTTGGCAAAAGATACAGTTGTTCCGTTCATAAAGTTTAAATAGAGATTAAGATAAAATAGGTATAACTAATATTAGCCAGTAAAAATCGAAACAAATTGAATGCTTTAAATTTCTGGATATCTTAAAGAGAAATTTCTAAAACTATTGATAAAACCTAAAGCTTTAAAATTCTAGAAAACCAAATAAGAAATTTCTAGTTATTGTTAGAAATTTAGAAACGTAGTTTAAGAAAAAAATACTAAGAAATTCTGTTCTGAAATCTGTTAGAGAAGTTTCTATTTTTTTTTTATAAATCTCTTGTAATTTGGCTGAAAATTTCGTTGAAATAAAACAAAATTAAATTAAATTAATTAATTAAAAATTACTGGAAAATGTTCGAGGTTTTGAAGCTTTAGAAAAATATTAGAGAATTTTAAAAATCTGTAAACATAGCTAGAAAAAATTCCCGAAAAAAATTTTGATAACAAGCTTTAGTTGGAAAATTCAAAAATTTGCAAAAAAGAACTAAAGGAACACTTTAAAATTAGAAAGCGAATTCGCTGTAAAATGCAAAATATTTAAAAAGACGTCTTTAGAAAATTGTTGATGAAATCTAAAATCCGAAAGCTACAAAATATTATAAAAAAGGTTAGTAAATGCTGAAAATGTGAAAAATATATTTCCAAACAAATTTTTTTTAGAAAAAAGCTCCCGCAAAAAATGAATACTTTAAAATTATAGAAAATTGGATGAATTATTGCTGAAAATTTCTAAAGAAATTTTATAAAAACTTCCGAAAAATATCAACCGAAATAATTCATTATTTTTTACTTTAAGAAGAGACATTTCTAAAAATATTGGTAAAATTAAAAGGTTCAAAATTCTAGAAAACTACATTAGAAATTGCTAGAAATTTTGAAAAGTAATTTTAGATAAATACTGAAAAATTCTAAATATCTGGAGAAGTTTCTAAAAAAAGTAGTCAAGTATTACAAAAAAAAAAAAAGAATCATCAATTAGGGGAGATTAAGGAGCTCCACTTCAAGAAAAAAAGGATTATAAATTAAACCTATTAAAGGGGGTGGAGATAAAAAAAAAACAATTGTCAATACTTGTCACGAAATTTTAACAGGGGGTCATCACATTTGGTGGAATTAATTGTAACACGTCAAACAAACAAGTTTTTGAAATCCCAGTCAAAAAATGAATGTATTAAAATTCTAAATAAAAACTATATGAGATATTACTTGCAAAATCTAGAAATTTTTAAGATTGTAATTCTGAAAATCGGGAAAATTAATTTTAGAAATGTCACGCAAAAATTAAATTCTTCAACCTTCTGAAAATCTTAAATGGGAATTATTGGAAAATGTTATAAATTTTGAAAAGAAGAATTAAGAAGAAATAATAAAAACACTAAACTTTTTTCACAATTTGATTTTATTTTGCTAAATGTAAATAAAATCAAATTGTGAAGAAAGTGTAGTGTTTTTATTTTCCAAGTGTAAAAAATAAATCTTCACGTAACTCAAGAACAAATTTCTGTAAGAATTAAGAAACTGCTGAAAAATTTTAAAAATCTTAAAAATTTTAAAAATTGCGAATCACTTGGCAAAAGATTCCGTTCCTCCGTTCATAAAGTTTAAATAAAGATAAAGATAAAATGGATATATCAAATATTAACCAATTAAAATCGAAACAAATTGAATTCTTTAAAAATCTGAATATCTGACAGAGAAACTTCTAAAAATATTGATAAAATCTAACGCTTTAAAATTCTACAAAACCAGATAAGAAATTTCTAGTTATTCTTAGAAATTTAGAAAAGTAGTTTAAGAAAAAATACTAAGAAATTCTAAATATCTGTTAGAGAAGTTTCTAAATTTTCTTTTATAAATCTGTTGTAATTTGGCTGAAAATTTCGTTGAAATAAAACAAAATTTGTCAGATATTATCAAAAAAATAATTCTCTATAATTACTAAAATTACTGGAAAATATTCGAGAATTTTAAAAATCTACAAGCATTATAGCTAGAAAAAAACTAAACTTCCAGAAAAAAAATTTGAAGACAAGCTTTAGTTGGAAAATTCTAAAAAGCTGCAAGAATTATCGCTAGAATATTGAAGAAAATTCTAGTGTTCTAAAAGAACTAAAAGAACGCTTTAAAATTAGAAAGCGAATTCGCTGTAAAATGCAAAATATTTAAAAAGACGTCTTTAGAAAATTGTTGATGAAATCTGAAATCCGAAAGCTACAAAATATTATAAAAAAGGTTAGTAAATGCTGAAAATGTGGAAAATATATTTCCAAAATTTTTTTAGAAAGCTCGTGCAAACGATAAATGCTTTTAAATTATAGAAAATTGGATGAATTATTGCTGAAAATTTATATAGAAATTTTATAAAAACTTTATATCAACTGAAATAATTCATTATTTTTTACTTTAAGACTCTGGATATCAGAAGACATTTCTAAAAATATTGGTAAAATTGAAATGTTCAAAATTCTAGAAAACTACATTAGAAATTGCTAGAAATTTTAATAAGTAGTTTTAGATAAATTCTGAAAAATTCTAAATATATGGAGAAGTTTCTGAAAAAAATAGTCAAATATTATCGAAAAAAAAAGGATTAAAATTACAGAAATTGCTGGAAAATGTTCAAGGTTTTGAAGCTTTAGAAAAATGTTGAGAATTGTCTAGAAAACTTCAAGAATTATTGCTAACAAATTCTAAAACCCTCGAAGAAAATTCTAGTAATCATATCCTTGTAAATTCAAACTTATTATAAATTAAACCTATTAAAGGGGGTCGAGATAAAAAAAAACCATTGTCAATACTTGTCACGAAATTTTAACATTTGTTGGAATTAATTGTAACACGTCAAACAAACAAGTTTTCGAAATCCCTGTCAAAAAATGAATGCATTAAAATACTAAAAAAAAAAACAAAATAAGATATTACTAGTAAAATCTAGAAATTCTTAAGATAAATTCTGAAAATCGGGAAAATGAATTTCAGAAATAGGTAATTGTGGAGGCCTCTACTTTATGATACATTCTTATTAATAAATGATTGTAAATACCTTTTATTTAAGACACACTTTTATCTTTAATATATAGTTTGAAAATAACAGAAAATCTGTCGAAACTATAGTCACATTAAAGATAAAAGTTTGTGATAAATAAAAGGTATTTACAATCATTTATTCATTTCAGAAATGTCTGGCAAAAATTTAATGCTTCAACCATCAGGAAATCTTAAACGGGAATTGCTGAAAAATGTTATAAATTTTGAAAAGGAGAATAAGAAACTGCTGAAAAGTTTTAAAAATGCTAAAAATTTTAAAAATTGCGAATCACTAGGCAAAAGATTTCGTTGTTCCGTTTATAAAGTTTAAATAAAGATAAAGATAAAATGGATATATCAAGTATTAATCAATTAAAATCGAAACAAATTGAATTCTTTAAAAATCTGAATATCTGAAAGAGAAACTTCCAAAAATATTGATAAAATTTAACGCTTTAAAATTCTAGAAAACCAGATAAAAAATTTCTAGTTATTCTTAGAAATTTAGAAAAGTAGTTTAAGAAAAAATACTAAGAAATTCTAAATATCTGTTAGAGAAGTTTCTAAAAAATGTTTTATAATTCTCTTGCAATTTTACAGAAAATTTCTTTGAAATAAAACAAAATTTGCCAAATATTATCGAAAAGAAAAAGAATTCTTTATAATTACAAAAATTACTGGAAAATATTCGAAGTTTTGAAGCTTTAGAAAAATATTAGAGAATTATAAAAATCTGTAAACATTATAGCTAGAAAAAATCTAAAATTCCCGGAAAAAATTTTGAAAACAAGCTTTATTTGGAAAATTCTAAAAATCTGCAAGAATTATTGCTAAAAAATTGAAGAAAATTTTAAAAATCTAAAAGAACTAAAAGAACACTTTAAAATTAGAAAGCAAATTCGCTGAAAAATGCCAAATATTTAAATAGACGTCATTAGAAAATTGTTGATAAATTCTGAAAATCCGAAAGCTACAAAATATTATAAAAAGGTTTAGTAAAAGTAGAAAATATATTTCCAAAAATTTTCTAGAAAGCTCCCGCAAAAAATAAATGCTTTAAAATTATAGAAAATTGGATGAATTATTTTGTAGAGAAATTTTATAAAAACAACAAAAATCAACTAAAAAAATTCATTATTTTTTACTTTAAGATTCTGGATATCAGAAGAGACATTTCTAAAAATATTAGTAAAATTGAAAGGTTTAAATTTCTAGAAAACTACATTAGAAATTACTAGTAAAGGTAAATTTTTAGAAATTTTGAAAAGTAGTTTTAGATAAATACTGAAAAATTCTAAATATCTCAGAAAGCCTTCGACTCTGTGTGGCATAGAGGTTTGCTATATAAATGTAACTCCTTGTCCATCGCACTAAATCTCCTACTTCTAATCGACAACTTCCTTAACAACAGATCCCTCAATGTCAAAATAGGTAGTTCCCTCTTCCGTCCATTCATACCACAACAAGGTGTTCCACAAGGGTACCCTTTATCCCCACTCCTCTATAACATCTTTGTCCATGGCATATACAATCCTAATCCCAATTACTTCAATTCCACAGCATATTGTCTTCTGTTTGCTGATGATACAGCAATAATTGCACACAACAACACAATTCCTAAAGCCCTTAGTACATTGCAAGGACTGATCGACACTCTGCAACACTGGTTTGCCAAATGGAGAATAACCATCAATCCCAATAAATCCCACCTTTTCATTCCCTTCCATCGTGCATCCACATCTCCATTTGGTATTAACGTAAATAATACATATATTTCACCATCCGCAACCTGCAAGTATCTTGGAATTACCTTTGATCCTAAACTGTCCTTCAAACACCATTCCCAAACCCTTAAACTGAAAATCAAAAACAGAGCTCGACATTTCAGACACCTTACTTTCAAAAATCAAGGGATTTCCGCAAAAACTGCAGTAAATATCTACAAAATGATATGTCGACCTCTGTTAGACTATGCAGTAAACCTATGTTTACCTCGCATTCATTTACATATCTGGAGAAGTTTCTAAAAAAAAATAGTCAAATATTACCGAAAAAAAAAAGAATTACAACTACAGAAATGGCTCGAAAATTTTCAAGATTTTGAAGCTTTAGAAAAATGTTGAGAATTGTCTAGAAAACTGCAAGAATTATTGCTAAAAAATTCTAAAATCCTCGAAGAAAATTCTAGTAATCATATCCTTGTAAATTCAAACTTATTATTTTTATTTAAAAAATCTATTTTCGGTGGCAATTGAAACTAGGGTTACATAAGTCATATAGGAGTTAGTTAAAAGGATTATGTGGAGGATTGATGGGGTGGCGGTTTTTGGTTAATGTACGCTAGATAAATTGAATATTGTGGAAAGTATTGAAGGAGTTGGAAAAAAGGGCATTACTATATTCAAGTTTTTGATTTATGGTAATGCCTGGATATTTTTTGGAGGAAAAAGGAGAAGCAGTGATTTGGGATATGTAAGTATTATTTGAAAAATTATTGTTACGGTGATATAGAATTAGGAGCTGAGATTTATGAGAATTGATTTTAATTCGCCACTTTGCAAATCATTGTTGCAGGGAGTTAATAAGCTGCTGAATAGATTGTAGAGCTTTAGGCATGGTTGATGCCGCTTGGGGAGGGAAATGAGGCCTGCTACCCTAAGGGTGATAAGGGATTACAGGACCATCTCTACGGCAGCAACGGAGGTCCTAAAGTCGATCCCACCACTGGACCTAGCCCTGAATTGCCTTCAAGACAAGACTGTACAACCCGCTGCATCCGGGTAGTCCCAACTCTAGATGGTTTCGTATGACAGAATAGATGGTCGACCTCCACTACGGGTTTTTGGACGAGGCCATTAATCCCTGGGGTATGAGCTTAGGAGCTGGGATCTTACGACAATGACCATGAAGGATAATACCGGACAGGGGGTGCTGGGCGAAGAATGCTCATGCGATACCACCAGTACCTCAAGATAAAAGAGAGGACGTTTAGTGAATAAAACATCCCAAACAACTCTGGTCGAAGAAACGTGCATAACGCATTACTCTTCTCTCAAAAAAGGTATGGTGAATCCATGCAAAATTAACGCTATATCATCTGCAAATTATAGGAGATCTTTGGGGAGATTAAAGTAAAGAGGATCCGAATTGTAAATGTCGAAGCAGAAAATATTGTAGAAAAGTGGATATAAATTGTATCCTTGAGGTAGACCTTGTATAGGGTTAAAAAGAGGGGAGTAAGCGTTATTGACTTTGACTTTGGCTTTGATAAGTCGCTTTGATAGGAATTGCTTAATAATGAAAATAATATGGGTAGAAATTTTAAGGAGATAAAATTTGTAGACCTTGCATATTTATTCTAATGATGTAATAATACGTTGCAAAAATGATCCACAGAATTTATGCAATTTTTTTTTCCTTATACGAAGTACAGGAAAGAATTGTAACTACGATTTTTTTCCATTTTGGGTTCTCTAGATAATAAAACCATTTAAAAAAATCTGTTTGTGTGTCTGTCCATGGAAGGGGAATCTCAAAAAGCTGTAAAGATTTTGACTTTAAACTTACTTCCAACTTTGTTCAAAGATCTTAAATAGAGATCTTCTTGAGTATTTTCGCTCATCGCGAGTAGGTATTCAATTGGTAATTGATATTTTGTTTGCAAAATTTGAAAATGCAAATTTTACAAACAAAATATCAATTACTTTACAACTTTTATTGGAACAAGAGTTTCATATAATTATTAGTTTTCCAAAAATAATATTATAATCTATAATTTTGAATTCATCTAAGAGGCCTTAGGTGAGTGACGGCAACGCTTGGACTTACATATTTATTTTCTACTACTGTCTACTTTATTTGGTAATTGGTAGTGACTTACATGTTTTTTTCTGCTACTGTCTACTTTATTTGGATTTAATAGTGATTTTTTGAATAAAACGTAACAAAATGATATTATAAGTACCGTAATGGTCACATCACATGTTTCCACGTAATATGACTGATATTGACATTTAAGATCTTTACATTTTTACAGGACAAAGAGCATACTAAGCAATTGATCAAAATCTTTGGCCTAAATTTCAATACTCTAAAGGATTACGAATATGCAAAGAAAGAGAACTGCTCACGATGGTGAAAAACTGGATATTTCGGGCACATCTTCCGAAACAAAACAAAAATCGAATTGCTACGACTGATAATGGAAGAGAAAATAAAGAGAAAACGCGGAGTTTGAAGAAAGAAGTTTTCTTGGCTGTGAAACCTCCGACAATGATTCGGAATCAGGGATGCTCCTACATTGATACGACTTGCGCAAGATCGGGACGAGTATAAACTTATGGTCGCCAACCTCTGAGGGGAGGGAATCTACACGAGATGAGACCATGATAATCTTCATAATTAAGCTCCAATTTACTATAGAAAACAGATCACTTGTTGGTAATTATAAAGTTGATATACTTGATCAACTTTAGATTTTAAAGGATAAAAAGCTCGAAAGCTTCGGCCAAATTTTCATAATTTTGTGCACCTTAATGAGACATTGAGAGCAATTATGACACTAAAGCAAGACGAACTAAGAAGTTTTTTCGTGATATTCTTTAGCAATTTAATTCCACTGATTTACTGAACCCAGTATAAGAAAATGTTCAAAAATTTCTGGCCAATGTTGTTTGTTGAATACAAAGATGATTTAGATTACAAATCTTTGTAGGTAGACTTGAATAAATTTTCATTGCTTTAGGTGAAAGTTCAGACTCTCAATTACTAAGAGACAATTAAAAATTATACAATAAAACGCTGAAATTCTTAATGTCTTCTGATAGTCGTAACAATATAAAATACTATTAGAATTAAACACTTACATCTTCTTACTACCAACAAATAATTTCTATTTGGCAATTAATTGCCATTTGTTAAAAGTACAAATCTTAAAAAAATAGTGAAATAGGTTACAACCCTTTAATGTGTGTATTTTATAGGATAAAAAAGATAGTAAGCAATTTCTCAAAATCTGTGATAATTAATGGCCATTTGTGTAAAGTTGAAATTTAAAACTGCAGGATTTACTTTGAATATGTTTATTAATCTTTAGCTTTCATTCCAAAAAAAATAAATACATATGAATATACACAAATATAAAACAAAACGTACAAAAATTTTGACTGGATGAAGCTGGGCGGAGTTCGTGCAGCTGCGACGTTCTTCCACTCTAACCCTTGTATTGGTCCATGATAATGAGGGTGCAAATATCCTTTTGGACATCTTTATTCTTTTTTTAAATACTTGTATTTACATTTTGATCCCTTATGTATTCAAATTAGTTCAAATTAAATGAAATCAAACTATATTTTAAATTCGATGGGGTAAAACACTTGTTAGGTTGCGCATCATTTTTATTTTCAGTTCAGGCAACTGAAAATAAAAATAAATATTATGGAACAAGTGTTTTACCCCCATCGAATTTACGTATCTCGTTCCATCAAGAGTGTAGTTCTACCAGTATCAATTAAAATATATTTTGGTACATGCCTGTGACATAATATAAACTTATCGCGCTTACACCTACGAGTAAGAACACGTCAAAAAGATATAAAGAAGCTTAACTAAATGACAATACCTAGCCAGAAAGTTGGAGTTAGCTGAGTGACAAAAGAAGAACAACGAATTTAGGGCTAGTCATTGAAACTTTACATTTCAGCTTCTCTAAGGCTATTCTTTAACTTTATTTTAAATTAATAAAGAGAATGGTTGCGACCGTTACTACGTGGTAATCCATACTTACACTTTTCAGAGGTTCTGAAACTCTTTTGAGTGCCATTTCTGATTCTACAATTATTGAGGATTTGTCGGATTTGTTGGTAATAAATAGACTTTTTTTTCTGCTATTTTCAATTCAGTGTTGTTTTAAATTCTTTTAGCACCATGATGTCTCAGATTGAATTGAGGTAATTTATTAAAAAATGCTACTGCGCAATATGTTTGGGAATATGTGAGTGTTCTTTAACGTAAAGTTTAAATTTTCCTTTAGTATTGAAATTAAATATTAATTTTTGATACAAGTAAATTGCATAGAAAGTTAAGATGCCTTCCTTTCTAAAGAGGCCTCTGCAAGTTTCATTATGTTTCAAGATTGTTGCAAAGATTATCCATAGATTATGAGTAATGTCTTGGCATATCCTGGTAAAATATCGATACTAGTAGAGTCGATCTATTGGATCATCTTTACGTTATATAAAACAAAGAGCATACTAACAAACTGCTCAAAATTTTTGGCCAAACTTTCAACCCTAATAGAATTCTGAAAGCAATTATAATCTCATAACTAGACCAACTAAGAAAGGGAAATATTTTGTTAAGATATTATTACTAGTTAAATTGATCTATTTGATCATTTTTACATTTTATAAAACAGAGAGTATACTAAGCAATTATTAAAACATCTTGGGACCAAATTTCAAAATTTTGACACCCTAATAAATTTATATATTCCAATATGCTTACAACATATTCCAAAAATTGTAGAAAAAACCCATTAATGTCAACAATACAGCGTTCTTCCATTCGTACTAACACTTTTTTCTTTTCAATGAGAAACTTGCTTTATGAAGCTCTTCTCAGAATATTTCAACTTAGTTTTCGACAAACCCGGCATAATATATCCCTTCAAAAGGAATTTACACAAATATGAAATAAAATAAAATGAAATTCTGAATGCAATTGTAAATTTAAAACAGGACCAACTAAGGAATTTTGTTTCATATTTGATTCTTATTGGTCTTTGTAAATCAGGTAATAAATAAATATCGAATTTTGTTGTTTAGAGATTTGTTTTGGATAACAAGTATTTATGAGATATTATTTTAAAACTTGTAGAGGACAGTTAGACTTGTAATTGTTCGGAGTTTCGCGTTTATTCGATCAATTAAGTCACATAAGAAACAACAAGATTAAACTAAAAAAAACAGACTCTTCACTATGAAATGTATTGTCAAGGTTACTAGCACAAACAACATCTACTTATCGAAAACACATCTCTATTTCGTTCTTAATTCTAAAATATCTGATATCGTTACTTTTTAAGTTTAAATTTATTTGACTTTCATTACATTGTATAAGACAATGAGGAATTTGTTCAAAATCTGTAGCCAAAACTTCAAAAAAAGTTAATTAATTTAGTCTATTTGATCCATCAAGTCTATAAAAGAAATCGAAAAAGATTTATATTTAAATAATCACTTTAAAACTATTTGAATTATTAAGATTGAAAAACTTAAGGAGATTCAAGCAAGGAAAAAAAATTCATCCGCAGCAATTTAAAAATAATACACTCTACCTGGAATATTTTTTCAAGTAGGCTGCAAAAAATGAGCTACAGATTTTGAATATTTTAAGATGACTGATATCATTATTTATGAAGTCAAATTGTTTGATCATTTTACAGAAGAAAGAGCATACTGAGCATTTGGTCAAAACTTCAAAATTGTGATACCTTAATGAGGCACTGAAAGCAATATCCAAATGCAAGGCCAACTTTCCATGGAATTTTAAACCTATTGGACGTCTGAACTCAGTAAACTCTAGTAGAAAAAGAAAAGAAAAAGTCTGGCCAATGTTCTTTTCTAATTTGATATAGAGATGTTTTAGAACCCAAGTATTTGTAGGTAATTAATATTAGACGTCTTAACTTAGTAAATGATAATAGAACATTCTGGCCAGTTTGGAGTTTTAATGTATTTAATGTTTATAAAGCAATTTCTTTTTGAATAAAGAGTTTTTTTATCACAAATAGATATAGGCATTTAATCCCCTTTAGCCTCTAGTTACTAGGAGCTTCCAGTGTACTTAATTTATTGAGTGTATTAAATAAAGCATAATAAAATAATAATAATAACTTTCATGCTGACAAAACAGTTCAAAAATTATTTCTAAAAAGGAGACAAAAAAGTGTACAAAACTAAATATAGAAAATTTGAACCCTCAACATCATGGCAAAAGAAGGATATTTATCTGTAAGGTCGCATATGTTTTTGTTTTTGAAAATAGGTTATCAATTATTTAAAGTTTATCTGTGGTCCTGAAAGATGTTAATTTATCTATTATAGACGTTTAGATTACTAACAGACGTTAAATGATAAAGAGAGCTACTCATATAAAAATGCTTCTTATATTTCTAAAATAAACCATTGCTGCAATGATAATAATAAAATGTTTAAACATAGGTTTTCAGTATTTGAAAAACTATATATTGTCTTAGAAGACACTAGTTTATCTCTTGTCCAGAAGACATTAATATATTTGGATTGTTCATGGGAACCAGTTATTGACAAACTCAGAATGTTTATTGCTGCATCAATACCTGTTTACTATTATATTTCATAACAATAACATTATTAGTATATTTACTAAACACCATATATAATAGTAAACAATGAACGGATTACATTACAATACATAAAATGATAAAGAAACAAAAGAGCCCCTCATTAAAAATGCATCTTCGATTTGTATAACATACTGTTGCTTCTAGTAGCCAATGATAGTATTAAATTTTCTCAATCATTGGAAATTTATCTGTTGCCCTAAAAGACAATAACAAGTTTAAATTATTTTTTGCGACTACTTCAAAATGACGAAAAATTCTTGTACCTGTTTAAAAAAATATTCCCGGTGGTATTTATTTATTCATCAAACTTCCTTTAAAAACATAATTCAAAATCCATGAAACAGTAAATATAAACATAAAATTAATTTGGCCAGTAAACTGAAAAATGGAGTTAATTCTTGAAGAATGTTCTTCCACTCTAACCTGTAGATACTCTTCTTTAATGTTTCATCATAAAGGAACTCATCAATATATATTGAAGAAAATAAATGTGTATTTTTTTTTAATGAAGAGGTAAATTTAGCAAATAGTGTCACATTGATATTGTCAAAAAAGTTGATGATGATATTAAAATTTTGGAAGCTAGGTTTCCAATTATTGGAAAGTTTTTTTGTAATCCTAGAAGACATTGGCAAAGAAATTTTAGGCTACTCAGGAAGTTAATTGGTTTAGGTTAATTTTCAATCGTTGGAAACGCATCCCTATAAGGGATTCCTAAGCAGATAATCTAGTAGCATATAACAGTAATACAATTTTGGAAGGTACGTTCTCTATTGTTGGAAACTTATCTGTTATCCTAGAAGATACTCCTAAACAGAGCCTATTATTTGTTGATTGATTTGGGCTATGTAATTATATTATTTGGGGCTGTGTCCAGAATATAAACCAGGGTTTGGATAGAATCTGTTGTGAAGACTCTTGATGACTGGTTGGATTTCCGAATAGCATATATGGTAAAGTATTTTCTTATTTACTAGTTTCGTAAAATAATAACTTGGAATATGTTAGAAAGATTTAGATACAAATTTTAGAGATATATACTAACTATTACATTAAGTATACTTTTTGTAATTCCTTCACGTATTCCTACCCGATGATCAATGAGAGTCATCCCGCGCATTAATTCCCAATATTATCTAAATATTCAGCATCGGCACATCCCCGGGACGGCAAATTTAAATAATTCCAGAAATGTTTGGCCGGGGGGTGGGCGGCTTGGGGGTTTGGGCGGCAGGATCCGATGCACGTCGAAAACCGTGGCAAATGTAGTGTAATATTTCGGCTCCGATAAGTGCGATGAGAAATGCCGAAGGATTTTTGCAAGGGAATTGCCGGCGAATTGCTTTTATATTTCATTCTATCAACTCTGCCGGTGTGTTCCACTTTCCCGTAAATTTTATGCAATAAAACTGTAACAGTCTAATAAATCCCGGCGCTGCAACCGATGTCAATTCTGCAGCACGGATGCAAATGCGAAGAGCCGAAACGAATATCGCTCACGTCTTACACTTCAATTGCTCTAAATGTTACGAACGGCGGACTACAATATTTTATATTCTACCTTGGGATATGTGCGATGGACTTAATATATATAAAATGCATAGCATTTCAGTACAATGTCGAATGTAACGGGGCTTTGATACTTCACAATATGCGCTTCTATTCAGTCCGCACAGTCTGATTCCTTTTAAAGTCTTTCTATTTGGAATTGGAAGTATTTTAATAAATGTAGATATATATGACAGAAATTGTGCGAATTCTTCTTTTCAGATCAATAGAATCTTACTATAATATCACTTTAATGTTTCAGGTAGGAATTGAATACAATTTTATCATCAAATATGTTTCGATCTTTTTGGATCTCATCAGCGTAGCGTAGTTGGAGATTCACTTAGGAGGTATATAACTCTCCGGATTAACCATTGATATGGTTTTATCGTATCGACTTTTATTCTTGTTGATTCTTAAGGCTTCTTCTTAAGATTCACTTAGAAGGTATATAACTCTCCGGATTAACCATCGATATGGTTTTATCGTATCGACTTTTATTCTTGTTGATTCTTAAGGCTTCTAAAAGTACTTTTCTTTGTTGTTATTTTAACCAGATTTCAGATTTTTAGTGCTTGAAGTTTCAATCAATACCTCATCATTACCAAACTAGAATTAAATTAACAAAACGAGAAACACATATTTATACAGAAAGAACTAAGTCGGTATGTTTGTTAAGTAGGGCAATTTATGCACCTCGAAGAATTCTAGCAAGGCCATTTTAAAAAGATGCAAATGTTATAGGACTCTGCTGATAAAGGTAATTTTTGTGCTCTGTAATTCATCGAGTTTATTATATTGTATTAGAAATACCCATACTGTATTATTATAAATGAACCAGAGGATATAAATATACCTTACGTTCTAATTATACGTTATTACATCTAGAAACCTGGAATTAGAACTAACATTACACAGAAGTTCGTTGGCCACTATATATATATAAAGCCATTTCATTAAAGACTAATGAGAGACTATTGCCGTGAATAGTAAATTTCTACGCCTCGTTCAATTTAAAATCATTACGACGTGCAGAATTTTAACGGCGAACTTTTCGTTGACATTAAACCGGCGTTTTACGAGGTGCGATGTAATAATTCCAAAGTGCGGCAACTTTCACGTCTAAACCTTGCATGACGTTATTTCCACTGTTTATGCTTGAACTTTGCGCCACACTTACACGACGAACTTTCGCACAAAGACACTATTTTTAGGTGTACACATACACGTATATTTCTTTCAGTATCCTTTCAGTTATTCATAAATTCTACCGGTCGTAATATGTTGATGTTATGGTTTTCATGCATACGTGCAGCGAGTTGTACTTTATGCTGTTCTGAATATATTTCGTTCAATGTATGCTAATGTTGCGGATAATGAAGTCTTTAGTGTTTCTGTATGTGCATATATAATGAAGTTTTTAAATGTGCTGGGATTAATCATTACATTGAAATGGTCGGAAATTTTTAATATTCTACTCTTGATGAAACATGTTTAATGTTGCAATATTTTTTAGAATTTATATCATTCTTGAAAATTTGATGAACATGATCATGACTATACCATTATGACATAACAAAGAATTTAAATCCCCATTTGTGTGGCTTCATTATCATATATTGTTTTATATACTGGCCTATCTTTGGTAGAGCAGATTTGCTTATCTCGTCTATATATTTTGCTTAAAGGCAACTGAAGAAAATTTATTGTTCAAAAGATCAACAATAGGTCAAAGTTTGTGAACCCTATCGTGCCCTGGCTAATCACAAGGTATAAAAGAATCTTAAATCTTGAAGTGAATGAAACTTCTTATCATATCGAGTTTATTGATTACACCTACAGGTGTAAATATTAGTTCATCACTCCACATTGTCCTCATATTGGGCATGCTTACCAAAAAAAAAGTTCCATGTCATAAAAAGCAGTCGGTCGTTCTTATTGATATGAAAACAAAAATATTTGCTAGCAATGGCCAAAATATAGCCTGAATGGCAAGAATCGCTTGCTGATATGCATCGTCAGCTACAGGGAATAATATGTTGAGTGGAAGAACACTGCACTGTGAACTCCGCCTTAAGTCTTCCTGTTTAAATTTTAAATTTATTTTGAGTGTATTTTATTTTGTATCATTTTTTTAGTAAGACTTGTAAACCAAATAAACTATATCATGTTTTACATTCTTATCGTATTGTTATAATTATCACTGTTGGCAGTTCCCTATAATTGACCTTCAATCACATTGCTTGGATGTCCACACACTTTTAAGATTGTAGAATCCATGCCATAAAAATTGCAGAAAGAAAAATGTTGATTGCAGGTGGCCTTGATTTTGATTAAGTTAGCTAAAATTGTTCTTCATCATCAAACTCTTCATAGCTATAACAGAATCGGATAAAAGTCCCAATGAGTTTGATTTACAGCTTATTTTAATATTTTCTATAATTATTTCTTACACAATTTTTATCTGACTGCTTTAGGTTTTGAATAATATACAAAAACGACATTTTTTCTAAAGAAAGAAGTAAATTTTGTTTTAATAAGGTATCTTTCATTTGTGTTGTATAAAATTTGTAAAACTATTTTTATTTATAGAAAACCGAAGACAAAAACAATAAGGATTCATTTAGATAGGCGAAATTTTTCCTTAATTTACGTGAAGAATTAGATGTGAGTTATTTATCATATTAAGTGTATTGAGAAAAAGCTTCTCAGCGCGTCCAACAAAGAATAAAACCGTAAGTTTTAATTGCAACCTACGAAAACCTCACACTCATTTCTTTCTAAAAACTGTTGGATTGATATCTAAGGAACTTAATTCGTAGTTTTTTATTTAAATTTCTAATTTAAAACTAACTACGATCCTTTATTTCATGAAAGATATTTACTTTTCCTATAAGAAATACAGGATCGTAATATTTTAATTGATTATTGTTTTTAAACATTTTTCTGATTTTTTTTTTATATTTGTATTTAACTCTTTGTTTCTCATTTTTATTATATCTATCACTCTATTAAATCTAATCTCGACTACATTTCGACATTTTTGCATTAACCTAGCGTACTCTTGACCTACCCTAACACGTTATATATTAGCCTAGCGTACGGTTTATTTATTAGGATAGGTCAGGATAACGCTAAGTCAATAAAATGTGTGTTGCGGTAGGTCAAGAGTACGCTCGGCGAATGAATAATATATTTTTGTCGGGGTTAATATGGAATTTATTAGGTTAGGTCAAGAGTACGTCAGATTAATACAAAACGAATTGAGGTAGGTCAAGAGTACGCTAGGTTTGTATAAAATTTTTCGAGATTTTAAAAGTTGATCAAATCCAAAAGGGCAGGGGATTTTATAAACACGATAAATTTAATGATAAAAATGGTTTAAGACGTAAAATATTATTCCTAATTAAACTATTAATGTTACTTTCTGTACCTACCGTAGATGCTAATTATATAAAAATATAGAAACAAACTAGTTATCTCTTTATTAGTAAATTCCAACTAAGCAAATTATTTTATCTAACAGATCACATCACAAAAGCGTAATAATAAATGTTTACTTGAATAAAAATTGTACACAATGAAAAATTAATGAAAGTTTACATGAAGCAAACGTAGAAAACCAAACTTACAATAATGATAATATGAAAAACTCTTATCTATTAGAAAATTAATAATGTGACTACGAAGATTAAAAAATAAATTCATTTAAACAAATTAATGTAATGAAAAGTATTAATAAATACTTTTAGCGCTACAAATATTTTACCACATTCCAAATTATTGGATATGGACATAAATGTGCCAGGAATGGCCAAATATTGCGCAAATAATAAAAATACTTTGCTGATAGAAAATTGTATCATATGAAGGAAGTAGAATAACACTTCTTATACTCCTTTAAGATGATAGAAATCTCTATCTCTGAATCTCTTAGTGGAAGAACACATGGTGGACTCCAACCTAAATTTTTGTAGTTATTAATGTATGTCTTCCAGTTTTTATATGTATCTAATATTAATAAAACTTTTTAAAGTAAAATTTATATATTAAAGCATAAACTCTTTTTCTCTTCCACCACTTTTAAATCTCGAAACGAGAATATTATTACGAGCTAGTAGGAAATTGAAATACATCTGCTTATTCCCGAACAACTCAACGAAAATATCATGTGCAAACAGCAAAAAATACAGTTTATTCAATTTACTTATATACCAATCTTTGAAGAGACCTTAGACAGCAAATCATTTTTTTTTTTGACAATGTCAAAGTGAGGAGATTTACTAAATGTCCTCCTGTATTAGAAGAAATAAGGTTTATTTTGCTTGAAAATAAATATCCAAGGCTGAGTTCGTGTATGAAGAAACAATGGAGGAAAGGACCTACAGGTTAGAGTGGAAGAACATTTTTCAAGAGTGATCTCCGCCATTCAGCAAGCTGCCGAAATAGTTTGTATAATTTTGTTTGATTTAATTTTAGAATTACAAGCACTAATAAATTATATAAACTATAGTGTATTGTGCCTAAGGAAGCATTGGCTCAATTTTAATAACGGCAATTATTTCTAATGGAAAATTCACATGCAAGGAAGTGTAATGATGTAAATTCGATACTTGTTCTGCTACATTATTGATGGAACCAAATTAACAAGTGTATTACTTGTGTCAATATGTGTAATGACGTGTTAGGCAAAATACTCTATAGCACGCATCTTCAATTTCAAAATGTATGCAAGTGTGTGGAATTGCTTTACCTGATTTAAATGTGATAATACTCAACACTTATAGAAGCTCATTTGGCAAGTTTAATGTATTTATTGAAGCTCTTAATCAGACCTTGTTACAAATTGATTATATAAGATTTAATATAACAATATGCGGCGATTTTAACGTTAATTTTTATTTCGAGCGATAAGAAAGTTTACTAACTGCAAAACTGTTGAAATAGTTTTAATCTGTATCAAACTGTGGACTCCCCAATACGTAACAAATTTTCACTAACTCTGATCTACATTATGTAAAAATATTATCGATATCGGTTTCTTTCTCGGGCCATAATAGTATTTATTTTAGTTGAGATATCAAATAGTTTCTCATAAAAGTCTGAACAACTACTAAATCAACATATGCTACCGCAAGGGTCTGCGCTAGGTCCTATATTTATTTGTTTTGAAATGTATTTTTTGAGAAAGATGTACAAAGAATGAATAAACATAAACATAAACATATATTATACTTAATATTCAGTAATGATTTTGTTGAATATGTTGATAAAGTAAATGTTGTACTATTTGCGGACGACACTAATTTAGTTACTTCATCAAAAACATGAAACCACTTATTAGCCTTGAATTTTTATTTATTTATTTATATATTTGTTACTTTAAGAATATAATTCAAAATCCAAAAAAAAGTTAACAAAACCATGCAAATAATTTCGTCAGCAAGCTGAAAGGCAGCGATGCTCAGAGCAGTCACATGATTTAACAGTAATAAATTAAGTCTAAACCTGAACAAGACCATTTTGTACTGTATCAAAAAAAAAAAAACAATTTTTTTCCCGAGAAACTTACGCTGGAATGTTTAAACAAAAGTAATAAGAACTGTTTATTTTTCACTTCTTCATACACATATAAAATATGGGATCTTGATTTGGGATTATTATTTTCTTAGGAATATTGTTATATTTCTACGATTATTCATAAATTATTTGTGTACTTTTGTATTTATTATTATTAAAATGTTTTGTAATAAAACCCTTTAAATATTCATTTTCTAAGAAACGTTTTTCTATCATTCTGTTATTTTCCCTTTATAATACATCAGTGTGTTTTTTATTTAAATTTATTTTAATTCAACCCTTACATTATTCAATTCTCGAGCAAAACATTTCGGTTCCTTGTTGTTATTAATATTTATGCAAATCGTATTATTTATTATTCTAAAACGTAACTTTCAAATGTTTATATCTACTAATCCATGCTTTATCTTTTAATGTTTTACGAGCATAATATCAGCCATTACTTCAAAAATTAATACTTTAATGTTTTAAAATCAAATATCTATCATTAAAAACAAGTGAAAATAAATATTAGTTTTCTTTGCGACACATTTTGAAAAGTTATTTCTGACAAAGTTTCAATATTAAGAAGCCAAATGCTTCGTCAAGTTCTCTACGAGGAATTAAATTAATTTCTTATGATTTCTACAACCCTAAGAACACTTAAAATGTTTGCTAATTAAAATTAAAAATTTTGAACTGTTCTAAAAATTTCGTACAATAATTATTCACTGAGTAAAATCCTTACAGTGAAACATATTTATTCATACAGACTTATCAAATACACAAGTAATTTCCTGTAGTAATTAATTAATTATTAACACTACTTAATAAATGAGTGTATATTTTTTAATATTTACTTGATTTAAATCATTAATGAATAAATAAGTCAATAAGTTTTTAATATCTGATCAAATTTTCAATTTACTGTAATTAAGCTTCACTTTTACAAACTTCTCCCTTTTAACAATTTTAGCAAAAGTAAAATATGAAATATTAAAAGAGTGTAACGTAACAAGTTACTTTTTCTTTTTTAACCCTTCTAACAAATGCATATGAATATTTTTATATTAATAATATTTATCTTTCTGAAGGATGATTATAATTGAAATGTTTCTGCGTTCATTATTTATTTTTGAAAATCTTTAACAAACAAAAAAACAGTGTTTCTTTTAAACTCTTTCTAAGCTATTTAAAAAAATGAACCACACTATTATCAGGAATTTCTTGTTGGTACTATTAATCCATAACAATTTTAGGGGAATTAGTAGGGATTATTGTCATGAACTTTTGGGGAATATAATCAAAATTATATCCTTCTTACCTTAACGACTAATGTTTTATGACACTTTATAAAAAGAATATCAATTAACCCTTAGAAATAAAAATTGAAGAGGCCACAGTGTGGCGAAACAATTGTAATGAGCTAAAAAAATAAAAATCAACCACTTATTATCAATTAGATATAATAAGAATAGATAACTTTACACCTGATAAAAAATCAATTCTTTACAGTTATTAAGTCAGTTTTATAAGTCTTATACCCACTATTAGTTTAATGTGCTTTGTAATTTTACTTACTATTATTTGCTTATTTTGAACTAAAATCTAATTCGTAGGAGAAATTTTAACCAATTAATTGGCCACATTTATCTGAAATATGTCTTTTTTTCTAATTCCAAATTGTATTAGTCGTAAACAGGAGTTTTGAACTTTCTGTATACTAAAAATGGTAATTTTATCTAGACTTGCATTGTAAACAACATCAAAAAAATAAATAAAAGAATTTTTGTTAAAATAAATGATTCGAAAGTTGTTATTTAAATAATAATAATTTCAAAAAGAAATAGCTGACAAATTCTAGAAACCATTTCTTGAAAAAAACTGTTGCAATTATTATAAGATAGCATTTTTTCTGTACTTTATTCTTTCTCTCTATCTCACTTTTACTTTGTCTTTAGACAAATTAATGTAATATTGATTACAAATTTTATTATTATTTATAGAATTTGGAAGACAAATTAATGAAACATTCTCCTGATGAAAAATCTTACGATTTTAAAGACAAATTCTAGAAATCATTAACAAACTGTTACAAAATTCTAGCATAACTAAAGAATCTGTAAAATTTTAGAAAAATTGAAGTAAAATGACTGGGAATATTCTTGGAATCTGAACGTTACGGCTGAAAAATTCTATAACTCATAAGAAGAGTCTAAAATTGTAGAAAAATAAAGGAAAAAGTATTGAAAAATTCAATTTAGAAGAAAAAAATGCTTGAAAATTCTAATAGAAAGTTTCTGGAGATCTTTGAAGAAAGCCCACATAATTTAATTACAAACAAAAGGATTAATGTATTACAAAATAGCCCCTTTGTGATTTTACTTAAAAAATTCTATTAGATAAATGATTCGTAAATTATTATTTAAATCTCATCACTTGAAATAGAAATAGATGGCGAATTATAACAGTCAAAGCAAAACATTTCTTGAAATTCTAAATATTGAGAAAAAATTCTTAAACAATCGAGAAAAAACTGTCGCAACTATGATGAGCATAATAGTATTTTTTTCTCCTTTTTACTCTTTCTCTCTGTTTAGAAAAAGCAATGCAATATTGCTTAAAAATTGTATTATTAAAAAACGCTTACTTTGTTGATATAACACTTTATTTTTAAGTGACACGAGTTTCGATCATTAACTGATCATTTTCAAACTTAGATCTCGAGTCACTTAAAAATAAAATAATATATTGTTTAATTTTCCAAGAGGTATCACGAAGTAAACGCCTCAACCATTAATCAAGTATGTATTATTATTATTTATAGAATATCGATTTTAGAGAAATTAATGAAACATTCCCCTGACGAAAATTTTAAAGAGAAATTCTAGAAATCAATGAAAGACAGTTGAAAAATTCTAACATAACTAAAAAATTTCTGTAAAATTCTAGAAGAATTAAAGTAAACAGAAACGAAAATCTCTGTAAAATTGTAGAAATACGGAGAGAAAATAGTAAAAATATTCTAGGAATTTGAACGATACGGTTAATAAGATTCTAAAACTAATAAGAAATGTCTAAATTTGTAGAGAAATAAAGAAAACAATACTAAGAAATTCTAAACCTCTTGAAAAAAGTTAGTCCAATTTATAAAAGAAAATTCTCGAATATTCTAAAAGAAAGTTTCTAGAGTCCTTTAAAGGAAGTCTTCACAATTTAAAAGAGAAAATTTCAAAGTTTGAAAATCTAAGCAAAAAATTCTAGAAATTGAAGAAAACATGCTAGAAAATTTTAATTTTTTTATTCTAAATACCTATTTATATATTAACTGATGAGGCTGTTATATGTTGAAAATTCATATTCACTTGTTAAGCTGTTGAAGTAAAACAAATACCTATTTATAGAGTTTTGAATTTAGAGAAATTAATGAAACATTCCCCTGATGAAAATTTTAAAGAGAAATATTAGAAATCAATAAATAACAGTTCTTTTCTACAACAAAAATTTTCTGCAAAATTCTAGAAGAATTAAAGTAAACGAAATCGAAAATTTCCCTAAAATTGTAGAAATATGGAGAGAAAATGATGGAAATATTCTAAGAATCTGAACAATATGGTTAAAAAAATTCTAAAACTAATAAAAAAAGTCAAAATTTATAGAAAAATATAGGAAATAATACTCAACAATTCTAAACCTCTTGAAAAAAAAAATATAAGAGAAAATGCTAGTATATTCTAAAAGAAATGCTGGCAAAGTTTAAAAATCTTATTAAAACATTTATAGAAATTGGGCAAAAAATGTTAGAAAATTTTAAAGAAAATAATGACATTTATTCCTTCTACCTCTTACTCCCTCTCTCTATCTAAAAAAATAAATATAATATTTCTAGCAATTTTAGAAAATGGAAGAGAAATTAATCAAAAAATCCCCCCGATGAAAATTCTTACGATTTTAAAGAGAAAATGCTGGTAAAATAGAAATCCAATTGACAAACTATTGAAACATTCCAGAAATTCAAAAAAATTGTGTAAAATTTTTGAAAACTCAAAGTAAAATAACACTGAAAGAAACGGTTGAAAAATTCCGGAATTCCTAAAGGAAGAATTGTATTGTAGATAAATAAACGATAAAGTACTGAAAAATTCTAAAACCACTGAAAAATATTTTTGCAATTTAGAGGAGAAAATTTATTTATTTATTACAAAATCAATAAATAATGAACAAATTAAAATGTAATAATCTAAATTAAATTTATTTATTTATATTGTTAATGTAAGAAGCTTCTACTTCGTTATACATGTTTGAATAATTAATAAAACACTTCATATAGAGTGTTATACAAACAAAGTTTAAGTGTTTTATTAATTATTTATTTATTACAAAATTAATAAATAATGAACAAATTAAAATGTAATAATCTAAATTAATCGCCAATCCATCAACAAATGCACGAAAATTCTAAATAAGGTTCTTGAGAACTTCGATGAAAGTTCTCACAATTTGATAGAAATAATGCTGGCAAATTTTAGAAATCTAATCAAAATATTTCTAGAATTTTTTTTAAAAATTAGTAATTCTAAAGCCATCGAGAAACTTTTTGTAGTTTTAGAAAGAATAATAGAAATTCTCTCTCCAATTCTCTCTCTCTTTCTCTAGGAAAATAAAAGTAATATTAATTGAACCACTAAGTAAATTTTAATATTGAAAGGATAATTAATAGAAAATTTTAAAATCCTTAAAGTAAACTTCTGTTTATGTAAAATTGTAGAAATATGAAGGAAAAATTGGTATCATAAATTTTAAAATATTTTACCAATTTTTCCTTCATATTTCTACAATTTTATATTAACTATTCACGTGTTTTAACAATCTGTTTCCATATTTCTACAATTTTCGTTCACTTTAAAATCGTAGAAATTTATTTTCAGCATTTAAAAATTTTCTATTAATTATCCTTTCAAATTCTTAAAATCACATATCTAAGTCAATTGTTAGGCCTAGTTTACGTGTACAGTTTACGGCAGGTGCTGTCTCACTGATATTTCTTGGACCAAAAAATATTGCTGCTGTTTTTTATTGATGATGTGTAAATAATGTCAGAATGTGAGATTAGTTTGTAAATATCATCATTTATATTTCAGTTTGCTGTATCAACATTATAAAGAAAAAACAGATTCAATCACAAACTGTTGAAAATAACTTTAAAAAAATATGTAAAATTCTAGAAGAATTGAAGTGAAATGGATTGAAAATCTCAATGAAATTGAAGAAATGTGTAGAGTAAATGGTGAAAATATTCTTTATATCTTAACGATACGTTTGAAAAAATCTGAAACTCATAAGAAGTCTAAAATTGTAAAAAAATAAGGGAAACAATTTTAAACCTCTTGAGAAAAGCATAATGATGGTTGCGACCGTTACTATGTGGTAATTTATAATAAACTCTGAATAAAAACATAGTTAGCATTTTATTCAGTGTTCTCTTGAAAAAAGTTAGCGTGAGATTAGTAAGAGATTTGAAATGACATTATTTATATTTCAGTTTGCTGTATCAACATCATAAAAATTGGGTATCATCTGCATATAGGCTACAAATATAAAATTTTAAAATTGATTATGAGAAGTATATAATAAATTAGTTAAGAATTGACCCTTGAGGGACATCCGCAGTAACTTTTAAAAAACAAGATTTTAACTTAACTTCTATTCGGTAATTTTATGTACAACCGCAAACAACAAATTGCGATAGATTTGTTGTTTGCGGTTATATATAAAATTAACGAATAGATAAATTGCGTTTGACTCAAATCCAAAATATATATACTTTAGTTTGACTAACAGAATATCATGGTTAATTGTAGCAAAAGCATTGCTTTTCTCTACTAATATTAAGCTTGATAGCTTGAATTTATCAGTGGTAGTGAAAATGTTATCAACGACATTTAATAAAGCGGTTACACATGTGTCTTTTCTATCTAAAATATGATTGATTAATCGGTAAAATACTTTTAGATTCTACATAGGTAGTTAAATCTTCCTTAATGATGTTTTCTAAAAATTTCATTAAGATAGAGAGTAAGTTCACCTACGTCGTATCAGTGTACTGTCTATCTTATTAAAAATCCTAGAAAGCATCATTAAGAAACATTAGAGCGTTATCTTTTTTTGGTACTAAAATAACGGACGTTAACTTCCGTGCATAAGGAAAAGTAGATGTTCAATACAATAAATAATAAAGTGTGCTATCAACAAAGAAAACGTTTTCGTTTAATTTTTCAATACAACAGTTTATAATATGTGTAATATATGGAATCATTTCTAGGCAACACATTTTAATCATGATTCTATTGCATTATTTTTTACAGAAAAGGGCAGCTTTCCAATTATGTGATTATCTATTAGCTAGACATTAATTCTATCTGTAACGTTAGGATGTACATTATCTGCATAAAAACGTATTCAGATGAATATTAGCTGCGGGTTTTTTTTAGAATTAATTGGTAAAGAATTAACAGAATTTACATATTTTAAATTAGAAGGAAAATTGCGGATTTCATGGTTGACTTTAAATACTTCCAGATGTGCGTCGGATTCTTTTTTATCATAAAATTAAGATATGCCTTTTTTCACGTGCAACTGCTGATTTGTTTTAAGTTTTGATAATGGCACGTTGAGTTGTCGAAACTATAGTCAAAAAAAATAAAATTGTGTTGTACAAACAAAGTTACAAAGTGTTAAATAAAAACACTTTATAACTTTGTTTGTACAACACTATTTTTTTTTGTTGACTATAGTTTCGGCCATTAACGTGCCTTTATCAAAACTTTAAAAAAATCAGCAATTGCACGTGAAATAAGGCATATCTTAACTCAACATTTATAACGAAGTAGAAGGCGCAAAAATCAGTAATAATTACTGAATTATAAATGTTACGCTTGTTTTTATATAAGTTACAATAACAACAATTTCTGGTGTGCTTAAATTTTTGTAGTCATTGTGTCGATCTTTTATCATATTTATTGTTTTTTTTCAGTTATACATTATGATATCAATGGTGCATGGACATGAAAGAGTTTCAATAAATTGTCAATAAGAGAAAGACCTCTTGTCGATAGACTTTTGACAAACTAACTCACTATAACATCATTCATTATTAATTATTTAAATGTAAATATGTATACAGTTTGTCATGTCAATTAAAATGTGCATTATTATTACCATTAAAATAAATAAAACATATGGTATGTAAGTCATTAAGAAACAGTTTTTTTAATCAATATTATTCATTTTGCAGTATCTTAGAAATTTATTTGATTTATAGGTGGTAACCAGCATCGTTTCCATTGTAATATTGACATCATCAATACATTAAGGCTCTTTTTTAAACCTTGTTATTAATTCTTAAATTTCTAAATAAAGAAAACACTTAACTTTTTTATACCACTTATATTTTTATTTCTCGTGACTAGTTTCAATTACAAGGTAATCATTATCAAACTGATCGTTCTGATCGTTCCTTATGATGACATATTATAATAAAATTTGAAAATAATCCCCATTCAATTTAAACTTGACTGTATCGGCACTGAAAATTTTTCGGACAGTATATCAAATCATGGTTGTAATATCATTTATTTTGATCACGCCTGTTTCATTAATATTAATACTTTTTATTGAAGGCAATGATCAAATCAATTAGTGACTCTAGTGGGTTCGTCAATTAATTGATGAAAACCATAAGTAATTAAAAAATTATGCATAATATAAATGTGAAAAGCAGTAACAATTAAACAAATGTTTTACGTCTGCATTTATTGAATATACCATTTATAATAATTATTAAATTAAGGTTAAAATTATAATCACAGTTAGTAATTCACTGAGTTTTCCAATTTTCCATGTGTTTTTTTATTTAAATTTATTTGAATACAACCCTTAAATTATTCAATTTTCGTTTGTTGTTGTTATCAATATTTATGCAAATCGTATTATTTGTTATTCTAAACCGTAACTTTCAAATTTATTATGTCTGCTGAAATATGGTAATTTTGTTTTATCGCTAAATTAAAAAATGCTGATTTTATTAGAAAGAAAACATTTTTATTCATACAGATTTATTATATCCACACAGATAATTTCTTTAATCACGTTTAAATAAAATTTGAAATGCTTTATTACATATATGAGCTTGTATCTATATATTACCTTTTCCCTTGCATTTATTTCTATTTACACTTATTTATTTATTTATTTATTCAGTACTTTGGTCTTCTTTCACTAAAGAATACACTGAATAAAGTAATGTTAATAACTTGCTAATAAAAATAATTCCAGGAAAAATGGTGACTTATTTGAATATTTAATATAAATACAAACTCATATATGCAATAAAACAGTTTAAATTTTATTTTACCATTCTATGTCATTTAAATATTTTAATATTAAGATAACGACAATGTCTGATTTTCAAATTTGTTTTATTTTAAAAATTACATATGTTTCGCCACACTGTGTACTTTTTCAGGTAAAGAAAATTTAAAATAGAACAAATTTGAAAATCAGTCATTGTCGTTATCTTAATATTGAAAATGATTTTCAACGCCTAAGTACCATTAATCAATTAAAATATATTAGTTTAAGACAGAATTAGTTATTCGTTAGGCTGAAAGGCCTTGGGTCGATGGCTAATAAAAAGAAACATAGGTAATTAATAATGTTTCACCACGAGGTAAATGAGAAAATCATTCATGAAATAAACAGTAACATTATAACTGTTATATTGTATTATTGGAATACTGTCTTCAATAAAGATATTTATTTCTCTCTATTTATTCATATATTAATTTTAAACACATAAAATTCTAAAATTATGTTTTATCTTTTTCTATTTTATCTATTAATGAATTGCTTTTTTATAGTTGTAACTGCAGGATGATTCTCTTTGATTACACATTAAATAAATATTAGAATTTCTAAATTTTTAATTAATGCAAAATTGACAAAAACTGAATTTAAAATGTGGACTTAGAATGAGAGAATTCGTTTTTGCGAACGTGACAATTGTAAAGAAATAAGATTAAAAATTTTTAATTTTTCAATTGTGCAGAAGTTCTGTTCCTTGTTGTTATCAATATTTATGTAAATCATTTAATTTGGTATTATAAAAATAACTTTTAATAAATGTATTATGTGTACTAATGCATGTTAATTTTGTTTTATCACCAAACTGAAAAAATACTGATAATTTAAGAAAAAAGCACTTTTATTCATACAAATGTATTATTTTTATTCAGTAATGTTAACAAGCCTCACACGGTAAAAACAATTATCTGTGTATATTTAAAAGATAATTTTACTTATCATCTGAATGTTGTTAACATTACTGCATAAAAATAATAAATTTGTATGAATAAAATTGCTTTTTTCGTAAATTATCAGTATTTTTTTGGAGAATAAAATTTTTTATTTCAATAAGCAATTATTAAAAATCATTTGGTTTGTTTTACTGAATTTTACATATTGACTCGACTACATTCGCTTGTCACAGCATTTTCAAGAGTAATTATTAGAAGAAAACCGGTGATATTTATTTATATTTTATTATTAAAAAATATTAATTTGATTTGGAATTAATTATTGACTTTTTTTAAAATATATAACATAAATACAAATTCATTAATGAAATAAAAACAATAACTATTTTCTTTATAACGATTTATATATTAAAATTTAGTTTTAGCCACAATTCAGTTAAAAACACATAAAACATTACTTTAGCATTGTGTGCTGAATATAGAATAATAAAATAACATTTTATGAATTTTTATTTCATATATGAATTTGTGCTCATATGTATACACCGTAATTGCAGGATTATTCAAGAATTTTTTAAATAAACATTAAATTAAAATTAGAAAATTATGTATAATGTACATACAGAAATAGGAAACGATAAAAAAATTGAATCACGTCTGTACGTATTGAATTTAATGAATAAATTAATGTTGATATTATAATCACAGTAATTTCAATTTTAATAAGTTATTTTCCAGATAATAGGCGAAAATTTCATGAATTTGTTACAGAAATTCATATATAAAATAATATTAATAACTTTTTTGCCAAATTATATATTCAATTTTAGTTTAAACCACAACTTTATTATCCTTCTAATAAATAAAAACACATCAAACATTAGGTGATATATATAATAATAAAATAATATTTAACTGTTTTATTTCTTATATAAATTCGCATTCATATTATACACTTCCTTTTAATTTTAATTGGATGATTATTCAAGATTTTTTATTTGCATAAACATTGAATTGTAATGTGTAATATGAATATGGAGAACAAAAACAATAAAAAAACTTGCTCTGCGTATTTTTTTTATTGAATATGATTAATAATTTATGGTTAAAACTTCCAGGTATTCCAGGTCAACATTTATTTATTTGGAAAATATATTATTATATTATATGAATAAATGAATAACAATAATAAAAAAAGTCTGCATCACTTTTTGTTGAAAATTTCAACTTGTATATATTTTTGTAAGTAATAAGTTATGGTTAAAAACATAAATCACAGTAATTTTCAATATTAAGGTATTCTAGGTTAAAATTGCAACTTTTATTTATTTGGAATATATATTATATCTATAAAGAACAATAATAAAAATTTCTATTTCTACATCACTTTTTTTCTAAATGTGGATGTCTCACCTTGTGCATGGGTGTACCCCAAAAGTCGTTATAGAATACATTAACCAGAGGTGTATGCGGTCTTAAATCTCTGTTATCTTTGATAGCACTAATATCGTCGAACACAAAACCACAATAACAGCTATTGTGGTAGCAGACAACACACGTCAGCACCACAATAGTACCAAGGGCATGTTTCAGTGCCATAATTTTTTTCTCTCTCAAAATTCGTTTTCGCACATCAATCACAAGAAAAACAACTCGGGTACGATTAGAGACACTCCCATCTGGGTCAAGTTTTTTTTTTATTATTTTTTAAATGTATTAATTTATTTATTAATTTTTAGTGATTACATATTTAAGCGAACCACCGTGTTTGTTTAAACCATTAACGTCTTTTAAGTTGAGCCCAATTACCGAACCAGCGACCCTTAAAAAACGCAATGTGGCCAACAGAGCACGTTTAACCCCGCGGTCCGTTCGCATTTAACATCCAGCGGAGGAATATATTTAATCGTTACGTTTTAGTTCACTGTGACTCCGTGTGGACAATGATCTGGTCGACACGTTTATGCAAACGGACTAAATCCTACGTATGGCAGAATCGTGACTGACCTAACAGCACGTCTTTACACACGGTATTATTCGAGAATACTGAACTAAAACAGGCATCTTCTAGCTAGAATGCTGCCATACTGCGTCTGTGCGTCACGTGACCCTGTTTTGCTGGTGGCAAGCGCTCAGGCGCAGACCGACATCATTCGATATTATTCGGTCCTTGTCTCCCTGTTTCTGTTTTCTCTATTTGTGTTTGCCGGAGTATGAGTGGGCGATTATTTTAATTTCCAAAACTCAGACACCATAGTATTTCCATTTAATCGCCCCCCGGCAAAAATCAAGCCACCCTACTAACTGCATTCGTATTGTCATTTGCATATAGACATACATCCGGACCCCACTTACTGCTAAACAAGGGGTTGCTCTCATTGTTACATCTAAACCCTAATATAATCTGAAAAATAAATTACCACCACGGGATAATTGATGTTTTAATATTGATTTATATCTTGTACTTCACAGGCCGTTGCCCCCGTCACTCCTCACATTAATAATGCCGGTTTGTTTAAGCGCACCTTAAGATTGCGTTTCATTTCCATTGCGTTCATCTTTTCCACACTCGCCTTTGAGATACAATTAATTACGCTTCACAGTATCGGGGGCGATCGTCTAAATTAAGCTTAGTTGCAGTATTTGTGTCACAAGTCTACACGCCTGAAGGATCAAGCGATCGATGCCCAGTTAGGCAGAGCTTTGCGATTACAATTACTACTAATTTATTTATAGAATGTTACTTAAGGTTATGTCGATCGCAGTAGCCTGTTGCTTAAAGATATAAATATAAGAATAATTTTATATTGAAAATACGTACTAATAAAAAGAAAAAAAAATAGTACAGATTTATATAAAATCGTTCACTTTAAACATAGGCCTTGGTTAATACACGAAAAAATTTGTTGAATGGCTACACAGTCACATTTAATCTTCTTTTGGATATCTGTAGTGGTTGATTATGCAAACTAAATAGCAAAAGATTCTTCTTCACCTATATCTAATTTAGTTACAACTTTTTCAAAATAATCTTCATTAAAGGAAGCGATTCTAACTTATTTAATCTTTCATAATAATGGTAGTCATTTCATTCACATGGAGGTCCGGACTGGATTTACGACGGTTAGAATTAATTTTAGAATTATTATTAAAAGTGATTTACGGACTTAATTTGTTTCAATACCATATTGGTATAACAGAGTCATTGTACAAAAATAGATATAACATTAGACCTAAAATTAAACATAAAAATTCATTTAAAATCAAATATGTATAAATAAGTAGAATATATCTAGATTATTTTTACAATTTATAATTTTTTCAGTTGGCTTTATAGTTTTTGGGGTTTTTGGTGTTAAGCTAACATATTTTTCCGGAAAACATACATTTATTAACTGATTGAAAATGTCGCTAAATAAGGTCCACTGTGAGTTTACTGTTAATTTCTGCATATTTGCATTGCTAAATCTTCTCATTAATTTCTCATTAACTTGTGGCTCGCATTTTATTGAAATTTTAATTGTTTGGCCAAGATGATCTGAAACACGCATATTTATGATATCTCTTTCACCGGCCCATGTTTGATTTATAAACATATTGTCTATGCAGGTTTCTGATGTGTTTGTTATTCTAAATAGTAGGTTCATTGAAAAGTTGTCTGAATCCAAAGCTATTTATAAGTTGAATACATTTAGCTTCAAGTTAGATTGATTTAAAAAAAATAATATTAAAATTACCGGCAATTATTGTTAATTTATTATTATTGCACACAATTATTAGCAGTTGTTCCAGTAATATTAGGAAATCATCAATGCAGCCACTGGGTGGTCTATATACAGGGTCCTGCAACAGTGCGTCAGGCTTTCCTAGCGCCTTTCTCGTAAGAGATAGAAAAAAATGTTTCGTATAAAAATTTATTGATTTAAAAATCTCTATGCCGTAAAATTATTTTCAAATATACAGGGTGTCCCAATTTTGCGGTATAACAAAAGAAAACATTTTTTTAATGGAACACCCTGTATATTATTTCATTTTCTAATTTGGATAATATTTTATAACTTGAACCTTTTTTTGGTTTTTAATTTCGATATGGCATTTCCGAGATATTGACGTTTTTCTGGAAAAAAAATGTAAAACAACGGAGGTTCACAAAAAAAATAATTTTCTTTTTCCTATGGTTAGTCATAAGTACTGTTTATGTACCAGTATTAAAAATTTTCACTTTGGAGGAACCCTGCCTTTGAATCAGACACGCCATTTTCTAAAATTTCAAAATGTCGTAACTCTTTTTTTTAATGGAATCATATATTTTTTTAAATTTTATATTATTGTGCATCTAACTTCCTACAAAAAATATTAAGCATACCCTATACCTAGAAGTGATATTTTTCAAGATATAAAAGAATGTATATTTCAAACGGTCCTTGAATACGAATTTGTTTTTGAATAGATAGCCATGACTGAAAATATGAATGTGTCAATTAAACAATTAGTTTGACATGTAAATCTTTCTGATATTTGCTGCAAAGTGATTCTCTCCGTTTCGCGGTATAAGTAGACAGCAAAATATCATCATGGATTTCGAAAAGGGCGAACGGAGGAGAAATGTTTTAGGAACTTACTCAATAGATTTATTGAAATGGGAAGTGTAAATTACAAAAAAACAAGAAAGAAGAAAGCCTATCATCAACGAGGAAAACCAACTTTCAATGCTATTAACAGCAACTGAGCATCCAAACGTAAACCAAAAAGACATTGGTGTAGGAACTGGCATAAGCGAGAAGTCAGTACAAAGCATTCTGAAGAAAAATCGATATCATGCATACCATATTCAGCTACATCAAAAACTGAATAATACTGATTTTCAATTTTGTTCCGAATTTTGTATCTGGGGAAGACAGGAAATTCAGGACATCCCATAACAACGCATCTGTCAACAGGCAATTTTCACTATTATTCAACTGATAATCCGCATGTTATGAGACAAGCTGATCATCAGCATCGACGGTCTTTGAATGTCTGGGGCGGAATTTTTGGAAACCATGTAGTAGGTCCACATTTCTTCGAGGGCCATCTCAATAGGCCTATGTATTTGCACTTCCTGAATCGAATTACCCGGATCGTTAGCTAATATACCCTAACTAACAAGAAACAGGGTATGGTTTTAATAAGACGGTGCACCTGTCCAATTTTCGCAAGACGTGAGGGCATTTGATTTTTCCCAACCAGTGAATTGGTAGGAATGGACCCACAAAATGGCCTGCTAGATCTCCGGATCTAACAAAACCTGACGTTTTCTTGTGGGGATACTTAAAAGAGATTGTTTTTTAAGGAACCACCAACAGCACCAATGAATATGCATCAACGAATTGTGGAAGGGTCTTTTCAGCGGTGAATTAATTTGTGCCTAAATGAAAATTGAAGACATTTTGAACATTTACTGCAGCAAATAATTTTGTTATCTTTCCCGGCTTTGGAATAAAATAATGAATCGTATTATCTGTTTCTGTTTATCTCACATTGACACTTACTTGTATTTTGTTAGTTATTTTGCCTCAGCATGATCAACTACGTACATAGAAGTATGTATAATTAAATGGTTATTTTTATGAAAACTATTAAATATCTCAATAACTATGGGGTTTAGACATATTATTATTTATTGGATTGATGAGGCCGTTACTTGTTGAAACTCCATATTATCACTAAATAAAACACTGACGTAATGTAAGGTTTCAAAAAATCGTTTTATTGTTCTACAACAATTGTTTCGCCACACAGTGGCTTCATCAGGTAAATGACAAATATTTTGGACACAAAGTGTCATGACATAGTATATGACATTGATGATGGTCACTTTGTGTCCGAAATATGTATCTGTGAATTTAAATAAAATTGTGAAGAAAGTTTTTTAGTGCTTTATTAATTAATCAGCTGTTATGTATTACCATTTAATATTGAAATAGTCTTTATAAGAATAAAGACTTCATCGACCAATATGGCTTTAATCAGGGTTTTGAATATTCTCTGTAGAAGTTCCTTCATATTCTGGGGTAATTTATTGTGCATTTCCAATGATTGGTACATTGTAAATTATTTTTCATTCTTGTGATATAGTTATCATAACTATAACATAAGAATGAAAATTAATTAATTAATTAATTAATTAATTAGCTAAGTTATGCAAGTCAACTTGTTATTCGTTTCGGTTTGTGGGAAACTTCTCCACAGTATGATACCTTGACTAATTATAAAGTGAACATGTAAAAAGTAGACCATTCTTAGGGTTTGTAGTTCAGTTGTATTAGATGTAATATTATTGCTAATTTTCTTTAATGGTCTATTTTCACTTTTTATGTTAACTTACTTTGGAAATATTTCCTAGAAATGTAATATTTTCCATGTTATTTTAAATTTGATGTATTCAGTCTTCTTGGTATTTACAACAAGTCCATTTGCTTAAAGCCAAGTTTCTGCTTGTAATATTGTAAAATATTCTCAGGTACACTTGTGCCTTCGAAATATTTTGGACAATAGTTGTATGATTCGCAAACATGTAGATTTTAGTTGTTACATTACATTCTAGTTCGTTACACAGATAGAAAACATATAGTTTCATAGTTCTATAAGTAAGGAACTACAGATGTCTCAAAAATCGACCCCCATGCGTCCTCCGAGTGTTCGCCTCGAAATAAAACTATGTGTTTCATGTGCGACACTTGACTTCCCTAATAACTTAGTATGGTTAACCTCTGTTTCGGACACACGCAGTCGAAAACCTTACCTTACTTACAAAAACGTAGGTCGATTCTTACATATGCCAAATAAATTGAACTGACATTTCAAATATGTTTAATTAAATAGGTTCATTTTTATGAAGTAAGGAACGACGTTTTCATGACCACCAGGGACTGCAATAATTGTTGGACACCGGTTATGTATGCCGTATCGAGACTTCCCCTTCTGTAACCGTGTTGTCCTTCGCATAATTTGGTATCCATATAAGAATATAATCTAATGTAACTACCTTTTCAAAAACCTTATTACTTTCCTATATAGTATAAAATGGTGATGTGGCCATCATAGTACTTTCCCTATATTTTACTCGAAAACTATGAGGTTTACGCAAAAAGTTATCCTTAATAACTTGTTCACTTTTAAATTCTCTATAATTATTTGTTATATAAATTTCATGTAACTCTTATAGTTTATTAGCAATTGGCAAAAGAATTTTATGAAAAACATGTTCAAATAAAACTTGTTCAGTTTATTATTCCCTTTGGCTTTTGTTTGAACCATTTTTTAAAATTTTTCATATTTAGAAAAATATTACTAAAAAACTAAAAATCCACTTCCGGTTTTTGAATGTTCACCAAAAGCTTTTCAGTTCCAGTTTTTAATGATAAAACCTTAAGTTTAAATAATAAATTTAAAAATACGAAAACATTTCGTGAATCTACAACAATGAATCTTACTAAGCCTACAAAACAAATTAATTTGAAACAACTATTTCTCTAGCTAATACTTCGACAGACATTGAATAATAAAAATATTAATTTGCGTGTTACAAATAGTACAACTATAAAAGCAACACTAATTTGAATGAAATTATTTCTGTTGAATAAACTAATAAATGATAAAATGTACTTTAGATTGTTTAAATGTAACTATAACATGAAAAATTATGAAAAATGAATTTTAAACTGATTTCATTAAATTAAATTAGCAAAAGCAATTAAAAAATTAAAAGACACGTGTTTCGAGACTTAAGTTTAATGTTTCATCTCAATAGGATCTTTCGTTTTTGAGATACAGCACCCACCGACAGAAATCCGAAGAAAGAAATTTACTAATCTGGAAGAAACAACTGCTGGAAATTTGTGGAAATATGGATTCTTGAATTTGAAAAGAAATGGAAATGCTGAAAAAATGACTTGTTAATTCTATATAAAAAAATGCTCGTCTCGTGACTAATTCACAAAAAATTGTTTTTTAATTATTGTAAAATTTAAAAAGCGCAGAAAATTCTTAATTCAGAATTCAAAAATCTTTAAAAAATATTCTCGCAATTTAATAGAGGAATTAATGGAAAATTCTGGCATTCTGGAGGAAAACGGTTCGATAAGTCATGGAGAAGAAATTGAAACAGACGATGCCGAAAAATTATAAAAATCTTGAGTGAAATTCTTGCCATTTTAGATGACTTTAGAAAATTTGAAAACCCCAAGAAAATTCTAAAAATACAAATTATTTGAAAACCCTCATAGAAACTTCTCACAATTTGAAAAAGAATTCTTGAAACATGAAAAAAAGTATAACTGAATATGTAGGCTGGGTGGGCGGCCTCTATCCCAACCTCCAACCAATAACATATTCTACTATTTACAATTTAAAATATTCTAAACTATAAATAAAACCTTACGAAAAATTTTCGGTATTTAGTGAAGAAAATTATATATTTCTCAACTTGAAAAACCTCAAGAAACATTTTTAAATTTTAAAATTATAAAATCCCTAAAGATATTTTAGTGAAGAAGAGAAATTAAAGGAAAATTCCAGAAATCTAATTCTAGTTAGAAAAACTGCTGGAAAATTGTAGGAATTTGGAAGAAAATTTTTGAATTTAGAAGAGATGTAAATTACTAGAAATCTGGAGAAGCAAGTCTAGAGAAATTAAAATTCTTCTGAAAAATTGTAAATAGCTTAAGGAAAATATTTGGCATTTGGAAAAGAAAATAGTGAAAACTAATAGATAATTTTTGAAATTAAAAAATGCTGGCAGAAATTACTGAACAATTCTAAAAATAAAAAAGTTTTTAAAGATTGTATAAATTTTTAGGATCATTCTCGTCATTTGTAGAATACAAATTTTTAAGATAATTCTCGTCATTTGTAGAAGAATATACTTGCAAATTCTAAAATAAAATAAAAAGTTAGATTTGGGAAACTTCATTTTTTTAAAATTTTAGGTAAAAGCTAAGGAATTCAAAGAAAACAATGGAAAAATATTTTCTCATTTTGGAAAATTCTAATCATCTACAAGATAAATGCTAGAGGATTTTAGAATTAAGGAGAAACATTTTAGAAAACTAATGAGAAAATGATGAGATTCTACAAAAATTCTGCTGAAAAATTGTAAAAAAAATCTCGAGAACAATTCTCGCCATTTACAGTAAAATATGTAGAAATCATTATCACACGTAAATTTGCAGACCATTTCAATTCTATTTATTCACAGACACACGACCCTAATTTTGACCAATCGACCTTTCAACTTGTAAACGACTGGTACAATAATTTCTTTAGATTCAATGACAGTTCAAAACCGACGGACACTTTTACAGAAGAGGACTATTTCAACACTTTAAAAAAGGGCAAAAATACAGCGACTGGACACGACCTAGTACATAGACATATACTAAAATCCTTACCATCCCACATACACGTCCATATCCTCAACATCCTCAATTTCATTTACCAAAATAAATATTACCCCTCCGAATGGAAATTAGGAATAATCATTTGTATCCCCAAACGCGACCATCCTCCATCTCTAATTTCCAGCTATCGTCCAATTACTCTACTTCCCGTCCTAGGAAAACTGTACGAATCACTACTTAAAAACAAAATTCTATCCCACATCCAAGACCGTATCCCAAACTACCAATTTGGCTTCCTTCCAAAACGTTCCACTACCCTTCCTCTTACTATCATGACCTCAAACATCCAAACAACACACCTTGAAGGAAAGTCATCAGCCGTCTTGCTACTAGATATTCAAAAAGCCTTCGACTCTGTCTGGCATCAAGGTGTGTTGTATAAATGCTACCTCCTTAAAATTCCCACCCATATTATTTTCATTATCAATCAATTCCTTTCAAACAGATCCCTTAAAGTCAAAATAAACAACTCTTACTCCCCTCCTTTTTCTCCTGCACAAGGCCTACCCCAAGGTTCCCCTCTATCTCCGCTACTATATAACATCTTCTGTTTCGACATCTACAATCCTGATCCTCTTTACTTCAATCCTTCTAAATATCTCCTGCAATTTGCAGATGATACAGCCGTAATTTCCCACGCACCCACCGTTCCTAAAGCTCTTCAATCCCTCCAGCAGCAAATTGACTCCCTGCAACACTGGTTTGCTAAATGGCGAATTAAAATCAATCCTCACAAATCCCAGCTCCTAATTCCTTATCACCGTAACAATAATCCTGCACACGATATTCATATCTCCAACATAACTGTTTCCCCTTCTACATCCATAAAATACCTAGGCATTACCATAGATCGAAAAGTCAATTTCAAACAACATACAGTTTCAAACAAAACAAAAATCACAGCTAGAGCCAAAATGTTCAGAAACTTAACCTACAAAAAGAACGGTATATCTACAAAAACAGCGGTTAAGATATATAAAATGATATGCCGTCCTCTACTCGACTATGGTAATGTCCTTTTCTCCAACTCCTGCAATCCTACTATCCACAATATCCAAGTTAGCGAGCGATCCTCCCTAAGAACTTTAACCAAAATCCGACACCCCAGTAATCCTCTACACAATCCCTCTAACCAATTCCTATATGACTCTACCTCTGTTATCCCCATCAAGGAACGCCTTCTATACTTAAGTGAAAAATTTTCCAAAAACCCCTTCAACCATCAAATCCTTACTCTCTACTGCTTACGCAGAAATCCTAACCTAATCCCAAAATTCAAAACCCCCCCATTTACTATTTTCGAATTCATCACATCACATCATCCATCATCATCATCATCATCAGAGACAGACTAACGTGACACATCGACAAGGACAAATCAGGGCTGAAAGACCTCCGGTCGATAGCCATTTGACAGACTAACCTCCTAACACTCATATCATAAATGTATTATATTTGTCTTATCTGTATTTTATTTTTGTCTGTTAATAAAGATGTTGTATATATATATGTAGAAATTAAAAAGAGAAAAAAATATTAAATTTGGTGACCTGAAAAAAAACTTTTATAAACTGTAAAATTCTTAAACCATTGAAGAAAATTATCGAAAAATGCTCCCAAAATTTAGAGTTGTGAGTGCAAAAAAATATTTATTAAATAAGCTATGGAAAATCAATTAATAGTTATTTAAGGTACAAGTGTAAAAAGTGATGTTTTATTGCACAAACTGGCGTTTAAAAACACGAGCGAGGAACGAGCGAGTTTTTTTATAGCCACGAGTGCAATAAAGAAACTTTTTACACGTGTGCCTTACAAAATTTTATCTTCGATCGTACAGCAATTTTCAAAGAATATATTCTTATGAGTAATATTTTAATGTCATTTCAATAATTCAATTAATAAAAACATATTTTACCCGCAGTGCACTAATGAAAACGTTACTTAGCAACCAGTAAACAAGTTGCACAAATGTCGGCCGCCATTATTATTTATGGAAAAAATGTTCGCTTTATTGTAATCGCTTCGACTTGCATTAAATGAAATCGTCAGAGTTCTTAAATCTGCCATTTGGTTTGTATTATATATTTCATTTATAGTTTATTAGTTATTTGTATCAATTAATAAAAAATTAAGTTTTTCGTCGAAATATATTCATCTGTCAAATTTGACAATTCTGTGCAATAAAAACAGTTTGACATTATCGTGCAATAAAAACGTAAAAAAGCACTAGTGCTTTAAAAAGCCACTTTTACAATGAAAAATGATGCAAAAAGCGTCCACTTTTTGTACGATCGTAGATAAAAATATAATCTAATGTAAAACAGTTTTTCAAAAAGCTTAGTTATTATGGGTACGATAGAGATTCCCTTGTAGTTATCCACAATATCTTCATCGCCAAATTTATGAAATGGAACGACTTTTGATATTTTACATTGATGCCGGAAGTAACTCTCATACAATAATTATACACGTTGTCCCCTGAAATTTTGAATATGAGTAATGTAATGTGTTTCTATTGTATCTTGATTATTATTATTGGTTGCCATGGTTGTTGCTGCAATATGCATGTCAATTTGACTTACATCAAAATGTTAACCGGAATTTTATGATCGTCTGGGATATTGTTTGGCTCAATAGAGAGATGTTTTGGAACATTGAATAAGATGACCATTGTAGTTATTTGTTATTATACGTCAGAATTGTGCAAATATGTTTCATTTTAATTCCCTAGTAGTAGTAGTAGTAGTGTTAGGCTATCGACCACGTGGTCCTTCCGCCATGTGTCATTTGTGTATTTGTGTGTGTGTAAATGAGCTTGTTACTTTAAAGGATCGCCCCCGTCACTTTAAAGCACCATTAATTGGATCCCAATGGTGAATGGTACCGGCCACCCATCCGACTACTGACCCGAATCAACGTTGCTGCACGCAAGTTCGGGGCCGTAACCGATGCGCCACCACCGGCGTGTTTTAATTCCCTATTTTATTATAAATTAGAAATCACTGATTATTTCCCGTTGGCTAGTCCATTAAAATACGTCACGAGCCTGGTAACTAAGTAACAAGTAACGCATTTAAATGCCCGTATTCAAAATTTCAGGGGACAACGTGTATAGGTAAGTATGTCGATCACCGAATTCATATCTTAAGAGATTCCACTATACTGCTTACTTCATTACTGACTGTTATAAAAAAGATGGATTTGCGTCTAAATTTAAATTTTATAGAAATGGTGCCAGATGTGGCAATTGTTGAGTATTTACCAATTTGTTCATTATTTCTAAAATATTGTTTTGAAAATCTTGTGCAGTTAGTTTCATCGTACTATTATTTAACTTAGCTCTATTGTTAGTGAACTTACCAATAATTGAATTTCAGTAAAGCAGATGCAATTTCAATATCATTATAAGTTTTCTTTGTTCGATCGATGTATAATAGAGTTATACTAAAAAAATAAAATTCTTAATAATGACGAGACTAGCATACCTTTCCTAATTAAAAAAATAAGGTAAGCTCTAACTAACTATCGAAAACAGATCACTATTTGCTAATTGAGCAATTTATATTGCCTCTTTAATTTTTTAATTAATAAATCATTTTCATCTGAACACCTGATACTATCTATATGTATTTATGAGTTTATTATTTATTTTTGGTTCGATAATTCTTCATTATACCATCAATTTTCATAAAACTAGTATATATTTTATTAATTCAAAAAATATCTAATGGGTGCCACTATTTCACCTTCCATTTTTTTTATTATAAGCGACTTTTTTACCTGAAAACTGTACAAAAATAAACTAAAAAGGAGTATTGATTTCATATTGGGAGAAGTATTATAAACAAATGGAACATAACAAGTGTAGTACTTCTCCCAATATGAAACTTTGGTTCCACCAAGAATATAGCAGAACAAGTATTGATTTTATTTATTCACTACAATCTTTCTAATTAAATTTACTACCAGTAAAATCGAAGCGTACATCTTACTGATTTGAGGGTGGATTAGAGGCCATACACCGTACACATTTATTTAAACTTTCATCACTAACACTGTTTTATATACCAAATATGATTAAAGTGTAATACTAACATTTGACAAGCAGAGTTTAGCCTAAATGTAGGGTAGGTGAATTTCTACTCTCTATCTTACATTCAAATGTAAAACCACCCTATATATATATTTATTAGCTTTCGTCATTGGCACCACTTTATTTCCAAAAACAAAAAAACATAATTGCTTTTGATTTTCAGAAATTCATATGCAGTATTTTAGATAAATTTAAAAAGTATATGTAGTGCGGTTGGATGTCCGCTATCTCACACCCAATTTTAATATTGTAAGCGACTGTTTTATTTAAAAACAAAACGTACAGAAGAATAGTTTATTTTATTATTCAACTGTTTATTAAACTTTTAGTAAAATCGACGTGTGTGTTCTACTAATTGGAGGGTGGGTTAGAGGCCACCCACCCACCCTACATATAAATTTAACCTTTAATCATTGACACTGTTTTAGTTAATGAAAAAATGGTAAAAGTGTTATTTCTGGAATTTTTTTCATAATTTCACGCGCAGTGTTTTAACTTAATTAAAAAAATACATGTTTCCTTTGTAACGCTCTCCTCTAACAGAAGCAGCGGGGCATTTCAAATACGTCGTAGTGCGACATTTTATTTATTTATTTATTTAATTATAGTGTTGATATTGCAATATGTCAATATGAGCTGACCTGCAGTAACCCCATACAGGAGCTGCAATGTCAGCCGATGCCTAATTATCATTTTATAAAAATTGACATTAGTCTTATGGCCTATCTTTGTCTACAGTTTATCAAAGGCCATAACTTTGAAAGTGATGGTTTGCCTTATCGATGTCATGGGAAATAGTTTTCGTACCATTTTAGATGTTATTCGAAAATTATTCCGGGTTGTTTAACTTCATCTCCTGTAGGAATATCGAATTTACTGTTAAAAAAACTATTGGTTTATAGTTACTGAAGTGGAGGCACTTTTATCAGTATTAATCGGCCTACTCCTCAAAAGAGTCTCGCCTTCTGGAGAGTGTTCTCCAAGTAAGTTCTAGTTATTCCTCTGTACAAAAGAGTAGTGTCATTAGGGAATAACATGAAGCTAGATTAGATATGTCGGTGGTATAGATATTATACAAGGATGCAACAGGACAGAGCCCTATAGAACGCCTGCTAATATTGAAAGATGGATGGAAAACGTAGGGTTTAGCTTAGTACAAAATTACCTATTAGGAAAGACGTACCAGATCCGAATAAAGTATTCTGAGCTTTAATTTTATAGATAAGGCCATCGTGTCAAACTCTGTCAAATGCCTTTGAAACGTCAAGGAAAACTACGGCAGTGACAAAACCTTCAGTGATGTAATTGGTCACCTTCAACAGATAATGATGAGTAAATAACCCGAAAACTGACCTGGGAGTCTTCAATGAAGACCGAAAAACGCACGAGTTTCTTTTGACAAGTTTTCATAGGCAAGGTAATTGGACGTTTGTTTTGGGAATATGTTGGAGATTTTCCTTCCTTGAAGATCGAGCTGATTATAAAGTAATTGCTAACGGACCTTTTGCTATCAGTAAGCTGTGGAACAATTGATTATTTACACAAAAATGTGATTGTATTTGGTGATTTTAATGTTGTCTTCAACAATGCCGATTTTAAATCTGAGCAGTTATGTGATTTAATGAGAACTTATGGGTTACACATGCTTGTAAAGTCGCTAACCCGAGGTTTTAACTGTATTGACAACACGTTTAGTAATTTTAATAAGGATCATTTGGAAATATATACGGAATCTCCAGATCTATCGGATCATTGTGCGCTTATAGTATCAATTAGATATGCTAAATATTCAAGCTCCGATATTCAGTCAAGAATCATTTATCGTCCAATCACTGATATAGGAAAAAATCAATTATTTAATTACTTTTGCGATACAAAGTGGAATTTTCTTAATAGTAGTTATAAAAATATGGCTTGTGAACAATTCATGCAGTACTTTATTTCCGCTTTTAATAGTGCTTTTCCTGAAAAAATAACTCGCCAATCTAACCATTCAGCTCAGATACCATGGTTTAAAAATGAATTGCGAAACATGAGAGAAAACCTACTAGAAATAAACAAAATTATTATGATTATCGCACTAAATACAGAATTGCAATCAAAGATTCTAAAATCAAAGCTAATGATGCATTTATTGAACATTCGTCAAGTTCTCCTAGTGCAATGTGGCATGTTATAAACAGTAACAGGAATGCTAAAAAACGCAATTGTAATAAAATTAATAGCGATGATTTTAATTTATTTTTTACTCAAATTGCGGAGAGGATGTTGAACAACTACCTACTTCCAATACCGATCCTATTCTGATATCACATTTCACTCATGTACCATTTCTTGAATATTTTAATTTCGAAACCGTAATGCAATCGGAAATAAGAGAAATAATAAAGAATCTCAAAAATAGCAAAGCCAAGGATATTTATGGAATCAATACTGACTAAATAAAATCTATAAAAGAAGCTATTATTTCACCTTTAACGTCATTAATAAATACTTGCATCAAATGCAGTGTGTTTCCGGACTGTTTAAAAGTGGCCAAGTCTTTGAAAAAGTACTTTTTAAACAACTATCATCTTTCTTGGTGAATAACAAACTAATTTCAAATAAACAGTTCGGCTTTAGAAAATCCTTATCTACCACCAATGCTTTATTAGAACTTACAGAATTAATTCGGGAAATATTTGATTCTGGCGAATTTTGCGCGGCTAGGTTTTTTGATCTGACCAAAGCTTTTGACTCCATTTCTCACTCCATTTTACTTCGAAAATTATATTGTTATAACATTCATCCTAATGGCTGCTCCATGCTACTATCATACCTAAATAATCGTAAACAAGCAGTTTTTAAAAACAACAAATTATCCTCTTTTCTTGGGCCACTGATTTTTATATTGTACATAAATGATCTCCCGAACTTTATTGAAGATGCCAATATAGTTCCATATGCGGGTGATACTACGCTAATAAACAAAGGTAAAAACTTAAATGAAGTATCTCTGTGTAGCCAGCAGTCACATTCAAAGGCTTTATCCTGGTTTCAAAGCAATCGACTCTTCGTTAATGATATTAAATTTGTGCAACTTGTATTCACACTGAAACATATGGATAATGAGATATTGAGTGAAATGTAAAATATTAAGGTTTTACATTGGATCGAGAGTTACTGTGGAAAGCTCATGTAGATGAAACCTCGAAAAAGGTATGTTCTAGTATCTTTTTACTACGTAACCTAAATAATTCTGTGTCACCTAATGTACTAAAAAATGCCTACTATGCATTAATTAATTCTCATTTTCAATATGGCCTTATTGTATGGGGCCATTCTACACACACCCAAAAGTTATTTGCATTTCAAAGAAGAGCTATTCGGATATTGGCTCACATAGGCTATCAAACAGAGTGTAGACCCTTTTTATCCAACTTAAAATATTAACTCTTCCCTGCATGTACATATTAGAATGTTTACTCTATATTAAAAAACATGAAGACAACTATTTAACGCACAATGATATTCATAATTACGAGACAAGAAATAAGCGACTTATTTGTTTAAATAAAAAATAGCAAGTAGGGACTAGTTATTATGCAATTAAATTTTTGAATTGATTGACAAGTAATGTTAAAAACCTACCTTTCGCTAAATACAAACAAAAAATTAAATCGTATCTCTACATCAAGAGTTTCTACAGTTTCACTGAATACTTTGTGAATGACTTTAGTGATATGTAATCTAAATCTTTGTACAAATCTGTTATTCTTTAAGAACATTTATATTTTATGTATTATATATAAGCTGGTTTTTTTTGTTTCTATATATATATTCGATGTAGTGACCTGTGTAAACATATTGTATGCACCAATAAATTATTATTATTATTATTATTATTATGTAAATTTGTTCTGATTTAATTGTCAGTTTTGAAAATATTTCAGTATTTTTCACAATATATTTAGTAATTCAAACTTGCATGTGGAATTCCTACAAATTTTTTCTCCTTTATCACTTGGTGAAACATCAACTACCTATTATATAATTTAATGCATACAAATATAAAGTAACACTATAAAAATCTTAATGCTATACCCAAGTATACACAGGGAAGCTTTGAAATTTTTAATTTTTAGCTCAGCTATACGTTGATAAATTGAAAACATCATAATTTATCAATTAAAATGAAGTCCCTTTAATCGCACCGGTTATCGACATCGTTGTTTTTAAAAGGGCGGACGAGTAATAATTTCATGTTCCGACACCATCCTCTTTCCATTTGCGCCCCTGGTAAAAAAAGTAAGCCAACCCCACTAACTACAATCATATTTTCATTTGCATATACACATTAAGCCGGGGGTAGAACCCTACTCATTGTCCCCCTCTTGTTGCTAAACAAGGGGATTCCATTATAAAATGCACCCTTATTTGATTTTTAAAACACATTGCGTCTGAAGGATAATGACCTTGTCAAATTTAGTTTTAGTGATGCGTAATCAGCAAAAAAAGAAAAGAAGTTTTTTCTTGAAGGGAAAGGTTTATCTGAAATACCTCAATGAATAAAATTAATGCATAAGAGACCTTAGAGGCAGCTGAAAAAATAAAACTGCTGGAAGGTAGATTTTAAATAAATATTTGATCACAAGTATAATTAACATAAAAATGTTTCAACACGGGTTAAGTGAGAATTTAAATCGTCGAAAATATTTGATTTTGTAGAAATTGAATATGATGAAATTAATATTTGTTGAATTTGATTCTCGTTCATCACGCGGTGAAACATTTTTAATATTAACTTAAAAACTTTAACTTGCCAATCAATTTTTGATATAGTCGATATTAAATATGTAAATTTTGTTATAACTTTTATTATCCATCGTCATAGTAATATTTAACTGCGTCTCGTGAAGTTCTGATTAAAATTTCATGTGCACATTATGCCGTTTCTTAAATGAAAACTGCTCGCGTCGACTTAACGTTCGGTATTTATATTAAAATTAGAATTGGGGGAATCTAAAGCGGTTTTCGCATATAGTCGCGAACTTGCATTATGCAACTTAATGCCGGTAGAAAAACGATCCCCTGCAGTAATTTCATTTCTGCGCGAACTTTGTTTCGCACTTCGAGTTATGCGCCATAAACATAACAATTTATATCCCCACATTCATGCCGCAATTTCGCCTTTTTTCGCTGGTTTTATTACGTTTCTTACACGGGGTCTATATGCAATAAGAAAATGTTGCTCCTCCTTAGACGACTTAATGCGATCGCGTGCCATAATGATTTTCAAATTCGAAGGAATTACATCGAAAGGAAATAATATAAATTTCGAGGTGTTCCCTTTGTGGTACATCTTGAATGTAATGAATTAGAAAATGATATGTAATTTTTAGAACTTGTTTATATTTAATAAAAATGTTCAATTAAGCCTGTCAAAATCAAATAATTATGATTTAAAGTTCTAAAAGTATTAACTTTATGAAATGAATATTTTAAAGGCTAAGAAAATTATGATTAAAAGCATTATTAAATTCCTTATTACCTTTAGACTTGTGTTTAAAAAAAGGGCTTCAAGAAATAAATTTTGTATACCGTTTATAAATTTAAGTTTTCGAATGGCTGGTACAAAATGCCGTTTAATAATTTCTTATTCACGGCACGAATCCGGCGACCGCCCTTAATCATTTTTAGCTATAGGAAAATCGATATGATGGAAACACTGACCTCGCAGCAAGATTTATGACCGTCCCGGACTGCATTCAAGAATATGTTTAGTAATTCAACAATGGCTTGTAATAGGTTTCGACGCCGAGAAATTTACTTACCAGTGCGGTAATTTGCTGTAATTGATGACTGACGGATTATTATTAACTAGAATTGTGAGTGTTCCATTATTGCTGTTTTGGTAACCAGATAATAGAGGTTTAATTAAATTGTATTCTGATTTTAATTCTATTAAAACAATAGTTTTCATTTATTCATGACTATAATTTTGTAGAACTATATTATGAAATCAGAGTATCTTATTCTTAATATTGAAGTTTCGAATAATAACAGTTTCTACAATTAGATTCATCATAGTTTAATTAATATTAAATTAGTAAAAAGAGTTGGAAACGCTAAACAAATTATTTCCTCTTAAATTTCCTATTGCCAACTGTCTGTAGTTTAGATTTATTCGTTTTTAAAATATTGACAGATGTGTAGTATTAAGATCATATTGCCAACTTGGAAATCAATTTTTTAACTGAATTTAATAACTATTTTAGTACTTTAAGAAAAATCCAAAGTTGATTGTCATCGATGACTTATATTCTTAACAAAATATGGAATAACTCATTGACCATATAGGCTACTACTTCGTTATACAAATTTAATCATAAATTAAAGACAATTTTTACTTTATTTTGTATAACAGATATTTAATACCTGTTACATAAAACCAAGTGAAAATCAGGAATAGTCCAACAATATCATTTATGATTAGATGCATTATATTGATGGTCGATTAAGAAACATATATATTTCCTCCAAAGTGTCATTTACAAAATTTCTGCTGGAACGTTACTAATATTCTGTCTTCCAAATTAGATTTCATAATTCTATTCATGACGTCCAATTTGTAGCCTTTGGTAAATATGAGTTCTATTTGAGTATCGTACTTTAATTCCTTGATGGTAGAGGCTTTTACTTCGTGGTTAATTGATTAATTTAGGATTCAAAACACGGGGACTTTATTTTAGCATTATATTTAGTTGCAGTTCGTAATATATATGTCATGGCCTGCTGGATACTTAGCCTCTAACGTTCCCGGTCATTAGCTGATCTTTTTCTTTTCCTTATTTTTAGCAATTTTTGGGCGTCTTTGGATACCTTATCTTGCTCTTAGTCTACCAGCTGGTCATCTTTCTCCGTGCCTCTGGCATGCGTTGTTCATACCCAGCCTACCTGAGCCGCATTACTCTTACGTGTGTTCTAATGGGTGGGTCTCTGTATAGTTCGTACAATACGTAATTGTATCTTATTCTCCACTCTTCATTATCGCTTATCACCACATATAATCTTCTCAGTACCTTTCTCTTAAAGTGGTCTAATAGTTTCATAGCCTTCTCAGTGATTGTCCACGTATCCCACTACTGGTCGAATGCGGGTTTTAATGTCTTTATGGATGATTTTAGACTTTATAATTAGTAGCAGGGAGAAAAGAGCTCGGTTGCCCCTTGCTATTCGTTATTTTATGTATTTATGTTAGAGCCTAAGTACCTGAAATGTCCCTTTCAAAGTTCTACTTTCGAAATACTACCATTTCTCCGATAATTTCCCTTTGTGCTTTGGCACATGAATTTTGTTTTACTTTCGTTGATTTTTAATCTTCTCTCATTTTTTGCGAAAGCTTCCTTAACAGCTATCGCTGTTCTGACTAGGATGTTAAGAGATATATGGCACTATTTAGACGGGCTTGTTTATAGATTAGATTGGTTCTTGTTCTCATTACGTGTTCGAGTGTCAGGTTGAAGAGCATCGAGGCTAATCCATCTCCCTGTTTTTATATTGGGTGTGAGTCAAATTCGTAAGTTGATTCTCCTTCTATTCTTTATTTTTTATTCTTTATAACTTTGTTCTTCTTGCTTATAATACATTCACAAAAAATATAAATTTAGACAGCAAGAATCACGGGCGGAGTTCACTGGTTTCCAGTGTTCTTCCACTCAAATCCACAACCATCCACTGACCAGTAAAGACATGCTGACTGCATAGTACGGCATTTGGTGTTTACCATCGTGTTTCTCACTAGTCTCACTAGCTTAGGGGATATATTAAAATCAGGACATATTAGAGCTTGTTTCTATCTGTACTGTCATATGTCTTTTTAAAATCAATGATGAGCTGGTAAATATCGATGTCAAACTCACAGAATTTCTCGTATCTGTCTGGGGGTGTGTAGTTGGTCAGCATAGATCTCCCCGGTCTGAATCCTTTCTTGTACTCCTGGTTGTGTTTTTTTTGCGTATTGTTCAAGGCTGTTATTGATGGCGTATGTTGTGCTAAGTAGCGATATTCCCCTATAGTTGATACCTGCGAATTTGTCTCCCTTTTTAAGTTTATGATGTTTAAGACTGGCGTTCCACCCTTGCTGTATTTTATCTGTGTTCCAGATTTTAGTTATTAGTTTATATACTATGAATACTAATTGTTCTCCGCCATACTTCAAGTGTTTCCCTAACACGTTGTTGATATTTTTTCGTAGGTGGTCTTCATTAACAGTTGCTTTTAAACGTGGGTCGCATTATGAGAGTGTCCTGATGGGATTGATGAAATCTTAAAAATATTGTTTTTATATGTCTATAATGTATTGTTTTCCTGATAGTAAGCCCTTTGCAGATTTTGCAAAGCTATGTTCTTGACTGGTTCCCCTTTTGCAGAAGCTGATGTACTCGTATGCTTCGTGGTTGTTATTCTTCCCAAAGTTTTCTTTTGCCTTTGACTTTGGGCTCTTCTATTGTTCATTATTTTCTTTTCTGAACTTCTGGATTCCTCGTATGCTATCTCCTTCCCTCTTGTCAGCCTTTCTATGTATGCTAGTCTGTCTCTAATTTGGACTTCAATAGCTTGTCTGCAGTGTATGTCATTATATTCGTTTCTGGTTATCTTTGGTTTGTATTGATGATTCTGCTGCTTTAATTGTTGCTTCGTTGATGATTTGCCAATCGTCATATATGTTCTGGTCATCCGGCCAGTCCCTCAGCATGGCGGTGAGGTGTTCTTCTAGCATCTTCTGGTATTGCATTTTTGTTTTTGGATCGTATATTTTTGGGACTTTTTGCTATTAGTGTTTTTGTTATTCCGTATGCGGCTTCTGTAGTGTACTCCAACTAAGTAGTAGCTGGACTCGTATTCGGTCCCTCTATATGTCTTGCTCTCATGTCTACGCGTCGACATTTAAAATTGTTACGTTGAGGAATGTAATTTCTATCATTTACCGGTTTGTAGTCCAGTATATTTTCTTTTATGTTCTTCTTCTATATTTTAACATTCTCACGTTACACGTTCCTATTTGCTGGTTTCGTAAACGTTATTTCCTGAGGTTTCTTAACATTGTTTTTTTCCGAGGTGACGTTGTTAGCATCACGTCCAACCCCCCTATCAGAGTGCCATTTCACCCGTTCTATTTAGCCCTAATTTCTCTCGCTCTCCATAAGCGTTGATTGCCACATCTCGAGCGGTTTCAACCAGGTTACCAGGGTTTACCAGTCGCGGAGGTGAAAATCGGATTTTGATAGGAGAGGCTATGATGCAATCTCTTCCTATGCGATTGTCGTGCGTTTGGCATGCACTACCCCATTTGAACCAATTTTTTTTGCATTAACGTTTCTTCGCAATGTTAAATTCTTAAAGGAATTTCATTTATCATTTGTTTTAGTTTATCGGAATATTTCAAATTGGGAGATATTTCTTGGAGGGTTCAAAAATTTTGTAGCAATTATCCTTCAGGTCTCTAGATTTGTTTGTCATAATTGGGTTTTTAAATAGTTAATTTACAAATAATTAACATATCCATATAGCTTCTGTAGTTCATCTTCTATGTAAGCCACTCTAATTTGGTGTCGAAATGATGTGTTAGTTATAATAATCATAGATTTTACTGGAAATCATCCTTCAGTTTCAGGTTGTAACCTTCATGTCACTGAACAAATATTTTATGGTTATGACAAAATATCAGATCGTATAATAATCTTATAGTAGCATGTAGTTTCGGTATCTTCTAGGGACTTGATAATATAAAACCCACGTTCTTCACTACGGTCGATTTGCTGTCCTTTTTTTACTGTTTGTTGATATAATCAACGAGCCTTACTTGTATCGGTGTTGAATTTGTCAGTGTTTTGGTCTTCTTCAGATATTCCAGGAGTCACCAATATTGAAATATAAGTAGTAGAGAACTTAATTGAAGTAGATAAGTCTCTCACTAAGATGATGTAGCACTTGGATTCCTTCATCAATAAAGCAATAATGTCGTAGAATGTACACTTTTCTCCGAAAACAGCTCTTATGATTAGATCCTGCAGTAGACATGTATATAGGTAGTCATATTTTTACTAATTTTTAACAAAATAACAAAAAATTTAATATGCAAATATTAGCAATATTTTAGCTGAAAGGAGGACGGTCGGAAGGATCTAGTACTCAAACCCATGATTATATACCAACAATACTGCTCCAGAATTCCTTCTGTAGTATCTTTTTATATATTTAACGCTTGAAAAAATTTCCATGCTACATCCCTGGCTTAAGCTTTTTTGTGTTTGCTTGTTTATCCAAGTTAGTTCACCAAATTATAAGGTATTTGACTCCTTAAGCCTTTTGATACCATTACATACTTTTTCTAAAACTATGCGGCGATCCGGATCTAAATAACATGGATTTTTGTCTGTGTTGACTGGTGGATTTAAAATTGCGAATCATAAACCAGTTCAAGATATGTTTAATTGTACCTCATTTTCAGATGTTTAACTAAGTGTATTTTACTTTAGCTTATTTTATGCATCCTCAAGCAGTACCAGATTTAAAATTGTATTCTTTATTTTTCATCCTATATTATTTCTAGCAAGCTCAAATTTCTCAAGGAAATTTGTCCATAAAATAAGGTTCTTAACTTTTTATACCCTAAATAGTACATGCGTTTATTTTATCTCTTACATTTTTTAAATTCTTGCTAAATTTGTTTGGTGGTCACCAAGTTTTTTAGATGTTTTAAAGCCATAGTTTTAAATTATCTTTATAAAGTTTTCTAGAAGCTTATGATCTTTTTTACTATCAATTTCTCTTACAGATTTTTATAATCATTTTTGAGAATTCTGAAATTCCTTCCATTACTCTTTCAAAATCTAAGAAATTGTTGTTACTTTTTAAACAAATTAACTTTCAGATTTTTTTTTCAACTCTTGAATTGTAGATTCATTTACTTTATTCAATTTAATTCTTTTTAGAATTTTTAGAGGCATCTATTACTTAATTTTATTAGAGTTGTCCAAAGAACTATATCTAAAATATTAAGTCTTTTCTCAAGATCTCTTGGAGATTTCTAGAAAGTTCTTTGAGGGTTCTACATTTTTTTATCCATTTCTCTGTCATATTTTTCTAATTTTCAATTACTCTTTCTTTCAGATATTTAAGTGTTTAAATATTTTTCAACAAATTCTTCTTCAGGCTTTAGAATTTTCTTAATTTTTATTATTTTTATGTGTCCATTTTTTTTCTTATAAAACTTTCTAATATTTTTTTCAAACGTCGAAATTTTTTACAATACTTTTTACTGGTAGAAACTTAGTAAGTGTTTTAGTTTAGAGTTTTTTCTTTCAGATATTTTGAATTTTCCAGCACTTACATTCGACTTTTTTTTCTCTTGTTTTAGCTTTTTGAAAATACACGGAATCTCTCTATCAACTTAGAATTTCTCATAAAATTTCTCTGTCTTTAGTGAAGATTTTCTAGGGATCAGTCCTATAAAATGTCTTAATTTTTTCTTTGAATTATCTAAATTTTTCTAGTACTCATACTCAAATTTCTCGTCTCTCTATTGTTTTGTCTTATTGTAACTCTTTTACTTCAAGTTATATTTTTCCTGCATTTTTTCTCTCAGTTTTAGAGAAATACTTTTACATTAATGAAAATTTTCTAAGAATGTTTCTTATAGAAATTTCTAATTTTTCAAAAGTTTTTAATATTAAATTTTTAGAAAAACGTTTCCGCTATCTCTTGTTTTAGCTCTCTTGGATCTAAGTTAATATTTTCTAACAAATTTTCTTTTTATAACTGAACTCTTTTGCCTTTAGATGGAATTTTTTAAAGATTTTTTTTATCGAAACTTCTAACAATTTTTTTTTCAAATTATCAAAAAATTTCTAGCACTTATATCTAATTATTTGAATATTTTCTTCAATCTGTTGCTTAAGCTTTTTCAAACTTTCGAGGATTTTCTCTTTTATTTTTGATACTTCCAGCAAATTTTCTTTAATCTTTCTAGGACTCTCTTGTTTAGGATTTTATCAAGGATTTTTATAACAATTGGCTAGAATTTGCTTTTAATTCTAGCTAATTGGAACAGAAATCCAAAAAAAAAATAGCTATATTAGCTAAGGAAAATCTAGAAAATTGAAACAAAATATTACTGAAAATTTCTAACTTAAATGAGATATATCTAAAAGAACTCGAGACATTTTCGCTCTTTTTCTATTGTTATCTGAGAAATTTTTGTGAATCTGCAATCACTAAATGACAAATATTTTTAATTGTATTTTCAAAATGAATTTACTGCAAATTTTCCTTTCCATAAAATCCTTCTAAGAATAAAAAATATTAATAACGTTTATTTTTTCTTAATACAATGAATTAAATAATTTTAAAATAGTTGATACTGGTTAAGCTACCCTCTTGATGGAACCAGACGTATAATTATTGTGAAGGAAAACACTTATTATATTCCATATTGTTCCATTTTTTATAATAATATGGAACATAACAAGTGTTTTTCTTCATCAAAATTTGAAAATAAGCATATATAATTATATTTCAGATATAATTTCTAAAATATAAGTATTATGAAGTACTTCAAAATAAACATCAAAATTTTAAGGTTATCTTTTGACATGCAAAAGAAAATAGTATAATTAAAACAGTATCAATCACGATTTAAAAAATCAATTACGTTAGTTAAATAAAGGCGACATCCTTAATTTATAACACTGACAACAGAAAAATCGATAAAACCACCTCATTTATAACTAATTTGAAGCGCTTGATTAAAATTTCAAGCATTTAGTTATATATTTTATATGACGGTGACGTCACAAATCGAAAAGCTTTTGTATTATCGGGACCCCGTTTTCATTTAATATTTGATACTCTGCGCCGTTTAGCGGGGATGTATGATCTTATTAAGACCCTTTTAGCAATCATTGCATCCTGCCAGCGTCATCGCCTTTCATCATTTAGAAGGTAGTACCCGATGTGATGCCGACGATTGGATTATTATCCAATCACCATGTATCATACAAGAATATGGGGTAGGGGGAGATAAAGAGATGTTGTGCTCGTTGATCCGTGCATTTATAAAATTGATGGATTTATATATATACCAGGTCTACAAATATGAAACCGGAATTTGCCCATAAATGTCCCTAGCTGTCAATGCAGTTACCGCCGAACCGCGTCATTGGCGCCATTTCCTTGTTGACATCTCTGACAAAGATTTTCAACTCACAACAATACAAGTTTCATATAACAGCATAGTTTGTAATAGCTTTGAACATGTCTAATTTTGTGCCTGGAAACTACGATTTGCGGACAGCATTGATTTTCTGTTACCAATTAAAGAAAACTGCTGCAGAATCGCATCGAATGCTTGTCGAGGCTTACGGTGAGCATGCTCTTGGTAAATCACAGTGCTTTGAGTGGTTCAAAAATTCAAAAGTGGCGATTTTGACGTGAGAAACGAAGAACGTTGAAGACCAGCGAAAAAGTTTGAAGTCAGCGAATTGCAAGCATTGTTGGATGAGGATGAAGCTCAAACGCAACAACACCTCGCGGATCAATTAAATCTAACACAAGAAGCCGTCTCCATACGTTTAGAAGCCATGGGCAAGATCCAAAAGATGGGAAAATGGGTTCCACATGAACTGAATGAAAGACAGCAGGAAAACCGAAAAACCACTTGCGAAAAGCTGCTCGCCAGGTACAATAGAAAGTCGTTTCTCCATCGAATTGTGACTGGCGATGAAAAGTGCATATATTTTGAGAATCCTAAGCGTAAAATACCATGGGTAACTCCAGTCGAACCATCAACATCGACTGCAAGACCAAATCGCTATGGACGGAAGACAATGTTCTGTGTTTGGTGGGATCGGAAGGGTGTGATCTATTATGAGCTGCTAAAACCTGGCGAAACCGTTACTACTGAACGCTACCGACAACAAATGATCGTTTTGACTCAAGTTTTGCGTAAAAAAAGACCAGAAAATCAAAAAAGGCAACACAAATTGATTTTGCTTTATGATAATGCACCATCACACACAGCAAAACTGGCCAAGGAAACGATTGAGGCGTTTAGTTGGGAAATACTTTCGCATGCGGCTTACTCATCAGACTTCGCTCTATCCAATTATTACTTATCTGCATCGATGGGATACGCACTTGCCGAGCAGCGCTTTACTTCTTACGAAAATGTACGAAAATGACTCGATGACTGGTTTACCTCAAAAGAGCAACAGTTTTTTTGGCGTGGCATCCACAAATTGTCAAACAGGTAGGAAAAATGTATAGCTAGCGATGGGCAATACGTCGAATAAAATATTTTTTATCATTTTCATACAATAAACGTGTATTTTCTATACAAAAATTCCGGTTTCATATTTATAGACCTGGTATATATATATATATATATATATATACAACGTGTCCACGTAAGTATGCAACATATGGGAAATTTTTTTGTTAATAATTTCTCAGAAAATTTTATTCTTTATAAAAGTTGGTGCTTGATCGAAAACATACAAAAAAGACAAAACAAATGACATTCGACGTTATATTAGCAAGATAATGAACAATTGAACAATTTTTATAGCTTTTGCACTTTTTAAGCGAATTTTATCAAGTATTCTTAGTTTTGACGTATCTGTCATAATTAGTAATTTATTAAGAGTTGTTGTCTTCTGAATTATGGCAGAGCAATTAACTTTATAAGACAGAGTAAAGTTGGTGTTAATATATAACTTAATTGAATTTTTTTAATGGGTTTAAAAAGTTTCAAGTAGATGGCATTTGTTTTCATATAGTGTTTACATCGGCCAAATATTTAGATTTTATATAATTCAGGATGTAATCACATCGGATTCACACGATAATAATATTTAATTGAAGAGATTCTAAAGTTATCAGAATTACTATTTTGGGTTTGTTTTTGATATATTTCAAGTTTCTAGTTAATGGCAATTGTTTTTGCGTTTTCAAAATCGTTAAATTTTTTCTGAAAGTATTAAAAACTACAACTAAAATTTTTACATTGGCTTATTCCAAAAATTTAAGTAAAGGTTACCATTTGAATTTTGAATATGTTTCTTGCGAATTTAGAAAGTTTTAAATCATTGGCAATAGTTTTTATATTTTTTATCGTAGAAACAATAACTGGAAAAATTCTAAAATTGCTAATTTTACAATTTTGAGTTTTTGTGTATTTTAGAAATTTTGAAGTCGATTGGAATTGTTTTTATATTTGGTTATGCTGCCAAAATCTTGAGAAAATTCTTTAAAAGTAAAGCTATTATCTCATTGGATTTTTCCAAAAATAATAATTGGAGGTATTACTAAAATTAAAGTTTTGAATATGTTTTTAATGGATTTGGAAAGGTTTAAGTCGTTGGCAATTGTGTTTTTTTCATATTAATAAAATATCTGGAAATTTTTCTAAAAGTAAGGCTGTTATCACAAACTAAATAGAGGGATTACAAGAGCGCAAAAATTGAAAATTTGAGTATGTTTTATTGGTGATTGTTTTTATATTTTTTATATCGCCAAAATCTTGAGAAGAAAACTAGGAGGCGTCTAAAATAACTAAAATTGGAATTTTGAATGTTTTTGATGGATTTACAAAGTTTCAATCGTCGTTGGCAATTGTTTTTATGTTTTTTCTACGTCTCTAAAGTCATTGGTAATTGTTTTTCATATTTTTTCCACCTCTCCAAAATATTTAGAAAATTTTCAAAAACAAGGCTGTAATCACATTTAATTATCGCAAAAGGTATAAATGGGAATTGAAATTTTGGATATATTTTGGTGGATTTGCAAAGTTTCAGGTCGTTGGTAATTTTATATTTTTTCCGCGTCGCCAAAAACTTTAAAAATTCTCTAAAAATAAAGCTATTATCACGTTGGATTATCCCAAAAAACTTAAAGTAAAGTTAGAATTTTAAATAAGATTTTGGTTGATTTTGAAAGTTTCAAGTCGTTATCAATTGTTTTTTTCGTCTCCAAAATATTTAGACAATTTTCCAAAAAAGAGCTGTAATCACATTTGATTATCAAAAAAACTATAACTTGTGGAATTACAAAATAACTAAAATTGGAATTTTGAATATGTTTTTTTATAGATTTGAAAAGTTGTAAATTGTTTTTATGTTTTTTTCACGATTCCAAAATATTTAGAAAATTTTCCAAAAGTAAAGCAATTTTTACATTAGCTTATTCCAAAAATAATAACTGAAGGGATTTAAACATTTAAATTTTGAATATGTTTTGGAGAATTTAGAAAGTTTTAAGTCGTTGACAATTGTTTTTATATTTTTACCACTTCGCGAAAATCTGTAAACAATTCTCCAAAAATAAAGCCATTATTACGTTGAATTATCCCAAAAACTAAAAGGGTTTTAGAATTACTAAAATTAGAATGGTGAACAAGTTTTTGATGGATTTTGAAAGTTTGGTCTTTAGTAATTGTTTTATACAGGGGGTGAGTTTTTATAGATGCTCTCTATGGAGATCTCGGAAACTATAAGAGGTAGAAAAACGGTTAAAAGGGGAAAGAAGCGAAGATTTACTAGATGATTAAAATTCCAATTTCAAAAATTTCAAAAAAGGCAAGGGTAACTAGATATTATAAAAAAATAAAAAAATGTCAATTTTTTTAAATCAATATATCTCGGTTATTATAACAGATAGAAAAAAACTGTAACAGACAAATATTGCTATTATTATAAACAACTGCAATTGTTTTATTTTCATCTTTTTCATGGCTACCTATTTTTTATTTATAATGAAACTTAAAATGACTATAATTCACTTATTTTTAGAAATACTTGTGTCTTATGTGATACTGGATTAAAGAGAAAAAAATAATCTATATAAATAAACTATGGTTTCTATTTAAATAAATGTAAGTTTGCGTCATATCTCGGAAAATAATGGCGATACAATTTTTCTGAATATATTTTATTAATCTGCATAAAATTATAGAAAACTTTATCTTTTACAGTTTTTGTATATCTGTTATATACAAATATTGTTGTTGTTGTCTTCTGAATTATGGCAGAGCAATTGACTTTATAAGACAGAGTAAAGTTGGTGTTAATAAAAAAATAAAAAAAGTACCTGAGAAATGTGGAGAATTCGTTGGATATCTTACAAAGCATGGTTGAAAATCCTCAAATATCTGTTCGAAAATGTGCCAGGAGTTTAGGATTGTTGAAGTTAACAGTGTATAAGCGAATAAGTTTAAAGCATTTAAAGCAAGATATGTTCAGACTATGCAAGAACATTATTATAACAATCGTTCTGAATTTTGTCTCATGGTACAAGGTGAACTAGAAATTGATAGAACATTTCCTAAGAAGATTTTTTTCTGGTCAACAGAAAATCCAACATTCCGAATTATCTACAAAAATCAATATTCTCGAAAAATAAATGTTTGGTGTGGAATTTTGAACATAAAATATTATAGTGCCATACATATTTCAGCAGAGTTTAAATTCAGAAAGATATTTAGAATTTTTAAATATGGAATTGGAAAATAAATTTAATGTTATCTTTGGCTACAAGAAATTCTCTTTCTTTTATGCATATACCATATACCATAGTGCTTATATCGTAGTTGAATATTTAAATGAACAATTTAATGAGAAATGGATTGGAAGACATTCAAGATTTCCATTTTGGAAATTTAGAGAATTTGGGAAATAAATTAGAAATATTTCAATATTTTTGATCAGAGATATTAACAGAAGAACAAATTTATGTATCCCCTTGCATTGAGTGATTTTTATTCAATTAATAATATCGTTAACGTTGTTAATTTCAAAGAAATTCCATTTTTTTCTTTATTAAAACAAATACGTCATTTGTTTTGTCTTTTTTATATGTTTAAGATTAAGCACTAACTTTTATAAAGAATAAAATTTTCTGAGAAATTAATAATAAAAAAGTTTCCCATATGTTGCATACTTACGTGGACACGTTGTATATATATATATATACAGGGTGTCCCGTTAATGTGGGGAAATGGCTGGACCATAGATTTCTGGGGTCAAAATATGATGATTTAACACAACTTATCTATGTCCAAAAATTTACGGTTAAGCCGGAATTTGTCTTCAAAGTTTCAATTTTTTTTATTTCTTTTGTTTATAACAATTGAACGCTTTATTCGATTTGAATGAAATTTATTATTAATAACTACTATAATATGATACATCATTTCAGTTATTATGGTCATTGGTGATTGACAGCAAGTATAAAAAACAGTAGTACCACCACTTAAAAACTAAATTATTTTTTTATTGGTGCATCTAATAAAAAATAAAAAAATACTACTTAAAAGAACGTTTAATTCAAAAACTTTTTTGTCTCTTAATAATATTTAATATCTTGTACGGTTTTTGTACAAAAAAATAAAATATGAAATAGTATGCTCATTATGCACTAATTAATAAGTAAATAAACTTACTCAATTAAATAAAAATTAAATAATATCAATTAATAAAATAAATCAAAACAACATCAAACACTTTTCAAACAATTTCCTTCACAGAATCCTAATACAAGCAAGATATCTGTTTGCCCCAAATATGAATATTTATAAAATATAATAAAGTTAAAAATTAATTATTAAAAGACACAAAATAATTATTATTATACATAAGTAATATTTTTTTTAACAAAGACGGCCACGAAAAACATTTATTTTCGATTCGATGGAAAATTATATTTTGTTTTTACCAGAAAAAATAAATATATTTTATTTTTTTGTGGGAAAACCGTAAAAGATATCAAATATTTATAAGAGACAAGAAAGTTTTTAAATTAAATAGTCTTTCAAATAGTATTTTTTTAGGTTTTATTAGATGCACCAATAAAAAAATAATTTAGTTTTTAAGTTGTGGTACTACTGTTTTTTATACTTCTTGTTAACCAATAATAACCATAATAACTGAAATAACGTATTATATTATGGTAGTTATTAATAATAAATTTCATTCAAATCGAATAAAGCGTTCAATTGTTATAAACAAAAGAAATAAAATTTTTTGAAACTTTGAAGACAAATTCCGGCTTAACCGTAAATTTTTGGATATAGATAAGTTGCGTTAAATCATCATATTTTGGCCCCAGGAATCTACAGTCCAGCCATTTCCCCACATTAACGGGACACCCTGTATATATATCCGTGTGTGTGTTTGTGCAAATTAATTTAAATATTAATTTACCTATGCAGCATTGATGGAAATTAATATGTTAATGAGAAAAATTCCTTACTGCACTGATATCTTACTACAATTATGCAAGAACTAACAGCTAATAGTTAAAATAACTACTCTTCGTACTTAAACACCGCCAGGCATTGGATTACATAATTATTAGCTGTTGTCTTGAGTTAAATCACATTAACTACAAATAACGTATTTTGTGTTGTTATTGTTTTTAGACACGTTACGAAATTATAACGTATATCAATTTGAGATATACGTTTCGCTGTATTTCAGCTCATCGGTGGAGCTGTGCTCTTTTTACGTGTAGTCGTCTAAGTGAAGGGCCCGCACGAGAATTAATCGGTTTTGTATTTCTCGCCTAAAAACTAAATTATACGATTATCTTTAATTGATTGATCGTCTCACATTTATCGGAAGGTTAACGATTGAATGATTGTTGTTTGAAGCCAGCGTGGCAGAAATTTCTAGATAAATTCTAAAAATTGAACATATGGTGGTAATTTTTATTGAATTTGGTTCTCGTTTATCACGTGGTGAAACATTTTTAATATTAGGGGTTGTTTAGAATGTGGCACTTGGTTGGTTTCACAATATGAAGTATAAATTAAATTTTAAACACAGAAAATTCTACTAAATGCTTTGTTAAAAAGATTTGTGTTAATTTATTATTAAAAAATTGTGTTAAAAGTAATCACTTGAAAATCTACAAAATAAAATTTTTATAAAGCAAATTCAAAATAATTAACTCGTTTGAAAATTTCGTGGTAAACCACGTAACATTTTACTTTATGTTCGGGCGTAATTAACTTGGTCGGTGTTTAATTTAGTTACGTTTATGTGTATTTTACTTTATGATGAGGAAATATTAGCGAGTGCACAGGAAAAGCAAATCGCAATCTAAATTGCAGTTTGATGTTAAATTGCTTTTTTGTGTAATTAATAGGTGGTATATAAACAGTGGGGATTAACATGATGAACAATCGATTCTGCAACGTAAATAGTTTGCGGGAGTTAGTTTGCATGTTGGACCAGCGGTCGGAGCTAATGACCAAATTAGTTACTTCATCTCGAATAACTTGAGCGCCAGTAATTGCTATCTGCAGACACGCCGGCGTCGTGATTCTGAATGTTGCGCCGGATTAGCGAAAGGGGGTGAATAAAGAGTGAAATTTCCACAGGAACGAAACACTATGTGCGGATATCGTTGAATTCGGCCGAGCACGTTTAATCAAACGAAAACATTACAATCTGTTCGCGTTTACTCGCCGAGACGCGCGAACACCGGTTATTCAATTTCCTGTATAAATAGCGCAACTGCTGAATCTTTCAATAATTACATTTCTAACGCTGGTTATTTTCAACTATCTCACAAGTTGATCTCCTCAAGTAAATGGCTCCAATAAAAAAAAGTCTTAAAAGAAAATAGCTGTAGAATATATAATTAACTTATTTATACTTTTTAATTAATTTACTAAAATTGATTTCCCTACTAGTACCAAAGACCTAAGGCCTATCAGTATATTACCGGTTCTGTCAAAGGTATTAGAGCGTGTGCTTAAAATTAAAATTGCTGAATTTCTTGAAAATAACGTTTTGCTGCCTTATTTACAATCTGAGTTCAGACCTAACTATAGTTGCTCCACTACTTTACTTAATATTTTAGATGACATTTTAGCCGCCACTGATAAAAACATGTATGGTTTTGCTTGACTACAGTAAAGCCTTCGATACTGTCAACCATGAATTATTGGAGGCCAAGCTCCATTACATTGGCTTTGACAACTGTTGCGATTTTATAACTATCGCAACGCAACCCTAATTCGTTACGGTGGTCTTTGTTTTATATTTTCTCTCCACGGTCAAGTGCGTGAGTGAAAATATGTGTTTTCGACATCTGGCTGCCAGGCATACGGTCCTGGTTAGCTTAAGAAGTTCGTGGAATTTAATGCGGTGCGCGGGGGTGATAATTTCGCCACCCTCAACCCCCGAAGAAGCGGTCGCGACCATTTTACCTTTAATTGTAAATTTTGTAATTAGTGTTCAATATACGAGTCAAACTCAATTTATTATTTTATTATATCTTATACAGATATAATTGGTCCTTCGAATTTAACTACTGCACAAGTCTCAACAACAACATTGCAGTGGATTTGGTCGCTAGTTTTTTAGATATTCGTCATCAACGAGTTCAAATTGAGCTTTTAATATCGGAGTTTGCTGAGGTAAACGTTGGTGTCCCTCAAGGATCAATATTGGGCCCAATATTATTTTCCACTTCATCTCTAGCCGAACATTCTAAATCCATCGGACACAAGATAAATTTGGACCACACGACTTCCATTGCAGCATTAGGCCATTTCACGAAAAGAATTATCCGCGAGGCAATTGAAATAGAAAAACACACCGATAATCTCAATAACGCGACGACGCCCAACGACTAGCCCCCACTTGGAAGTCCATTTTATGCAAAATGCATATGTCTTCACCCGCTCTCCCTGTTAATCCGACCGGCCTAATTACAAGAAGCCGCACATGCGCCGCCAACACCGCAGGTATAAATAGCGCAGTTCCACTTAGCACGATCGCAGTTTTCCATCGAACGCCGCCTGAAGAAGACCAATGCGACTTGGCCGAAACGTTGCAAATTGGTTCTTTTCAGAACCATCAAAACTTGTAAATTCGAAGATTAAAGACGAACATTGACAATGTGGCGCAAAAGTAATGTCATAGTTTGAATTTGCCGCCATTTTTGCAGATGGCGCCAAATGTCAGTGTGCTTTGACATTTATGATATAGATATATAGAGAATTAGTTGTCAACAAACAATGGAGCGATACATACCTCAAGATCTTGGATTTATGGTTATTGCTTATTTGACAAATTTTATGTCTGTTGTTTCAACGCAAGGTGAATTTCGTCGTTTTTTTGCGTTTCTAGAGAACAGATGTACTGCAAGAAGATCCATTGCATCCCTTCAAAGTGACTGGTGCGGCATTTGCAGTGAAAAAGTGATTTGTCCTTATTTTTTTGAGTACGCCGATGGCGCCGCCGTAACCGTAAATGGCGAGCGTTACAGGCAGAGTTTTTTTGCTGCAAGTTGCTGCGACCGTTCACACAGCTCGGCTAACTACGGAGATTTTGAGACACCAATTTCCAGGTCGAGTGATCTCCCGTTTTGGAGATTTGAACTGACCGTCCAGATCGCCAGATCTAACAGCACCAGACTTCTTTCTTTGAGGCATTTTAAAATCTCCCTTTTACCACAACAAACCACGAACCTTGCAAGACTTGATGCTTTTCGAGCAACAATTAAAAATGCCGCAAAACAAGCGCAATTATGCATCAACTCTGGGTGGCCATTTGAGCAATATTTTTTTTTTCCAACTATTATATCCAATAATACACTTTCAAATAAACTTTTGATAAAAAGAGAGCTTATCTTTTTCATTTATAACAAAATGGCAGCCAATTCAAACTATGACATTACTTTTGCGCCGCCTTGTATATATATTACATAAAAAAATAGAAAACTGGTTGTGTAGAAAATCCAATGCTTAGATAATTTGATATAATGAAGCTTCAATATTTTGAAAATAAATTCGTTGTACAAGAAATTCGTTATGTAGAAAATTGAGTATTTAGAAAATTTAATGAATAGAAAATGGGATGTGTTAAAACGTTAATATTTATAGAAAATTCAATTATTAAAAATTCGTTGTATAGATGCTACAGTAATTAAAAAAAATCGATGTATAGAAAACTCAATATTTAGAAAATTCCATGTATAGAAACTTTTGGAAAATGCTTAATACAAATAATAATCCGTATATAGAAACTTCATTATTTAGAAAATTGGATGTACAGAAAGTTCAATATTTATAACCTTGACGTATAGAAAATTCAATGTTTAGAAATATCGTTGTACATCGACGGCTAGGAATTTCGATATTTAGAAAATACGTCGTGTAGAAAGTTCAATACATTAAAAAATTTGATATAAAGAAATTTTGATGTAATGAAATATCGATATTTCGAAAATTCATTGAATAGAAAATTCTATAAAAAATTTAATATTCAGAAAATTGATTTAGAAAATTCGATGAATAGAAAATTTAATCTATAAAAAAGTTCATACATACTTGAAAGATTCGATGTATAGAAAATTCAATATTTAGAAATTCGACGTATAGAAATTTCAGTATTTAGAAATCTTGATGAAATTTCAATTTTCAAATATTGTCCATTTTTTATAAAATTTGAGGTATATAATATTTGAAATTTTCAGTATATAGAAATAATATATAGAAAATTCAATATTTAGAAAACTTCAATATTTATGAATAGGAAACTTGATGTACCGAAAATTCAATGTTTAGAAATTCGAAGTATAAGAAAAGCTATAAAAACCTTAATATTTAGAAAATTCGTTGTTTAAAAAATTCGATATATAGAAAATTGAATTTATAGAAAAATTAATATTTAGAAAATCTTTATGCAATTTTTGGAAAATTGGATTTAAAAAAAAGGTTTTAGCTCGCAAAATTTATGCCTCTACCTTACGTTCTTAAAAAAAAATTTAGTAATTAAAAATCTGTATTCGTTATCAAAAACCTAACCAACATTCAATATCTTCATTTTTTTCTTAGCGTATTCTTGATTTATTCCAATGCAATACATTATCGAAGCCTATATTCAATAATCAACAAATGGTTGAAGCGTATTCTTGCTACTTTAATAAATAATAAACATGTATTAAAGTTCTTTACGTTGTAGAAAATTAATTAATAATTAAAAAAACATTTCGTAAATCTACAACATATGAGTCTGATTAACATTACAAAAGAAATTACTTGTTGTTACAACTATTACAACTATTTGTAACACGGAAATTACTTTTGTATCATTCAATATCTGTCGAGGTATTAGCCAGAGAAGTAGTGGTTTCAACAAGTTTTTTTTTTGTAGACTCATTTGTTGTAGATTTACGAAATGTTTTCGTGTTTTTCAAATTACTTCAATAAATATTGTATTGCTCTAGCGTACTCTTAAAATAGTTATAAATGCAGCGAATTAAATTATACACAAATTTTGGAATCAATTACTATATTAATTTTATAAAACTAAATTAAATATTTTATTGATGGAGGGTAGATTACAGGTCACCCATCCAATCTATAATAAATCCGTATATACTTACTCTTGCTTGCTCTTACTGTTTTAGTTTCCAAAATATTGAAAGTTATTTTAATGTTAAAATAAAATAACAAGAATTACTGAAAATATGTTGAAAGCAGAAATATTAAAACATTTTCGAAATGTGGATAGAACACTAGAAACTAAAAGAGGTTCTTAAGAAGTCTAGAATACTCCTAACTTATTCGAATAATTATCTCAGCATACAATTACCCTGTATCAATAAATTATTAATTCTTTTAGCATAATTCACACTAATGCTAAGAATGTGTTCATTGTTCTAATGTGTTCTTGATCTATCCAAATATTTTGTCTAATTTCCTAGCGTTTTCTTGATCTACTTCTATAAATAACTCATAGTATGAATGTACTCTTGACCTACTATTATAGTTTATTACTATTTTAGTCTATTCCAATAATGTTTTATTGTCCTATCCTAACAAAAGTTTTATTATACTAGTGTACTTTTGACCTAATACTAAGAATTTATTTTTTGTCTGTAGGTACTCTTAGCTGATGCATTCTTTGAATTTTTTTACAATTAATATGGTTTTAAGTTAATTTTCAAATGAGTTATATTGCTTCTTGACTTATCACAAAAGTTCCTACGGTACTCTTGACCTATCTCAATACATTATACAATGTCATAGCGCACTCTTAACCTATCTTAATATTGATCTACTCTTCCAGCGTTTTTTTTTTTTGTCCTACCCAATATATTATCAGTTGCACTATACACACGACCTAAATCATTGAATTTAGTATTAATCTAGCGTACATTTTTCATATATTATTAATGGGCCTATGTTACTCCTTACTTCTCAATAATTCAACTATTTATTTAATTATTCTATCGTCATTTGTGGATATATTAGATTCGAAAAAAAAATACTTTTTATTTAAAAAACAAAGAATTACACCTTATCAGGGTGTGCATGCTCAGTATCGTATAGATGGCCTACTGCTAAGAGATTCTGGGAGCCATTATAATCTGCAGTAGGGGTCCCATTCAATAGTCATTATTTGCTCTATCATCTATCGTCCTCCCTTGGTCAAACTTTTCGACCTTATTCAGCCCCCGAGTCTATTAGGTTGCCCCAGGAGCATCACTCGGTGCGTGGAACCGTTTCTTTCTTTTATTCACATCTTTTTCTTTCGTTCTAATATTAATTTGGGATAGGGAGCCAAAAACCTGCTCCTACCCTACCACTGTCCGCTGTAATATAGTGGCTTATGACAAGCACTAGGACTAACTATGCCAGGTGTGTTTAGGATCAATAGCGGTTTGGTTTGAAATATCAGATTTGTCTCTGTTCGTAGTAATATGTCGCGGGTGACAAGAATCTTGGTTTCACTGCCCCGATCTATGTGAAAAGTATACCATAAAAAACAAACACCTCAAGCCAAGGCGGGACAGCATAAGGGCGATGGATATATAGCTAAGGCGAAGTTTCATTACCCTTGTTATGGAATGGTATAATAGATATTTTTCTTTTCCTAACTACCCGTGGGACGTATATGGACCAAAACCCTAAATATCCCTTAAATGGATGGATAGAAGGGAAACTCCAAAGGTCTAAAGGCCTGTAACACAATGTTTATGGGCTGGTGCAAGTGGGGTATAACCTTACTAATGACGGGTATTCAATTGAATTTCCATGACTTTAAAGCAGCATCTAGTGCCCTTTATTGGAGAATCGAAAAAGTCAAATTTGAAATAGGATTCCTGTAGGAGCCTTGCGTTTATGAGATACAGGTACTCGAAGGCAATTAAAGTCTGGTGTATAAAACAGACTTCATTACTCGAAGGGCAGCTCTAATACTCAGGAAAGTTATTAACTATATATTAATTCTAGAATTCACAAAAGTGGCTCTGGTTGCAGTGCTAGTAGAAGTTACCTCGAAGAAAGGGTTGCCACTACCCTTTATTATGGCCTCTGAATACTTTCCAGAAAAGCAAACTACCATAAGAGGAGGTAAGTAGATTTGTGAAGTGGTGCAGAAGAGACAATAAACAGTAGGGCATGGTACTTGATGACCTTGGAATGTCTGCAGGTACATCGTCGCGATTCTGTACTAGATATTTCACAATTTCTTTTTTGTATTCAATAATTGGCACGTTATTTTCTGTAAAATTCCTATAAATATAAGAGTTCACCATCAACGACATCGATTTTAAGAATTCTAAAGCAACTTTTCTGAACCACTCAAACAATTACTACTTCTGTTTTAAATTTCGTTGTTCTATTAAAAGTAGTTGTTACCATGTTTTCTCTATGTTTAGTTGAGAGCATGAAAATATTTCTTTTATCTCTCCAGTTACAAATTGTAATTCCATTTTAGTTTCCCAAGATAGCAATTTCACTTTAATTCAGCTTTGCATTTGTCGTTTATTTTGGTACTCCCTTTCGTTATTTTCGGATTGACCCTATTAAATGTGTATTGACATTCAACAATTTCTCCGCCAGTGGCAAACTCGTATACCAATTATCGGATAATAGGTGTTCTCCCGTCATTTTTAATGGTTCCCTAAGATTTAGTACAACATGTTCAGGAGTGACCTTGTTTTCTTCTTTCCCGGCATATATTTTTAGGTTATATAAATATATTTTTAAGAATAAAAAGATCTGAAACATAATTTGAACAATTTTATTCTATATTTATGCCGTTTCGTTTGAATCCTAAACTTGCCCTGAACACCAATAAAGTTTCATCAATGCACACATATTCCTTGAATAGCCTTGAAATTTGATATAAATGGTTTTATTTTACACAATTTGTCGCTACTATCCGGAGTGGAAATATTAGAAATATGTATTATCCTCAACAGAATCTCGAATCGATCACGTGTCTGGCAAATTAGTTTATAAATAGGTCGTCACTGCACCAAAAATTTGCAATTCTGGCATTTTTACTAGTCCACATATTTAACGTTAATAACTGTCTTATTTCTGTCGTTGTTGTTGGAATCTAGTTACGAACCGAGAATTTGGTTAAGCGTCACTTGACTTAAGAGTCTGAGTTGCATAAATATTGGTTTGATCGCAAATCAATGCTATATTTCTGTCATCGACAATAGCGTCAAAGAAATCTGGTTTACCATCGGCTAACATAGCTGCCACAACTGGAATCACTCCGGGTGCCGCATTGAAAAGCCAATTTTTATAGTTACCCTTTACTGGGCCCTAGACAGAAATTGTGATCAACATTTAGCTCTGAATCATCGGACGTGTCGTTAAGTACAGTAGCAGAATCGTTAGACTGCATGTTTTCATTATGTTGTTCATTTTTTTGCACTTTTTGCTTCACTCCCAGAATCACTAAACGGTTCATCATCGTGAGATTATATTAAATCAAGATTTTCAGCAATTTTTTCTTTTTCTCATTTTGTGTGAGAGGTATGGTATATTTACGTTTTGGCATCTGAAAATATCTTTCATAAATGCGTGTCATTTGGAATCATGCAATACTTACAGTTGCTGCTCTAGTGATCAATAAGTATGGAAATCAAGACCATAGTTATTCACCACTGAATTTGTCTGTTGATCACATCGAAAGAGTAAGGTTATGTTAACAATGGACCAAAGGCGGACAATAGCAAGAAGTTGCTCAATTGGCGGTCCGAGCAGGTACACTGTTTTAGGTATAGGTGGCGCGTGAAAGCAAATGTTGAAAAACAGACTCGGCAGCGAATTTGTTAGTAGAGGTATTGAGCCTACTTTTGTAAATGCAATCAGGCAGGAGGTGTTGGACATCACTCTAGCTGATGCTTTCACAGCAAGTACAATTCAAAATTGGCATGTTGAGAGAATAATCACATGCAGCGTTTCTGTTGAAAGGTATTTTTGAAATCCATGTTGCGCATTGTGTTAAAATTTCTTAATTTTGATGGCCTGTACCTTTGTCATTTGAAGGCTTTAATAATAATTTCTTTTACGAATCATTATCATTTTCACTTTAGTATATGTGCTTAATTGAGTTACAAAATACCTTGTATATTCTACTGAAGTAGCGTCTGACTGACCTAACCCAACATTGAATGTTTTTAACGCTTTTTTATGCAAATTCGCAGGCATTGTGTCCTATAATTTATAGGTTATTAACAAATTCGTCTATTAAACAAATTGCCTATTTCCACAACCAATATTTCTTGTGCTATCATAACCCTTATTTGTAATGTAATTCCAGAATTAAATTTATGTAATTAAACGTTCCCCTCGAAATCGAAAAATTCAATAATGCATAATAACTGAAACGGTACAATTTGAGCGCTTCCCGGACGCAACTAAACGATTTTGAATTATGAATGCAATTCCGGGGCAATAGATCACGACTAATTTACTAATTGGCCGCACATTAATTCGGCATAATAAAATGATACGTCATCCGGTCGTGATTACGACTAAATTTCCCCAATTAATCAATACACACTAAGGACAAGACTAGAATGTTTTAGTCCTCAGATTATAATTAATACTCCCCATCACTTATATTTTTTGCCAGAAATTAAATTATTGTATTTTTTATATATAATTTTAAACACGCGCTGCAAAAGTAGCAAATTAAATTGTATTTAATTGAGGGCTCGGAGCGTTTACGTTTTTTTTTGCCCGAAAATAAAAAGGACGTAACGGGGCATAAATTATGGGCATACATATTGATTTGTAATTTGGCGAAAGGGAGCTTCATTAATAATCTATTTATGTGCGTTTTATATAATAATTACATTGCGAGCGGGTGTCGGTAATTGGAGGCAAAACCAATTTAAATGTTAGTTTAACGCCCGGATTGCCATTTTTTGCGCAATTACGTATGCAGATTGCGTAAGGAGGCGAGAGAAAAAAATGAACAAGAAATTTGATGGCGAGATACCTACTCGATATTTTGTCAACGTTTACATTTTGCCAAGCTCGTTAAATTTATGATGAGCGAAGCTAATTATATAATCTATAGGTTTAATGTTATTAAAACTATAAATATTACTAAATCCTCGTTTCGTCTTTACGAATTGGTCTAAAATTTATATGTAAGCGTTGAAATGTGAATTCACTATCAGATTAAATTTCGTTGATTGGCTTGATAAAAAACATTCTGCTAAAAAGAGATTGCTTCAATTTAATTCAATTCCAAAAAAGGAATTATGTAGTGAACATTTCTGTGCGATTACATTTTACAAATTTTGAAGTGGTTTATCTCAAAAAGTTAATAAAACTTTTGGCGATGAAGCACAATCATGCTATCGATGATATATGGAATACAATCGCGGCTTTAGTTCGCTTGTGATAAATTTCGTGAAGGTCGTTGTTCCAGAAAACATGAATGCTGTGCGTGAACTGATATTGTAAGATGGTCATGTGATTTATCATGGGATTAAAGCAACCTTGGAGATAAGTGGGACCAGCATACATTTAATATTGCATGGATATTTGGCTGTCAAAAAATTTGTTTGTACTTCGATCCCACATAATTTTACAATGGTTCAATAAATGACTCGTGTCGATTGGATGCTCAAGAAATGCGATTGTAGTGCACGTCTATAATATAGTAACAAGTGACAAATCATGGATACATGCGCATGAGTCCGAAAGTAAACATCAGTCCACTGCATGTGTCTTTTACTATAACCTATATCCAATAAAAGCTATTCACACACGAAGAAGTTCAAAGCAAATATTCGCCTGATTTTTCGACGAAGAAAATGTGTAACTATGCAATTAGTGCATTTCTGAATGGTACACAACCATTTGTTTGTCAGAAGTCTAAGGGAAACCAACCACTAAAGACGCATAATGCAAGCTCTCACATTTTGACTGAAACAAGAAATTAAAAAGTGTAATAGATGAGCCATCTGTTGAACAGCCCTAAATTGGCGCCCAATGACTTCTTTTTATTCTCACAAATCAAATAAAAGACAACGTTTTTCAACAAAAGAAGATGCGTTCAAAATGCATGTATTGAAGATTAATCAATCGGACTGGAAAAAGTCCTTCGAAAACTTTTCGAAACCCATGAAAAAGTGTATAAAAAGTATTTCCAATAAGATATAATCCATTATTTTAAACAAAAATTTAATTACTGTCTATTATAAATTATATTTAACACTGAAGACAATTTTATGCATACAAATATTAACATTTTACTTGATTTAATAACGAAATAAAGTGAATATCCCCATCTAAAATAAAAAGGATATACTTTAATTTCGTAAATAGCGCTTACACCAGCTGAGTTCTTTTAATATCCAAAGGGAGAACCCCGCCATTTACGAAATTATCAACTCAACAATTTCCGCTTTAGCGAAACGGGCCGCACGGAATGCGTTCTAGGCCCTAAGTCCTAACTGAATTTCGGACGATTTATGCGCGCATAAAAAAATTAGCGACTAAACTAATTCGTATAAAATATGGCGGGGGTGGCTTTTCTTTTTTTTTTACGTTCTTAATGGAAGGCGTAAAACGCGCGCCGTAAAAGTGTAACCAAATAAAGCGACAAGGAATCGGTTTTAGGCTTTTACTGGCGGTAGTAACCGGCCGGAACTCGTTATTATTTAAGTAAAAGGGCGATTTTTTTATTGTTGTTGTTGTGTTGTTAATTTTGGAGCGGCCCTTGTCGTTTCTATAATTCAGTTGATGGATGGTGCGATAAAGTTTGTGTGTAATTATCATTGAATTAATTAGTTCAGATATTTGATAATGATTCAATAAAACGTCTTTACCTACAAGGAAACGAAATTTCTGTTTAAATTAGTTTTATTGTTACTAATTAGCGTCCTTTATTACCCGACAGGTCATTAGTTCTCATTGTAACACGGAAACCAAAACCGGTCTAGTTTGGACGTACTAATTAACTCCAAGTACTTTATTACTAGAGAATTTGAAATAAAATTAGGTCAACAGAAGGGTCTTCCCAAAAAAAAATTAATCTAATTTCTTCTTTTGGCTTCTTGACTTTTCATATGCAATCTTACTCACTTTTCCTTTTATAGAACATAACGTACGTCTATTAGACCAAACGCCTATTAACCAAAGGCATCGACCAATAAATCCTCTAATTATGGAACAAATTAATACTGAAATACATATAATGCTAGCGGATAAGGTGATTGAACTGTCTAATAGTCCGTGGAGCTCTCAAATGATTTTAGTTAAAAAGAAAAATGGTAAGAACCGATAACAGATTTTCGAATGACAAATCAAATAGATGCTTATCCGTTACCAAACATTAATTCAATTCTGGACAAACTAAAAGAAGCCAAATATATTTCATTCGCTGGATTGAAAAGATGGGTATTGTCACGTGCCATTATAAGCGGACAGCAAACAAATCACAGCATTTATCATTTCAGACCGCGGCTTATTTCAATTTAAGGTAACGCCTTTTAGACTACACTCTACACCTGCAACATTGCAATGCCTCTTAGATATGGTGATTGAACCAAACATGGATTCTCGAGCTTACGCTTGTTTTGATAGATCTAGAAAAGAAAACATACACCTTGTGGTAATACAAGGTTTACAAAATGGATTGAAGGTGAAGCAGCAAAAACAAATAAAATATGTCAAGTGTTAAAGGACAAAATATATAGTATCAAATTCTTATACACGAAAAAAGCGGAAAACAATTTACGATTTCCGAATTTAATAATTATTTAACTGAATTCAATGTACAATGTGTCGATATTCTAACTTATACTCCACAAGCAAGTCCTGTTGAACGAGCTAACAGAACTTTGAAAACCATTTTGGCATGAAATTGTGAAGAGGATCACCAAGATTGAGATCAATACCTTAACGAATTAGCATTTGCCTTTAACACATTAGTTTCAGAATCATCAAAAGATACACCTGCACCTGCAATTCGATAGGAAGCTGAGAGCACCAAATACCATTCCTAAGACTGAACCTGAGCCACCAGCAATTCCACCAGTAAGCAGAAACCTAAAGAAATTGAGTGAAGTGATATAATTGGTAAAATATACTTTAAACAAGTTCAAACACATCATTACAATCTCCGTCGGCGACAATTGATTCCCAAAGTAGGCCACTCTGTAATGAAGAAGGAGCATAATTTGTCTTCAGCAGTTGAAGTATATGCTGCAAAGTTGGCTTCAAAATTTCCAGGTCCCTCTAAAATTCATAAAATCCTATGTTTGAATCTCCTTTCCGAAAATATTTTTTTTATGTACACTGGAACTGAAAGGAACTGAAAGCTGTTTAATTAATTTCTCTCTGTTAATAACATGATGTACTAAAGCTTCATGCATCCCCTGTAAGAACATCACAAAGGACACCCGAGATAAAGGTTAATTTAGAAATTTGTTGTTGAGTTACTTGGAAATATGATTAAAACTTGATTAAAACCCTAACACTTTTTTCACAATTAATTTTTATTTCACTAGATGTACATTTTGGGTAGAAGCTAGTTATAAGTTATAAGATATAAGATAATTCCCGAAATGTACATCTAGCGAAATTAAAATTAATTGTGAAGAAAGTGTTAGTGTTTTAATCAAGTTATGAAGTTTGATTACCAAGGAGCTTTGACCAAATCATCACAATGGGAGCAAAGAATGCTACAGTTATTTGGTTACTCTCCGGCAACACTACCTACCTCTGAATCGAATTACACTTGACCGTGATTCTCCTTACATTATTTCAAGGACTCCTCCACGTATGGAATGTGATCCAGTGAAGGATTTCGAATAACACCATTGGTCAATTCGTCTAGAACATCAATTCGTTATTACTACAGTGTTCTTTTTTAGTTTACAGTTACCTTAGGGTTCTGTTAATTTATAATTTTCTTTAATTTGCCGGTTTCTGTATTATTTTTTTATAAAATAGGAAATTGACACTAGTTGAGTGACATTTTAACCATTTTCGAAGACACGATAAGTATTTATTTAATTGAATATAAGATACAAATAAAAAACTTTTTAACTTTGTTTGTATAACACGGACTTTATTTAGTGACTATAGTTTCGACAATTTTAGCTTGTCATTATCAAACTAGAAGTAATTAAACTAACAATTTACAGGTATATATATGCTTAAAAATTAAGGTTTTACAACAGCGTTAAAAAGGGGGGTATATATCAGGTCAACCTGGTCGTTAATTACGGGGGTTTCCGGATTAGCGCGCGCTTTGTAAATTTCTAAAGACTCCAGGAGGTCCATCTTACGGCCTTTTTCGGCAAAATGTATAATTGACAGTACATCCTTACCAAAAGTATGATTGTTTTCAATCATATGTCTGGCAAAAGATTTTTTTTTTTTTTTTTTTTTTTTTTTTTTTGTGAAGAATTATGTATAACGAAGTAGAAGCCTCCACCGTTAACAGTTTGAATATAAGATAGTTATAATGCAAAAAACGCTCGTTGAACGTAGTGTGGCAGTACTGATGATTGAAGAAAAAATAGGCATCGTTAATCCACTTCTTCATATTCACACGATTCAAACTCGTTTTGACTGAAAGAGTTTAGATAAAGCATCGTTGATACCAATTATATTTACGTGATTACTAACCATTTTTTCGGTGATTTTAGGGCCGAGTCGGTATATATGAAGATGTACATATGATATTGTTAATGTAAGAAGCTTCTACTTCGTTATACATGTTTGAATAATTAAGATGTAAGATTTAAAGAACATTTGTGCTCTATTAGATTAAATCAAGTTGATAAATCCACTTTTGCTAAACACATTATTGAACAAAACCATTCTTTTGGAGAGGATGTACTAACGATTATTCATTACGCCGAAAAGGGACGAAAAATGAATCTTTTAGAATCCCTAGAAATCCACAAAGCTCGCGCTAATCCGGGAATTCCACTAATTAACGACCAGGTTGACCTAATGTATTCTCCTATTTTTGACGCTGTCTGTAAATAATTTTTATGTTTAAATACCTGTGCAAATCGTAGATTTAATTTACTTATGTTTCGATAATGGCAACTGGAGTTGAAAAATAAAATATAGAGTGTTATACAAACAAAGTTGAAGTGTATTATTAATGTACATATGATGTGACTGCTTTTAAATCATTCGAATTGATACCTGTTTCGAAAATCCTTAGCGATTGGCGTTTTATTGTTGCCGATGCGTTTTTCTCACAAGTTGTTTTTGGATTTATGAGTGTTTACATTTCCTATGAGGATACTAATCTTGTTCTTGTGCTTGTCATTGTCGTCGAGAACTCTAGATTTATCGATTTATGGTTTAATACTTGAATTTACCTTCTGTTCTTCCAACTTTTTGCGAAGATTTTCCACTTCTTATTCAACCAATAAGACTTTTTCGTTCTGGAGTTTTCTGTTTTCCGTGAGGATATCATTCTTACTTTAGGGTTCCGCTACAAATGTTCTTAAAAGTCCTATTTCTGTCGAATAATTATCTCTGCTCAGCCTAACCTCAACATCATCAGGATGGTAGCTGTTATATGTTTCTCGATCACACATATGCTCTGACACATTCTCTGAATGAATTTCCATATTACATATTTTACATGATACACTTCCTTAAACTTTTTGGACTACGAGTTTGCACAGTGTAACTAGATGGGATAACACTTTTAAATTTGGCGTCCTCCATCTCGTCAGAAATGACATATTAGAACTAGCATTGCCTATCGACAACATATTTTATATGTAAAGGCCAAAAATATAAGCAATTAGAGAAGCTCATGATTATCTCCAATCGTAATCAACCTTTAAATTGGATATTTCGAGGTGAAGACGCTAAATATGATACTCATTTCAAACTGAAACTGTGGCTCCGGTTAATAGACATGCTTGACATTACATTCAGCACAATGGAATATTTTTGTGATGTCATCATTTTCCAATCACGCCATAAGAAGTGTTATGCAATGACTATCCCCAGACAATTAAGTAATTCAATGCCTGATACGAGGAGTAGTTATTTTAACTGTTAGTTGGTGGTTTTTTCATTATAATAGTGTAAAACTGCAGTGCAGAAATTCTCCAAGAAATAAATTTTCATTATTACTTTTATTTTCATCAATACTGCACCTGTAAATCAATATTTAATTTAGCAATTTCAGAGAAAGCATCACTAGGAAAGCCATAGAAATAGACGAAAATCCACTTAATTTTAACAAAAGGGATGACGGCACTAGATTATCATCTATTTGGAAGCCAACAATAAGGATTAACCCGACAAAGCCGCCAAGCACGCCTTCTAATGACACCGCCGCCAGTATATTTGGAACATTACTAGGAAAACACAGATGGGCAGATTCTAAGAAAACTGTCGAAGGTATTATTTCACAAATTTTAACACTAGCTGGCTTAGTGTATCTCGGTTTAATTTTAAGAGGTCACCAATTGCTGATAAAATGTGCAATTGCAATCATCATCATCTCATTAGTTGAGGCAAAGACTGATCAAGTTGATAATTTAATATTACCACTGATAATGTACAATAAGAAGCCGAGCAAAACAAGAGACTGCTTAAATATCACAAACAACGACCGTACTACCAGTTAATTTTCAAAATTAAAACTCCTGAAGATGGCGAATGAGAAGTCATTTAAACTCAGTATACGTCAAAATTATCCAAAATTTTTAATTATAATTCATGAATTATTGGATAAAATTGATTGTAGTAAAACAGTTTTAATAGGTGGTGATTTTAATGTAGAATTTAACAGCAATGACAGCAGGGTTGTACAATTAACCGATTTATTTACATCTTTTGGTTTTACTACTGATGTAAATTTTAATAGAAGACAAAATAATTGCTTGGATAATATTTTTACCAATACAGATTCCAGCAAATTAATTATCAGTTCATTGGATTGTGGACTTTCTGATCATTCAGAAATCCACGTCCAGTTAAAAATAAATACTCTCTCACAGAATAAGTACAAAAGGTTAACCCGACCAATTACCAGAACTGGATGCTATAAATTGTATAATTGATTAATAAATATGGATTCGCTTTTTGTTCAAGACAGTACCTCCATCAACAGTAAATTTGATTACTTATACCGTAGATTAAAGTCATGCCTAGACGAATTCTTTCATAAAAGGGTTTCAACATTCGACTCTTACAAAAACCAAGTTTTATGGTTTAATAACGAGCTTCATGAGATGCGAGAGTTATTATATTTTATGATAGAAGCAAGTAGAAATAATAGTAACTTAAAGTCTAATTATATTAATTTAAAAAAAAGTATAGGGTGGCACTAGTTAGTGCAATGAAAACAGCCAATTCCAAATATCTTGCTAAATCAGGCAACAATCCCTTATCAAATCCATATAACATGAATTAACTAGAGATAACTTAGGTGATATCGATCCTAACTCATTTAATTTGTATTTTAGCACAATTGCGAATGAACTCTTGGAGCAGCTGCCAATAACCGAATAAAATCCAGTCAGTTACTTGAATCATACTAATCTAAAAATCAGAAGTTATTTCACTCTCCAAGAAATAAGTGAAAATAAACTACGGGATATTATATCCAGCCTAAAGAATAGTACTAATCTTGATATATATATGATCAAGTACAAACATCCTTAAACCAATCGTTGATGTAATAATTTCTCCTCTCACAAAACTAATAAACCTATGTATTTCAAATGGCATCTTTCCGGATTGTATTATCCCTGTACACTAAAAAGAAAGCCAAGATGATATTAATAATTATAGACCAATTTCTATTTTACCTGTATTATCGAAAGTACTCGAAAAAGTTATATTCCTGCAAATCATAGCCTTTCTAAATGAATACGAAATCATTTCTTCCTGTCAATTTGGTTTTAGAAGAGGTAAAACAACGGAGATGCTATTGTTGCCTTAACCGAAGAAATTTACAGTTGCTGCTTTGAGTCCGGCACTTGCTCTGTTGCCTCATTTTTGGACCTCACCAAAGCATTCGACTGCATTCCGCAGAAACTATACTATTATAATTTCTCGCCAGATACTTGCCCTTTGCCAAACTCGTATCTCTTAAATCGACAACAAACTGTATTTATAAATGGCTGTCCATCTGAGGAAACCCAGTTAAAGCATGGAATACCACAGAGTTTAATACTTGGACCTTTAATATTTTATATAAATGACTTTTAACACCTCAAGTGAATATAGTTCAGCCTCACACGTAAGCATGCATTCAGTTAAAATGGTTTATGATTGGTTTATAGCTAATAAATTGACAGTTAATGTCGAAAAAGCACAGACCATCACATTTTCATTAATCCGAGGTGTGAATGAAGGTATGAAGGTAGTGGTAAATTTCTCGGAGTCTATCTGGACTCAAAGCTTACATGGCTTACACACATAGAACTGAGCTCTCAAGTAAACTCTGTAGAAATACTTATCTCCTACGCCAACCTAGCAACTTCCTACCAGAACGTGCTTTTAGAACTGCTTACTTTGCACTAATCCATTGTCAGTTATGCTATGGAATTTTAGCATGAGGACATTCTACAGTATTCGGGTTGCAAAGACGTGCAATGTGGATTGTTACATTACTCGACTTTCGAAGCGACTGTAGAGATTCTTTCATTAGGTACAATATTTTAATGGTTCCCAGTTATATATATATATATATATATATATATATATATATATATATATATATATATATATATATATATTGGAATGCTTAAAGTTCGTTCATAATAATCTATACAAATAGGTTACACATAATGATATACATGAATACAACACCAAAAATAGGAATTTCATATACCCAACTTATCGTCGACTATCGAGAGCACAAAATGGAGTCAACTATTATAGCCCATTATTATATAACTCATTACCAGTTGACTTAAAAATGATGCCAAGTATTAAATTTAATACCACGATTGAAATTTTTTTAATTGCACTTGCCAATTTTCGTTAGTTGTGTGGATCTTCATCTGATTTACACAAAGTTATGTCCTTTCATATGAAAAATCAATAGAACCTTAAACCTTAAAATCATGGAGATGCTCTTGTATGCCTACACAAAAATCATTACCATGATAATAAAAATTGGTTTTTGCACTTGTTTTTTATATTTACTCGACTAGTTTTACTTGTTACAACATTCTCAAGGGATTATAAGAGGATGCAGACTATGTCTTTTAGGTTAAAATAAAGGAATACATCTATTGATGGTCAAAATAATACAAAGTAGAGAGGAAGACTATTTCATTGACACTTATTTATTACAGCTAGATTTTCATGTATTTTGGGATCGATACTTGCTTTGCTACACTCTTGATACAACATATAACTCACTGGATAAGAATTAGGAATAATACACTTGTTTTCTTTCATATATTTACTAGATTAATTTTTATACTCCTTTGAGAATGGCGAGCAATCGCCAAAACACATGTCGTGAAACTGCTAGTAAATATATGAAACAAAACAAGTGTATTATTCCTAATTCCTATCAAGAATTTTGGGATCGTTTAGTTGTTAAAAATTGTCTATGTTATATTACAAAATGGAAGAGATTCCCGCTATCAAGAGCTAAAAGGACATATTCCAAGGATTTTGGGGTATTCTGGGCCTGAAACTGAATCACGACTTGACCTTTATCTGAGGGGATTAAGCATATAATTCAGACTTATAAGTACAAAAGCATCGGTAGGGATTTGGTGCGCGAAATAACGGAATGGCAGTCTGATAAAAAATGAATAGATTCATAGGGTACATGAAAGTGTTCTGAAGTTTTATCAGACATGGCAATAGCAATGCCAGATTTGATAATTCGTGAGGTTATCTACTTAAGCACACTTAGCACATGAATCTTATTATCTAAGAAATTCCGTGCACAAAAATAATTCTGAAACTGCTTACTTAGAAAAATTTTAACGAAGAGGAGCGCGAGTATAGCAATTAATTGTTTAGTATTTTGGAGGAGCACATCGGCGATACATCGCCGCACATCTGTTCCAAAGTATTTCAGCACTTGATATGTTTGCAACAAGAGAACGAGATTCCGTTGAGCATGTAGACTGTTGTCTTGGAACGTGCTGTTGTCCACCTAAAAAAGTAGTTCTTTGAATGATCTGAAGCCGAATTGGAGGGCATTTAAGTTAGTAAGATTAAAGAACTCGTAGATGAGTAGGATAAATATGAAGAGAGTTTCCGGGTAGCCTTCGAGAAGGAATTGGAAAATTCAACCAAAGGTCCTGATGATCATATATATCCGAAGGAATTATTTCTTTTGGAAGAAGTCTGCAAGATTGAGATCTGGCAAGTATGATGGATGTTCAATTTGCACCACCCCTTTTTTTGTGAGACACAGTTTGACGATATTAGCTGTGCGAGGGCGAGCATAGTCGTGAACAAAAAGCCATAATCCTGCATAAACGTTTCATAAAACGGTTCTTCCTATTCCCATGACTCAAACTCTCTTTAAATGGAAAATATTTGATGATATTAATGTCATCCAACGAAACGTAACGAGTATTTTGAACTCCATCCCAAACGAAGCCTTCTTGAAAAGTTTCCAGGATATTTATAGCAGGTCTCGACGGTGAAGGTATTTTTAGTTCTTTTCTTGTTTTTTGTTCCAACCGTAAACATATGGATGGTAGCTTCAGAAGCATCAGACTTTTGTGATGTATAGGGTCGGAGTACCATAGTCCTCATATTTTCCTAGAAGAGCGTTCCTCTGAGTGCCTCCTACTGGTAACGGCAGGTTCTGTTGAAAATCAAAAGAACTTCAATATTGGGATCACGTTTTGATAATGCTGTCTTATCTTTTATATCAGCATAAAATGTATCTGCTTTTGTTACATGCAGATTTTTATTTAGTGTTCGTGGTTCTTCATCAGACTCAACAGCATTGATTTTCTTCTCCAACTTATTTCGCTTTTGAAAGGTGTCGGATTTCGGGTTTCCAAAGGATATCTTATAATTTTCAATAAAAATTTTCTGAAGTACTTCCGGAGGAGTTCCCTGTCTAAAGTGTATGTGTTGCCACAAGCGATCAAGCCGGCTCTTGGTAATTGCATGTAAAGCTAAAAATGCTGTCTTGCAAACTTTCAAATTGATGCCTTCAAGACGAACCTACTATTTATTGTTAAACTTAATTAAACAGAACAAGAAGCAAAAGTAATACATTATTTACCTGATAAATATACGAAAAATGTTTGCCATGCTCTTCTCCTGAACGAGGCTTTTTTCGTTCTACAGGTTTACTATGAAAAAAGCCATGCATGGATATCTTTTGTTGATATGGCATTATAATCTCTGAAAATTTTAGCACAGCCTATCGCACCAATTTTATCAAAGCACTGCATTTTACAGTTGCAGCTATCGCCAAGAACTTCCTCTTGTGTTAATTTTCCAGCCGTATTTACATAACTATTGCCCCTGGTTCGCTTTTGCTTACGAATGTTTCTTTTCCAGGATGACTTACGTATGAAGCGCTTTTTACCTGGTTGTGCCAGTTTGTTGAACCAGCAGAAGTGCCAGCTTCTTCCAAATGTACAGAATGCTCTGAATCCTCATTAGTTCCAAACTCCGCAAAACCTTCCTCGGACAAATCATCTTCTTGAGTTTCAGTATTGAGGTTATGTTTATAATTTTCTGGTAAAAACTCATTGCCACTAGACTGAAATACATTTTCTTCTGAACTAGATGACATTTACAAAACTTGTAAAAGTACCTAAGCTTACTGCCAAATGTTTGCAAACCAACTTTTGAGTGCAAGAACAGGTTAAGTCCAAGACTTGGCTTGTTATTGCATAGTATGAAAAAGTAGGCCATCTGTTAATCACTACTGTAATGCGTAGTGCATAACTTAGAGACCCAGTACTTGGATGGAATTATAGAGCATTTGAAACTGTGTAACAATCAACCCCCCAACAAATTTTTGCCCAAAGATGGACTTGGCTTGTTCTTGCATTGCACCCTTCAATTGTAAACATATTTTTAATTAATGTTTATTCTGTATCCAACCAGACAATTAAATTACATTTAATTTTTATTAACATAGATAATCTATAAATTAATAATTCACTGTAATTTGTAAGTCAATAAATTAATTATGTAATTATTTTCGAAAACCCGTTCATGATGTTAATTCTGCATCATTACGTTTTCAGATTGGCGTCAATAAAACCCAATAGTTTCATGCTGTCCCAGATTTTTTCCTCGATTTTACACGTGCGCTGTTAATTCGCGAAGCTTTTGCAATTTCACGTTCGGATTCCGTGAAATTGCCACGCTTCATTGGCTCCGTGCACAAATAAACCATCGGAATTATACGCGAAGTGGCACGTCGATTTTGTACCGAGGGTGCAAATTTGCCAACATGATTGGTTTGTCAACAAAACACGATTAAATCGACCGTGTAATAACGTTAATAAATTATTAAATTATTATGTAATACAGCTACTCGTAACGTTTATTTTATACAGACTTTAAATTATCTTAATCTATAAATTAAGTACGAATTTCTTTATGTTTGGTTATTAATTATATTAAAAATAATTGCAAACCGTGACGGACTTCATTCAAATAATAAATTATTTTAGATGCATTTATGAAATCTAAACTTAAAGAATACAAATAGGTCCTGCAATCCTCGACTAGAGTTGATGAAGGAACAACCAAATTCCAAAAATATTTTGTTTAGAATAAGGTTCTTTCCAGTGCAGCTTATACCTCTAAATATTTGTAACAAAGACTTTTGAATTTTGATCAGGTCATAATTGTACACTTCGCTGTATGACATTGCCCTTTTATACAGAAGGACAATAACCATTTACCTGTAATTTATCACTTAGATGTACCTGAACCGTATTTAGAAATTTATAATGCCATGAACCAATAACTAAACATTAGAAACTATCCCTTGATAACTTTGTTATTTTTGCTGTTAACATATTTACAAAAGAATACATAAATTAATGGTACACGTACAACAAATTTAGACATCAAGGATCATGGACGGAGTTCATTGGTTTCCAATGATTTTTCAGTCTACCAGTAGGAAGAGATTTAGTTTTCAATACTGGCTACCAAATTTGTCACTAAGATGGTATAGTATTATTCTATCTCTTTCTAGAAGGCAACGATCTAGTTAATTCCATTGGGAGAGATGATTTCTTTCTATTATTAAATATAATTTTTGTTTATTTTAAAATAAACAGCAATCTAATTGTTTCACTTGGAAGAGATGATTTCTTTCAATTAATCAATGTAATTTTTGTTTCAATATTGTTTATTATAAAAATTTACTCAAATCTTTTTTTCTAAACTCTAAACCGATGGAACAAAGAAGTAAAACTCTAGCAAATAAATACACAGACGAGTAGTTAGGATGATCCTTGCAGCATGTATTATTCACCGGTCAGAGTGATAAAATCAATTTGGATGAAAATATCAAGCCATGGACAGGCGGAATGGAATCGCTTTGAAATATTCGAAGTACACCTGACCCGAGAAACCGGAACTGTGACAGTGATGACGATACTTTATATTATCGATTCGCTGCAATTTTCATAACGCTCCGCCGGAGACTAAATTTAAACCGTATTTTATATTTAGGTATAAGAAGGACTTTATAAGATAGTTTTAAATTCAGAAAAAAATTATTTCAGAGAATATTACAACATAAAATAACAAATAATTAATTAAACTGTAAATATCTTAATTGTTACAGTTTTAGTACTGTGTAATAGAAGAAGAATTGATTCATAAATTTACTGTGTAATATATTTTCAGTTAATAAATTGAAGAAAGCAATCAAATCTTTTATACCACATTTTTTATTCTGTAGTGTCTAGGGCAAAAATCATAAAAACTTGGACTTTTTATGCTCAGCACATTTTAAAGATATCATACACAATACATAATACACGGTTGTATACATATGCCTTTCAATTAGAAAATCATTTCGTAAAGTAATACCATTAAGGTGATATATAATCTCTGAGCATTGCATAATGAAAAAAAAACAATTCCTTCATAAATTACATCACTTTTGAAACAACTACTTCTCTAGCTAATACCTCGACAGAGTAGTTGTTTCAAAAGTGATTTGTTCTTGTAGTCTTAATAAGACTCATTTGTTGTAGATTTTACGAAAATATTTTCGTGTTTTTTCTAATTACTAGTGAATTTTCTAAAACGCAAAGGACTTATATATTTTTATTATTCAAGAAAAAGTTTGTAGATTATGAAGGAATTGTTTTTTTACTTGGCGTTTACTTGGTGGTACATTTTGATTAAAAACAAATACACTACTCTTTTATCTGTTTTTTATCAGTCTGGTTTTATTAATTCTGTCCATATGCTCTTTTCATTCACGCCTTCTGTTTAGGGCCCATCTCACCACGTCTTGAATGACGCACTTCTTTCTAATGTCATCGCTTCTTACGTAGTCCCTCAGACTGCATTCTACCATACATCTTAGGTTCTTATCTACCTTGTTCTCATGAGTCGTTTCGTTGTGGCGTTTTCTGCCCTGGTTTCGTCACTTGGTGAGGCATAAATTAACAATCATATCATCTTCAATTATATATCAACATGTATCCTCATCTTTTAGAAAATCAGTACCTTTTAAATAATTAAGACCTAAAAACCCTTCGTATTAAATTATTTCCATAGTAAGGTATCCTTCCTTAATGCACTGATATACTCCATAAATAATATACTACGTTTAATCAACCCTTACGAGTATCGAATCAATACCAAACGGAAACCGCACTTAAAGCATATTAATATAAATCATTTGCACTCTTCCCATTTTCGGTTTTCGTGCCCTTTAAAAGTTTAACGCGAACGTTCTCGGCACTCCGGCCTTATCACCGTTAACGAGGGTTCTAAATTCCCATTCGAAATAGATGTTGCATTAGACGCGGAATTAGTTTAAAACGAAAATTGGCACCGAGTATACGTACCCGGAACTCGCTCGGCCCTTTGTTTAACTCATTAAGTATTAGTATAATTGGTAATGAGCGACTTGCCATCGGGCTCGAATCCGTTGTTGAATTATTAATTTGGATGTGATGTAATTTAACGTAATTTCACTTCTAAGTATGGGTGTGTGCATTTCATAATTATGCACAAGGGTTAATAATTTATATTCTTTCAATATTATTATACGTTAATATGGAATTCTAAAATATGTGCTTTTTTCTATATATCCTAATTTGATATAATATTGTTTTTAATGTTTACCTATGATTGTTCTCTTTTTTGATAATAGAATCGTAAAAGCTTCGTAGCGTCTTCAAATGAACCTCTATATAGGTAAACAAATTATAATCATCACTAGTACCAATTTTTCAGAATTCAATTCTGGTTTTAAGTTTGATTCCGTGGTAACTTCTAAAATTTATAAAGGTTTCTTCAAGTTTAATTTGCTCATCGTCGAGATTTTTTATGTGGGGCACATACAAGTTGAATTCTAGTCTAGATGGTACTGGAGATTTGTTTTATGATTTTGGTAACTTCGCCAGATTTCTTTTTGTACTCGACTTGTAACTCATTGACTTGTTTCATCAGCATTGTTCCTTCTTAGCAAATGCTTAAATTTTCTGAATCTAAGTCCAACAACAGTTCATCAGGTCTTCAGTTTGCTGCAACAGCGACTCTATTTTATGAAGTTGTGCTTTTTGAGTCAATGATGTCCTTAACTCTAAATGTGTCTGCCTACTCTAGACAATTTATTTCATGCATTCCAAGTCTTTTTACCAAATTATTCTATTCATGTTCTTCCATTTCCTTCCTATTTTGTTTGACATCAACTTCGAGTACATATGCCACCACCGTTGTAACATTGATTCTTCTAGCGAAAGTTTTGACTATGTAGACTCTATTAATAATAATAATTTATCAATTGGTTAGCCACTAAAAGTAGCTGGAAATATTTGCTGAAAATTCAATTACACTCTAAATAATTTGTTGGAAAATTGCCATTAGATGAAGTAAACAATTCGAAAATAAAAAAGTACCTAAAATATTCTGTGAGAATAGATATGTTTGTATAGCAGCTTCGAGATAATCTTAAAAAAAGCAACAATTAATTTTGAGAAAATTTAAGACAATGCAAAATATACCAAACCTTCAAACAAACATTAAATTAGATGTAGCAGAAAATGGTATCAGATGCAACAAATGCTTTGCAGAAAATTTCAAGTTTAAGACAACTTCAATGTCTTGAAACAAAATAGAAACTTAGAAGTCGTTATTAGATAGACTAAATAAATTTATTATTATTAGACCTGTTGCTCCATGAGGAGCATAGGGCATCTCTTCAGATAATTCTTCAGCTGGTTTGTAGGCAAGGCCGGCAATCCTGCCCTATCGTGTTTCCTCTTGGATTACATATTTGTTCTATCGTTCTTTTTCATTCTGTCTTGACTTTGGTTTTCTCCATTTCTTTCGTTTAATTCATATCTCTACAGATTCTTGCTTGATTTCTTCCACTGTCTTCATAATGTCGTCGATGACTACTAAGAACAAGAAAGGTGATAGCATGCAGATATGTCTATATTGATATCGCCTGTTAGTTTACCATTTTAGTCTATTTTTTCAAAATAGTTTTCGTAGAGTATTTGTATCATATTTATTAGTTTTCTTGGCATGCCCTAGCTTTCCAGAATTCCCTAGTCTATAGTCTAGATAGTACTGGAGATTTGTTTTATGATTTTGGTAACTTCGCCAGATATCTTTTTGTACTCGACTTTTAACTCATTGGCTTGTTTCATCAGCATTGTTCCTTCTCAGCAAATGCTTAAATTTTCTGAATCTAAGTCCAGCAACAGTTCATCAAGTATTCAGTTTGCTGCAACAGCGACTCTATTTTATCAAGGTGTTCTTTTTGAGTCAATGATGTCAACTCTCCGTTTCCTGTATATCTTGTCGAAGGTTTTCTCGAAGTCTATGAAGTTAATTACAATTTCTTTTTGCCATTCTATAGCCTGGTCCACAATTATTCTCAATTCTGTAGCGTGCACGGCAGCAAAGCGAGTGGTGAAGTTTGAAAGGAGGTTGAGTGGAATGGAGAATGTAAGATTAGTGCAAGAAATTTGGAAAGTGTACTATAGGGAATGGGAACGAAAGCAAAGGTGTACGAAATGGATGCAAAAGAGAGCAAAACTGTATGAAAGAGCTAAAATATCTGTGATGTACGTAGAGGAGAAGCTAGAGCGGGGGCAGAAGTTAGAAGAAGAAGAAGTAGAAAAACTGGGAGCAGAAGAACTACAAATTCAACTACAATTCAACAAAATCTGCAAGTTTTCGGAATAATCCCGCGCTACAGAATAGAGTGGATGTAACATTGCTAGCTCGGCTAAGGTGTGGGAATAAAGAAAGAGGAAGAAAGGTACGGATGGGAGCAGAATATACAGTGTGTGGAATTTGTACCAGGGGAAAAGACGTGTGGGAGCATTGGTTGTATGAGTGCGTTGAGGAGACTAGTTTTAAAGTCTTAAGAGTAAGTGTGTAAATGAAGTGATGTGTGAGAGTGGAAAGGGAATTCAAGAATGTAGAGAATTGATGAGAATGAGATCAGTGAGGTGTAGCTAAACGAAAGTAATAATAAAAACGCGGTTAAATTCCTTTCTTCGCTATTTTTATTTAGGCACTAAATGTACATTTCGGACACGTCCATTATCAATAGTTGATTTATGGTTAATGGACACATAGTGTCCGAAATGTACATTTAGTGCTTAAATAAAAAGAGTGAAGAAAGGAATTTAACCGCGTTTTTATTATTAATATAATCTTCACAAAACTCAAAATCATACATACTAAACGAAAGTGCTAGTTTAAGAATGATTAATTGTTTTATCTATTACTGGTCGCGTTTCTTTTCAGGTTTACTATTATTTCATTGTTTTAGTTTATGGTTTATGGTATTGTATAATTTTAGAGTTTGTAATATTGTAGTATGCCAAATAATATATTGTCTATGCATGATCTTTCTGGCCGGAACCCTGCTTGGTTACCTTTCAGTTTAGGTTGCATTTTCTTTATTCCTTCGAGGATGATTCTAGTCAAGATCTTGCTCGCGCATTTCGTCTTATCTCCTTCTTTGGTATTCTGACTCTAACTCCCCTCTTCCAGTCCTCTAGTATATTTTGTTCTGTTCATATTTTGTTTAGTCGAGTGTGCATCATGCATTCAACATTTCATTTGCAATTCCATATATGCCTCATGTTTTCACTCTCTTTGATATTTTAACAGCTTCTGCTACTTGGTTTTCTGTTATTTCAACAAATTCCATGTTTATTTCCTGATTCACTGTTTCCCTTACGTTAATTCTTCTTGATATCAACCTTCTCTTAGTAAGTTTCTTTAAAAAATTCTATCCATCGTTCCCTAATTTTCTCTTTTGAGTTGAGTATATTTCCTATTTTACTATACACTGTTGTTATTGCTTAGTTGTTCTTCGAACTGAATTAAAATTTAAACTCTCATGGTTTCAAGATTATAAATGGCCAAATTGCAATTAAGGGTTAATTCATTTTTGAATTATGGAAGCGTTTACTTCTTCGTACATTTTCGATTTTTATAATAAAGAAAATATTAGTCACAAAAAATAAAAAAATATAAGTGGTATAAAAAATGTTAAGTGTTTTCTTTATTTATAAAAAGGTTAATTCATAAAATCGAATATATGCGAGAAATATAGAAATCCGAAAAAGAGCTACAACAGCGACTTAATGCTGCACTTTGAGAGGAGGACCCTGATCCAAAAAACTTTTTGTTTGCTATTAGCGGATATATATTATTAAACATCTTGGAAAATGTTATGCAAAAAAAGGTAAGGTGAAATCTATTGTCTAAAGTGTTTTACTAAATCTCAGATTCCCGCTTTTTAATTAATTTTCGCTTCTGAGATTCAAAATATTCAAAATAACTAGTCCGTGGTTATTGTTAAAAAGGAAACAATAATTTGAGAGCAATATTGCTGATACATTTTAGTACTCTAAAACCTACGATAATTATAGGAAATTAAAAGAGAAGTTATAATAATTATAGAAATCTAGGAAAGAGAATTGCTCAAAAAGGAAAAACCCTTGAAGAAAATTTTAAAAAATTTGGAGAGAAATTCATAGCAAACATATTCTGAAATGAAATACACGAAGCTGATAAGGAAATTACTTTAGGAAATGTTTTGCCATTGAAGTTAATTCTTATCATTAGAAAATATTATTGTTAAAAAAATATGATAAAGTAAAAATGTGAAAAATTCTCAACAAAAGCCAAATTTTAGAATTTCAAATTTAAAAATTTAATTTTATCGTAAATTTAAATAAAATAAAACACGAAATGCTGAAAATGTTATAATTTTTAAAGTTGAAAATTATTTTATTACACACTCTTAAAATAATCTTATTTGGTAGAAAATTCATTGAGAATAAATAAATTTGTAAATAAAATCCAGAAAATGTCCGATAAAATAAAAGTTCTATAAAATTTCCTGAAGGTATGTAATATACTAGAGCTTTAAATAAAAAGCAAAATAGTGAAATGTAAATATTACATCAAACAAATTTCTGCTTTGAAGAAGTTTTTAAAATGTGAACATTTTATTTTGATGGTAAAACATTTTAAAATTGTTCCTTATGCAATTTAAATCTACTGCATCAGCAAATTAATAAGATGTAGAAAAGATGGTTGCCGCCATGGCTTTGATACTGCCCAGCTGTTTTGAAAAGATTTCATATAGATTAAATTTGATATAAGATTGTATTTATATCTTGAAGTAAAAAATAAACGTCATCAGATGTTATTACGTCCCCGTCCAACTAAAGTAGTAGACTTTATAGTTATTGGGTTGAAATTGAAGTCCATCAAAATTTAGATTAAGTCATTGAAAATTAAAAAAGAACATTTAAGAACGCAGAAAAGAAAGTTCTAACAATTTGGAGATATTTTTATAGAAAATTCCGGTTAGATATAAAGCGATAAATTCTAGAAGAAAGGATTAAATAATTTTGTTAAATTCTTCTAAATAATTTTTTTAGTGTCCTTAATATCTAGACACTGTAGAAAGTTCAACCTTTACCTTTACGTCAATTTTTTTTAATAAATTTTCATTTCGACATTAAAACAATTTTAAATAAAAATTGCAATAAGATCAAACAAAAAAAAAATAAACAATTTTCAACAAATGCAAAGAATTTCAGGAAAACGATTGTACTAACCTTCTACCTGTTTTTGGAAAATTGTATGAATCCCTCCTTAAACAAAATCTTTCTCTAATTTCTAACTACATCCCCAAATATTAATTTAGATTTCTTTCTCGTCGATCAACTTTTCTTCCCCTAATCATCTCCAATATTCGGACTGCTCACTTTAAAAACTTCTGCAGCTCTATAAGTAACCAACATACACATATATAGATTCAAATTATTGGAAGTAAGAAAAGAGTTAGAAAAATTGAAATCTAGTAAAGTTGAAAGAAAAATTGTAGAATAGATTAAAACTAAAAAAACAAAAGTAGAAAGTTCTTGGAGAATTTAAAAATTTGGAAGAAGTATTTCTAAAAAATTCTAGATATGCAAATTAGGTAAAGAAATTATGAAGAATTAAAGATAATATAAAAATAGAAAAATTTGAAGACTTTTGAATACGCAAGGTTTTTTCCATTTTTTTTTTTCGGTCAATATCAAAATGAGAAAGTTTTATTTTATCACACAATAAGGTGAAAATAAGCACCTAAATGCTAAATATATGTATCTGAAGCTGGTGTTGTATGAACAGCGGAAGAGAGGATTTGGGTTTGAGTGGAAGAACACCTACAAGCGTGAACTCCGCCCATCAGCATGGTGTTAAAATTATATGTATGTTTTTTTTCATCAATTTTCTAAATATCTATATTATAACCATGTTTTGATAAAGCTTAAATAAAGATAAAGATAAAGATTAAATTTTTCACCATTCCTTTATTTTGCAATTTTTGAATTATTTTGTGGTAATTTTCATACTATTGGTTTTTCGTTAATTAATAATGTTCTAGAATATACAAAATGTTAGAATTTTCTATAAGGGTATTAGAAATTTCTTGCAATTTCTTTGATTTCTAGAACTTACCAATATTTTCTCTTATTTATTTAGAAAAAAAATAAGAATATTTTACTAGTTTTATTTTCTCTTTTATAGTCGTTTAGATTTTTTTAGCATATCCTCCAGATTTCTGGAACTGGATGAGCATTTTATTGAGCAAATTTCTAAAAATTTTGAGCATCTTTTGTAATATTTCATATAGCCCCATTGTTTAAATTTCTAGAATTTCTCACCATTTTTATAAATTTTTCCACAATTTCTTAGCTTTTTTTCTTATTGAAAGCATTTCTCATTTTATTTTCTAGCAATCTTTAGGTAAATTCTTATCAATTTTTTGAGAATTTTCTTTAAGCTTTCTTGACCAGCATTTTACATTCGGATTTCTGGAATATTTGAGCAATATTTCTAGAAACTTCCAATATTTTTTTTAAATTTTATTAGTTTTTAGGTGATTGATACTTGAAGCCATTACTTTGTGATACATTTGAAAAAACCGGACGATAAACGAAAATTTACGTTGTTGTTATTAGTGACCGGTTTCAACCATCACATGTTCATTTTCAAACAAATAATAAAAACCGTGTGTGATAACAACAAAGTAAATTTTCATTTATAGTCGTATTTTCTAAATTTTTTCTTTGTCTTGTCAATTATTTTAGCAAATCTTGTTTTACTTATCCGAATTTTTCAGAAATAATTTCTTTTTGAGATCGCGAGAATTTTCTTCGAGGCTTATAAAAGTGTTTTGTTGTGTTGTAATTTTGGGTTTCTGAAACTTTCTGGAAAAGTTCTTAAGGCATTTTTCGTTGAGATTGTCGGTAAATTATGCATAAACCTATCGTAACCTTAACCTACGTCAATTAATAATTATTCTTAAAAAAAATTAATCAAGTTAATAGTGGAAAATTAGCTTACGATTGTGATTTTGATTGTGTTTTTGAATAACTTTAAAGTGCGTTGAACGTATTATTGATAAAGATTAGGCTAAGGTAAAATGTGTTAGGGTAGGTCAAGAGTACGGTAGATGTTGCTCTCTTTCGTTCTCCCCTGCTCTCTTTCGCTTTTTTTTGCTTCTCCTTGCTCACTTTTGCTCTATTTCGCTCTCTCTTGCTCACTTTCCCTCTCTTTGACTCACACTAGCTCTCTTTCATTTTCCCTGGCTCACTAGCGATCTCTCTTGCTTACATTCTTGCTATTTTTTACCCTCTCTTACTCTCTTTCACTCTCTCTTGTCCTCTTTCGCCCTTTGTTCCTTACTTTTTGCATGCTCTTGATCTCTTTTGCCCTCCACTGCTCTCATTTACTTTTCTTTCCTCTCTTTTACTCAGTTTTGCTCTCTTTCGTTCTTCCCTGCTCTTTTTCCCTATTCCTTGCTCTTTCTTTCGCTCTTCCTACCTCTATTTCTCTCACTTTTGCTCTCTTGCTCAATTTCTCTCTGTTGCTTATATATGCCCTCTTTTGCTCCATTTCTCTCTCTTTTGATAACTTTTGCTCTCCCTTGCTCTCTTTCGCTTTTAATGCTTACTTTCGCTCACCGTTGTTCACGTTGGCTCTCTCTTGCTCACCTTCGATTTCCCTTGCTCTCTTTCTCTTTCCCTTGCTCTTTAGTGCTTACATTTGCTCTCCCTTACTAATACTGGCACCTCTCTAGTTCACTTTCTCTCTTTGGCCCTCCCTTGCTCTCTTTCGCTCTACTTTGCATTGTTAATCGCTAATTTGCTGAGGTAAGTCAAGAGTACCTTGTCCTAATGTATTATTAATTGGGGTAGGGCAAATGTATGACTGGATAATATATTACTTATTGTGAAAGGTAAAAAATACGCTAAAAATATAATTGTATATAAAGAACAGTAATTTATGAAAAAGAGTTTTCCAAATTTCAGAAGAGAAATTGATATTTGTTAAAAAAACACTGTAGAAACTGAAGGATAAATATTGGAAAACATTTTGAAATCTCTAAAAATGTTATTAGATGAATTTAGAAAATTTTGTAAATATAAAGCAACAAATAGAAGTTTTTGGAAAATAGAAAATAAAAAGCGCTAATAATTTCTCAATTTGAATAAGAAATTGCTTGAAATTTGCAATTAGGTAAGACCGGAAATTTCGAAAAATTTCCATAATAATGAAAATTTTAAAAATTTGATTGGAAGAACCCATCTAAAAGAAAAATCTCGTAATTTAACTTTTACTTAAATTGGAAAAATTTAACTATATACAAAAAAATTGATAATGATTACCTTGTAATTGAAACTAGTCACGAGAAAATAAAATATAAGTGGTATAAAAAAGTGTTTTCTTTATTTAAAAAAAAAATGGAAAAGAAAGACAAATTCCTAGAAAAATTTAAATTTGTAAAATAGAAGAAATAATTTGAAAAATGTTATTGACATTAAAGTACATTTTTCTAATTAGGAAGTGACATTGTTAGAAAGTTTCCATAAGATAAAGAAGAAAATCTATAATTATAACCGAGATACAGTGATTTGAAAAATTTAATTTTTTTACTTTTTCAAAGTTTCTAGTTTTTTTTTGAAAACTTTGAAAACGCAAATTTATATGTCTCCTAAAACACTTGATTACATTTTTAACCTTTTTTCAGTCTTTTGTAATTTCCGATAGAGAGCATCTAAAAAAGACTCATCCTGTATAATCATAGGTTTTGAGTGGAAGATCGTTAGAAGAAGAGAACTCCTCCTGTCCTACTTTCGAATTAATATTTTAGTGTTATTTTATTAATAAATAAATAAATAATAAATAAATATGCAATACAGTTTTTACATTAGATGGCTATGTCTTCTTAGTAGGCAATTCAATTACGTACATTGAGTAACTAGAATTATTACTGATATTTGAAGAGAAAACAAAAAATCTATAATAACTTTGATATACATAAATAAATAATAATGTAATTTGTTATGTGCACTTCTTAGATCTAAAGTGTGATTAATGTGTAATATTTAAGAAGATGCTTCAAATAAATCGTATTGAAGTTAAAAGTAAAACGAAAACATTTTCCCGTACTTTGTATACACGCGCAACATGAAATAGAAATATCGGAGTTTAAATAACACATACAAAGACGTCTTCTTGCAGACGATTCTACAATCCATCCGTGAATACATATAAATTTTTTTCTAATACCGTAGCCCAGTACACCAATTCGCAAACATTTCACGAGCGCACTTCAGGGATATTGATGTTGCTTTTTGCCGAAGTTTCAGAAGTTTGCATATTGAATTACTCCGTCTTTTAAACTTTTAAGCTCAATTTTCAATGTGAAAATGTGGATATTATAACACTAGTACCTCGGCAACTTCTCACGCTCGGCCGAGAAGTGCTGTTTAATTGAGAAAATATTTTCCTTATTCATTATGAAAGCCATTTTCACGTGGAAATAAGTTTTAAGTAGATTTATATGTTGATGGTGTGAATTTTCCACGGGACGGCGTGCACCGTTAATTGCATTTTAAACTTTTCCATAAGATTTTCATGAATAATTTATTAGCTCGATGTTTGAAGACCTAGCCTAACTTTCAGTAATCATTTATTTACAGACACATATTTTACGGTAATAAAATTTTCCGATATCGGTGTAACAAGAGAATGTTTCTTTTTCTTATAGACGTTCTCTTAATTTACTGATTAAATTAACATAGATTGTATAATATTAAAGGTGGATGTATTTATTTATATATGAATTTATTTATTATAGTTTAGCTTTTTTAACAAACAACACGTAAATATACATAATTTTTGGGCGGAGTTCATGTGAATTATGATCATAATTGAGTTTTGTATACTATCTATATTCTCTAGTTTCTGATGATGCTTTATTGTCAAAATCGAAGAAAGTTTATTGTTGTTGAGATTATTCAAGTTGAGAGTTAACTTAATTCCACTTATTGGCTGACTTCATTCTTTTATGTCATTGTAAACAACACAAATGGACATTAAGATTATTGACCAAAAAACGAAATTTATGTTTGGGATGTTTGTTGTCAGATGGCAATACCTGGCTCGTCCATTCTCGATATAATAAAGGCAACCCTGATAGTACTTTAGATTTTTATGTAATAAAGAAAAAAGCATATTATTTATGAGCTGGAAGATATGTGAATAACGCTTTCTTGCAAATGAATATTATCATATGTATGTTGAATCAAATTCTATGCATTTATGGATTAATTAACAATTCCATTATCTAGATAGTTATATTGATTTCTAAACATTTACTATTAATTGAAAATTAAGCCAAGTAAATAAATTAACATTCTAATACATACAGCACGCGGTTCACATAATTGCATTGAATTGAATAATATAAATATTGTGCGGTCGGCAGTAAAATTTGTAATTACAACGAAGCCGCATTTATTACAACAGATGCGCATATTCAAACTCCGATAACAAACGATTAATTATTCAAAGGCGACTTTAATAACGAAACTGCACGTCGACACGTTTTGTAATCCTGTGCCTTGGTCAATAATTAACGCCGCTAATAATGATATGAACTGCCGTTGGGGCCCGATAGTTTTAATCGGTTTTAAAAGTTAATAAGTTTGAATCGGCATGGAGAGCGCATAAGTAATACCGCTCGGTTTTAAATTATGCACATATTTTCCTCTCGGACCTCCTTTTAACCTTAAATTATAAATCGTTTTGTATAATTTATTACTCTTAATAACGATAATCCCTTTTCGAAGTATCGATCGGTTTAAGCTGAAGCTAATGGCTCGAAAAACTATTACGGAGTGAGCGCATGCCGACACCAGGCGATAATGGCTAAGATCAGTTTCTTGTTGGTCCTCCCAAGTAAGTAAATATGGACCTGAAGTGTGTACAAAAATTATTCGGTTTAGTAACTTAATACTTGTATTTACATAATTGAACATATTTTTTGGGCGTGTGTAACGATCAATATATTTTAACAAAAATTGGTTTTATGACAAAATTTGTTTCTTTAATAAATATCACATAGCCTCGAGTGAAAGAGAGAGAGAATCGCTTATTATTTTCATTATTGTATATTTAAAGAATAGAAATATGATTCTTAAAACATGTTGTATTGATAAAAACTGAGGAAGGTCGATAAATATATTGAAGCTTTCCAACGACTGTCGCCTGAAAAAGACCAATACGACTTGGTGGAAACGTTGCAAAAAGGTTATTTTTCAGATACATAAAAACTTGACCATTCGAAGATTTAAGCCGAATTATAACCATGAAAAAGGAAGAAGAAAGAAAACATGGTTCAGAAAATGTACCTTGTTGTCTACAATCCTTAATCTTGAAATACGATTAAATATAGAAGAAAGGTCAAGATTCTCAATAGAAAATAAGTGCATACAAAATTGATCTGAATTCTTCTTTACGTTTACTGTAATACTTGCAAAGTTTATTGTTTAATTCTAGAACGTTTTTGGAAACAGAACTGAACTATATTGCTTTTCCCTTTTCTCATTTTGTGGGATATTTTAGTTCAAAGCATTATGGCAAAATGAAAAGATAATATCGTTAGCTTCATCTCTTTTCTGTTGGCCATCCATCTTTCTCCACCACTACTCTCTCTGTTTCTCTTTGTCCATAACTTTTTTGCCTCTTCGTGTGAAAGAGCTGATTTAAAAATTAGAGCCAGGTTAGGAATGTTGCTTGTGTTGCTTGTGTAGATGTTGTATGGTGTTGGGGACAAAGCAAACCCTTGTGGAACACCTGCACAGATCTTACGATCGCTTTTTAGGTTGTTCTTTATTTTACAGAGGAAATCAGATAATCGGGGAAATTAAGATGGATCATTTTATAAAAGAGTTTATAGTGCCAAGTCCTGTCGAATACTTTTGAAATATCAAGGAAAACTGGAGCAGTGACACGTTTTATCGAGAAACCTTCTGACATGTATTTGGCCATCCTGGATAGCTGGTGGTTGGTGAACATGCCAGCCGGAAATACGACTCTATAGAATCTTTTCGACGAAGTTTGTCCAACACGCTGAGCAAGCTAATGGGACGGATCACGTCGACCAGCTTCCATGCCGAGGAAAACTTCCCATACGCAGTGTGGGGTTTGCCACAAGAATGCGCATCTACCCTTGCGGGCGAGGTTTGAAAACATCGGGGAATAGATACCGTCGATACCTGAGCTTTTTGGATCTTGAGCTGCCTTATGAGTTATTGGCCGGTTGACAGGTGCACCTTGTTGGAATTTATGAGATAATGAAAGACTGCATTTGTAACTGCGGAGTGAAAATTCATGTAAATTAACACTCAACGCTTGGTTGTTATAATTTTGACTTTTGTGCATCCGAGCGAACTTTAATTTACAAATATCATCGAGAGGATTTTTCGTAGACTCATTAAGAGCAGCTAGCATTGCTGAAAAAAGTTTGTCGACGGTGTGCTTTAGATCTGGTAATCTGAAGAGGAGATGTTTTTCTGCCTGATGAAGCCGCTGTGTAATTTACGAGTTAATCTTGTTTTATCATTTTGTATCAGTTTTTCATTTATATTCGAGGGGTCTAGACTCATTCTTAAAATATTCTAGAAATATTTTTGTCATTTTAAAATTTTATTACTGTCTTTTTTCCTTCTTTTATGCAATTTTTATCACTTCTTGTTTCATTGATTCGGAATTATTCGGAAATTAATTCTTCATCTCATCTCGATTTTTTAAATTTTCTATTTGACCTCGTCTTAGCATTTGTTTTATTTTTAAATAAAAATCCATTATTCTAGGATTTTGTTTTCCTTTTTTACGAACGTTCCACCATTTTTTGTTACATACATCTATTCAGAACTATTCGACAATTTGGTTTTCATCACTTTCAGATTTTTAGAATTTTCTTGTAAACCTTGTTTTATTTTAATCCATTTGTAGATTCATATTTGAGGCTTCTAGACTTTTCTTTTACACTAATCTAAAAATCCTGTTGATGTTTAAAAAAATTAACTTTTTTTTCCTCTTTCAAGCAATTTACATTATATTATTTAGCTTTTTTTATTATCTTTCTTGGATTATTCTTAAAACTTTTTTGGCATTTTAAAATTCAATTAGCAACTGTGTTCCTACTTCGGAATTATTCAGAAATTTGATTTTTAGTTTTTCGAGATTTCTAGAATTTTCTAATTAATTATTTTTTTTTTCGCAATTTTTAGCAAAAATTTTTCAGGAATTACTTACGCAAATTATAAAAAAGAGATTCTTTTCAGACGCATAAAATTTGACCATTCAAAGTTTTAAGCCGAATTGTAACCATGAACAAGGAAGAAGAAGAAAACATGAATAAAGAATAAATGATTCTAGAGGCACACACAAACAAAGTATAATCGTGGTGTTTATGATCAAAAATATTTACTTTGTTGCCCATAATCTTGAAATTGGATTAATAAGAAGAACGATAAAGATTCTTAGTAAAATATAAGTGCATACAAAATTGATCTGAATTCGTCTTTCCTTTTACTCTAGTACTTCTTTCGTATGACTTTGATCATTTCTCTCGCAAATTTTCTATAAACAAGATAGATGTTTTATCAATTTGGTCTTTATCTTCGATTTTGAAGGGTTCTAAGGTTGAGAATTAGAATTACTTTTTTGAATTTTTCTAGATGAATATTTTACAACTTTTTTGAATTTATACATTTTTCTTTACCTCTTCTTTTGCTCTTTGAGATCTTTTACTATTTTTTGCTTTATCTCCTTAGCCTTTTTCAGATTATTAGAATTCTCTAATATTTCTTTTTTTTCCTTAATTGAATGTTTATAATTTTTCAGCGTTTCTTGTTTTCTGTGTTTGATAAATTTTTAAAGAATTTCTTACTGATTTTTTAAACGTTGCAACATATACTGCTTTTTTAAAGTTTGTTTGCTTTTATTTATCTAATCTTTCTAGAAATATTCAGTTTGCGAAAAATTATTTTTTATATATTTGATTAGATTTTACAATATAGATAACATTTAACAAATTTAATTACCAACTCTAAATGTTCTATAAATAATTTTTGGTATTTTTTTCAACAATTTTTCTTGCTATCTTCATTCCTGTTTTTTTTTCGAAAATTTTCAAGAAATCTGTCTTCCAACTAGTTATTACTTGGAAATTTATTACAATGGATCCAGAAATTTCCAGCAATTTTTCCTTAAAATTTCTGTAATTTTTAAAAGATGTTTTTTCCGAATTGTCATGACAACATCTTTATTTATACAAATATAAATACATTTAGAAGAAATACGGATTAAATTAACATTAGGGTTATTTCTTTTCTGGATTTTAGTTTTTTAAAGGTGCTAACATTTTCCAATACTTTCTAATTTAATTTTTACTAGAATAAATTAATTAAGGATATCCTAATTTCCTCGTTGATGTAGTATGTTGCTATTAAAAACGAAACAAAAATTCTAATCACTTTGGTAAGTTTTCGTAAATGAAATACGATAAAACTTTCAAATATTTATTTTGCCGTGCGCGACAATTTGAAAGTTTTATCGCATTTCATTTACGAAAATTTACTAAAGTGATTAGAATATGAACTTTCAACAACTAACAGCCTCAACTATTCAGTTATTGAAACGAAAATTGATTTAATCCTCGTCCACTTTTTTGCTGTTGTTAACAAAATACTGTTCTACTAAGTGGATAATAAGTGATATTATTTCTGAATTTTAGAAATCATGAAGTTTGCATCATAGGTTTGTTCTTACAGACAGAGGTAATGTATGGTAATGAAGAAATATTTGTTGAACAAAAGAAATATATCTGTATTATTTAATCCTATATAAGTCCAATATACATTTATCAGTAAAGATGTTTCCGTTTTATAGGAGGATGTGGAAGATTCTTAATGCAAAACTTTGGCAGTATTACCAAACTTAGAATTTAAGGTATAGAAGAAGGTAGACCATCCTCAATGAAAATCTAAAGTTTTTAGTGAAAGAACATATTTAGTTGTGAACTCTGTCCATGATTCTGTCGGACACAATTTTATGTAAGATTTTTGAAAAACTTTTTTCATGTGTATTATTTAAGATAGAATGTCGAAGATAAATAAATAAATAAATAATTTTAGAAAACAAAGAGGTACATTGAATGTACATTTAAATTTTGAACCGTTTCATGAAAAGATCACGACAATGCTCGCCCTCGCACAGCCAATATCGTCAAATAATTCCTCCCAAAAAAGGAGGTGGTTCAAATTGAATATCCACCATACTCACCAGATCTCAATCCTCTCCGGACTTCTTCCTATTCCCACGACTGAAACTCGCTTTGAAAAGAAAGGGATTTGACGATAATCCTGACATAAAACGAAACGTGACAAGGCTTTTGAATTCCATCCCAAAAGAAGCCTTCTTGAAAAGTTTCGAGAACATGTATAGCAGATCTCAGCGGTTCATAGTTAAGGGAGGATGTAGAAAATACTTATCGAAAATAACGGTCTACAAAATTTTCCAGATAACTATAGATAATAATAATAACCTTTCTTTAAATGTGTCATTTATAAAATATACAAAATGAAATTTCGTCAATGTTGTCTTATGGTACCTAACAAATTACATAACAACAATATGAGAGGATTTGAAAATAGACAAATAGAGGTTAACAAATATTTTTTTTTCAAAATAATTAATTGAAATAGTTGATACTTGTTGAGCTACCCTCTTGATGGAACAAGATATATAATTTTGGTGAAGAAAAACACTTGTTATGTTCCATAGTGTTACTTTTATTTTCAGTTTCCTGATACGTGTTTCAATCATACTCGATCATTTTCAAAGGTTAAATTCAGTTTAATCTTTGAAAACATAACAAGTGTTTTCTTCACCAAAATTAATTAATTGAAATTAGGGCCAAGATCAGAGAAGGTAGAAGATGAAAATTCCTTCAATTTCAAAAGATTTTAGCAAATTCCCTTCAAAAAGTAAAAGTCTGATTAGTTTTAGTTTACTGAATAGCAATATTTTTATAATTTCGATATGGTAAGAGAAGGGAGATCGTTAATAAAAAAAATCTATCAACATTAGAAGATTTTCCGAAGTTCCTTGTTGGAAAACAAAGTTTTGTAATATTTACCAATTACTGAAAAATTATTTATCTTAGAAATGTAGGTAGGAGGTTAAGTATTTTCGAAAGATACTTCAATACCAAAAAGCATTTTCAAAAATGTGCTTGTGAACATAATGGTGGATATAAGTACTACTTAAAATCAGACTTAACTGAAAAAAAAGGAAGGAGAGAAGGAAAATTGCTGTATTTAAAATGTACTTTGAAGCATCATGATTATGAAAAATGTATGTAAACGGTTTGATAACCCAGATAAGAACGGATAGATAAAAACATTTTCTTTATTTAAAATACGTTCTTTCTTTCTTTCTGTCCTTCCACTTGTCCTTCAGAGCGTTGGTTGTCATATTTGGATTTTATGGGTTTTCATTCACCAATTTTTCCATTCTTTTCTTTATCTAGTCATCGTTTTTATCTACTCCAAGTGTTCCCTCTTATTTTTCCTGTCTCTGATGTTTGCATACATTATTCAAAATTAAGGTTATAAAATTTACTCATGGCATAAGCCGTTTTAAAAGGTAAATTGGTAAAAAGTAAAAGAATAATCAAAATATTAGACCAACCTAAGAGAGATATAGAAACCACAAGGGTTGCTCGTTTTAAACGAATTAGAATGTATAAAGATGACAATATGAAAAATCAACTTCGGAAAATTAATTCAGTAAGAAGCAGAAAGGAAAGTATCTCTAAAAAGTCAAACCTAATCTTAAGCCACAAATAAAAACAGATTGAATCTCTTTTTTACTTTATAAAATATACTTTTAGTTATAGCTGTAATTAGGATAATAACAATGTTCCATAGATTTTAATATAATTAATGATAATTGAGTAGTGGGGGTTAACCAAATGAAATAAAGAACATCTAAGTGTATATTAAGTTTGTACGTTTGTCAAATGCCAAACTGACTATGTACAAAATATGGTCATGAGATATATCGTAGCATTCCCATAAATCTGAAGTAATTTTCGTAAAGAAAAAACTCCTGAAAGTTTTTAGAATTGACCGTAGTAAAATTAAATCTGTAAGCTTCAAGTTTACTCTTCTTGGTCTGAAAATGGAGGTTATTATTTGCAGAACTTGATACAAGTAATTGCCAGATATCTTTACCAACTGCTTTGGGATTGGTAAGGTTATTCTAACCTATTTTAATATGCATTTGGCCAGTTATTTAGCGTATATTTTTAACAACCTCACTTCATAGTGTATATCCTTTTCTGCACGAGATATAATTAGGCCTTCAGTATTTTTTTTATTTCAGTAATAACACGTCTTACCAAAAAATCTCTTTTTAAATACTTCTTTTTACCTCTTGTATTGCCTTAGAGTTTTCACAATTCCACCAAAGAACCACGTTTTGTGGACTAAAATATTATCAGCATGTTTCGATTAATGAAACGACTGCAGAATTGTATCATGATATAACAGTATTTTTCATTCGTGGAGTTTGATGGAATAATTCCCAATCAGAGTATGTAAACTTAGATTTAGAAGGTCTTACATGTTTTTGTAGTTATTGCTGAAAAAAATTGTTTAGAATTAGGAAATTATTATTACCTGAATATTTGGAAATAAGACTGAGTATAAGAACAGAAGATAAGAAAATGAAGAAATATGCATGACAAAATTTCATTTGCAACAGAGAAATATTAGTTGATCTTTATTTAGTAGTACAAAGTAAATTATACATGGTATAATAGGCAAAGAATTGGTAACACTTAGCGTGTTTCATAATGTTTCATTAAGGGATAAGTGAGAAAATTATTAAAGAAATCTAAATGGTAGCTTCTCAAGCATATTTTGTCTCTCGTGCCTATGTGAGACAAACCTTAGATCAGATTATAAGTATTGAAATTGCCCATTAACAAACATAACTGGGAATTCTTGAACAAGAAGAGTACATGGTTAAATTAATAGTCTGACTTTATTATCTTGAATTAAAGATGTGATATTCATCATTTCGTGGTAAATATTTCTTGAACTTAAAAATAATTATCATACCGAATCGTCCTTAAAATTGTCTTCTATAAAATTTAAATCATAAAGGTAAGTGTATAAAATACTAATGACAATTTATTTACTTTTAGCAACACCTTATGCCGAAAACTGTTGATGATAAGTAAATTTTATCTACGATCGTACAGAAAGTAGACGCTTTTTGCATCATTTTTCATTGTAAAAGTGGCTTTTTAAAGCACTAGTGCTTTTTTACGTTTTTATTGCACGGTAATGTCAAACTGTTTTTATTGCACAGAATTGTCAAATTTGACAGATGAATATATTTCGACAAAAAACTTATTTTTTTATTAATTGATACAAATAACTAATAAACTATTAATAAAATATATAATACAAACCAAATGGCAGATTTAAGAACTCTGAAGATTTCATTTAATGCAAGTCGAAGCGATAACAATAAAGCGAACATTTTTTCCATAAATAATAATGGCGGCCGACATTTGTGCAACTTGTTTACTGGTTGCTAAGTAACGCTTTCATTAGTGCACTGCGGGTAAAATATGTTTTCATTAATTGAATATTGAAATGACATTAAAATATTACTCATAAGAATATATTCTTTGAAATCCTTTACGATCGAAGATAAAATTTTGTAAGGCACACGAGTAAAAGGTTTCTTTATTGCACTCCTGGCTTTAAAAAAACTCGCTCGTTCCTCGCTCGTGTTTTTAAACGCCAGTTCGTGCAATAAAGCATCACTTTTTACACTTGTACCTTAAATAACTATTATGACCCACCTAACATTATATTACTTTATTTATGTATACATCACTTTTAAAACAAAGAGATGCCTTATCTTGAGTAAAGAACACTGGCGGTTTCGAGAAATTACATAGATAAAGCTAGTATCAAATTGTTCTTTGTTTCAGTACACGAGCGTAATTATCCTTAGATATAATCTCCCAGTAATTTCCCTTTGAAGATTGAGCGGGCACACTTAATTCGCTTTTAATTAATCACAAACGTCCGATAATTTTAGTGCAGCCAGTGGCAATCTCTAATAAAAATCTGCCGGCGCACGTAATTTTTGGATATAAAACATTTGAAATATCGACACAAACAAAATGGGCATAAATCAATGGGATGACATTGAATTATTCGCAGTTTCAATGGAATCGGGCGCGATAAATCTATTAAAACGTTTACATCAATTATTCCTACGTAATACGCGCTGCAGTACATTTGTTGATCATATTAGTTCAGATATAGATCAGGCGGGGGTAGGTTTGAAACGTTCCGGCAATAATGAGATGTATTAGTTGAAATTTAGGCGGAATAAATCAAATTACGGACCGTGGCATGTGTGCCGGTGTGCGGGGTGGAATTCCGCATAAATAGGTAGGCGGGCGGCCGCGGGGGTGGCGTAATAATCTAAAGCGACACGGTCCAAAAGCACTGGCAGCACCCTCATATCTTGAGCGTAAACAAGCACCTTTCCGAAACAGCCCCCAAACATTTGCCATTTAACGTGCGCCCTGTTTCGCTGGGAATATGTTATGCGGCAGGTTTAATCGAACCTGCCGGGCCCTCTGCCTCGCAGTGATGGTTTTTAAACTTAATTCCTTGATGAAATCCTAAAAGGGTAGTAAAGGAGCCAATTTGCCTCTGTCGTTTCCTAGATTGATATATTAAATTTAATCACAAATTTCCTTTTTTTTTATATTACCGCACACAAATTGTAACTGACATCAATATTCTTTATTTAATAAATTTAAATAATTTATATAATGCATATAAATGTATTATTGTTTTCTTCCATTCATTCTCACCTCGAGGTGTGTGGCACGTTTATTCACATCTCGAGCTAACGGTATTGAGAGATGTTTTGTTTTTTTCATATTGACATGGGCTGTACTATTATTTTAAGTTAAAGTTTAATATATCTAACATTTATATATTTGGTGCAATTATCATAGAATAAAAAAATAAAAGTAATAATTAGAATTAATTATTTTGAGCGTTTCTGCACCACAGTTTTACATTATTACAATGTAAAAACTACCAACTAACAGTTAAAACAATTAATCCTCGTACTAAAGCACCGCCATGTATTGAATTACATAACTGTTAGTTGTCGTTACATTTCTGAAATTATTCAGCACGATGTAACAATTTTTGTGGTGTCATTGTTTCCCAACCACATCACGGAATTGTTACTATCTGCAGACAAGTGTTTCGCTGTATCACAGCTCATTAGTGCAGCTATTTCAACAAAAAATAATTTCTATATAGATATTATTGATTTAAAAATGTGCTGAATCTTTAACAAACTAACAAACACGTATGGATGTTGAATTTATATTGTAAGATACTTTTTGCAATAAAAATTAATAACGCAAGAACAAACCGCTCTATCATCATCATCACGATCATCTCATGGAAACGCAATTGCACGGCCAACTAGAAAGTGCTGGGGGTTTCGGATGCACATCAAACAATATTACGTCTTCCCTTAGCAGAATTCACCTTTTAGTAATCACGGGAACCGTCGAATCCCGCCCACAACAAAAAGAGAAATTCGCGCGGGCGCTCCGGCTATGGAATAAGTTTGTTTACAGTTTGCGATTAATCAGTCTGGACTGTGGCCGAGATAATCAAATACAGTTCGCGTTTATATCAGGCCCAGCTTTGAGTAGCGGACCATGTCTAAATGCTACTTTTGCTAATGAATATTGATCCGGTGGTGCCGCGGAGAGGCGGGCGGAATGCAGGCGGGCAAAAACTGCACCGCCGCTGTAATTCTTTTGAGTGGATTGAAACCCTGATGTATAGGGTGGCGATAGTGTAATAGAGTACGTATCGATAGTATTTAATTTCAGTATAATATCACATTTTTCCATTGTGTCTTTGAAATATATTAAATAACGTCATTTAGTATCTCAATATTAAATATCACTTTTGTCCTGTTTCGTTGATTAAATGTGTATTTCTTTCTTGTCAAGTTATGATGATCAGAATTAATCCCTAAACACAAAAAGATATTTCGATATAATCTATGAATCAGTTTTTAATAAAGTTACATATTGTATCAGCTAATTTAGAGCAGAACATCTTAAAACTTTGTGCACTACTCCTAACACCATTAACATCTATAACATCACTGCCTCATCTATTATCTACCTAATCTATATATCTATCTATTCTAGTGATCATATTAAATTTATAGATAAAACATGTTTAAATAAAATCTAATTTTCTCCAAAACAAAACAGTTTCAAATCTTGAAATTCAATGCATAATTTTAAACATGTTGTAATTTGTACATTTAATTAAGTCTACTATTTCTTTCTGAAATTTTTGGTTGAATTTTCTTTTAACAGATGGAATTTGTTTTCTACTATAGTTGTCCCAACTTCTTTAACATTCTGTGTTTTTTCAAGAATTGTATTTGTGTTACTTTATCTGCATATTTTAAGGTTAATATAATACTCTTTCGTTATTTGTATGGTGGTGTTTTGATTTTGTCTGTATTGTTCTTTTTCCGATATTTTTCCTTTATGCAACTATTTCTTATAAGGTTGGTTAATATAATCTCTTTTCTTCATTTTTATGATGTCAAAGTTCATAATGGTGATTTAGCACAGTTGTTTAAGATGAATGTTTATGTCTCTACTTCCTTTAATTTTATTTTCAGGGATGAGTTTTTTGGACCAGACTATCATCATTACTTTACCTCTTCGTCTTTGAAAATTAGGCAAAAGTACCTATTCTAAGACATCAACTGCTACCATGGGTTTTATAATTGATATTAGGAAGATATCTGTTACCTAGTTTCTCTGATAGCATAGGTACCATGCCCATAATTTTGCTGCTTACGGGAAGGAGACTTCCTATTGCTTTAATCCTGCTGGGCCTTAAATATTTGCTATCAAGCCTGGTCTCTGCTTCTACCAACAGACTTATAATTTGAAGTTACACATTGGATTTCAGAACCAGTAATGTGTTACCCTGTATGGGACCTTCTGCAACAACTATGAATAATATACAATCATGACTAAAAGAATAAAAGAACTTTTTAACCGGACTTAGATGCTCACATCACTTATGATGACCAAAAGAAGATTAACAAACTTGCGCGGCTCAATGCCAAATTGGAGGATTTAAAGGATGATAAAATCTAAGGAGTATTATCTGAAAACATTGAACATTTTGATGAGGTCGCTCTCTTAGATGCCGACATATCTATGGTAGTTGGTAAAGTATTCATCTACCAAAAGAATGAAAAAACACAGGTATGTCTAGAGCAAGCCAAACAGGAAATCCATGAAGAAATTTCATAGTTGAGGCTATTTAATTTAATTAGACGATGAGCGTCGAAGTCTTATTTGTACGGAAATTTTGGTAGTCGCATAAACCTCGAATCTGATGAATATACACGTTTTCTAATATTCAACACACTTTCACACGCAGTATCATAAATTCTTGCATTATATTATACTCCTTAATATTATTATAGGTTACGGTGTTCGCAAAGTAGTACTCCCCTTCTATCCCCCTCAGTGGGGTTTCATTTGCCACGTCTACAATTCTTTGATTTCAGAAGTATTTCTTGAATGGCTCTTCTAGCTTTTTTATCTATCTGCCAGCAGAATCTCTAAAGCTTTTTCTATCCAGCAGATATATCAGTTTGATGTCTTCAATGTTCACTTATTAGGTAGTATTATCTTGTCATTTTATCCTAGAAAAGACCTCAACTGTTCCGGCTCATTTACAAATTCTGTCTTCTTGATGTCTTTAGGGGTTTTGATGCTTCTAGACGACAATACAAATGTAAAATCAGACTTGGATTGTCCATCCAGTGTGTGACACAATCTTTTATGTAGTAGCCACGCTGTAGTCAACCACTTTGCCACCTTTTTAATTGCTTTTAACTGTGTGGATCATCGGTGAATCGAATCGTTTCTATTTTCTTCATCAGAACCTCCATATACTACTCCTTTAGTGCCTGTTTCTGTTGAAGATTCTATGTACCTACATATAGAATAAATCATAAGGATATCTCATATCGACTATCTTTGGTGCTTCTAATATGATGTTCCATAGAAGGTGCTTCCTTTTCTTCAACTTCTACCTTAACTAACTTCCGGGTTTATAATTCCTGCATTCTCCGTGTACGGAAAATAACCCACCTCTGGAATACCGTTAATAAGTTATTGCAAGTATTGATATTTTGGCTAAAAGAGCGATTTTGAATACACATAAATGTTTTCAAACCTTAAATCGTTTTCATTGTACAGGAGCGAAAGCATAACATTCAATTTGCCGCAGTCTGATGGTCCACTGATTACAGCTCTGATTGAATTAGGTATAAGGTTGGCATTTTTTTTCACATTATTTTTTAGTGCATCACCGACAATATTATCCAAATTAATAACCGAAATTGATTATTTCTGTTTTACCATCTTCCTCTGTACTGTAATTGATTTCAAGTTACTGCACTAAATATACCGGTGTAACATTGATCAACTCTCAAATCATTATGTACCACGGAAGAAGAATTATCAATTCAGTAATCAATAAATTACATTTCGAAGCACATACACGTTGTCCCCTGAAATTTTGAATACGGGCATTTGAATGCATTACTTGACACTTAGTTGCCACGCTCGATTTTGTATAGCTGAGCTAAATATTTTAATGGACTGACTATAATAAAATAGACAATCAAAGTGAAACATATTTACATGATATTCTAACAATAAACAATTCTAACGTAATGAGTATCAATAAACTATAATTTTCATGTTATTAAATGTTTGAAAACATCTTCTTGTTGAGCCAAATAATATCCCAAACGATCATAAAATTCTTGTCGCGTGTCTTTTAACGTGACAGGAGTAATATTTTGAGTGGCTTGAAGAATTAATCTGAGGTAATCCAAGTTGTAAGCTCTTTGATGCTGATGGGTATAAATTGTTTGCTTTATATTACATCAAAAAATCATTTGGGAACAAATCAAGAGATCTTGGTGGCCATTTTATGTCTCCTTTGGGGCTAATAATGCGACAGAAAAATATTTGATTTAAATATTCCCTAGCCACATTATGAGCAAGACACTGCTGTTACCACTTGGTTCTCAAGCAGTTCCAAATATTTTTGGCTATTTAGATTCCCCTCAATAAAAAATGGTCCTATAATTGTGCCCTCCAGAATGCCGGTCCACACGTTAAGTTTTTTGAGGTACTGATTTCTTAAATTTATTCTTCGGTGCTTATTTTCTTGGGACCAGTATCTCACTACCGAAGGATAATGACGATCATGAAACGGGAAAGTCGATTCATTACTAAGCAGAACATTTCGAGGAAATTCGTAATTATTATTTACTCAATACATCACATCTTTACAAAATTCCATTCGACGATCATGGTAATCAGCGAAAATATCTTGTGTTGTTTTAACTTTGAAAGACTTAAAACCATTCCTTATACATAGTCTATGTACTTCTTTTGTTGAAAACGTGTTTTTCCTGGAATTTTTTGACATTATCAACATCTGGGATAACTCCTGGAATTTGTCTAAACGTGCTTGACGTTTTTCTTATCTTATCAACATCCGTTACAAACATGGATCGCCTTATCTACTTCCGCCCGTATCAACTGGAAACGCCTTTCTTATCAACTTCCGTTACAAACAGGAAGTCATCTTATCAACCAGAAACCATAACATCCGTTACAAACAGGAAATGGACCGCCTTGTCTTTTCAACTGGAAACCATAACTTCCGCCCTTATTTTATCTCAAAATCACAGGATGCCTTTGGGATTACTTAGTGACCCAGAAGGAGCTATTACTTTGTAGTAGCAATGACTAATACTGTGTGAATTTCTAATCTAGATTGCAGTAGTAAATTAAGTGAAAATTCTTCTGCTAAGACACCGACTGCCACCGAGGGTATTGTAATGAAGCTCCTTATAATTCTTATTAGTTAAGCCTAACTATTTCCTTTATCAGCTGCCCTGTCTATAACCTGAAGTAATACATTGGGTTTACTCTTATTATTACTCCCAAGTACTTCATTTTCTTTTAATTTGGTCCTGTAATTTGTACGTTAAGTATGATATTCTGTGAAGGGTATTTAATGTGTTGGTTACATCTTTAGTGCTTCCTTTCGTTCAGTGGTACGTCGTTTGCCACGTCCTTGATTATTTGAACTGCCAATATCATTGTTTAGCCTCAAATTCAATAGTATTTCTTGGTTAGTTCCCTAAAATTTTCACAGCTTCTATATTCTATATTTTTTATTACTTTTGGTGCTTAGAAATGGAATATCTAGGAGGTTTAAAAGCAACATTTTCCACCCCTGCTCTTCTTCGCTTTTCATCGAGGCTAAAAAGCTGCTGAAGCAGTTCGAGACTTTTGCAACATACATGGAGAAGGTGTCATATGATAGAATCGCATATGACGATTTTGAGGTCAACGATACGCTCCGTAGAAGACCTTTTGAATTCGAAGATGGACGCCTCAAAGTAGTTTTGAACGGGTAGGTCATCGAAAAAATTAACTGTGATCATAAAACAATTTGTAATCATCTTCATTAAATGGGATTTGTCAAAACATTGGGAGCCTGAGTATCTTACGAGCTTAACGAAAACAACAAAGATTATTTCTCAACATCTCGCCCGCTATCGGCAACTTGCGGTCATAAACAGTGCTTTTTGTACCAGATCATCATGGAAAATGATAAATATGAAGCAAATAAAGGAAAGGGTAGCTCCAGGAGATACGCCAAAGCCAAGAGTCAAGCCTGTCCTCTATCCAAAGAAGAAAATAATTTGCGTTTGGTGGAGCTAAGAGGGCATGGCGCACTGGGAAATGCTCGAAAGGAATGCCACGGTCAACAAGAAGCTCTACGACCTTCATTACAGAGCCATCTTACACAAGTCGTCGTTAAGCATCCGCCGTATTCTCCGGGCCTTGCATCTACGAATTACATACTATCTTATCCGCTCCCTGTCGAACCATATGAGGGACGTTACTTTTGACAATGAAGAGGATCTTAAAAACTGGCTCAAAATCTTTTTACAAACTGGAAAATTTATCTAAAGGTGAGAAGAGGCCATTAACAGCAATAACGGATACATAATTGATTAATTTATTCGTATACATTAAATAAAAATCTTTGATAAAAACGCTACGAATGTATTTCATATAATCCAGTATTTTAGATTACCAAACATCTTTCCTTCAAATATTCTGCAACAAAAAACCTCAAAATTATAGAGAATATTTCTAATAAAATGGAAATTTTTGTCAAATAATTTGCTGCAAATTTCACATAAAAATTGTCTTCTTGTATTTAAAATATGTGATAGAATAAATGTGCCTTATGACAGGGCGATTAATAAATTATTTAATATTTCACAAAAGTATTGCAATATTTATCTCAACTAATTCTTATGTGTACCCTCCTAGGATCCAGTGAAAACCAGTGATTTCTAAGCTTTATTCCATCCTTACAGTAATTAGTATTATTCCTCTATCTCTTGGAATAGATACTAACTGTTACTTGATTCACCGTAAGCTTATTGAGTTCATCTTTCTTTTTACTGTTCTGACTCTTTTCTGGTGGTAATGAATGTGCTGCTACGAACAGAGGCTTCTTAATTTACCACAAGTGTTTCTTGTTATGCCCATGCATCCGCAGCTATACTTAGTCAACCACCGATTTTTCTTATGGTAGATTTGCTTTTTATTGATCCTTTCCCCTTCTACATTGTTCCAATTAGATATTTTGGTATCAAAGTTATCTTTTTTGAGTTAAAAATTTAGTCAGTTAATTTATATACCAAACTTTTCTTTAAAATTTAAAGCTCTAGTAACTTTTTAAAATTATTATTATTATTATTATTGAATTATTAAAAAACCTTTTAATCATTCAATACTCTATATCGTCTTACATATATAGCTACAAACCCTTTCAGTATATTCTCTTTCATCGGGTGCCTATTTGTTCCGAAGTATTCTAATTTTCTTCTTTTACAGGTTTTCACTCTTCCAAGTCCTTCATTCATTCCTTTACCACATTGTTCGTCACGCGGCCTACCCAAGAGTATATTTAAACGGTTTACAAAAATATTTATATTAAGATAAAACTCGTTTAAAACAGGCAAAATTATAAGAAACAGATGAATCAAATTTCAGTTCTCCAGACTAGTTTCGAAAATTCACAAGCTAGGCTTTAAAAAGATTTCGCAGTTTCAATCGCTGTACTTTAATAGAGTACTAACAAAATTTTATCAGATTATTAAATGCACTAACTGAAAATAAATGCAATTGTAGTATTTAAATATTAAAGATTACACAATGGGGAATGTGAAATTTAAAGTAAATTATCTAAAGCAAGGGGTGGTGCACCCTAGAGGTTTAGCGTGCATGATCAAGATATAAATTTCAGTAGTAATTATAATGCGGCCATAAATAATACCGGTTGTTATAGTTTTCGAGCAAGAAGCGCAAATGTTACCTCCTTTAATTGTACCCCTATTTATCCCCGACATCCCGGTCCAAGTTTCACAACTTGCTACTTAAACAATGAATATCGACAGAAGAGAACAACATAATGGAGACTTCTGTTTAGTTCAAAGTTGCACATTGGCTAAAGGTAAGATAGTTAGGTGCTCCAAGGCGCAGATAACAGTTTCACCCGTTTGATTTATGTTTCATTTCTATTGTTCCTGAGGGCTCTTTACCTCCACCGCATCCGAAGCCGTAACTCATGCTTCACATCGGTTTACCCCCTACGAGCATTTATCCAATTTAAATTATTGTACGCTTATAGCCGGCGAAGATTTTTAACTTCGGCCATTAGTAAGGTCTCATTGTGCCGGGGAGGACTCGAAACTTGTAATTTTATTTTAACTTCGTTACACCTTGAAATATTTTTATTCATAAAGCGGGGGCGCGCTGGAATTTTATTTATTTCCCGGGGCGGCCGCTTATCGTTTATAATTATTCCCGGTTTAGATTCAGTCGCGGATAAATCACCCAACTCATTTCCTAAATAAGTTCCAAGCCATAACGCAAAATTTCAATTATACACACCGTACTTACAAGAAATATTATGCCGTGAGAAATGTTTTTCGCAACGTCCCGAGTTTGTACATTACGTTTGATAAAAAGTTTTTTTATAGGTGATTTGTTAGAATGGCGCCGCCGGTGTATTTATTTCTCGACGAATAAAATGGCGATTAGGTATACTATTTAAAGTTGTATGCATAAAATTGCAGAGAAAATAATTCTACGTTTTAACGATCTCCTGCTAATATTTAGCAAAAACGTTAACTTTATGATTTCAAGAATGTCTTAATAAAATGTTCCCAAATTTTAATAATAATTTCCAATTTACAATCAAAATAGCAATTGTCGAAATAATTTAACAAAATACTTTCTACCATATATAACAAAGGTTAGAGTAGAAGATTATCACAGCTGCATGAACTCCGTTTCATCCGTCCAAAATTTTTGTACATCTTGTATAATATTTATGTGAATATACATATATGTATTTTTACTTTCAAAAGGAAGCTAAATACTAATAAACATAAAGAAAAACATAAACATTTTTTAAAATTTAAAATCTATTTTTGATATATAATATAATTTCTATACTTTCTGCTCCCACTTTTCTCTAATTTCTCTGTCATCTATATCTTTGTTAACATTTCTGTCTTTCATGCCTCTGTTAACTTTAATGATTACTTAATCTGCATTGCCTTTTCTATCTTATCTTTGCAGACATACTAATATGTTCTTCTTTTACTTGTTTAGTTTTGTATTATGTGTATTTTCTAAATAATCTGTATATTTTCTCTCAGAATTTAAGAGTTTGTTATTATTAGTTTCCTTTTATTCGCATCTATTCTATGTCTTGTTATTTAAAGTCTTTACTTTCTTATTCACTTTTTAAAACCATTTATTTATTATTTTTTTCATGTTTTAAATTATTTCTATATTTCATCTTTATCTCTCATTTCTGTCTTCTATTCCGTTTTTTTTCCGTGTTTTTACTGCTCTGTTTTTCTGCCTTCAATATTTTTTCCCTTTTTAATGGATTCTTCAATTTGCGTATATTTCTATCTTTATTGCATTTTTTATTTAATATGAATAATTTTTATTATATCTATATTATCTTCACTAGTTTACTTATTTTAATTTAGTCATATCTTTCTATCTCTTGTATTTTGTTCTTAATATATGTTTTTTCTAAATTTGAGATTTGTGGTTTTTGTATCTTTTCTATCTGCTCCATCCTTTTTTATTCCGTTTTTACTATCTTCTGTACATTCTTTATATTCTCCCATTCTTTGCCTTCTCTTCATTCTTACTTTCATACTTTCTCTATTAAATGATCGTTCTGACTTACTACAATAAGGTATACAGGGTTTATTATAAAAGTAATGCGCATGATTTTAATGTGACGCGACTATCCATTGAAAACAGGAATTTTGGTGAAGGATAGGGCAGACCAATGCCCTGAACAGTCTGGGTGGAAAGACGTGCATCCGCGTGATATGTGTTTTTCGAGATTGCAAACGATATATTCTAGATGTTTCAAGAGGTCTTCAAGAATGACTGCATTTCAAGGTCAGAGTCCGGGAGATGGCACAAGGCGTTCAAAAAGGACGGGGAGAAGATCGCCAGTGAACCCCGTTCTGACGTCCGAGTATCGTCCTTTTAGAGTTTGTAGCGCAGGAACAAATTGTCAACCCAGCATTTTACCTGCAGGTGTTTAAGAGATTCAAAAGATACGGTCAGACTCCACCATCACAATCACATCCCAGTGATCTCCTTGCCCCCTTACAGTCCTAAGTTAGCTCCAAGCGACTATTTTTGTTTCCACAACTGAAAATAGGGCATGCTATAACGTTCTTAAGAGACATTTCCGTCCAGGAGTTTCAGGGCGCCTTCTAGGCCTGGCAGACACATTTCCGCAATGGTGGGTGAGAGTATTTTGAGGAATTTTAAGCATTTACGGTACGATCAATAAATATATTTTTCCCATAAAATGCGCATTACCTTTATGATAGACCCTGTATATTAACTATACTCCCAGCCCATTGTAATAAACTATGCATTAACATAAGTCAGGATTACACTAGGTCAATACATAGTTGGTTGTTGTACGTCAGGAATCCGCTAAGTTAATGCACGGTATAGGTATTTATTTAGTTCAAGTGTACGCTAGGTAATGAAATTAATATCAAATTTTACTACAACGTAATAACATCTGCTCTTTTAAATATTTTATATTTGTTGTAAATCGTAAAATGTTATTAGCTATTTTAAATGTTTTAATGTTTATTTTGCCTTCTTTTGTATTTACGATTTTTGAATCTTCATTGTTCTCTCTTTTGTGAATATTTTGTTTTCCTCATCATCTCTACTGACTCTATCTCTATGATATATTGTAATCTCTGCTTTCTCTACTATATTTTTTCTTAAATGTTATCACTTCATTCGCCATTTATGCTTTCTCTGTTGGTTAGCTTTCACAATTACATACTATACAATACCTCTTTTTATATTAGTTTTGCAGACATCCCAATCTTCTTCATTTCATCAATTTTGACTTCTGTTTCACTCTATATGCTTCGTTTCCTCTTCTTTATTACTTTCAATTATTTATTCTGCAGTATATTTTATTTAATATCTCGTTATATTACCTTTTATTTTTATACTGTCTTCACTGACTGTTTTTTCTCTTTATTACATATATTTTTTGTTTTTAAATAGTGAAACTAGAGAAACTGTAGATGCCATATGAGAATAAATGCCAAGACAGAAAAAAAAACAGAAAACAAAGAAAATATAGAATGCAGGAAAAACATTGCAGACTGCGGAAACAGAAAAAGTCTCAAAAAAGACAACGTAGAAGAATAAAATGTAAAATGTAAATTAAAGAAAATGAAAAAGTTTTCTTATCGGTCTACGTTGTCTTCTTTTCTATCTGTTTCTTGTCACCATTGTTTTCTGTATGTTTTCTGCATTTTATATTTTATTTATCTTCTGCATTTTCTGTCATTAAATTTGCTTTTTAGGGACATCTATAGTTTCTCTAATTTCACCATTCCATCTTCTATTAAGTATGCTTTAAACTAGTATAACTTTTCTTTTCTTCTCCTTTTTAATTTTATCTATTTTTATATATTTTGTCAAATCTATTTCCCTTTCCAATAGACTGATTTCTTAGAATTTGAGAGTTTCGTGTTTTCATATCCTTTCTAGATTATGGCTACCCCCTGCTTATCCCCTGCCTTTTCTATCATTACTATCTACTCAGCACCTTTTGACTTCTTTGACTTGTCAATCTTCTTTGTCATATTTTCTTATTTTTCCCATTTTATTACATTTGGGTTATGTCTATCATATTTTAAGTATCTTCTCTATACTTTTTGTTTCCTTAACCTATTTATTCTTTGTTTTTTGTCTTTACTGTCGTTTCATCTTCTCTAGATTCTTTAGCTTCTCTAATTTCTTTATATTTAATATGACTTAATCTTAGTCAACTTTCCTGTTTTTGTATTATTTTATCTACTTTGTATTTTTACTGATCAACAGTACATCTCTTTTTTATTTTTTAACTTATTTGTCTCACTTAAAAAGCTGTTCTTCTGAATTAGATAGTTATTTTCTCCTTCCTTCACTAGTCTAGCCTCCTCATTTTTACAGTATTCTGTGTATATTATTTCTTTGACTTTTCTATTTGCTTGCTTTTACTGCCTATTTAGAAACCAGATAAAGTAAAATTTAAGCCTATTATTAGACAGGGCGTTAATAAAGTTTATTCTTTTATAAAATTAGTAGACTGGAGTTTTATAGACGACACAAAATGCTCTGCAGACAGTAGGTTCGATTTATTAGCTAGTAAATTGGAAAAAATGTTCACCCAAAGTTTTCCAGAGAAGGTTGTTTTAAATAGAGGCAAAAAATAAATTAAGTGGTTCCAGAGACAAAAGATGTCTATTTTAAGTTCCAAAAGAAATTTTTAATATAGTTTTAAAAGATGCAAATTCAGAGCTAATAAAACTTTTACAATAATATAAAAGCAATGTGGAAAATTATAAATAATATTCGTAACAAAATTGAAAAAAAAATGTGATTTTAATATCAATAGTTTAAGTAACTTTTGTGTAAATATAGCGGATTATATGTCAAACAAGTTACCTACGATCCAATAAAATTAATGGCCGAAGCAAATATTAGTAGCGGCAAAAGCAGTTTTACTTTTAAAGAAGTTACTTTGATAGAAGTGAGAGATATTATAAAAAATCTCAAAAACGAAAATAGCCGAGATATTTATGGAATACCCACAGTACTTTTCAAAACATTTGTTAATGTCATAATTATTCCTTTAACAAAATTAATAAATGCATGTATAAATAGCGGTACCTTCCCTATGTCATTAGAACTAGCTCGAATGATGCCAATTTTTAAAACTGGAAGCAAACTGAATGACAATAATTATAGACCTATTTCAATACTTCCAATCTTATCAATGGTTATTGAAAAGGTTATCTCACAGTGGTTATTAGATTATATTAATATAGTTGATACTTGTTGAGCGACCCTCTTGATGGAACCAGATATGTAATTTTGGTGAAGAAAAACACTTGTTATGTTCCATATTGTTACTTTTATTTTCAGCTCAGTTTCAGGTGGTTAAACTGTTTAACCTTTGAAAATGATCGAGTATGATAGAAACACGTGTCAGGAAACTGAAAATAAAAGTTACAATATAGAACATAACAAGTGTTTTTCTTCACCAAAATTAGATTATATTAAAACTGAAAATCTTTTATGAGATCAACAATATGGTTTTAGATGAAAATTGGAAATTGTTAATAGATTTGAAACAGGTATGTACACAGCTATATATTTTCCTGACCTCAGTAAGGCCTTTAATTGTATCTGTCTTTGCATTTTCCTCGAAAATTATATTTTTATAGTTTTCATCCTAGTAGTTTTCGATTTATAAACTTATAATTAACTGGAAGATAACAAATTGTTATAGTAAAAAAATTAAATTCTGTAAAAAGGAAATAAAGTATCGTATACCGCAAGGATCTATCATTGGTCCTTTAATTTTTGTGATATATATAAATTATCTTACAGCAACAATTTTCTTATATGAAGACGATAAAACACTTTTAAATAAATCGCAGGATTTAACCCCAACGTTAGTGCAGAATAAAATAAATGAAAAGGATGCCATGAAATGGTTTTCTACCAACAGACTAACTGTGAATGAAGAGACAACAAAAACTTTAACCTTTTCATTTAAACTACCAACATCTCAGAAACATGCAAAATTCTTGGGTATATATTTAGGTGGTAAATTAAACTGCCAAGTGCACGGCGATGAAGTTGCAAATGATGTTTGTTGATATACTTATCTTCTAAGGCAGCTCAAAACATGTTTGCCTGGGTTAGTCATACGTACTGCATTTTTATGTCTACCTAAATCCTATTTGACATATGGAATTCTGACCTGGAGACATTCAGCAATAACAGTAATCAATAGATTATTTGTGTTGCAGCGTAGAGCTGTACGAATAATTGCAAACCTAAATTAACAAAAAGATTGCGGAAATAAATTAATTCGTTTGGATATCATGCCTCTGCCTTCTATCTATTTTATAAAATTTCTCTTATATAATACGTACGTGAAAATATTGACTCATATCTCCATCATAATGAAATATATCTATCCTCACAATTTTCGCCTGTCAAAATCGTAAACCTGTACTAAATATTCTGAGCCCAAAATGTATAATAAACATCAGAAATAATCAAACAATTAAATTTGCTGCAATTCAAATCTACTACTTATTAAATCAATATACTATTAAAGATTATGTAGCTGTAAATTTTTAAATATCATCTAAATACCTTTCTCGTCAATGGCTACTAAAATACTCTGGAAATTTTAGGTATTAAGGCGCTATTTAAAAAATATTGTTTATTTACTTTCTTATTTATATGAATATATATTTTTCTTCTTTTTAATTTAAGTTACACACGATTTTCTCATTTAGTCAAATAAAATAAAATCCAATTATATAAACAGAATAATAAAACAATAGCAAAACAAAGGAATTTGGATTATCTACATCAGCTACGAGTTATAGAGTTTGGACAGAGCGATAATGGATCCAATTATTTACAATTTCTCAATAAAGTTTATTTAAATTACGTACAGTGTCGATTACAGAAAATGAGTGCTTAACATTTATATAAAACAATGTGTTTTAGCTATAGCTTTGCGTAAGTTTTTCGGGGTTTTCAAGTCAGTACTTTTGCTAGGAATTAGATCTTCAGACCTATGGTCCTTTTGGCAATGTTCATTATCTAAAGGAATAGTGTTTTGTTTATGATTGTTTTCACCTTCAAGTTTTGCTTCCTTCTGTGAACGTTCAGTTGAAGTGTGTAAATATTATGAGAAATAACATTATTATACTCTACTGATACCTTATTTCCTTGTTCTTGTAGATAAATTTTACTACCACCTATATCGCTTATTAAATTATCATTGATATTTCCTTATCCTTCTAGATCAGTTTTACTATCACCTATATCTCCTATTAAATTATCATTCATATTTAATTGTTCTTGCAGATCAGTTTTAATAATAACTTTATCTTCTATTAAATTCTCATTGATATTTCTACCTACTTCTTGTTTAATTTCTTCCGTTGTATTTACTAAAGCTTTTCACTTTTTTCTCAAGTAGTTATCTTCTGATAAGATATCAGTATGATTTCCTGGAATTTTATCTTCATCTACTTTCTCACTTTTAACAACTTTTGATTCGACATTTTGTGCTGATGTAATAACCAAACTCTCTTTCTCCTTCTGCTTTCTGTTTTCTTTGATTATCATTTTTACATTTTCTCTTCACATATGCTTTTCTTTTCTTGTCTTATCTTATTCGTCTTATTTGAAGGAACTGTTCTAGATATGTGCCCCTTTTTAATTTAATACGTCCGGTTTTTTATCTCTACTTATTTCTTCATCTATTTTTGATTATATATTTATATATATTCCTTATTATCTTTGCTTTACGTATTTCTCTGCGTTTTCTCTTTACTATTTACTCTATTTATATTTTCTCTATTTGTCATTTCAATTTCAATTTTCTAAATTTTGTAAATATTTTATTTCTTCCCTGCTTTTAATATCTTCAGTTTATTTTCTTCTTATTATTTCTATTTTTTGACCCTGTTCTTCGTCTTCTGTCGTTCTCGTCTTTACAGACTCATTTATTGTGGAATTTTCTGTCATTTCTGTTTTTTTGTTGTAACTGTCTTATATGATTGTTTTTATTCTATATTCTCTTTTTGATGTATCTTTTTGCTATTTTATCTGTCTCTACTATCTTACTATACATTTAAACTATGCAGTTCTTCTCTTATTTACTTGTTATTCTCACCGCCTTATTTTGTGATGAGCTGTGTATACTCTCTTTATCTTTTCTGTTGCTTTATTTTTCTCACTATGTTTCCTATACTTCTGGTTTTATCGGACTTCTTTTCGTTTCAGCTTTTTTGATCTTATAAACATATATTGAATTGATAAGGCTGATACTTGGAGAAACTCCATTACGCAATTATTAAATAAAAACACGACTGTTTAGAGTTTTGCTTTATTTGTAGTGTAGTAGTGTATCTACAAATAAAACAAAACTCTAAACAGTCGTGTTTTTATTTAATAATTTTATAAACATATTACTTATTTTGATTTTTTTCTTCTGTCTTCTGTATTCTCTATCTTCTGTATTTACTTTCTCTGTCTTAACTATATTAACTGATGAGGCTGATATATGTTGAAAATCCTTATTCACTTTTTTGGTTAAAGTAAAAAATACTTTATTATTGCTTATTTAGAATGCAACAATTGTTTCTCCACAGAGAACATTTCTTATGTGTTTTTTACTTTAACCAAAAAAGTTTCTCTGTATTTACATTCTGCCTTGCTTAAAGATAACTTACCTCTATTTTTTTTTTACTTCACTGGCCCCACTTCTTTTCTTTTAGTTTGTTTACCATCTTCGCCGTATTCTCTCTCTTTAATGTGCTATAGTCTATTTTATCTTGCATATAGTTTATTTGTTGTTCTTATCATTTCTATGTTTATGTCTTTTCTACCTGCTTATATTTACAGTCTTATTTATCATGTAATTTGTTTACTATCATTTCTGCTTTGGTCTTCGCTATTTGATATTATTGTTTTTATTCTTATATTGTATTGGTCTTTTCTAATTTATCTTTTCCTGCGTTCTAAGTCTCTACTATATACTCTGTAGTTTTTTATTTTTTGTCGCTTTAGTATATTACTTATATAATATTTATTCATTATTACATGTTTGTTTTAACCATCTTCTCTGTGTTCTATTTTTGTATTTTCTGCTATCCTTCCTTTTATATTTGTTTTCTTTCTTTTATCTAGATATGTACTCTTTTAATGTTTTGAAGTTTTTTTTTACTTTTTTGACTATATGTTCTTTGATTACATTAAGTCAACATAAAATTTTTTGTAATATTTATCTTTGTCTTGCCTTTATTGTCTTTGCTTTCTTCTTGTATCCTATATTTCTCTTGTATTCTCTTTTTTTATTCTTCCCATGATTTCTTTAACATTTCTGTCACTTAACATCATTTAAAAAAAAATTGGTACTTCTATATGTACAGCTATATACTTTATTAGCAGAAGAGTATATATAATTAAGATAATTTCTATACAATTATATTTTCTGTACATTGATACTAAATACTTGCTTCGTAATTTCTTATTTCCTTTGCTTAATATCTCTTTCCCTATGTATTTTCTTTTATCGTGTTTTATCTTTTAGTTTTGTTTAAATTTTTTGTAATATTGGTCAGATACTTAATCTCATTTAGTCTTAGGCTATTTTATAGGTTCATTCTGCTTTTCATCCTTCCAAATTTTGTAAGTGATTTTATCTTTTAATCCTTTTCTGATTCGTTTCTCTCTCTCTAGCAACTTTTTTCTTTTTGTCTGTTTCATAGATTTTGCTTTTGTTGTTTTTATGTTTCCCTTATATTTTTTCCTATGTATGTTTCCATATTCTTATTGATTTAATTTTTGAAGAAGCTACTGCATTCAGAAAACTTTGTGAGATTTTAAACTTGAACAATCACTTTAAGAAGAGAGACAAACATCTTTATTTATTATTGAATACATTTGTTTTGTACAATACAATCGTAATTTATTTTTCTTACGGCTATCAACCCATGGTCTTTCTGCCAAATTACTTTAATTTATTCGCAAAAAATCTAGAGATAAATATCATTAAAGAAAGTCTTAAAATAATACGACGTAACAATTTTTATGCTGCTTCTCTTCTTCTTCATTGGCCATCAACCTATGGTCAAAAAATAAATTTTATACTATGTATTATATATTGCATTTTTATGGTTTTCGGAAAAAAATACGACCACATCACCATATTTTTCTATGTGTATTTTATTCTATAAATATTTTCAATCGCAGATATATTTCGTCCGCTGCCGCAATTAAATTTCCAGGAATAAAATATTATTTTCCACCGCCAAATGCCATTTGGAAATATACACGGTAATCACGCAGTCGATATCCATCGTGAATTTTGGCACGGACGGGGAAAAAAAAACATCATGAAATTTTCGAATAAATATAGCGGCGCAACATAAATATAAATGAAAAAGGGCATTTTTCATTATTAATGTATTAAGTATTGGCAGGTGAATATGAATTCGACGTTTAATAGTTTATTTATAAAGCGATTTCGAATGCGTTCGTACAGTTAATGACGGGTTGTCTGAAAACAAATAAATTAATTTCGAAATTTAATAATAGATTGTTAAATTTTTGACAGTGAAAGTTTATTCAGATTATAATTGTAGTGATTAGGAAGGAGTAGTTTTTTGTTATTTTTGAGTTACATCGTGTTTGAAATGTACATTTAGTATTTAAACATATATAAATACAATAATGAAAGGAATATCTTACTTATTACACGTAGGGGTAGTATTAGTAGGGTTTGGATATTGATTATGTGTTACTTGTGTATTTATTTGTGGGTAAGCTTTCTATTTTAATAATAAAAATGTATTAAAACCTTTGCTTTATAGCAAATTAATTAATAATTAGGAAACACGAAAATATTTCGTAAATCTACAACAATGAGTCTTACTAAGATTACAAAACAAATCACTTATTATTATATTATATTATATTAGCCTGAGAAGTAGTTGTTAACGGTGGAAGCTTCTATTTCGTTATACATTATTGTTCACAAATAAAAATCTTTCTGACAAGTTATAATTGTTCAAACTATAGTCACTTAATAAAGTCAGTGTTATACAAACAAAGTTAAAATGTTTCTTAGTTGCCGAGAAGTAGTTGTTCCAATAAGTGATTTATTTTGTAGTCTTGATAAGACTCATTTTAATATATTTACGAAATGTTTTCGTATTTTTATAAGCTTGCTATTTGCTAAAATTATGTATTTGTTAGTACATTTAAATATATCAATATTAAATGATGTTTGTTGTGAATGTTAGTCTTTAATCTACTCTAATAATCATTTATTAAAATAAATTCGAAAAATACACGACAGAAATACTCCTTAAAGAAATCAACCGATTTATTATGCAGTCATCATCTATATTTCATAATTACACTGCCAGTTTAGCGCTACACTCCTCAAATATTAATTAGTTTCTGTTTGAAACGCGGGACGTTCGGCCATTTAGTGAACTTGTTATGCAGTTTTAAAACGTCGTGTATGAAGTTAAAATCTTATTAAATCCTGCAGCGACCGTGTTTACCATCCTATAGGTTACGCTTTTGCATTTGCAGCGAGATTCAAGTGACTGGCGGCCGTGTTTGCCGTGCACTTGAAAATTTGCGCGAAGCGAGATTTTTTTCGAAAGGCACCATCGACTGCAAATACAAGTATCGTTAAACAATGAGCGATAGAGAGCAATCGGCACTCGTCCCTTCAAGAGATGTAAGATGGATATGTGCATGAAAATGTATCCCACAGATGATGTTGAGTATATTTAATAAGTACTTCAATAAATAATTACTTACAATATTTTAATGATTAAAACTATTTCCACAAATAAGTACTTCATTATTATATAATGTTTAAGAAATTTTTAAATTATAATTTTGCATATCAATTACTGTTCAGTGTTGACAACAGCAATTGACCGGTTTCGATCTATTTTGGATCTCATCAGCGTATCGCAGTTGGAGATAGGGAAACGGAGTTTTAGTTAGAAGTATTTTACTCTCCGGATAAATATCATATTCTGCTATTAAATAAAATCTATATTATTACAATCTATTGTGAACAATGAATATTTTTTAATTGTCAAACTCAGTCCAGTTATTTTCATTTGTAATTCTCGTTATGTTTTAACTTTTTTATATAATTATTTGTGTTAACCACTGGTGTAGGATGTGTTTCGCATTATTAAATATTGATTGATTGATTGATATTGGCGCCATAAATTATACCTGCAGCTTTCTATTGAATTACAGAGATGTCATGTACACGTTTGGGACCGTTTTATTGAATTACAACGTACAGCATTGGCGATTTGTAAGATCGATCATGATTACTAATTTCCGTACAAAAGTTTCGTTTCTCCTGATGTATGTTCAACCTACCTTTTTCCTAATATTTAATTTTCTGCCTTTTCAGTTTACCATCAGTGTATTAAAATACAGATCTTGGACTCACAATTTAGAAGAAGAATTGGCCGTCCTTTCAACCATTCTCTAAAATGCCCTTGAAAATTGCTGTGTAATATTCTGGGCTTATATTTAAGTTTATAAACACTCTTCCCAAGTTCACCCCTTGTATTTGTTAAATATAAATCTCTTCTTCCAAAAGTCTATTAAATACCGTTAAGTATACATCGAACTACTCATCGAAGCCCATCATGGCGGCAATACTCAATACCACATGATTAACGTCGTATACTGGAGCAAACATGTATGTATGTTTGTCCATCCGTTGGATCTTCCGTCCTGCGTCATAAACTATCGCTTCAAAAAACGACGAAATTTTTACAGTGCGTTCTCTTTCTAACGAATTTGGTTTACTTTATCAGACTGAATGTTTTTGTGTCGTTTCTCGAAGCGATATTTTGTGACGTAGGACGGAAGATCCAACGGATGGACTATATTTTATTGAATATTTGATTGTAGAGGCTTTCACTTTGTGATACATATTTTATAACTTTAAATAAAATAAAATAAACTTTGTTTATATCACACACTTTATTATTTCCGTGACTATAGTTTCGACACAATTCAGCTGGTCATTATCAAACTAATACTTAAAATTACATTTGTTGCACAATTTATATTATTTTACAGCATTAAACAGAGAGGTATATATCAGGTCAGTCTGGTCGTTGATGAGTGGGATGTCCGGATTACCTTTTACTTTGAAAATTTCCAGGGCCTCTAATAAATCCATTTTTAATCCCTTTTCGGCAAAGTGGATTACCTGGATAACATCTTTATTATAAGTATGGTTATTTTCGCGTAAATGCCTTGCAAATGTTGATTTGTCATTTGCGTTGTTATATGAACTTAGATGTTCTTTTAATCTAGTGTTAAAAACATTCAACGTAAAGTAAAAATGGACAATTTAATAATAACAAAAGCAGATAAAGGTAATTCCACCGTAATCATAACAAAACCAGAATACATAGAAAAAGTCGAACAATTCATTAATAATGGCAATATAACAGAACTCAAAAAAGATCCAACTAATAAATTAATCAAACACCTAAAATCAGCAATATACGACAGTAAAGGCATCTTCTCACAAAAAGAACAATACAAAATCATTCCAATGAACCCATCTTGCCCTAGATTATATGGAACAATTAAATTGCATAAACCAGATAAACCTATTAGACCAGTGGTAGCATATGTAAATTCACCAGCCTACAATATATGTGTAAAACTAAATAATCTTTTTAGGGAGTTAACAGATTTTAAAGATCCTCACTCAATCAAAAATTCAGTAGAACTCACGAAACAACTAGGCAAATTTAAACTAGAAAACAATGTTAAGTTAGTATCATTTGATGTGTCAAATATGTTTACGAATATACCACCATCCGATTGTTTAAAACTAGTAAAACAACATTTACAAAAATGCAATGTAAACTCAGTCATAATTCAAGAATTTTTGAACTTAGTAGAAATAATCCTAAACTATAATTACTTCTCATTCGAAAACCGTTTCTACCAACAACAAGAAGGTGTAGCAATGGGTTCACCCCTAAGTCCTCTGTTAGCCGAAATATTTATGCATGATATCACACAAAAAATATTTAATTTAGAATCCACTAAAAAACATGTTAAATTCTGGTACAGATACGTAGACGATATCATTTCAGGTTTTAAAGGAACAGACAGACAGATACAGCAATATTTGAACGAAATTAATCAAATACACCCCAACATTAAGTTCACAGTAGAAAAAGAACAAAAAGGTAACATTAAATTTTTAGATTTGTCAATATCAAAAACAAAAGAAAATACATTTGAATTTGAAATATACCGAAAACCAACATATACTGACACACTTATACCGCAAAAATCCAGACACCCTTTTAAACATAAAATGGCCGCGTTTAACGCCATGATTTTTCGTGCAAATAACACCCCGTTAAACAACAACGCTTACAAAAAAGAAATGGAAATAATAAAAACACTAGCAACCAATAATGGCTACGATAAAAGCATAATAGATAAACTTAATAATAAGCAACAACTTAATGCAGTAAAAAAATACATATATGCTAATACTAAAAATGAGGATCAAATATTTAAATCACTGACATTTTTCGGAGAAATATCAAACAAAATTAAAAACATTCTTGAAAAACTTAACATTAGCGTAGCTTTAAAACCCCCAACCAAAATATGTAATATAATATTTAATAGTAAAACCCCTATAAATAAGTTGGAAAAATCAGGCATTTATAAATTAACATGTAGCTGTGAAGGAGTATATATCGGACAGTCTGGTCGAAATTTTAACACTAGATTAAAAGAACATCTAAGTTCATATAACAACGCAAATGACAAATCAACATTTGCAAGGCATTTACGCGAAAATAACCATACTTATAATAAAGATGTTATCCAGGTAATCCACTTTGCCGAAAAGGGATTAAAAATGGATTTATTAGAGGCCCTGGAAATTTTCAAAGTAAAAGGTAATCCGGACATCCCACTCATCAACGACCAGACTGACCTGATATATACCTCTCTGTTTAATGCTGTAAAATAATATAAATTGTGCAACAAATGTAATTTTAAGTATTAGTTTGATAATGACCAGCTGAATTGTGTCGAAACTATAGTCACGGAAATAATAAAGTGTGTGATATAAACAAATTTTATTTTATTTTATTTAAAGTTATATTTTATTGATTCAATGTGCTTACATAATATATTCCAACACAATTTTATAAAAATTTCGGTCACACACTTATGTTGACTGTAACCAAAAATAATGGCAACAAGCTTGACAAAGTATTGTTTGCTCTATCTATTGAAGATTGTCCGCTGATGAAGTAATTTATCGTACTCTCCTTCAACTATAGCATTCTTTTCTCATTCGCCATCGTCCATTGTCGGCAATAATCTCTCGGAAACTTTATGACTTTGTTGTAATCGAAGGATTGTTTGGTTTGAGTATTGTAAGACTCTACACTTACCTCCTTGATGATATGCTATGAAATTCTCTTGTTGATTTGCGATCAGAGTTTACAGTCTGATGTATCGTAAAATTTGTTGAAGTTATAAATCGGAAACGCTTATAAGACTTTCCAAATTAGATGAAAATAATGTTGTCAAAATGACATAATAGACTTTGTCTAAAATATCCCACAAACAGAATAAAATGCAACACATTTGCTTATAATTGATTTAAGAATGCTTCAAAACTGCAAAGATGTATGATTTGTCTATAGAAGAACGTGGATTTCATTGGAAGACAATTGATAATTAGTGAACCTAAATTTTGAAAGAAATTAGTATGAGTTTATAACATTATACTAATTTAAATGGATTAAAAAAAAACGAAAATCGACGAGGATGGGATTCGAACCCACGCGGGCAGAGCCCATTGGATTAGCAGTCCAACGCCTTAACCACTCGGCCACCTCATCTTGTCTTAAGAAAAAAACTAAATGAAGCAACTCTCCTCTGTCCTAATAACACTATACCTATCTTCTTGACTCTTTTTCCTATACTTATCCTTTTACCCTGCTCAGCTGTTGTCTTTTGGCCTAGAGCTTGCACTAGAGAGTATGATACCCTACTCTGACTAGCTAAAAAGCCACCAGATAGCTTATATCTTTAACTATATAAAACAATGGCTGAATCAACTGGTGCTTCTGCTAGCTCCGACCGAGATAAAACGTGCAAGTGTGGGAGTAAAGCAAAAAATGGTCATATCTGTGTAAAATGTGGTTTAATTTATCACAAAAGTTGTAGTGAACCTTACAAAAGATGCTGTGGCATTACGTTAATTGAAGATCAAATGGAATTAACCTCCAAAAATTGTACTGTTAAGAAAACACTGCTGATCGCTCTGGTTTGCGAACTACGTAAGAACAACAACTATCTACAAAACCGGGTAAGTGATCTTGAAGATATAATAGAATCTAAAGATGCAGAAGTATCAACATTAAAAGATGTTATTAGAACATCTAGACAATACCGCGAAGCAGTTGGCACCACTACGGTTCGGGCGATTCAAAATTAAAATTTAAACGGGAATCATTCCAAAACACAAAAACCTCGCACTGCGGACTCGGGCGATAAAATCGTTAATGCCGTTCATACAGTACACGACGATAAGCAGATCATTCCACCGATGGTCGAAAGTAATGATAATGAGTGGAAAATAAAAACCTACAATAAAAGAAAGGCAAATTCAGGAATCACCGGTAAAAAGAATTCAGTAGCTCCCTTGGCACTTCGCGCCCCCAAAAAACATGCATGGTTGTACATTGGAAACTGCGACGAAACTGTTGAGTGCGCTACAATCACAAACTATTTAAAAGAAAATCATCCAGAAATTACTGTAACACATATTACAGAATTAAACAATAAAAGAATCAATAAATCCTTTAAATTAGGCGCGGATTTCACAATGTTAAAGACGCTTATGGATGAAAATACTTGGCTTATTGGGATCAAAGTGAGACGTTTTACATTTAAAAGAAACGATGGTGTAAATTTTCGGCCCCGTACTACGGAAATAGTCCTTCAATAATACAAGGAAATAACCAACGAACATCAAATTGTGACCAATTCGATATTTTATTTCTGAATGCAAGATCGTTGAGAAATAAAATAAATGAACTAGAAACATCATTGGTAGATAATTCATTTGGTGCCATCACTATCACCGAACACTGGATGTGTGAAAATGAATGCCTAACATCAAATATTAACAACTTGTCTGCAAGAGTTACTTCGCACGGACTTGCATCAACCATGATGGATCCATCATATACACCGATAAAACTGTAAAAGTGGACTCTCTGAATAATATCACCCAAGAAATTAGTATTGATAAAATTTGTGAAATATCTTGTGTATATGTTAAGCATCTAAACACCTATATTGTCTGTGTTTAGCGCTCTCCGTCAGGAGATTTTAATATGTTTGTAAATTAAATTATGTCTTTTCTGTCTAAAATCAAGTACCAATGTAGACATATAATTTTGGGAGGAGATTTTAATATACATTTTAATTAAAACGACAACAGAGAATTAATATTAATTGACAATCTGAGAAGTTTTAATTTAAACAAATTAGTACATTTTAATACAAGAAAAAACAATTGCATCGACAATGTATGTAATGTAACATAATACAACATTAATGTGTCAAGTATAGATACTGCTTTATCAGATCACCTAGGTATATGGGTTAGCATAGAATACCCACCTGCTCACCGAACTACTGACACAAAAATATACAGACCTTACATATTAAACGGGAAAATATCCTTTTTCACCATGTTCCAAGAAATTAATTGGCGTTTTATTGAATATACGAACAACGTAGATTCTCAATGGGAACAAATAACTAACAAAATAAGTAGGGTAATTTTAACAGCATTTTCCTTAAAAAGAACTAAACAAAATTGTACAAGATCTTACCACCTTCAGTGGTATAATGCCGAACTCAAACAAATGCGCGAATGTATGAAACTTATTCAAAGCGATTACAATTTCCATCCCACTCAAAAAACAAAGGAACTAAGGGACAGTTACAGACAGTTCTATAACAATGCCATCAAACTGAATAAACGAAGTGCAATTGAACATTTTATAAAACAAAGTAATAATAAATCAAAATCTATGTGGTCGCTTATAAATAACCAAAGAAATGTGTCTCGTGAAGAAGCCAATAATAACATTACTTGCAATGAGTTTAATTCATACTTTGCTACTATTGCAGAAGATATTCACGATACATTACCATCATCTCAAACTAGTACTCACGACCTAATTCAAGTTGACCAAAATATCGAGTTTAAGTTCGAGCAAACTACATACATCAAGGTACGAGATGCACTCTCTAAAGTAAAATCGAGTAAATCACGTGATATATATGGTTTCAGCGCCGACTTAATTAAGAGCGTAAAAGACTTTCTTGTGGTACCACTTACCAAGCTTATAAACAACATCATAGAAACAGGACAATTTCCTAGTGCACTAAAACTTGCAAAAATCATTCCTATCTATAAAACAGGTAGTAAGAGTGATATTATTAATTACCGGCCAATAGCAATTCTACCTGTTCTTTCTAAAATAGTAGAAATAATTTTAAAAGATCAATTAATTAATTACTTTGAATCAAACAATATATTCTTTTCTGGTCAATTTAGATTTCGTCCAAAACACTCGACCATAGACGCCCTACTTGAGATGAGCGAATCAATATTAAAATGCTTTGAGAATAAAACATCTTGCATAGGCTCATTCGTTGATCTCACCAAGGCGTTTGATTGCGTATCGCATGATATTCTAATCAAGAAAATTACAAAGTATAACGTTCATATTGATAGTATAAAACTTGTTAAGTCGTACTTAGAAAATAGAATTCAAGTAGTTGGTTTAGATAACAATTTATCCGACCCACTACCAATGATGCAGATGCATGGTGTCCCACAAGGGTCTGTTCTAGGTTCTATCCTCTTCCTCATTTATATAAATGACTTACCACAACATTTACATAATGTCTATACTATCTTATTTGCAGATGACACTTCTATCTTAAATGTGGAAGACAGGGTACTAAACGATTGTAATCAACAAACTTTAAATGATATCACATCTTGGTGTAATAGTAACAAATTGCATTTGAATGAATCTGAAACAAAAACTTTGAGTTTTAAAATAAATTCGCGAAATAAAGACTCCGTTAAATTTCTTGGAGTACACCTAACTGCCAATCTAAACTGGAATAAACATGGTAACGAAGTCGCGAAAAGAGTCTCCAAAAACGTGTTTTGCCTTCGAAATCTTTCACGACAGGTTTCAATCAACTTATTAAAAATTGCGTATTTTTCATTAGTTGAATCCCATTTTATGTATGGTATTCTAATATGGGGCCATTCCGCAATCAGTCATCGTATGTTTGCACTGCAAAGGCGTGCAATACGAATTATTGCAGGTATTGGGTACAAAGATGAATGGAAACCCCAATTTGTACGGCTAAACATTCTAACCATGTATCTATATTCTTGAGTGTTTACTCTACGTTAGAAAACACGAATCAAAATTCAAGAGGCACAGCCATCACAATTACTCCACAAGATGCAAGAGTAATATGTATCACACCCAGACGAGATTAAAAAAATCTAATGCCGGTATAAACTACTTTGGTATAGTATTTTTTAATAAATTGCCTGAAAACATCAGAACGCTACCATTTATTAATAAATTCAAAACAAAAATAAAAAAATTCTCCTTTCAAAGGCGTTCTACACAATTGAAGAATTTATTAACTCTGATACTAATAACATGGCATAATATCTACTACTGTTACTATACACTGATTGTATGTGTTACATAACATCCCGTCTGTCAGTAATTTAAGATTACACTTAATTATGTATTGTCCCCAATAATATTTTAATTAATTGATTTTAATTATAATTTTAATATATCTTCTACTGATTTATTATTAAACCTGACTTGATTTTACTTTTTTACTCTTTAAATAACTAGATCTATAAGATTATTTTAACTATTTAAATTTTTTAGATGACATGTTTTTAATTCCTATTTTAATATTATATGAAGTTATTGTGTTTTTATTTTTATTTGTGTCACTCAAAATGCCTTCATGTGTTTGGGTACTTGATTTTAGATATTGTTAGTTTTAGGATTGTTTTGTAATTACTGCTGCATTTAATTAATTAGGTTAGGTAAGTTTATTTACCATATTTTGTTATTTGACATGTGTAAAATGTAATATTATTAACACGAATAAATCAAATCAAATCAAACTCATTAATATACGCTGTCAAAGAGAGAAAGAGGGTCTGGGTTTAATTATCCATGCGGGTAAGACCCAAGTGAAAGGAGATGAACAAAACAAAACTCTTCAAGCTAAGTTGGAAAAGCATATGCCGAAGGCGGCCTGACTAAGAGAAAACTTAATCAGTATACGAATTTAGGATACCTTAGGATTCATTTAGCTTTCTTGTGGCATGTTGCAGTTGACCGTTTTTTTCAAATTTCTCTTGTGATTAAACATGAACCAGGAAAACAAAAATAAGGGCTTCATAGGACAGAACAACAGCTATGAAGATTGAAACCATTCCCCGAGAGAGGACTTAGTGTCTGAGAGAAGAAGAGGTTTAAATACCCTCATCAGCAAGGGCGGAGGTACTACAAAAGGATTTGCAGCGCGAAATCAAATGTTCGAAAAACTTACTCGTTTGACGGCATCACGCCGAAGGTTACGTTACGTCAGCCAAGTATGTGAAAGGGACTGTACAGACCCCACGAACAACGTTTCACCACACCAGCGGGGGCAGGGGTAAACCAAGCGCCTCACAAGCGCAACCTCGAGTAGCGTTACTAATAGGAAACAAAAATACATCATAGAGTCAGTCTGTGCATGGACTGGAGGTTGGTATTTTGGTACAGGATTATACTGCTACTATCCTGTCAGTGATCATATATACTTAAGAATCTAACAGTATTTTACAGTCAATCATCTGAAAAATATACAACACTTGATCCGTAGTCATCAAATAGTTCCACGGTAACTCGAAACGGAATTAATTAGTGGCGCGACTGAAAAAATATACTTAATATTATTTGTATACAAATAGTCTTAAAAAACCCTAATGAAAATGATTTACGCACACATAAGTACACACTTCAACCACATTATTTTCAACTGTCTATCGATCTTTCGTCTTTACACCTATCCCAGTCCAGTTTTTATCCTCATCCCGATGGTTAGTCCTCCTTTAGCTCTCCTTATCTTCACGGTCATACATCTTGTCCAGTTTTTCGTGCCTATCTTTCCTCTCCTTCTCTTTATTCCTACTGTCCTTTTCGTAAATCTCTTTGTCTTTATTATATGTGTCTTTTTCCTATTTATCGTATCGATCTACCTGTAGCTGTAATTTTTCCTATCGTTGCTGGGTGATCTGGACTTCCATTTTTCACGTCGTTTCCTAGAAGGTTTATGCAGAAGCGAATTGGACCTGGAATTTTGACTCTTTTTTCGTACCGGTGATCTGCTTCTGGACTTCATATGCTTCTTTGATCGCTTGTGGTGCTTGGAAGTAGGTGAATGGCTGGGCGAACGTGACGTTTATCACTAATTACGGGCGCTATATTACTTACTAAACGAATTATAAAGCCAGGACTATTATTGTTTGGTGTGTTGTTACCAGAGTTGCCTTTAACTTTCATTTTGGCATCTTGATATTTCTTGCACAACTCAAATTCAAATTCAAATTTATTAACGGATTTACCAATACAGCAATAACATAGATAAAATGGGAGCTATACAATATAAATTAAAAAATAATACATATACATATATTAAACATAATAAAAACTAGTTAAGATTTAAAATACTGTTACTACACAAGATTTTGTTACACTGCTTCTTAAAACTATTGAGCGAAACACTAAACAAGTCGACATTAAACTTACATAATAAATTAAAAAACCGCATCATCCTACATAAAGAGGTATTCATCCCAAAGTTGGTTCTGTGATATTCAGGTCTAAAAGTTAATTGGGTTCTCTGCAAATGTAGAGAAGTAGCATTGAAATTTAATTTAGATAAAAGAAATTTGCAATCAATCAGACCATTGGTTAATTTAAAAAGGAATACCATATCTCCAACGAACCGTCTCTCACTTAAGGACATTAAATTAAAAGAGCGTAATGAATTACTATCGTAGTTAATGCCACAACGATAACATAAGAGCTTTACGAATTTTGTTTGTATTTTTTCAATTGCAACTTGGGTGGTGTTGTAATTAGGTGTCCATACTATAGAAGCATATTCTAGGAGAGGTCTTACTAATGTGTAATATAGTAATTTAAATATTTCAGGGCTAAAGTATTTCGAAAATCTTTGTACAAAGCCTAGAGTACATATAATATTCTTTATATGAGCAGTAAAATGAAGTTTACCATCAAGAAGTATTCCCAAATCTTTTATTTGCGTGACGCAATTAAGAATATAACCATTAATATGGTAATCATTTTTTAAAAATTGATGTTTGTTACCAAAAATCATGTGGTAACATTTGTCCAGGTTAAAATTCAAACAATTTGACACGCACCATAGGTGAATAGCTACAAGGTCTAACTGAAGCTTTTCAATATCAGATTTACTTGTAATGGCTTTATATATTTTGAGGTCATCAGCAAACAATAAAACTTGGGAATAAGTGATGGAGTCTATTAGATCATTAATGAAAATGAGGAACAGTATCGGTCCACAATGTGATCCTTGTGGTACCCCAGATTTCGCATGAATAGCTTTTGAAACACAGTTATTGAGTTTAACATATTGAATCCGATCTAATAAATAATTTTGAAACCACTTAACAATTGCAGAGCAATTAAAGAAGGATTCTGTGATTAACATGGTCAAATGCCTTAGAGAAGTCTGTATATATCGTATCCACTTGAGCACCCTTCTCTAAGGCATCAAGTACAAAAACTTGGAAAGTTAACAAATTAGTAATTGTTGATTTGCTCTGACAAAATCCATGTTGCTCATCGATGATGACCTTTTTAGTAGCAAACATTAGTTGAGATGTAACAACTGAATCTAATAATTTAGGAATTGTTGACTGCAACGATAGTTTTTTACATCTCCTCTATCTCCTGCTTTGTAAAGAGGAGTAATAAAACTACTTTTCCACATAGCAGGAAATTGCCCAGTAGTCAAAGAGTTTTGAAACAATAATTAAATTGGTTTGGCCAATGAATAAACACAACTTTTTAAAAATACAGGAGGAATACCATCCGGACCAGACTTAGTGCGGTTATTTAGTTTCATAAGATCTTCAAAAACATCTGATAATGTAATTGGATACCAATTATTAAAATCAATCTGCCTTTTGGAACTTACAGTGGGAATTGCAAATCCGCTGTCAGTTACATAAACTGAAGAGAAGAACAAAATGTATTAAAATCCTTTAGCAAAATTAGCAAATAAGTTAGCACATTCCTGTAAATTAGTCGACAATGAATTGTCGAGGAACATATGTTTAGGAAAACCACTAGTTTTTCTAGATTCTTTAACGTAATTCCAAAAAATTCTAGGATTAGATTTAATTTTGATCTCAACATTATTAATATAACGCCGATAAAGAAAATCATTTAAAGTTTTGCACCGAGTTCTTAAAGTGGAAAAAATACTATAGTCATACATACAATTAGTTTGTTTAAACTTTATATGAGCTAATTTTTTCTCATTTGTCAGCTTTATCAGCTCGCTATTGAATCATTTAGGAAATTTTCCACTTTTGTACTTCAAAAGAGATACATAAATGTCTATTGCTATATACAAGATATTATAAAAGACGGTAGTATTTTCATCAATATGAGCATAGTTTAGAGTTCTGCCCCAGTCAATGCCTGACAGGAAACTATTGATCTCCGCAAATTGTTACAATCTGTTACATCGTAAGTAAGTTGTTTGTAAGTTGCATTCAAAGGAATATCTAATTCATAAGAATTGTGATGTAATGAGGAATTAGATAATTGATCATGTGCATAGTCGACAGCAATATCAGCAAAATCAGAAAAAAATAAATCTAAAAAAACATTTGTAGAGTTAGATAAGTTATTACGTTGAAATATGTTGTGAAAAACAAAACATTCAGCCAAGATTTCAGCCTTCGCACAACTATTATTATCAGCTAGGACAGTTTCTAAATTACATGCCCACTTAGCATTAGGCAGATTGAAATCACCAACAATTAAGATTTCATCCAAAGGATAATTTGTTTTAATTAAATTAACAGACGTACAGTGGTCCGCATATGCATTCATATCAGAACCGGGCGGTATGTATATCGAACAAATAATTTTTTTTTTGTTTATTCTCACAAAGACTTCTTCCGTACTAGTTTGTGAAGTAGGAATAATTGAAGCGTGCAAGTTGTTTTTAACAGCCACAAGCACTCCACCTCCTTTAGATTTGAGACTAGTTAACGGAGATCGATCAACTCTAAAAACTGAAAAATTTTTGAAACCAAGTTCAATACTATCAATGGAAGTGTCGAGCCAAGTCTCTGTAAAAACAATGACATCATAAGGTGAGCAATTTATACTATGACTAATAGTTTTCAATTTAGATTTCATACCACCGAGATTCTGATAATAAATGCTCAGTTTTTTGGAGTTATATTATTAACACCGATAGGAGACACATTGATAACACTATCTGATTGCATTACAATCCTGGCAGATGCAACATCAATGTTATTGTTCTTTTTATAAGTATTGTTCTTACGTTTATGTTTATATTGATTTTTAAAATTATGATCGAAGTATTTAATCCTTGCGTTTACTGGCCAAAATGCACCGTTAAGTAATTTTAACGCATCATGTTGTGTTATACAAATTTTAAAGGAACAATACACATTGGTTGCAGTTAGGGCTATGGAAACAGCATTAGACACATCCGGTATTTCCTTAATATGAGCAATAACTTGCGCCGTTGTTGTATTGGGTTGCAAATTATTAAGATGTAACCAAACTTTCTTCTCGACAGCAACACCAACCAGAGAAGTGGAAGTATTAGATCCTAAAATGGGAGAATTTGTTGTCTTCTGATAATTGTTTCCTGATGGTAGTCCATTATTTAATCCAGTATGACTCTTGATTTTGGAATATAGGTGGCTCCAATGAACTCGGCGTTCTTTGAGAATCCATGGAGTTATTTGAAAATGTTGGTAATGAATTATCGGACAGTAATAACTCCCGATTTGACAGGAAAGTTGATTTTGAGAGAGAGTAATCAATCGATTCAACATCCCTTGGCTGAGAAGAAGAATTTGATTTTGAATCCGTTATATTTTCAGATGTTGTATTATTTATTATCTCCGATACAATTTGCTTGGTTCCAACCAGGAGATCCCCCTTAAATTTTTCAAAAAAGGCAATACAATTATCTGTTGGTTCCCACGACTTCTTTTTAAGAACATTAATTTCTTCACGCAGTAATCTGTTTTCATTCCTGAGTTCAAGAATTAATGCATGTATGTTAATCAATTCTTCACTATCTGTTTTGGAATCTAGTATTAAAACAGCATCATCTCCAAGAAAATTAACATAGTTATCGTAGAGGACGTGGGATGGCTTGGGAAATGATTGGTTAAGGGCAGAACAATAAATTTGAGAGGTTAATTCACCTTACAAGGAATCTTTATAACCTGTAATAATAATAATATAAATCTTTATTTCTGGATGTATATGTTGCAAAATGAAATGACATCTATGGTCTTAGAATTTATACTTATGTTAGTTACACTGTAACCTGTAACTTACATATTGTAACCTGTAACTTGTAGTCACATGAATCAAGGTAATTTATCAATTATTTTTTGCTGCTCTTAGTTACATTTACACCTTGAAGATATTTATCAAAAACGCATTTGACGTATAGTATATTAAATGTTTAGAGTTTTTTGAAACAATGGCGAAATTACTTTTATTTAATAAGAATTTAATAATTTAACTACACTGTTGGAGAATAGATTAAGTTAATAATGAGTACTAATAATAACGCCTTTTTGTATCAAAGTAAACTGGATGGTAAAAATACTAAAAAAAAGAAGCTTGTGTATTGTCGAAAATTTGTACGAGAAGAAAACTAAATAAATTTTTTTCGGAGGGGGTTTTATGATCAAAACTTTTTTTTACAGATTATGTTTGACATTCCTCCTTCACTAAAGAATGGGCAGCAAAATATAACTAATAAAAAGAGAAGAGAAAGATGAATGAGAGAAGTCCATGAAGATATATACAAAACAGAACATAGAAGATATAAAAGCCAAGAAAAGAAAGAATTTAAATATAGCACATATAATATAGATATAAAATATACGAGGGTGGATTGAAAAGTTTCCGGAATGGGCAAGAAAACGCAGTAATTAAACAGGTGTTTTCTTTTATTTTTCAACATAGTACCCTTGCAGGGCGATACACTTTTCCCAGCGGTGCTCAAACTTTTTTAAGCCTTCAGAAAAATATGATTTCGGGAACTCTGCAAAATAAGCTTTAGTGGCGTCGATGACCTCCTCATTTGACGTAAAGCGCTTGCCTCCGAGCCAAGTCTTCATGTTTGTGAACAAAAAGAAGTCGCACGGGGCCAGGTCTACCTCGTAGCCCAATTCAACCAATTTAGCATCGGCGTCGTGGTGGAAGAGCACTTTTTTCCGCTGCAAATGAGGCCGTTTCTCCTTCAATATGCCGTTGAATTGATCCAATAAATCGCTGTAGTAGTGTCTCGTGATAGTTCTTCCCTTCTGCAAAAAGTCGATTTGTATCACACCTTGCGTATCCCAAAAAACGGTTTCCTGCTTCTTCGGAGCAGATTCGCTTGGAGAAATCCACTGTTTCGACTGCTGCTTGGTTTCTGGTGGTGGATCCATGTTTCGTCCACGGTCACGAATCGGCGAAAAAAATCCGTTGGATTGCGCTTTAACAAGGCCAAACACTCTTTCGAAGTGGTCACACGATATCGCTTGTTGTCCATAGTCAGCAAACGCGGCACCCATCGCGCCGACAGCTTCCTCATGCCCAAATGTTCGTGCACGATATTTTGCACACGTTCATATGAGATGCCCGTGGTCTCTACTATTTCGCGCAACTTCACTCGTCGATCGGCTAACACGAGATCATGGACTTTGTCGACCATTTCTTCATTTGTGGCCGTTTTTGGACGTCCACTGCGTGGTTCATCCTTGCTGCTCGTACGGCCACGTTTGAACTCGCTCACCCAGAAACTAATAGTCGAAAATGAAGGTGTGGATGTGCCATGAACTTTCTGCAAAATATCTCGTATCTCTGTCGCCTTTTTCCCATCCATCCAGAAATGTTTGATGACTGCACGAAATTCGTTTTTATCCATTTTTGCAAAAATGCCTGACTTGCTTCACAAGATATCATAGTAAACAAAAAAACGACGCACGTGTCTGAAAATTTGACAGCTTACCTAAAATTGACAACCATCATAACAATTTCACGATACGCGCGCCATATCTTGCCCATTCCGGAAACTTTTCAATCTACCCTCGTAGATAAAAATAGCAAACAATGAACAGATAGAGGATGGAATAAAGGGTTTAAAGCTAAGGAATACTGACTCGGCGTGGAGCTATAAAACTAATTATGAGGATCAGGATTTTGGTGACCATTACTATGTAGTATTTCATTTCTAAATGTGTCCTACATTTAAAATAAAACACATGGTAAAAAACATAGATAATCGTGTTTTATTTAATCCTACATTATTATGATTATGTTTACAAAAATACGAATAAATTGGGTTAAACGGCATTGCATTACCATTTCTTTTTTAAATATTATAACATAAAAATTTACAGTGCAAATGGTAAAATAATATAGCTGAGAATATGTTCACATTATTATAAAAGAACCCGGAAATAAATTAGAAAACTTCCCACCTACCTACCTACCATTCCGGAAGTTCATGTAAAATAGGATTCATAATTTGCAATAAACTTTGATTAAGTTTTTCCCTCGGAGACGTACATTTTTTCTAATTTCATTAGAACAAATTAAATATCAGGGAGTTTTAATCAAAAAACCCCCACCGAAACGCGACTCGGGCGCCATTAAATTAAAACGAAAATTTGTTATCGCGCTCGTCACACGGCGCTAGTTAATAAATATATTTAGCGGAATCAATTTGGACGTAATTTATGAATTCCTTTGATGACTTTCGGGAATTCCGGGCGAAAAGAAAAACGCTAACCGAAGCGTTATTAATGGACATATTTAATATATATACGTTAATTTCTATACGGCATGGTACGATGTTGTACGGGGCCGGCCTTCCGCTTTGTAAAAGGTATAAATTACATTTTCAACTTGTCATACCGCAGACCGCGAAAACTTTTTTGACGCCAATTTGGGCCCGCGCGTCTGAACTTTTTGTGCGTTGGTACGGCGGGTATCTGTTCTATTTTGGCGGCGATGGTTGACGTTTGAAATCTTCGGATCTGATTGGTAGTGCACGCGATTTCGCTATCATTAGCACTAGAGTATTAATATGGACGAGAATTGGTAATAAAAAAAGGTAGAGGAAATGACATTTATAGTTACGAATTACTCAGCTATAAGAAAATAAAAATAAAATGTATAACTATGCTGAGTATTATCTATAATTTATAGTAATTTGTGCCAGTACTAGGTTGACAGAAAATTTAAACTCTTCGAAATTAATACTACTAGACAATTTTATAATCGGACAAAGGAAATAAATACATTATGGTAGTAATAGGTTACCTGATTAAAACAGGAAAAAAATCAGCGAATTTTGTTACGACTCGAGAACTGCGTATTTATAGACAGGTGAAATTTGACTGGTTATCTGTAAAATAAGTGGCCCAGTAATCTAAGGCAAAAAATCCATAGACTAAGTTTACACCAAAGTTCTGTGCAGAAAAAAGGCGTTATGACAGTGGCTTGCTAGAGTAGAAGCATTTAAAAAACTTCAGCACACCTATTCATACAAGTGTCAATTAAAAAAACGCAAAATAAATATTTGTGTTTTTTTGAAATGGAGTTTCATCCGCCTTGTTCATTCAAGCATCAATAGGAGGTTACTAAAAAAGAACAAAGGAACCTGATCTAAATATTTTCAAATTATTGTCTGGATAAATTATGTAGCAGAACATTAAGAAAAAAGTTTAGAAGATTATAAAAGTTATCCACCAATAACTCTTCTGTAGGAATTATAGTTGAACTAAGGACGAGTGCTCATCATCTTTATTTATTTTACAGTAAGGGTGCGCAAGTATTTACGTTATTATTTTTCTGATGATTTTTAGCTGGTTTCTTTAGTATTTTCTTATTTTAAGTTGTTTTCTCCCTTTCATTTAAAACGCATTTTGTATGATAATGTTTTATTACTTTCTAGGTATTTTATGTTGTGTTAGGCCATAGAAGTACTAAATTCAGTAATTTTTAATAATGTGAAAAATATAATGCATTACTATTAAGTCTCTATCACATTTGTTACTCGTTGCATTAGACAATCATGTTTATTTCATTTTTTGAATTGCCTTTCTATAATTTGAATTAAATAAGAACGGATAAATATTAAAAAAGGTTCAATCTAAAGATTAATGTTGACAGTACTGCCTCGACATCATTCAGCTTAATTTCCTGGGCGCTATAATTAAGACTCTGAAGAGTAGGGCCCCCACAGCGAGACAGTACTTGGTGGTGATTATCACCGACTACTTGTATGAGCGCAATTTGAAAGGCCCACAAAGAATCTAAGCGGTGAAGGGATTGGTCCAGATACTGGCCTATAACCTTGTCTTTAGCAAGCGATGCCTCACGGGGTTGATGCAATTGGTTTTGCCATCGACATTCTGATCATTGTCAGAAGCAGAGAGATCGAAAGTGTGGCGAGTCTGGCATGGGAGGCGACCAACAAGATCTTGGAGTGGATTGCGACAGCGGGGCTGGACGTAGCGGCTGAGAAAACCGTAGATGTATGGCTCTCCAGACGAAGCGCGGACAGTGCACCAATATAAGGTAGCATCAAATTCTTGGGCTACTGCGAGGCAGTAGGGAGGTCAACTAAATATTTAGGAGTCACGATCGAGATTGTGCAGCAGCTAGGTAGGGAAAGCGGTGGCAGAAGTAGTTCGGACCAACAGCCATCTCTGGCTTGTTGGTAAATATCGGCGGCTCATCTATGGGAAAGAGAAGTTTGTGCGGCTGAAAAATGGTAAAGGTGCGTGTAAGTAATATGAAACAGGGAAAGGAGCCCTGAAACATGTCAAAATGCGAGTGGCCTGAAGCTAGCACACGATCTCAATGGAGGCCGTCGAAGTTGTAATCTCGTAAGTGTCTAGAGACTAGGTTACAACGCAATGAAAAGCGACATAATTAATATTTCTCGTAAGACAAGTAAACATACGGTTTTAGTGACCAATAAATAATATTTGTATTCTAGACTGAACCTCGTAAGATGGATTAGTGAGGAAGAGGATCAGCGGGTTGGAGTGGAAGATCATTCGAACTGCTCTTCTACATGCAGTCAAAATTATTTGTGTATATTTTTCTTTACGGTTTGTGTACAATTATATATTTATTTATGTAATGCATGTTAGATCAAGTTAAATACAATAAAATACAGAATAAGGAATCTGGACCTACAAATGTATCTTAGTGATAAGTATAGGATGAAGAGGAGCCACGGGGAGCTGATGTACCACCTGACGCAAAGCCTATTAGATGAAGTATATTCACAAAACCGCTACTTGGACAAGGAGTGTTCTTGGTGTTTGAGCAAGGTTGATGACACATTGTAAAACCTTCTTAAATTCCAACGCTGGCAAAGAGCGGGATGAGCTGACTAAAGCATTGGTAGGCCGGTTACTTCAAGAGCGCAATGCTTAAATAGAAATGGAGGAACAGTGAACCAGATGGCAACAGAAATCTTTGAGAAGAAAGAAACTATCCTCTCAGGGACAGCAAGGAGAAAGATACAGATAAAGAAGGAGAAGAAGATGCAGAATGACAACAATGATGATTGGTGTCCTTTTCCTTGCCCAAAGAAAAACTAATCTTCTCCTCTACACTGGCAAAGAACGGGAAGAGCTGACTTGGGGTTAGTATTCAATACAAAACGATGAGTCACAGTCAGATCTCGACGGCTCAACTGAATGTATTTAGACTTATTGTACATAATCAGCCTAGTTTGAGACTATGCTTACCTCTTGAGTCTTCCATCTTGCTTTATATTTTCCAGATATGCCATCATTCACCGTGCCTGACTATAAGGTATTAATAAGCTGTTGTTTTGTGATAGATCAAGAGTACTTTAAGCACACATTTTTTCAAATTGAAAATCGATTTCAATCAATTGACCATTATTATATTTGACCGTTTGCCATTTATCTGGTAATTTCATAATTCCATTGGTGTAGAACTCCTGTGATTTATCGGCGAAAAACTTGGCCAAGTGATTTTCAGCGGCGCTTCGGTCGGCCAATTTCTTACCATCAAGAGAGTTTTGCAGGGATCGAAACAGATGATAGTCAGACGGTGCAAGGTCCGGGCTGTACGGTGGATGCATCAAAACTTCCCAACCAAATTAAGTCAATTTATTCCCAGCCATCAAAGATGTATGGTATGTGGCCGTGCATTGTCATAATGAAAGAAAACAAATTTTTGTAACCTGCTCTCTTCAAATGATTCCAAACTGCCATATGGTCCATGTATAGTTCCTCCGCTATTTCGCGACAGCTTGCGTGTCGGTCTTGCTCCACCAGTTGCAAAATTTCATCGACTTTTTCAGTTACTGGCCAGCCAGAGTGAGGTGCATCTTTAACATTCAAATTTCCGGAACGGAATCTAGCAAACCACTCCTGGGTCCTTGGGTTACTAACAGCATTTTCGCCGTACAGTTCACAATTTTTTGGCATGTTCTTGCAGCGGTTTTGCCTTTTTTATAGTAAAAAAGCATAAGATACCGTATTTCTACAGATATTTTAGTCATTTTCAAATTAATATAACTTTTTACACGAGCCACGAATTCGAGCTATCTTGGCAGTAATTTAAGCTGGAATGTTACATTTTAAACATATGCGAGTGTTGCTCGGGATAATGTATCTGAACCTGTTATTATAGAAAACATTACAGAAAAATTTTAACAAAATTTTCCAGATGTAATAATAATAATTATAATTATTTGAACTCCTCCGAGTCAGGAGACTGAAAGAAGACCTGGCACTGAAATATAAGTTGTCCAATAATCAGTACGGGTTTAGCCAAGGAAGCGATACAACAGACGCATTTGCAAAATATAGCGAGGAGAATCATACAATAACAAAAGTCTTTGCTTGCTTATACTGACAGACAGTAAAAATTCCTTTAACTCGGAAAGATGAGATAAAATCATGGATGCCCTAGAAAAGAGGAATTATGAGCTTAATCTACAGAAAATTATAGACAACTATCTATCAGACAAAGAACTGATCGTCGGCACAAAACAAACTATAATAATAACATATGAGGTTCTATGGAAAGTACTCTATGACGAAGACTACCAAAGAAGGTTTGGCCTAGTTGGATATACAATATGACAATCTTTGCCATGCTTTAGTAACTTCTGTCCTTTCTAAATTGAATTATTTATTCAACACAACACAATTGCGATTTGCCAATTTTGGTCGCTTTTCGGTGATGGCTTCATTCAATTTGTCCAATTGGCGACAGTGCATAGCCGTATTGAGGGTCTGGTTCTATGGTAGCAGTCCAAATTCATGACGCCTTTGTTATCCCACTAAATTGTAAGCGTAATCTTTATTTGATGGATATTTGCTTTCAAAGTTGCAGTTTGTCTACCGGACTTGCACTACGATTGTTTTCGCACATCTAAAGGCTAAACCTTTAATCATATTAGTGGAAAAGGCACAAGATGCAGTAAATAAGGTAACTCTTAAGGTGGAGGAGCATAGCCTACCAATCTCACCCAAAAAAAAAGCAGAAGCAGTGATCTTATATGGTGGATATAAATATAAAGAAACATTGATAGAATAGAAAGACCTAATAGGACTGTAATTGGATTTGCCGAAGACATTCAGGAGAAATAATTATTGTGTGTTCTCAATTGTTTAAAACGTTTATTATATGACATTATGGCCTGATCCATGACTACATTAAAACATTCAATCCTAATTTTCGTTTCACACGAAAAAAGCGTTTTGACTCTACGTCTTCGAATATGTAGTGCTTGTGAGAAAGACATTTCTTCTCGAGTCATATCTAACTCTTCTGCCAGTTGCTTTGCTGTCACTTGATCTGCAGAAAAGCCGGTTTCTTTATAATTTTGGAGATATTCCTTGGTATCTAATTTTATTTTTATTTGTTGAAATATTTTGCTAACGACATTTATTTGTGACAAAAGTCATGCCATATCACTAACGTTACAAAGACTTAAAAGTCTTTATTATTTTGGGCTAAGGAGGGTTAGCAGATTCGGATACTTCTACTAAATCATCATAAATGGCACCAACTTGAAAACCAACAGCTTTGACGCTCTCCAGTTTGCACTCCCATCTTGTCTCGCAAATTGCTTTGACACTTACTTCCGTAGTGTGTTGTTTTAAAATTGCCCACCTCTGTGTTGACGTTCCAAATAAAACAAAAATTTGTTGCAAAGTTCCAAATAAACTAATTGCTTCAACTGATGATTTGGCCATGGCGCCCATCAATAAATTTTAGCTATGACAACTACAAGGCATAAAAAGGTCTTTTGAATTGATGTCTAAAATTCTTCTTTGTACTCCAGAGTGACAACCACGCATGTTCGCTCCATTGCCATAGCCTTGACCAAGGAAATTTTTTATATCTATTTGTAGTTCCTTAATTACTCTGGGCGATGACGATGTTACGTCTAGAATACGAAGTATCATCGTCATTCGCTCCTGATGGCTTATATCAGGAGTACAATCAAGAATAATAAATATTTTGATTGATTGTTGAAGCCGTGACTTTGTGATACATCTTGATTACGAAATAGGTTTAAGCAATAATAACACTTTGCTAGTATCGCGAATTTTTACACTTTTTATTGTGACTAGTTTCGTCCTATTTGGACATTATCAAACGAATACAATCAATTGTGACGAAACTAGTCACAATAAAAAGTGTAAAAATTCGTGATACTAGCAAAGTGTTATTATTTCTTAAACCTATTTCGTAATAAATATTTTGCCTGCTGATTTTTTTTTAATTATTGCACTCAGCACATGAAAGCCCATTAGATCAATAATTTCAATCTGAATACGTTTGCTCATAGAATTATCACTTATTTCTTTACTTTGTATCCGTCTTAGGTGTTCTTCTAGAACTGGGTCTACTCCCCAAAAAGTTGAATGAAAATTCTCATTCTCAAATAAGCGATCTGCGCTTCCTCCCAAAAATTTGCAAACAGAAACGATTCGTTTTAAGACATTATTCCAATGACTTCTTTCACAGTCAATAATAAACTGTGCCTGTTTGTCTATTGTTACTTTTCTTTTAAGTTTTAACTGTAGTTTAAGCCATTATTTCAAACTATTCATATGCAATGGGGATGATTCATGTTCCTGCAAGATTTTCGTAATATGGTTTTAGACGTTGCTTCCTTCCGTGGCCAAAAGAAGAAACTTTGAATAATTTTCATGAAAAGCAAATATTCTAATCAGTCAAGATTCACAGATTCGTTATTGGATAGTTTGTGTTGGTAAAAGTTGTCTAAAAAATGGTACCACATTTTATTTTTAGGGTAATCCTAGTCCTTAACTCTAAAAGATCCATTTTCAATTATGTTCAGGTGAACGTTGTTTGTTGGCCACATTGCGGGATCTTTCAAGTAGATAGATAAATGGTGTGGCGGTGACAGTTGAGTTTCGTTAATTGCATTTGTACTGTTAGTGTCACTCGAGTCTTTTGATGAACTTTGCAAACTTTCTGATTGTTATAAATTTGCAAAATTTTGATGGCAACTTGCAGCCGACTCAGTTGATGTTGACGGTAATTCGTCGAATTCGGATTTCTTCTCCAAAAAAACACAGAATCGCATCCTTTTGTTTGACAATAAACGCGTCGGATTATTGTTTGCGCTTTCTTTTAGATGATCCCGATTCTTGGTTTGGACGAAATCGTTTTCGAGAAGACATTTTGGGGCTATAAATGATATAAATGATACCTTTGTTTCTATGAGCCGAAAAAAATCCATTACTTAGTTGAGTTTATGTATAAGCAGCAGTTCGAAACAAGATTTTCATAATGAGAATGCAATGCAGGACTATGATAAAGAAATTGTTAGCTGAGGTTCTTAGGCTCTTTTGTGCTACCTAGTAACTCTAATCATGACCATTTGCGAACTATATGCACCAGGTTATTCTATCGCTAAGGCGGCTTTCTTGAGAAACACAATCTCGACACTCAATACAATTGAGCGAGATCACATCTTGCTGACACCTTCAATATTATGATTTTCTGCTGTTTTATCTGCGCTTGGTTATGCCGTCACCGCCGAATCGGTTTTGCACAGAAATATTTGCGGATTGCCGCCTTAGCGATTATTATTGTATTTAGTAAGGCCCCTAGAAAGTGGCGGCCCCCTGATGGTGGTGGCCCTATGCGACCGCACAGTCTGAAAATCCCAAAGACAACAAGGACAGTTGATTCAACAGAGAAATAAGCTGAAATAACAAAATTACAGAAAAGAGCGAGTGATAAATTATATATGTGACTGTATGTAGAAGTTCGAATAAATTCCGCTTTTAAAATGACCATCTGTTACACGAGGGCATAAATCAGAATTTATAACGAGTTGTTAATGTTTAGTTAAAACATTTATGTGATAGCGCAGTAATGTTTCCGAAGCAGAAGTTACAATAAAACGCAATAATTACTGGCTTAATTGCGCGACAACACGCTTTTTCCGTAAATTGAACATATGGCAAGCAGGAATTAATATAAATAATCCGCTAATGTGACCCGATGTCGAGCAAAATAATAAATCGCGACTGAAAGTTTTGAATTTTAAAATTTCCAAAGCGAGGGTAATTCGATTGTTTTAGCGTAAGATAAAATATTCAAAGGCGAGCATCATTTTTCCCCCTCGACCGGTGCCAGTTAATGGAGCCGGGGGGTGCCGTACACACACACACACACATACACACGAGACGTAAATTTCAGGATTCAAATTAGGCACCCCGTAAAGAGGAATTCCCTGCGCGTACGTTAGGAACAAATTAAAAGCAATTTCGCGGCCTGTTTTTACCTAACCTAAATGAAACTGGCGAAAAAAAAAAACGTAATAGGGCGTTCTGGTCTACAACTACATGCATGCACTTAAAATATAGCCCCGCAAATGGCGTACGTTACAATTTAGTATAGAAGCCCCCCGGACAACGGAGCATTAATATTATTAATGAAAAGCCACAACAAATTTGGCGCTCTGCACGGCGCTACCGAATTGTGGTGGAAGCACGCGGTGTTTATGTCGTACAAGGGATTTCCACATTATAATATTATATGTTTATCACGTATACATATTTATGTACTGCTGGAATAACGTTTGAATCAATTAATTTGTACTAATGATGAAACATGGCTCAGTTCAAAGTATAAGACATTGTAATTAACTCATCACTATTACACGTGGGGCTTAACTGTGAACAGATAAATAATTCATAATAATAATTAAAAACATGCAGTATTACGCGAAAATTCTTACGATTAAACACTTGTGAGACTTGGGGTTACCCGTTAACAAGGGAGAAACCACTAAATAATCGCCAAAAAAAGAAGAGAATAATAATAGTACTAAAGGGCATTTAGAAAGTAAAATCCTTAGCAAGAATTTTAATAAAATATGTATTTCATTAATAATTGTTAATTGAAAAATTTCACTTTATAAAAAATTTAAGTACTTTCAATTTGTTGTCTAAAAATTGATCACACACTTATCTGCTTAGAGTTACAAACTTAAACTTAAGCGCGACTTATTGCGTTTCGGTAACGATTTCAAATTAAGGTATCGCACTAGTTCAAGAGTTATTAATGGAGCTGAGCAAAGAAACAATTTTTCATTCGGGTGTTTACTCAATCTGCATCAAATAAAATATTCGCCATCATTAGTTTTGTTCATTGCAGCGATAAAAAAACAGCACGAAGATTAAACAGTTACGATATTGAAATGGCCAACGTTGATTTATCATTCAGGCAATTAGGATGTTCCTCGGGATAATTTAAGTCATAACGAAATATAATAGAGAGGAAAAATTATTGGTTTTAAATTAAAATTGTGAGTAATTGTTGTAGATTTAAAACGATGTATCGTATTTATTTAATTGTTATTTATAATTCGAGCGTAATTTATTAAATAATTGTTACATAACTAGTAATAATTGTATACCTTTTGTTACATTATTATTTGTTAGCTCAATATACGAGGGCAATTCGAAAAATAGTACCCGTTTGGTAATAAAAAATACTAGTAAATATTAAAAAATATTAATATTTTATTTTTAAAGATCATACCTTGAACTACTTTTCTACAGTAGCATTTTTCGTTTTTGTATCCCAGCTTCAATTATTTCCGCCATCAGTGTATTGGGAGATACGTAAACTTCCTTTCCAAAAATATCCTTGAATTTTGTAATCACATAGTAATACGAAGGACCTCTGGACAAGTAATCATGAATGTTTTCTCTTCCTAAGGTGAAATTACAATAGCAGTACAGATTTCTATCATTGAGAAATTTAATTACAAGCTTAACTTTCCAATTGGCAGCAATTTTTATTTTCTTTGGCAATTGTAGCGAGACTTAAGTTTGCAACTAAACATGTTAGCAAACACCTAGCGTCAACTCTATTCGCCAGCGCCCCGCACGTTGCAAACGTGTATTACTTTCCTACTATTCCTGGTATAATTAGTATTTAACACAAAAAATCGCTGACAAAGAAACTTTTCAGTTAGTTATTGTTAATAGGTACACAGTGCCCGAAATGTACATTTATCAGTGAAAAATAAAAAGCAAAGAAAAGAATATAACTGTGTTTTAGTTACGTGATATTAACCTTCACGTACTCAAGTAACTACATTAACTTTTCAAGAAATGAATATTACAAATTTTCAATAATTTATCGAGTATTTAATTTAGATTCCATTAAATTCCGCACGACTATATTTGTTTAAAGCAAAAATGCAATTTAATTTGATGCACATAGGAAAAAGTCAACGCACAGTAATTCAACACTGGAATGTTAATTACAAATCTTAGCGCTAGTCGCAGCAATGCACGCCTCGCCCATGATTATTATTCGCATACAATATTTACTGGAAACAGTATACGTAGCTGTGACTCCATTTCGCATCTGAAGTTACGAATATACCTGACGCAAAGTTAACTAACACATGAATCTACTGGATGCATGGCGTCCATTTTAATTAAGTCGCATTTATTAAAACTTTCAACGGTGGAAACTGCGAACTCTTTGCTTAAACGGTAAAATTACTTTTACACGGAACTAGCTTTATTTCAATATAGTGTATAAAGAAAAATCTCAATTACGGTACTAAATTAAGCCAAATATACTCTAAGGCCCTGAGAGATAATTGATGTTTAAATATATATTTTTAATCTCAATTATGTATTAATATTATTATTAAATTCTGTCTTAGGTTATTAAGGAAATTATGACTATCTAAGTAGTAAAGTAGAAAATAAAAGAGAATTGTTGTAAAGGAGGGCAAAGAAATTCATTATTATGACCATCTAAGTATTAAAGGAGGAAATAGAAGATAATGTTGTAAACAAGGACAAAAAAATCATTATTATGGAGCTGATGTAATAACTTAAACTTCAACATCACTGACCTTAAGAAAATCTTTAATATTTAAAGGAAAAATCTTTTAATTTACTTACGTGATATAGTGAATACCATCTTTTAAGGGCTATGAAAGAAATTATGGTTAATATATAAAAAAACATGAGATCCCCTAAGTAGAAAGAGTTAAGAAATTACTCTCTTGTCTGGTTTTGGCATTTAATAAAATATTCTCTCCGAAAAAGTTACAAAAAAAGAAGGCCATGCTCTAATCTATTCTAGTGTTATAGTTAGAGCTAGTGATAGCCAGCGCTAAACAAACGAATAGGACGTGCTGTGCCGTTTCCGCAGCCAATCCACATAGTCAATTTGTATTATTAAGTTTACCTATCTTGTGAAGATAGTACTTCAATGGTAAATGACCTGTAAGGAAACCCTTGGCCAGTCTTATCTTGTTTTTAGCTAGGTGCAAGAGCTGTTTAACCCTTCTTGGGGATAGGTCAAATAAAATATAGCATATCGTGGAGCTGGTTTTGCAAATTTCCTGCAGATAGGAGGCTATTATAGCGTTCGAAAATACCATCTGGGCCTGGTGATGGCCAAGCAATTTTTTCTTTGGTAATGACTTGGCGAACCTCACTTTTGCTTTCTCTAGAAGGAAGGAAAATGTTTCCTCCAGTTGTATTATCTTGGCCTCCCATAGCTATTGAAAATGAGAATTGTGTTTTTAGCAGAATACTTGAGACATTATTTAAGTCCCTCTGCATAACTCCCATCGAGGTTCTTAATTAGACCGATGCTGTTGGAATGATCTTTGGACAGAATTTTGCTTGGCTGTTGGGGTCGTATCAGTAATTCCCTTACAAAACGTTCTCAATATAGTCCTTTAACCTAACTCGATTATCTCCAGTTGCCTGTTTTCTTTGCAATGTTGAAAGTTTTCCTTACTTGAATTTTTAGGCGATTTAAAACCTTATTCCACCAGAGTGCATCGCTGGAATTAGATCTCCTTTTAGCGGACAACTTTATTCATATGCCTTTAAGACATGAGAAAAGCCACTGCTCTTCCTAGCTTTTCTGTGGATTATATATTGAGGCAGAAATTATCGGTTCCTACACTTAATCGCTCCAGTCTGTGTTCCAACACTCCATTGCATCTTTCTGTGGCATCTAAGTGAAACTCAATCTTCAGATGCTCCGATAAAGAGAGTTCTCCTGTAACATGCCAGTTTTTAATTGTGCTTGCTTTGAAGGCATCAGCTTGAGTGATGTCCAACACTTCCTGTCTGATTGCATTTATAAAGGTAGGTTCGCTACCTCTGTTAATAATATCTAAATTGTTAGAGATAATGAATTCAAGAAGTTCCTTACATCTATTATTGGTATCCGTGCTTCTTCACAAAATATTGTGGGCGTTGCCATCACAGCCCAATTTATATAAATATATTTTTGTTATTATGTATTATCTAAGAAATTGTCACTGGAAACAGAAATAAATTTATTGTAATAATAAAAATGAATACTTAGTTTCCATGAGCTTTATGTGACAAGCTTATTGAAACTAAGAATGTATTTTAAATGAAAGTCGCAGAATTTTCAAAGATTACAGAAAGTTTTTCTCAAAAGAAAGGATTTCATTAAAAATCTATTTCATAACAAGGCAGAAAACAGAAATAAATTGACTATAATGACTAGCAACACAAAAGCCATTTGATATTAAGGTATTTACAACTCAAAGAATTTCTAAAGTCGACTTGCTAAAGGATTTTCTGAAGAGAATCGATTTAATTAACAAGCTATTTTTTTGGTAAAAGCAGTAGTAATTATTTGTAAATAATATTCAAAGAATGAGAAGAAAAGGATTTAACTAAAAAGCTAATTTATGGCAAAATTATGTCGACAGAAAAGTTAATTGGATTTTAAAGCGATTCTCATTCGAAATCACCATAATTGTAAAATCTGCTTGCAGAAGAATTAACCAACAATAGAATTTAAATCAAGACTATAAATGTAGAAAATAATTGACAAGTTTAAGTTTATGTTTATTAGAATTTTATCTTCCTTTCTAACAAAATACATGTGAATATACAAAACATTCAAAATTTTTGGATGTATGAAACTGAACAGAGTTCATGCAGCTGCAATCATCTTCCACAACTTCCAAATCTACATGTTGAATCATTTACAAAAAATAAATTAACTTTTTTATTTATTTTTAAGGCATCTACTTCGTTATACATGTTGAACAAGAATTAACTGCTGATTATATATAATCGAGGACTTTAAATCATGACATGATTTAAAGTCCTCGATTAAATTAACTATGATTACTAATAATACAATTTTTATTGGATAATTTGAAATTGCAAAAAAAATAACCATGAATTTAGAAATAAATACACAGGCCATTTTTTTTAAGAGGGAAGCTTCGTCAAAAGACGTAGTATTTGGAGAGAATTTTCACAAAAACAATTTTCTTACGAAAGGAAGAATCATTTATGACGACAGAAATAAATTTATTATAATGAGTAGCAACGCCAAGGCCATTAGATTTAAAAGGCAATTTACTATACTATTAACTATTAACTACCACAGAAGAATATTCTAAAGACATCTAAATTAACTAATATAAAATTTCTCAAAGGCAGAAAATAACAAAATAAGTTCAGACCAGGCTAGAAGGTAGAAATAAATTGACAATGATGATAAACAAAACAAAGGTAATTGAATTCACGAGTGAGTTTTCAATACTTGTTGAAGAATTTTCTCATAAGAAAGAAGTTATCTGACGTTCTTATGTATGATAGTAATAAATTGACTAAGGTTACAAATAACACTAAAGTCTAATTCTCATTAGACATTGCAGTATTTGAAAAGGCTACTTGCAAATGAATTTGACTAGTCGAATTAATTAACCTCCTAATTAACATAAAAATGTTTCACTACGGGTTAAGTGAGAATTTAATTCATCACGTACTGGAAATGTTGAAAGTTGTAGTATATAGATTCAACACTTGCAGGAGGATTTTCCTAAGAAAATTAATTAACTAACAAGCTAATTTATGGCAAGTCCGTGAAGATAGAATAAATTGAACACGACGATTAAAACACAAATCTCATTAGATTTCAGAGAAATTTTAATTTAAAGACGCAGGATTTAAAATAGACACGTGAAAAAATATTTTCTTAAGGGTACCAATATTTTTGATGATTTTGATGTCTAATGTTAATTGTAAGGTCGTAACATTAGCAAGAGTAGCATAGAAGAATTTACAAATAAGCTATTTTAAAACAAGTCTATGAAGACATGAATAAATCGACTATGATTACTAACAACACAAAGGTTATTTGTTATAAGGAAAATGTGCATTAAAAGTCGTAGCATTTGGAAAGGCTACTTGTGAAAGATTTTCTGAAGTAAAAAATAGATAAAAAGTCTGCTAACCTCCTCTGGTGGTGGCTTGCTTGGCTCTCACGGAAAGTAGGCGTAGGCCATGAAAACTTACATATTGTCCTTTTTCATAGGAACTTCTACTAGGGCTGCTGCTGTGTCCCCTGTGGTGAATTCTCGATTGAGTGTATAATTAATGTTTTTCCTTAGAATGAAGGATGAAATAAAAAACGTATTCTATGTTTTTACCACGGTATATTAATGATTTTTACATGAATGAATTGTTTTCGACTCTTTCAAGTCATTATCAAGTGAATTGGTTTTAGAAACACAAAGATATATATAGGTGCAGGTTACAGGTAGTTAATTAGGTCGGTGCGATTTACGGCGAAATTGAAGGGCGGTACATTAAGCGAATTTTTTTTTAAATCCGTCTGTTCATTTAAAAGATTAACGTTAACGGCTTTTATTCTTCTTGAAATTTCACAATGCTTCCAATATGTCGAGTTTTGGGCCTTTAATACAGGTGTGCAGTATCTTCAGATTGTCTAATGGTGGGAAACTATGTTCGTGTTCTAGGCTGTGGTTTGAAAATGAATGCTCGAAAATGTTCTCTATATCTCGTTTCGAAGTTTCCGGTTTGCCCTACGTATAAGCTATTGCACTCTGGACATTCTAGTTGGTATACTCCTGATTTTTTGTTGTTTTCGATTTTGTCTTACGCATTGAATATAATATTTGCCAATTTTGAATACGGCCTGAAGGCGATTTGGTAATCTTGTTTAAATTACACCCAGTAGAATTTGATATCCTTGATGATCTTGTTCGAGAAAACTCATCCATAAAAAATAAAAAATAAAAAATACCTATCCTAAAAACAGAAATTGTCTAAATTCTGAAAAAATCAACATCTGACACCACAAAATACTCAGACCACTCTTAATACAAGTCTAAGTTCTAACTTCATTAATCTATCCAAAGTACCCTTCGATGATCATGAAAAGGCCCTACTTTCTTTAAACCTTAGTTACTGCCCACACATTAACAACAAAAACTAAAAAACGAATATCATAGTAGAATCCGTAATAGCCCTGAGAAAAATACCAGAATCTCTAATTCCTAGAACACAAATTTTCAATATAATCAAACAACATCCTCAAAGATCACCAGCCGATATTAAAGCATTAAAAATCCATCAAATCAAAAATCTACAATAATTCACTAATTGCAACCAAGGCCGATAAATCAAATTCAATTGTATTACTTGAAAAAGAGGACTACTTACAAAAAGTCAATCAGTTCATATCAATTTAGAACAATTACCAAAAGACCCAACACAAGAGTACCAAACTCATATTAAACAATCCATATAAAATTCACAGTCACTATTTTCAAAATACGAAAAGTACAATGTGGTCTATAAAAATCCCTTCGTCTCTCTGGATATATAAAAATACATAAACCTGAACTCCCTATAAGACCAGTAACATCATATATAAATAGTCCTAATAGAATCCTAGCCAAAAAACTAAACCTACTTTTTAAAAAGCACACCAACTTCACCGCGAAATACTCTATCACAAATTCCCAACAACTCACAAACCGCATAATTTCAGTCACTACTTCAAAAAACTCTATATTAGTATCCTTTAACGTTTGCAGCATGTTTTAAAAAATACCAACATCAGAATGTTTAACAATTATTAAAGATATTTTAGACAAATCAAGTATACACCCTGTAATAAAAACCGAACTTTTTGATGCATTAGAATTATGCCTGGACCAAAACTACTTACAATTCAACAATAAATTTTATGAACAAACCACCGGACTAGCAATGGAATTACCACTGAGCCCTCTGCTAGCAGATATATTCATGTCCAGGATAGAAGAAAACATTTTCCAAGCTTCACTTGCTAAAAAACATCACATTTTTTTACCGATACGTAGACGACGTGATTGTTAATCCTATGACAAATTTCGCTTTTTTGAATCTCCAATAAAGGGCACTTTCTGGCGCTTTATAGGAATGAAGATTCAATTGTATACAGCATAAGATAGCTATAGCCCACTTGCACCAGACTTTTTGTTTCGGGTCTTTTTGGCTTTAGAGTTTCACTTCTATTCATCCTCATCGATCGAATAGGGCCTTTTAAGTGTCTCTTGTCGTCATTGATGACGGACCCTTGTATTTGGGTTCAACTTGGCCAAAACGGTAGTTAATTTTTTGCCTAGTTTCTTCACTCTGTCAGCGGACAGTGAATTCACCGACAGCGTGGAAGTTGGAAGTCTTATATAATTCTATATCATTCATACTGTCCACAATGGCTTCGATTTGTTCCGTAGTCATGAGGCAATCTGAAAAGTCTTCTAAGGTTATACCTATTTTAACGCCAGTTGTTTCCTGACTGTTTGCCTTTTCATCTTTTGTGCCATGGCTGTATTCGGTGTACCTCTAATTGACAGTAGGATAGCTTGGTAACTTCTCCAGGTGTTCTCTTGAGGGTCCTTTATCCTAGCTTCCCTTGGCCGCATCACTCATACTGACCTTGCGGTTTTCGGTGTTTAGGCTTTTAAGGCCAATATCAAGCTCATCTTCACTGCTTTTCGGCAGCTCATCCTCAGCTGTTTGTCCTCATGTTTCTATAGGTATATTACCGTTTAGCTATTTTAGAGCTTTTTTGGACGATGAGGAGTCGACCACTCCATGTCTAGCGAACTGATTCATGTACGTCCCACGAGTAGCTAGGAAAATAAAAAATATATTACAGCAGAGCTCCGGATGCCATAAAAAGGCTATTGAAACTGGGTCTTGCCTTGTACCTAGTCCGTTCAGATTAGACTAAACTTCTCCTTAGCATCTATCGGCCATATGCTGTTCCACCTTGAATTGAAGTATTTATTTTTTGTGGTTTCCTTTACACATTGATTCGGGCGGTAAAGCCAAGATCCTTTAGACTTGTCACGCGTGAGACATGACCACTAGCAGCATCAAGTCGGATATGTTAGACTAGATGGTTAATAAACCAAACAGACCTCAGACACCGTTGATCCTAGTGTAGGCCCTAAGCCACGATAATACAGCTTAACAGGGATAAGGTCGGGACAGGTTTGTAGCCTCCTATAATACCTCGAAACCTAATAGATTCTGGAATCTAAAAAAGCCAAGGTAGGCTGCAAAGTTTGTCCAAGGAGGACATCAGATCATAGACAGAGCAAATAGTGACTCTATTGAAGGATCAGCACTAAATGGGTCTTAGAGTGTCTTAACGGTAGACCATGTCCTCGCCCTAGGATGATCCTAATGTGCTTTTTCACCTTGATCCACGCGGTAAAACCAAGATCCTTTAGACTTGTCATCCGCGAGACATGACCACTACCAGCGACAAGTCCTATATGTCAGAGTAGATGGCTATTAAACACAAACAGACCTGGAATCGTTGACCCTAATGCAGGCTCTATGTCACGAGACTAGAGCCGGATTGGGGTGGGGTAGGAACAAGTTTGGCCCCCCTATCCCTAAAAGATTCTGGAATCAAAAAAGGGCAAGGTAGACAGATCAAATAGTGACTCTATTGAAGCAAAATCTCTAAATCGATCCCAGACTGTCTTAACGGTAGACCATGTCCTCGCCCTAGGATGATCCTAATGTGCTTTACACCTTATTGGGGTGATTCTTAGGTAGTAGGATACTGAGCCCTCACACCCTGATAATGTGCATTTCTTTGCAAAGGAGCAAAATTGATTACTTCCAAAAGAATAGAAAATTTAAGACATTTTTTAATATTTGAAACCAAACGATTTTATAGTTAAAGATGTAATGTATTAAATATTATCCTCAAAATTCTGTAAAGAAAGTCATAATTATCGAAAAAGTAGAAATGATTACTTTCAAAATAAGATAAATGCAAAGGTTCGGACATCTCCTTTGAACTTTGAATGACCTTTAGTTATTAAAAGTAAAAATTTCGGTGTTTGATGCGATGTAGTAAAAACTTTATTTAACATGCTTTGAAGGCAATTATGATAAAAAAACAGGTTTTAAGAAACGAGAGAGAAAGGAAGATATTTACTGAACTTATAAAATAATCTAAATCTTGTCAATAATCTCTTTCCGACGATCTTTAAAATTTGAAAGTAAATGTCCTGCTACTTAATAGCATTTTAAAATACTGCAAAGAAAATCATGACCATACATTTAGAAAAGTTTGAAGTCTAAGTAAATAAAGAAATGAGGCAAAATGATTAATTCAAAACTACTAGTCTTTGACCCTTAATAGCAAAAAATCATGATAATCTAAGTAAACAACAAAATAAAAAAGCAAAAGACAATAGAAAGTTAAGCTGACTAAAACTAGTTGACCTTTTGTAGAAAACTTTTTAAAAGTTCACTTAGAATACACTTTTCTGTAGAAATCAGCCAAAAACAGTACAAAGAACCTATAAAGACATTAGCAATATTTTCTAAGAAAACCTTTAATATTTCAAAAACTTTAAAATGAGTTTTTTTTTCATAGAATTGTAATGAGATTTTATGTTTTTATGAAATAAACTCTAAACGAAAAAATCGAGTTTTCCTTTGTTTGAAATTTTCTTTTCTTTGATTTTCATGTTTTATTCTTTTGTCTCAAATTTATTCAATATTTCAAATTACTTCTTAAATGTTATTAGCAAGCAAATAAAATTATTCCAAATTATTTGAAACTGTTTTAGCCTACATGGAAATGTTTTGACAAAAACATTTTCTGTATTTAAAAAAATAATTCTTTTAAATGTTCAACTAAACATGTACATAAAATTAATTAACTGCCTAAAAGCACTCTATAATTTTAAAGACATTTTTTTAAATTTTTATTTAAATTACATTCGAAAATAGTCTAAAGATGACCAAAATTTACTTGGAAGATTTGCTAAAAACACCTTTAAGAATTCTGCCAAAAGAACAAGGCAATAACTTTCTGAAATTAGTCTTAATAGTATTTGAATAAAATGTTTCTAAAATAATGTGTATTTAGAGAAGAAATCTAGTGATAACAAAAAGTACTTTTTCTTAAATTTGAAATCTTACTTTTGGTTTTGGTGTTTTTATTTGTTTTCTCTCATTCAATTTCTTATTTCAAACTACATTTCTTAAACTTAATTTAAGAAAAAAGAAAATGCCATTGCGCAGCACAAAAGTGGTTTGAAAGTATTCTAAACTTTTCTTCGCCTACAATTTAATTGACATTTACATTACATTTTCCTATTTCTAACATGATTCTAAAAATAAATGTCTGTGTTTTTTTTAATATTCACAGACCAACTTAATTTGTTTGTTGCCTAATTTTGTTATAATATTTTATTTGTATTTCCTGATTTGATTATTCGTTAAAACTACTTGTTATAAAATACCTTCATATAATAATCGCTGTCTTGGTCTAGTATAACCTTGACCTACCTCAAATATATTAACATTACGCTAGGATAACCTAAAATTTATTAAGGTATTTCAAAAGTACGCTTGACCTATATGTAGATTACTAAGCCAGGCTAGGCTAATGCAATATCCCTTGAGGTAGGTCAAGACTACACTAGGAAATGCGTAATTTATTAAGGTAGGTCAAGAGAATTCTAAGATATGTAATTATTGTATTTTGAGTATATTTGATATTTTTTTATTTATCCAATCTGAATATAACTGTTTTGAGGCTTACAAATAATTCTCTAGGTACATGTATATAAAAATTTCGTCTTCAAATGGGAAGGCCCATGGCAATCATCATATTTAACAAAAACATGTGAAAACAGAACATTAAATTGATAAAAAATGGAAAAATATAAAATAAATCAAAGATTATTTACAATTAAAAACCCAAGTTAATCTCAATAGAAGGAATACAAAGGTTTTCCAAGAAGGACATACGGAATACAGATATAATAAAGTTAAAAGAATAACTATAATGAAATCAATGAATATTCAAAATGCGTTTATTACGGTATTATGGCAAAATGTGAAGGAATGCTTTAAAAATGGACATTGAAAACTGATAATGAGGATAAATAGATTTTTGGTGACCATGGATTTTAAATTAGTCAAGAAAATAGTTGGAAGTAATTTTTGAGATACCACAAGGATCAGAACTTGGTTCGAAATTATGGAATATTTTCTTTGATAGAGTTTTGAAGACAAAAGTAAAAGAAAGTGTGCTTTGCAGATGATCTAGCAATACTTGCACGTTATAAAAATATCGTTATATCATAGAGAATATTATTTAGTTTGAAATATTGTATTTTCGAGTTGATGACAGTTATTTTGTTATTTAAAAAAATAACTTTTCTCTAATTAAGATTTTGATTTTAGTAATTTTTCAATTAATTACAATTAATAAGAAGTAACTTTTTCTTTAAGAGATTAAATATACTTTTTTACCAAATTATTACAATAACTACCCTATACAATATTTCAGTAAATAAAATATTCACGTCGAAAATATGTAATCAATAAACTAATAAAAGTCGCTTCTTGCAATACAGTATTCGCATTAATTTTAACAATGTTAGGGAACGAAAGAACTTTCTGGAATCAATAGAGAGCTCCTTAAAAGGTCTTGCGATTCTCAATAACGACCGAGTGGAATATCAATTTCAACTTATATTATTACATTCTGTATACAGGTGACTCCTCTTTGATTTATTACTTCCCATTCCTTTTTATATAGCGTGACCTACATTCAACTTCATGTAATTGTCATATTTCCACTGATGATATAATGCGAATATTTCGAATTAGAAGCGATGATCGCAATTTATATTATTAACGATTCTGTTTGTCGATAAGATTAAATATTTATTAACAAATTCCTTACATATATTATATATAAAAAATATGTGTACCCTTTATTCTTTAAATCAATTTTTTGTAGTTAATGATTATTAATTTAATGGGAATATTTAGTTTTATTTTGCTTTTGTTAGAGGTTAAATGGTGGTTAAGTGACTAAATATTACTGTTACTGTTTAAAAATCAACTCAACAGTTCTTTAATACGGTTTATACTTTCTTTACTACACTTTTGATGAAACTGAATGTAACAATATGAAACTAAACAAGTGTTTTAATTTGAAATTGCCTATTATCAACAGTTCTTAATAGTTTAAATTAATTAATAATTAATTCATTCATAATGAGTGATGTAAAATAATTCTCCATTAAATATTCGCACGAATTGTATTATATTGTATTATCAATTTGATGCAATTAAAATCCTTTCCTGGTGTTCAATTATCGATTATAAAAATATTAAATTAATTATATTTATTCATTTATACCAGATTCGAATTAATTCGTCGATAATTTATATTCAATATATTGAATTTGTTAATTAATAATAACTCAATTATAATTAGTTGTGTTATCGAACGACGAATTTTTATATTTAAATATTTTACTATTTTATGCGACACACAAATACACACACACAAATATATACAAATATTTATAAAGAATGCAATAATAATTAGTGTGTTTTATTGAATGATTCTATATAATATATAAAACATAAATCAAGCTGATAAAAATACAGTTGAAGCTGTAATAATCACAGAAATTTTTTAATAAAATTTTTCATTGTGGCAACAAACTGATCCCGACGGCAATTCCGGGACTATCTGAATAATTGGCCGTAAAATATTTTATTCCGTCATTTATACGATGCAATTTCCGATAAATGTTTTTCCTTCTTGTGGGCGCGACGCCGGTTTATAGTTTATAGTTACACATTCTGCGCACAATAAGGATAATAATATATAATACCGTGGGTAATGGCGGACATTATTTACTCGAATGGGATGGTAACCATGTTAAAACGTCAACAGTGGCGCTTAAACTATATTTGTCGGAGCCAACAGCCTACGAGGTAAATTATCTGAAATCACGGCCACCGTCTGGATTTTTTTCACACCGAATCAATACCTCCTGCAAGCCCACGCACATTTTTGATCCCTGTGAGGTTGTTATTTACAGGTGTTGAAAACAATTTAATGAATTTTAAAGGGGGCGAAAAGTATTTACTTTATGTTAAATAAACAACCATAAAATATTTTGCGTAGCATTCCACATCCGGATATTTTGTAAATTAATTGGGAAATGATTTCGTTTTCCCTCAAACACTAATGCTTTGATATATTTGTTTTATTAATACCTAAAACTAATTCATTTTCTGTATGCTAAGTGATTTTTATAATAAGAACAATATTAAGTATCCTCAAAGGTATATACACAATTCCAAAATTTCAAAAATCAAATACAATTGAATCTCTCTAATGGAGAAAATATTATGTTTGATGAAATACAAGGAAATGGGCCAGAGCTTTCAATGGTGACTGCAACAATGTTTATGGCCAGAAACAAAATGGGTTGCCTTCTGTCATCACTGACGATTTGATACAGAGTTGACAAATACGTGAAACAGAACTGACGCTTCATGATTTCTTCCTTGATTTAGAAATTGTCCCAAGGTTCAAGAAGTGTTTTGCATGAAATTGTGACCGAATCCCTGCATTATAGGAAACTGTTTTCAAGATGGGTATCAAATATGTTCATGTAGGAGAACAAAACAAAACGTTTAGTCAACGCTTTGACATTTCTTGAGTGTAATGACTTTTTTAATTCAAATTGTGACTGTTACGCCGGAATCAAAGTGGGAATCCATGGAATGGTGGCATTCAATATCACCCAAGAAAGTAAAATTAAAGTATACAATTTTGAACAGGAAACTTATGTGTACCATGTTTTGGGCCAGGAAGGATCGACTTTGACTCGTAGTGAAACAATAAATTGCATCGAGCAATCTAAAACGTGCTTAGTAGAGGAACCGTTTTGCTTCCCGACAATGCTCGGCTGCACAAGACCAATCTTATCGCATCTTTTGGCTAGGAACAAATTGGTCATTCTTCATACAGCCCAGATCTATCGCCAAGTCGGTATCACCTCTTTGTGAATTTGTAGAAAATTATCGGAGGTTAGCACCATGATGATGATGGTCTTACAATGACCATAAAAGAGTAGCTACCAAATCAGTCGATCAAGTTTAATGATAACAGAATACATAAGCTTGTTGTTCGAAATGATAAATGTCTCAATAATGGCGGATATTATATAGAAAAGTAGGTACAGACTTTTATATAAAACTAAAGCTATACAGTCTAACGTTCGCTAGAATTTTAGATATAAGTTCCACTCGTAGTAAATTCTATATGAAGTGCAAACTGTTAATATTAATTTAAATGCAGGCCAGATAATGTTGCTTTTGAGATGAATGATACTTCAAAATGTTTCTGATTATTATCTTCAGTCTAGTTAATCTAATCTAATAATCTAATCATTTTGGAATAGCTACCTGATTGCTTGCTCTAGTAGTAGATCTTATAACGCTTTTAATGATATGTATATTATTGTCAACTTTTGAACCTGGCTTACGACAGCGTCTCGGCACTGGAGATGTTGCGACATCATGATAGTCCTCAGGAGCAGAGAGGTCATGGATGTTGCTCGTGAGGGTGGCGACCAGGAGGAACTCACAGTGGATGGCGAAAGCAGGGCTGGACGTTGCATCTGATAAAACGACTGCCCTTTGGCTTTGGAGATGCCGCGAGGACAGAGGAAAGTTAAAGGGTAATTCGAGATCTTAGGCCACGACGTAGCAGTGGATAGGATATAAAAGAACCTGCCTGCCGCACCAGCATGGGCAAAATGTGTTGATGCACAGAGGAACAAGGACAAACTACGCGAAGCCCTGAGATCCGGCGGAATTCGAGTAGCGAGATCCCGCAAGGGAAGAGATGGTCGTGGTAACTAGGATCGGGAATGACCAAGAGTTGCGCAATGCACCGCCCAGCGATGGTTGATGGACAGGTACCAAGATCGTTTAGACGTGAACAATGAAACAGGCGTGAACAATAAATGAAAAAGCTCATCCCAGGGTTGGAGCCTTGGACGATCATGAGGCACGGCAAGCTGACGTACCACCTGAATCAAATTAGGCCAGGGTTCTTCGGCAAGTACCTCTACAAAATCGGGAAAGCAATGCAATGATGTGGTGGACGACAAGCAACACTTTTTCTTCGAGTGTAAAAACTAAGCAGGGAATTGGGCTGACTAGTTGAACCTGAACCTTATTCTGCACATGGTCGAAAGTGAAGAGAAATGTTGGGGCAACTGGGGCAGGTGGAGTAGGCGGAGCGGCCGGGACCGAGATCGCAATCGAGGAGGAGGTGAAGGACGCAGAGGATGAAGAAGGATGGAGAGGCTGAGGCGAAGAGCAGGAGATGGGGGCACCAGGTGACCATCATGGTCTGACATCCCTGTGCAAATATATGAAGCGTATAAAGCGAGCTCGATTAATAGGCCACAGTGGTAACATTCGAAGTCGTGCGCTCTTAAGTGGAATTAAATCCATTAAAAAATAATCTATAGTTTGTAAACTCCTATGTTCGATTAAATTAAACTTCTTACAAACAGGGCTTTAAATAGATAAATATTAAAAGTTTTAAATTTTTACTTGAAAACGATAATTTCTACTAAAGTTTACATTTTACCTGAAGAAGGTCTCTCTGGAATAACACCATATAGACACTTGTATCCCTGCTGAGTTAGGAATACTTGAAATAAAAAGTAGTTGATTGTCTTGAAATGCTTCTTTGTTGTTTTGCTTTAAAAAAATAACAAACTGCTGCTTTTTCATCTTTTCTAGGAAAATAAATTAATTGGATACATCGTATTGATGTACCTCTATGGTTTTAAATATGTGGTTAATTGTTTTTTTTCTTCAAACTGATCTGATTTTTACGATACATGATGACAATATTAGGAAGCTGTCTTTTATCAAATATTTATTTTTAAACCCGCTGTTTTACTTCTTAGCGTTATAAATATCCCAAATTAAATTGTTAAATTTTTATGAGAGACCTTGGTAATAGATTATAAAAAAATTCTGCATCAGATCACTAACATAAATATTTTCATTACAACTTCTTCTCTAAGTTACTAGTCAAATTTCAAATTTCGACACATTTGTATTTGTATTTAATACTTAGATATTCTAACAATATATAAATATATTACAAATTAAATAAATAAAAATATGTGCTTATAATTTCGACGTAATAGATCCGGGCTAGTTCACTCGGCAGAAGATTCTTCCACTACAGTCCAAGGCTGCCTTTTAAGATCTTCAGCTGATCGTACTTACAAACTACTAATTACCATTTAGGCTTTATTTTACTTCAAAAAGCATTTTGGGTGACTGAATTGCGCTCATTATATTTTCACTCTGATGACAAACCGACATGTTGATAGAAGCAAGCCAAAGTGAGGAAATTTTTGATTCCGATCTCTTTGATCTTCGTAGACTATCCTAAACATTTAACGCTTGATAATATTATTAATTGAATCCTCCATACTATCCGGTTATTGACGTAAAGCAATTTTTGTCCTTTTTATATTGAGGATACGATTTACTTCTTGAAATAGGATAGAATAGAAAACGATGTATTAATTTTTTTACACGATTAGGAAACTGGTACAGCAATACAAATTACCATGCACTTCTAACATGGTATGAAGAATTTCCTTCATCGTTTATGCCATAAAAATTATACATTTGGTGCATCGTTTCTTCAAATCTACTTTGCAGTTTACTTAGTAGAATCTCTGTCGAAACTTGTCTAAAATCTACAACACACCCACGTCTTAAATAATAAATCCATTGTGAAAGTCTTCTATCATTTCAGATATTTTCCTCCTAGATATAATTATATATCTTTTAGATTTCATGTTCTTTAAATTTCCTAGTCTCTCTAAATCTCTTCAATATTTTAATCACTATATTTAGCCGATTTCTTTAATCTATTTTATTGTATATCTGTCATGATGACATTTATAGAGTAATGTCTAGAATTTCGTATATAAAAGGAACAAAATACAGCATATTTGTTGAATTAGAAAAGCAAGAATGAATCCAGAAGCAACCAAGAGCCATCACTTGTGTGTGGAAGGATATAGGTCGAGTGGAAGATCATTGAGAAGCAGTGAACTCCGCCTGTGATTCCTGCGGCCAAATTTTTTGAATGATTTTATTTTATTTATATATTTATTTAAATGTCAGCAGGAAAAACGAAGCCAATAAAGAATAAAAGAATAATAATAAACTCATATTACAGCATTTACAATTTTCTACGAATAGTTTCTTCAATAAAAAAATCTGCGTTTTTGTGAATATTTCCAATCATTTTGCGGTATGCCATTATCGATTATTTAAATGTAAGAGACAATCAAGTCCAGCGTGGCCGGATCTCAATAATAATTTAGTTCTACATAATATTTCAGTAACTTTCAGTAACCCCATACGGAAGCTTCACCCTAATGATCATTTTGTAAAAAAACTAATCGTCATCTAGTAGGCTATCTTTGATAATAGAAAATTTGGACCTAAATACGCCAGAAATGGAAAACCAACTGCTTCAATGGCCAGATTCATCTGATAAGTATCATCAACAGCTGCGAAATCTAATGATTCTAGTGAAAGAACACAGGAAATCGTGAAATCCGCTTTTAAAATCAAATATAATAAAGAATAAAAAGAATAAAATCTATGTTCCAAATTTTAAAGTGTTTATGTATGTATTTTTATATGTTTTTTAATAGGTTTTGTAAAGTGGATATAAGACGAAATGAAGAGCAAAATAAAATCTTTCAAATATGGATGCAGATTGCTGACTTTCCAACATCATGGTGCCAATGGCGGTTTGAGTGAAAGAACACTTATTATTATGTATATATATATATATATATATATATATATATATATATATATATATAAACTCCATAATTTGTTTTTTTTATTATTTCATGTATTTTTTAAAAAAGAAGACCCAAGATATAAATAAAGAAATAAGTAAATAATATAAACACTTATGTTTCGATAATGGCAAGTGGAGTTGCTAAAACTAGTCAACATAATAAAAAATACAGTTTTATACAAAGTTAAAGTGTTTTATTAATTATTAAAACATGTATAACGACGTAGAAGCTTCTTACATTATCAATAAATATTTACGATATATCGAAGGCCTTAGCTGTGATAGTGATTCTTTTGCCGTATTAATGGCATGAGAAATGGGTTTCGGCCAGTTTAGATGCTGGTTGAAGATCAGATCTTAGTATTTAATTTCATTTGGTATCATAATTGTGGACTTTCTGTAGAAAATTTCGGAAAAGTATATGACTCTTGGTGTGCACTTGTTGAAGTGCATGGAAACACTTTTATTATTATCAATCGGTAGACGCCAATTAGCAGCCCACTCCTCGAAGGAGCCCAGAGCCTTCTGGAGAGTATTCTCCAAGTGGGCTAGTTGCACCTCTATACAGAAGAGCAATGTCATCAGCGTATTGTGCGATCATGATCGGGGCCAGATTCAGTATGTTGCTGGCGTAGTTATTATACAAGGCTGGAGTCAAGGCAGAATGCTGAGTGGAGAATGTAGCGTTCACCTTCGTACATAATTTCCTATTACGAAGAAAATCATTAGGAATTCTGAGTACTCGTAGATAAGGCCGTTGTGACAAACTCTGTCAAACGCGTTTCAGGAAAATTAAGGTATTGTCTCTTTTGATAGCAAATCTCTTAGTGATGTGGTCTGTCACCCTCAACAGCTGATGGAGTGTAAACAGTCCAGCCTGAAAGCCAAACAGGAGTAATTTTATGGTCTTCAGTAAAGGCCGATAAACGGACGAGCAGGATTTTTTCCAAAAAGTTTCCCTAGAACACTTCTCATCTTTAGGGATGCAGACTAAAGCGGACATCTTCCAAACAGATAGAAAAGAGCCCAATCTCATAGCAGAATTTGCTGTATTTAGCAGAGCTGTTTGATCAGTCTCGCCCAGAGTGGCTGATTTACAAAACTAATGGCCGTCGTGGTTTGAAAATGCTTTTGCTTTATCGTTATCGGAAAAAGAAAGTTCTCGCTCGCCATATAACGCTCGGTTACTAACTCTTCTCTCTTAAGCCATTTAAAAAACTTTCACACAGAATGTGGACACTCTTATTATGCAGGATGCGTATTTGATCTCTCAGACGACAAGCAAGTTGCTTAGTGTCCGTATGGAAGATTGACTCACGAGTATTTTGCTACCTGCGGCGGTTCTTTTTGTCACGGATGAGAGATTTGAGCTCACTTGGGATGTAGAGAAGATCCAGCAAATCGTAGATTCTTTAAGAGCTGTGAGCATGAGCGTGGAGAGCTTAGAGACATTTGCTTCGAGGCCCATCGTTGAATTTATAATTGGAAAGGGAACGATAGAGTTTTCCACCTTCAAGTTGTATTTAGGTCAGATGGTTGATTTAATCTCTCTGACTGGTCTGACTGTTCTGAATGATATATCCAGAATGATTGGATTATGGCCGAAATTTGTCAAATTGGGCCAAATTTGCAGCAATACCCTCTGTACTTCATTATATTTTGTCTAAAAACAATTGGGTAACATTTTTGTATGCTGTTTTATCTATAATATCAATCTTTTTGGAACTTGTTTTTAAGATGTGAAACGATCATACCACAGCGGAGTGAATGGACAAATGGAACATACCCGGGAACGAGTAAAGGAACCGTCTGGTACACAGACGGGGCCAAAAATACTAAAGGAACCGGGGCTGGTATCTATGGAGGCTGCAACCGGAGCAAACAATTCGCGATTGCTCTGGGGAAGCATGCCTCTATCTTCCAGGCCGAAATAGCCGCCATTGACTGGTGTGCTCATCACTTAATGGAGTCGGGACTTAAAAAAGGACCAATTATCATTATGACAGATAGCCAGGCAGCCATAAAAGCGCTAGCCTCACCGATAGTGCAGTCCAGGCTGGTCATGACTTGCATAAACAGACTGGACGCACTGGCGACAACAAGAAAAACACAGCTAGTATGGATACCGAAGGACCAAAGAATTATTGGACACTTGGGGGCCGACTTGCTGGCTAAACAAGGAGCAGCAGGTGAATTCATAGGACCTGAACCCGCTTTCGGTATACCCCATGAAACCGGAAAGGAAATAATCCGACGCAAGTTAGCAGAGGAGCACAAAAAGGCATGGCAAAACCAAAATGGAATGAGGCATACGAGACTCTTCCTAGATGGTCCGGTACCTGACAGCATGTTAAAGCTGTCTAGACTGAGCAGATTGAAACTAAGAAAAATCACACGACTAGTGACTGGACACTGTGACCTGAACAAGCACAAACATAGGATGGGCATTGAGAAAAGCCCCCTATGCCGTGGGTGTCTGGAAGAAGAGGAAACTCCCGAACACCTACTGTGCACTTGCGAAGCATACAAACAAGAACGCAAGGCGAAACTCGGGAAGCCCATGCTTCCTGTAGAACAGCTAAAGAATATCCCCTGGCAGAAACTCCTGGACTTCTTAGAAGATACAGGAGTTCAAAAGGAGTAAAACAGCCAGAGGCGCACAAAAGGACCACGGAGACCGCAGTGCAGGGACGCTAAGCGACACCACCTCGTGAGGATAAAAAAAAAAAAAACTTATACTGCTTGTCGTTCGTTAGAAATTTAAATCTAAGGTCCTCTTTTAGTAAATTATATATGAAGTGCAAAATATTAATTCTAATTTAAGTGCAGACAAGAATCTCAATGTTGGTTTTGATGATTGATACTTCAGAATGTTTCTGATTATAATCTTTCAGGCGCAGAACGCAAATATATAAAGCGGAGTCATTGAATAGTAGTAGCTTCTTACAACAGGGATTTAGATGAATAACTGCTTAAAGTTCCATATTTTACCCGAAGCAGGTCTTTTTGAATAACACCATATAAATACTTGTATTCCTGGTAGTGCTAAATCATGAATTCTTCAAATGCATCTTTGTTGTTTTGCTTGAGAAAGAAACTAACTGCCGCGTTTTCATCTTTTGGAGAATAAGAGATTATATGAATGAATCCTAATGATGTACATCTAATTTTTTTAAATATTTGGTTAATCGTTTATTTTTTCAAACTGATATGATCTTTACCATACATGATGGCAATATTAGGAAGAGACCTTATATCTAATTGTTAGATCGTTAAATTTTTGAAAGTTTTTGCTAATAGATTTCAAAAATCTTCAGCAACCCTCACATAAACGTCCATTACAACTAATTCTGTAAGTGGGTAGACGAGTTTCAAATATCAACACATGTTGATTGATACAAACAAGACAAAAAGCGAAAATTTTCGATTAAAATTAAAGATTAATAATTCTATTGATCTCTTTCTCTCTCTCTCCCCTTCTCTCTCCTTCTCTATCTCTCTCTTCTCCAGAAGATGAAAATACATCCGCAGCATCATTTTAATGGCCAAACATTCTGAACTATTCATCTCAGGAAATTTTAAGCTCCTGGATCAGTAAATGGGTGTAAGACAAAAGAAAAAGCGTAGACTTTATCTCTACGAGATATTGCAGCAAAGAAACGCTTAAGACATCACTACAAAAGACAAAATCCAAATACATAATTGTTTAATATATTATAGAAATTTAGAAGATAGTTATCAAAAATAGAAGAAATTTTGAAAAATTTAAAAACGTGCATTTCGTTTTTTCTAATATTCTTGAAGAACATTTAAAAAAAATTGAAAATCCGACAAGATAAAACAAGAATTGCTGGAATGTTTTAGCAAATTTAACAACAAACTTTTTAAACAATTTAAAAATCCATTATTGAAAATTATTAGAAAATTCTGATAGGTAGCTAAAGTATAATGAACATAAACATAAACATGAGAATGAAAAAACGAAGTAAAATACTCGAAAATTGAACAAAAAAACAATCCTTAAAAGAAATTCTTTAACCCTTTTTTGAACACTTCTAAAAAATGTTGTGAAGAATCAATAAAATTAAATAGGTGATAAACATTTGCTCGGGATAACAGATTAAAATTTGCTGAATACAAAATTGGTTTAGGAAATATGGCTGTTAAAATAAGTGCATGCATACTTATTTTAACAGCCATATTTCCTAAACCAATTTTGTATTCAGCAAATTTTAATCTGTTAAAGGCAAAAATGGTAAAAAGTTCTTGAAAATTAAAAGAAATACAGGTAATATAGAAGATATATACAAATACATACAAATGTTGAGAAAAATATGCTGAAATTTTCTGCAAATCTCTGATGGAAATTAAAGAAAAATACTAGAATTTTCGAAGAGAAGATTAACGGAAGAGAAGAAGAAGAATGTTTTGAATAAATGAGGTATCTTGAGAAAAAGTGCCTTGAAATTATAAAACATGCCGTATAATTGAACAAAGTATCTTGAAATCAAAGAAAAGTTATAAAAATAAATTAAATAAAGTAGAAAATCTCTCTCAAATAATTTTGATCTAAATCCTTCTAGACCAATTTTTATCATAAATTTTGAGTCTGCTAAAAGCAAAAAAATGGTTAAACATTCTGGAAAGTAACAAATAACGCTCAGAATTCTAGAAATATGAAAGAAAACTAACTAGAAAATTCCAAAACCCTAAAATGGATTTCTTTAAACTATAAGGAAAAAATGCTGAAAAATTCTGAAAATCTGCAAAGAAAATAATTGAAAATAGTAGAATTTTTCTGTTTTTTTAATAAATAAATTCTGAAAGGCATTCTTAAATGAATTTCAATAAATTTGGGGGTAAAATGTTAAAAGAAATCTGTAAATCTTCAGAGAAAATAATCAGAAAATAGTAAAATTTAAGATAAAACAAGAATTGCTGGAAAGTTTTAGCAAATTTAACAACAAACTTTTTAAACAATTTAAGAATCCATTATTGAAAATTATTAGAAAATTCTGATAGGTAGCTAAAGTATAATGAACATAAACATAAACATGAGAATGAAAAAACGAAGTAAAATACTCGAAAATTGAACAAAAAAACAATCTTTAAAAATTCTTTAACTCTTTTTTGAACACGTCTAAAAAATGTTGTGAAGAATCAATAAATTTAAATAGGTGATAAACATTTGCTCGGGATACAAATGCATCCACTTATTTTAACAGCCATATTTTCTAAACCAATTTTGTATTCAGCAAATTTTAATCTGTTAACGGCAAAAATGGTAAAAAGTTCTTGAAAATTAAAAGAAATTCAAGTAATATAGAAGATAATTGACTTAAAAATTCTAAAATCATTAAGTAAATTTATACAAATGTTGAGAAAAATATGCTGAAATTTTCTGCAAATCTCTGATGGAAATTAAAGAAAAATACTAGAATTTTCGAAGAGAAGATTAACGGAAGAGAAGAAGAAGAATGTTTTGAATAAATGAGGTATCTTGAGAAAAAGTGCCTTGAAATTATAAAACATGCTGTATAATTGAACAAAGTAACTTGAAATCAAAGAAAAGTTATAAAAATAAATTAAATAAAGTAGAAAATCTCTCTCAAATAATTTTGATCAATTTTTATCATAAATTTTGAGTCTGCTAAAAGCAAAAAATGGTTAAACATTCTGGAAAGTAACAAATAACGCTCAGAATTCTAGAAATTAGAAAATTCCAAAACCCTAAAATGGATTTCTTTAAACTATAAGGAAAAAATGCTGAAAAATTCTGAAAATCTGCAGAGAAAATAATTGAAAATAGTAAAATTTTTCTGCTTTTTTAATAAATAAATGCTGAAAGGCATTCTCAAATGAAT